>CM074738.1:85502111-86102111 GCA_037367245.1 Phrynocephalus guinanensis
CAATGTATCAAGATGAAACATAATAAAAGCAAGAGTCCAAAGTTTTCTTTTTCCAGAGTTCATGGAGTAAAATATGAGTTTAGGGTCTTCTTATGGTCTTTCCAACATTCTCAGTTTAACTTTTTCAGGACCAGATTAAGAATTTATTGTCTATATTAAAATTGCACTTTGTTTATCTATATACAGCCTGTAGTTAACACTGGACAACCATTAAAATTGCTTTTAACTTCCTGGAATCAGACTGTTTTGAAGAAAAACTATGGAGCCAAGCAATACTGTATCATCAACCATTACTTCAGCCCAACCTCCTCCACATCAAGTGAGTTCTTGAGCCAACTTCATCTAGAGTCTTAACATGTGTGTCAAAATGAAAGGCATAATGAACACTAAACAGAAAACAAATACCACTTCTCGTATAAGCTAAAGCAACAATCCCTCAGCAATCCCATTTTTTCCCACTTTGGTATAACTGGAGCTACTATGACTTCCAATTACATATGCAGAGCAATGCAACAGGATTTCAAATATTGTGACCAGAAGAATTTTAACTGGTCAACTTGATTTCAGCCACTTCCCATGTACAGATTTTTTAAAACAACAACAACAAACATGGTTATAACTTAAATGTCCCCTCAAAATCTATCAGTTTTTGCCACTGAACTATTTCCTATCATAGTTAATGTAATAATAATCATCTTTATTTACGGTTGTTAACCAAATCAATGATAGTTAATGTAATGAATGTACTGGGACATAAAGTGTCTTCCCCTTCAGAATTTGTGTACTTTTTGTGTACTTTTGTATCTCAGTCAATGTAATTGGGACAAAAAATAGCCTGCATTACGTTAAATTCTCTTATTAATCCTAATCTTACATCATCTAACCTTACACATTCCTCTGGAAAAATCCTTTCCACAGGTAGAAGGTCTTTTCAACTCACGTAACATGTACCTAACTTTCCTTCAACTATTTTTCTGAACATTACCATTGAGGCAGTATGAGCAAAATTATTAGATGTACCATTTTGTTCTGTATATACATTAGTTTTTCTAAAATTAAGGGCCATTGTAATATGTGGTAGTAAGCATTTCCCAAGGGTCAGAGTGGGGTGGAAGAGAATTCTAATTTACCTTGCTGCTTTCCTTCCTTTCTGGCAGCCCTTATTTACTTTCTGTGACCTGAAAACTCCTCTGCACTTTATTTTTGCAAGGACCGGAGCCTTGAGGAAAACTCAAGGAGGATTTATTAATTTTATTGATTTGGGGTCCTAAAAGTGGGGGCGCCTAAAATATGGCAGTGTGATTGTGGGTCCTGATGGCAATTTTGTATAACATATGGTTTGTATAACAAAATATGTACAACATAAAAATTCTGGAGATAGGGGAAATTTGCTTAACAGAATCGCCTATGGCAGGCTTGCCCAAAGTCCGGCCCGGGGGGGGGGGGGGGAATCCGGCCCGTCAGGCCATTCTGAGTGGCCCGCGGCTGGCTTGCCTGCCCCTCCCTCCCTCTCCTTCACTTATGGGTCATTGGGTGGAGATTGCAGTGGGATGGCAGGGTCGGGGAGCAACCGGCCCCTGACACATTCTCAGCCACCAAATCTGGCCCTCCTTACAAAAAGTTTGGGCACCCCTGGCCTATGGGGAAAATCCGTACAACATAAAAATGGGATTACTCCGTTTTCCATGCATTCCTATGGGAATTTTGTATAAAGGAAAATTTGCTTAACATAATTTCACTTGGAACGAATTAATTCCTTTATACAAGGTACCACTGCATTTATATGTTTTTATTGTTTTAATTTTATTGTAATTTTGGTGTTTTAATTGTTTATTTTGATTGTGAGCCACCCAGAGACCTCTGGGTAGTGGGCAGCATACAAGCTATATAAATAAAAAATAAATAAATAAAATAGGCAGAACTTGAGGAAATAAAAAAGGGCAACAAGAAAATTGTGTTGATTGACTAGATAGGGCTCAGGCTTAGCCTTATATACAGCACACCTATTAGAGGGACTAAATTAAGAGTCTTGCAGCCGAAACTGTGCTCATAACCCGGGATTCAACGCCAGGTAGCCAGCTAATAGTTGACTCAACCTTTCCTTCCGATGCCTGTAAAATAAGTACTCCACTTGCTGATGTGACTGGCAGAAAAACACTAGATTTAGTCCAACAACAGTTTCCATGGCCTAAATCCAACTGCTTATAATGGTAGCTCAAGTACCTTGGTTTGTGCATGTTTTGCAAAATGAGGAAAATTTTAAATAATATTTTAATATATCATGGTCTGCCTCACCTCTTCCCCCTCCCCCTCCAACTGAGTGGAGGTGGCCTAAGGACCCAGCAATGCCTGGAACGCTTGGAACAGGTGTCCATGGTGTCTGGTGGGCCTGTGCCAGGCTCATTGCTAACTAGAAGTGATTTCTGGCAGAGCGGAAGTGACCTCTGGCAGACTGGAAATGACCTCTGGAGTTCACCCAGGGCCCAGTGCTGCCCATATGCAGCCTCCGGAACTCACCCTGGGCCTGGTGCCGCCCATCCACAGCATCCGGAGCTCACCCCAAGCTCACTACTGCCTGTTCGTGGTCTCTGCAGTGGCCTCCGCAACATGTCCTGAGCCTGGTGCCAACTCTCTCTGCCCATATAGATGCAGGCCTGGAGTGCCTTCATGTGATGTTGGAACTGATTGGATATGCACTCCTGGGACCCAAACCTAACAGGACTAACAGACTTGGACTTTTACTTCTGGGGAACTTTAACATCCATGTGGAGATGTATGTTGCCAAGGCAACCTTGCAGTCATGGGCATCATACCATTCATTGGTCAGTACCAACATATCACAGGTCCTGTACAGGTGGCATTTGCTTCATCTGCAGGTAATACTGAATAGGTCCTTGAGAATTTCCTGATGTTTATAACGGACTGCAGGAGGACCAATAAACTGAAACTGAATCCAGACAAGACAGAGGTCATACCATCAGGAGGATCATTGGACCACTTAGAGGGAAAGTTACCCAGTCTTGATGACCTTACACTCCCCCTTGAAGGATCAGGTCCACAGTTTGGGGTACACCTGGACCCAGCAGTCTCTTTCAAGGCTTAAATAACAGGTGTGCCTTTTATCAAACCTGGTTGGACACCCAATTGTATCCCTACTTAAATAAAAATGCTTTTTAACAGTTGTTCATGCACTAGTAATCTCAAAAAGAGACTACAGTAATGGAAGCCCATGAAAACAGCACAGAAACATCAACAGGTCCAAAATGTACCGGCCAAACTGCTTTCTGGGACTAGTACATTCATTCATGTCTCCACAGTCCTGGCTCACCTCCCTGACCTCCCTGTTGGTTTCCATGCTCAGTTCAAGTGCTGGCTATGACCTGAAAAGCCCTTATTGGTTTAAGACTTTAATACTTATCAGAATGTTTCTCTAAGAAATCAGCTACCCATTTCATCTGCTCTCCGTGTTGCTAAAAGTGGCCACATGGAGGGAGTCAAATAGACACTGACAAGGAATCAGGTCTTTTTGGCCCCCAGTTTCTGGAAATAATTTACCAACTGAGATATGCCAGGTTCCTTCCCTCCCTCCTTGCGTTTAAGAAATTGGTCAATAGAGAATTATTCAAAGCTAACTTCAGTACTTTGGCCATCTCATGAGAAGAGAGGACTCCTTGGAAAAGTCCCTGATACTGGGAAAGATCAAAGGCAAAAGGAAAAGAGGAAGACAGAGAATGAGATGGTTGGACGGTGTCATCGATGCAACCAATATGAATTTGACAAAACTCCGGGAGGCAGTGGAGGATAGGAAGGCCTGGCGAGCTCTGGTCCATGGGGTCACGAAGAGTTGGACACGACTGAACGACTAAACAACAACAACAACTTCAGCAATTGATTCTCCCAGATGCTGCTAATTTTAATATCTATATTTCCCCCTTTTAATAAATTTATTTATAAGTACTAAATTTCCATACTGTATATATTATGTTAGGTGGGGTTTTGTAAACTTGTAAAGCAGTAGTGCAGCAATGGGGCAGTCTATAAATCCAATACATGGATATATACATAAATAGACTTTTTGAACATGCTGATTTGACAAGCAGTGTCAGTGCTCAAGGTCTGTGTGAAGGAAGCTTCAAAGTGCATATTATCACCCATTGACAAACTCAACATTTTACAAAAAGTCCCTGCACATACTGACATCTGTCTACCTTGTGTAAATATGAAACAATTCATATTGTGACCTTGACTTCAAAGCCCAGTCTTTCTTTTCTTTTTCTTTTTCCTAAACAAGTGACAAAGAATAAGGAAGCTGATTGAAGGGGTCCATTATGTATCAACTTAAAGAAAGGCAAAGTGATTGATGAATCCAGCAGTCACCTTCACTGCTAGCTACTGCACCTGTATCCTTTTTGTCAAATGACCTGAAAATCCTGCTGACAGTTTCACATTCACTACAAGGATACACTGTGGTTTTGAATACTTTTATTTGCCGTGGAATTCTTAGGGAGTCAGAACTGAATTTGCAGCCTTTGGGGTCTTACATTCTCAAACTCAATTTTCAAGGGTTACAGAAAAGATCTATCTTGAAAAACTAATAATGGCAGGTGAACTGTAACTTTTGAAATACCATATAAAGCAAAATTATCAATGCTGAAGAATTAATAAACATGTCCAAGATTAAATTTTAAAAAGTATTTAATGTGAGCTAATCCAGCACTCTTTTCCTCTTTTTTATAGACCCTAGGCTCAACTTTCTGAACACAGCTGACAACAACCTGCTAATTCTAAAATGATGCAATATTAATCCTCAAGTGCTTAATCCATTCACCTTTTTTGGCTGTCCACCTGCCTTATAATGATTACATTTAAATTGTTCTGTAATATAAACATCAATCTAGATCCTTGTTTTTAGCACTGATACCTTTGTACGTCTCTGGTTCTTATCTGAAAAGAAATAATGGCAACTGATCTTGCCTGATTTTGGAAGTTAAGCAGGGTCGGCCCTGGTTAGTACTTGGATGGGCGACCACCAGGGAATACCAGGTGCTGTAGGCGCCTGGAGTAGGAACTGGCAAGCCACTCCAGTACTCCTGCCAAGAAAACTCCATGGACATGGGGTCACAAAGAGTCGGTCACAACTGTAATGACACAACACACACACAAATGTAAACTAATCTACTAAATTTGCCTAGAAAGCTAAAAGAAAATGTAAAAGGCTAAAAGAAAAAAGCCATTTTAAATTTCTTTGCCACATAATCTGGCATTTAGATAAGGAAAGGGACTTATCTGTGTGCCCTGCCTAGTAGTGCAACTTCAAACTTGGGCTCCACTTTTCACCCCAGTACTACATTCTTAACCAGAATAATAATATTTTTGACTTGCAACAGAAGTTCCCTTCGCCATATTTAATAAATAATAATTTTAATAAATATATATTAAAAACTATTAGGCATCAGGAGACTTGAGAGGCAGGAATATCTCCAAAGGAGCTGCTGTGCTCTGTATGGGACACAGCACCATTTCCTCTGGGCATTTATTACCTGTTAAAAACCAATCTTTTGGTGAGTGGCAGTTCAGGGTTTTTGAGAGCAAGCTGCAATATTTCTTCGGGTCTGCAGAGTCATAATTAAAGCTGAACTGAGTGGAATTGGAGAGGGAAGGTCAGTGAGGTGCCGTATGAGAGATGAGGCTGGGCTGATGGGCACCAAATGAACAAATTATGATGGGCCCCACTCAATGTGATGAGGTCAAATGCTTGTTTCTACCCACTGACAGTTCAATTTCCCTGCAATGTCTCTCGGTTCTCTATGAGCTAATTATGAATGAAAAGTTATCAACTGCCCGCACCAAAAGCAGCTTAAATACTATTTCTTGGTGCACTTAAAGTCAAAATATTGTAAGAAACAGCATGTTGGCCCAGTTTTTGAGCCAAACAACACATGGGTGATCTAAATATCAATGGTAATCCATATATTTTTGTGACTTATAGTGTATATAAGACAGATTTGCCAGCTGTCATCTGCTTAGCAAAAATAATAATTTTATCAAGCAAATCTATATTATGCTTACAATCCATTTCCACAGCAATAGCATCACTGAGCTCATGGCTTTTCATATCATGGGCTACATAATCTTCAAACAGCACCATATATTTTTCCTAGAACGGTGCTACTGGATTATTAGGTTTTCAGCATCAATACTCCTATGTATCCCAGCACACAGATTTATTATCCTAAAGAACCTAAAAGAGGATTGACAAAATGCAAATTCTTTCCATGGAAACTGAGTTTAAGGGGCAATTTTCCACATCTTCTATTTATGATGTACAATTATTTTCTTTGCATCCATAAGCACAAATGCTTTCAACTTTTCAGAATCCTATGACACCTGACAAAAAGCAAAATGTAACATATATGTCACCAATTTAACATGCCAGTGGCAAATGGTCCATTTAAAAAGACAGCATTCATCCTTAAAATACTTTGAAATATTTCAGTTTACAGTACTTCAGAATCACAGTCTTTTAAAAAAATATCTGATACATGGTTGTTCCTTTTAACATGTTGCCACAACTTTCTTCCATTAATCACTGTAGGCACACATCAATTTGTACTCTACAGTAAAATTAAAAGCTGGTATAGCTAAGTGAGTTGGACCCCCTGGTTGCAGGGTCCAGGACCAAGTGTTTGAGTCCCCACTGTGCTTCCAAGGAGAGGAGCCAGCTGAGATAACCACGAAAATGTGTGGCTTTTAAGATTGTGCACCCTGCCACCAATATGGTCTTGGGTGAGATAAATGTCCCTGAACGCCACCATAAGTGACTGGTAAATCACTTCTAAATATTTTTTTATCTATAAAACCCTGGGTATAAGATATATGTTAAAGATTTACTAGTGTGTACACCAACAGCAATTCTACCTTCATTGATCATATTCATAAACTATTATTATTGTGCAAAGAAGCACAAACAACACTCAAGTACAAGATGTTCCAGTTATTTTGAATATTTGCATTACTATTTCAATTTAGGACAACAAACACATCAAGGACACTGCACAGAGCTGTTAACTGATTAAAAACAAAGGAGTAACAAATGAAATGAGTATTGTGTTCATTAAACAGCCCACAATGGCAAGCATTTTTTAAGATTATCATCGGTGATCATCATAGTATTTTTGCAATGCACCAAATGTCATTGTTTGTTTTGAATACTATCTTATTGGACATCATTCATCAGGAGATATTACAACAAAATGATTGTTGTACCCTCCTCATGTTTAACTATAACAATTAACAGTAGCAAAACTATAGTTCACTCATCACAGAACCTTTCAGGAAGCTGATTTTTTCTAATTCTTGTTGTAATTGCATTGTTCTAATCTTGTATTATAAAGGCAGCTGCTTGCCTATCATTTGTACTTTCCTCGTTAATCCTGACTCAGTGAATTAACCTTTAATTATGGCCGTTAAAATTGAAATGAGCCTCTTGTCTGGCTGGGGCTGCCCCCTTTCAGCGCCTGATTCTGATGAAAATTTTTAGGGTCAATGAATATGTCCCATGTCATGTCTGATAGCTGCTAAAGATGTGAGGAGGTAAATGTTACCTTAGAAAAATGTGATTGAATTTTTAAACAGACTGATTTTTATTGACAGAATTTAGGACTTGTAATTTCCTAACAAAAGCCATCTACACTGTCACTGATAGGTCAACTAAACTTATGTGTATTTGGATTTTATACTGTAAATCCTCAATAGCAGTGTTCAATATATTCAGTTATAACATAAAAATGAGATAATTGACCAAGGAAGTGTTGGTATCTTGATTCCTAATGGATTTATTCTTGACATAATATAACTTCCAGTTAAATTTCTTTACATATTTAACATTTCAAAACCATCTCCTATTTGCCAAATACTAATTGGTCCAGAGCAAATTGGTACTATTTGGTATATCAAGCCTGAACTATCTCTGGAGGTAAAAACTGATGAAACAAATTTATCACACTTTGGGTACACGAGAAAGCAAGATACATTGGACAATGAGACGTACAAAATAATGCAGGGCATGAGTGGATAGAGGGACGCTCTTCTCCCTCTCACAAAATACCAGAACTAGGGGACATATACTCAAATTGAGGGATGGGAGAGTAAGAACAGACAAAAGAAAATAGTTTTTCACCCAGCCTGTTGTTAGTCTGTGGAACTCCCTGCCACAGGATGTGGTGATGGCATCTGGCCTGGATGCCTTCAAAAGAGGATTGGACAGACTCATGGAGGATGGAGATGTGTAATCTCCAGGCTTAAAGCCTGGGTACAGATGCAGGGGGGTGGTATCAGGAGACAGATATCTAATCTCGTTTGCTCCCAGACGCATCTGGTGGGGTCCCTGTGAGATACAGGAAGCTGGACTAGATGGGCCTTTGACCTGATCCAGCATGGCTCTTCTTATGTACAATAGTGCTGGGAAAGGCAAAAGAAGAGGAAGACCAAATGTGAGATGGACTGATTCCCTAAAGGAGGCTATAGTTTTGAGTTTACAAGAGGTGATCAGCGCTGTTGAGGACAAGGCATTTTGGAGATCATAGAGTTGCCGAAAGTTGGATGTGCCACTACAGCATGTAACAATAACAACAGATACTGTATTAGAAAATGTGAAGTCAGAACAAAACAGATCCTTGAAGAGGAACAAATTGCTGTAAAATAAAATATTAAACTTAAAGTAAACATTTATCAACTTCAAGCAATTAAATTCTGAAATCCAAATTCTGTTGTGGAATATTGCATGATTGAGACATACAAAATAATGCAGGGTATGAGTAAAGTGGATAGAGGGAAGCTCTTCTCCCTCTCTCAAAATACCAGAACTAGGGGACATACACTCAAATTGAGTGCTGGGAGAGTAAAACATGACAAAAGAAAATATTTTTTTCATCAACTCCCTCAAGCATCTGGCCTGGATGCCTTCAAAAGGGGATTGGACAGATTCTAGAGAAAAGTCCATCATGATGGAGATGTGTAAATCTCTGTTGTGGAAGTGTATTCAAGGGCCAGATGCAGGGGAGTGGTATCAGGAGACAGATATTAAGCAAAACGTATGGTTTCACATTTAGATGTGCTATGGCACAGCATGGCTCTCAGTACTTAAGGGCAATTGCACACCCTTTTCACATTTTGTGACTGTCTGAATACATGAAGAACAATGAGCTAGCTTGCACACACTGCTTGTACAGTTTCTGATTTATAGTGTGCTATGTTCATGTTTAGCACTTAGCTTAGTAGGAATGAAAGAAATCAGCTGGTATTCTATTATTAATAACAATTATGTGCTATCAAGTAGATTTTTGTGACGATCCTAAATCTGACCAAAGAGATGGCAGCTAAAAAATTAGAAGAAGACTGAGACTCAAAGGAGTAGTTTTGAAGGAACTAGGAAAGATCTCTAAGAATTAAGTTGGTGTGGATGATTGTGGACATACATGCTATGCTATTTCTCATTACTATCTATAGATGTGAAATCCGGAAAATTAGAAAAACTGACAGGGGAAAAAATCATGTACCATATCGGAGGAGATCTATGTACAACCAAAAAGAAAAATAAATGGATTCTAGAGCCAATTGGTTTGGAGAACTCAGTGAGCCAGATATCTGGCTGCAGAATCAGAGACTGGGATTCAATGAGTTTTCACATTTTGTGCAAGTCATTTCCCCTGTAAGTTCCATATATTCAAATGGACCTACTCTAATTGCAACTTACAACGTTAAAGTTACTATGTTAAAGTTGGAACTAGAGTAGGCCCATTTGAATACATGGAACTTATAGAGTCAACTCACCAAATCCCCACTGATTCAATGGGCCTACTCTTAGTGTGACTTCGTTTGCTGAACACCAGGATTTCAGCCATAGTCTTCCACATTACAAAAGCATAGCTCTTTCTCTCTCTCAAACACACTTATATACAAAACATACCTTCCCCACTAGAATAATTGAAATCAATCAACTCACAATTCCATTCACAAACATTCTTTCACGCCTCTATTGTTTTCCATTTTACAACTCTCAGTCAAACCTCAGTTACTTACCATGCATGCAAATACAATTCTATATAAAATTGTATTTACAATGTAACATCACAACAATAATTTCTTAATTGTTGTAAACTGCCCAGAGTGACCTCGCTGCCAGATGGAAGGTATAAAAATCCAATAAATAAATAAATAAATAAATAAATAAATAAATAAATAAATAAATAAATAAATAAATAAATAAATGTCCATTGTCAGATCTTCACAACATTTCATTAAAAATAACCATGCATGCATAATTACAATATTAATCAATATAACAGTTGCATGTATTATATTGGTAAAATTAATCCTTAGTCATCATTTACTGCTTCTGTTTTATTATGTTTCACAGGTTAGATTAGGTAGTTTTAACTTGACAAGATTTCACATTTTCATTGATGTCAATTCTCATGGTCTTCATGATCAAACCTAGTTGAGCTTTTGTGGTCCAATGTTCATTGCCATCAGAAATTCAGCACCTATAACACTGTCCATTAATTTTCAGATACATCAAATGTCTAGCCAAAATCCTAGTTCTTCCAACTATATACAGTATTAACTGATTTGTTGTTGTTGTTCAGTCTTTCAGTTGTGTCCGACTCTTCGTGACCCCTGCTCCCCCTCTAAGCACCCCCACATTGCTGCACCCCAGGGCAACTGCACCTATCTGCCCCCCCCCCAAGATACGCTCTTGGGTTCATCCAGTTCTGCCTTTTGCATGATGTACTCTGCATATAAGTTAAATAGGCAAGGTAACAGTATACAGCCTTGTCCTACTCCTTTCCCAATTTTAAACCAGTCAGTTGTTCCATATCCAGTTCTGATTTCTTAGGAGACAGATAAGGTGGTCAGGCACTCCCACTCCTTTAAGAACTTGCCATAGTTTGTTGTGGTCCACACAGTCAAAGGCTTTGGCATAGTCAATAAAGCAGAAGTAGATGTTTTTCTGGAACTCTCTAGCTTTCTCCACAATCCAGCACATGTTGACAATTTGATCTTTAGTTCTTCTGCCCCTTCGAAATCCAGCTTGCACTTCTGAGAGTTCTCTGTCGACATACTGCTGAAGCCTCCCCTTGTAGAATTATGAGCATAATCTTCCTAGCGTATGCAATGAGTGCAGTTGTATGATAGTTGGAGCATTTTTTGGTTTTGTCCTTCTTTGGGATTGGGATGTAGACCTATCGTTTCCAGTCCTCTAGCCAATGCTGAGTTTTCCAAATTTGCTGGCATATTGCATGTAGCACCTTTACAGCATCCTCTTTTAAGATTTTAAATAGTTCAGCTGGAATGTCATCACCTTCATTGGCCTTGTTGTTTGCAATGTTTTCTAAGGCCCCCTTGACTCCACTTTCTAGGATGTCTGGCTCAAGGTCAGCAACTACACTATCATGGTTATCAGGGACATCCGGATCTTTCTCGTATAATTCTTCTGTATATTCTTCCCTACCATTTTTGTCCTTTATCATATCCATCTTTGCAGGAAATGCCCTTTATTATCTCCAGTTTTCTTGAACAGATCTCTGCTTTTTCCTTTTCGATTGTTTTCCTCTATTTCTTTGCACTGTCCGTTCAAGAAGGCCAGCCTGTCTCTCCTCGTTATTCTTTGGAAGTCTGCATTCAATTTTCTGTCTCTTTCCCTTTCTCCCTTGCATTTTGTGTCCCTTCTCTCCTCTGCTACTTGCAGGGCCTCATTGGACAGCCACTTTGCTTTCTTGCATTTAATTTTCTTTAGGATGGTTTTCGTTGTTGCCTCCTGTATAATGCTACAAGCCTCTATCTATAGTTCTTCGGGCACTGTGTCCACCAAATCTAGGTCCTTAAATCTATTCTTCACTCCCACTGTGTATTCATCCGGGATTTGACTTAGATTGTACCTGACTCAGACAGTCTTCCCTACTTTCTTCATTTTAAGTTTGAATTTTGCTATAGAAGTTGATGATCTGAGCCACTGTCAGCACCAGGTCTCATTTTTGCTGACTGTATAGAGCTCCTCCATCTTTGGCCATAGATAACATAATCAATCTGATTCTGGTATTGTCCATCTTGTGATGTCCATGTGTAGAGTCACCTTTTGTGTTGTTGGAAAAGAGTGTTTGCAATGACCAGCTTGTTCTCTTGACAAAACTCTTGAACTCCAAGGCCAAAGTTGCCAGTTATTCCTTTTACCACTTGACTTTCTACTTTAGCATTCCAATCCCCTATGATGAGAAGAACATCTTTCTTTGATGTCAGTTCTAGAAGGAGTTGTAAGTCTTCATAGAATTGGACAATCTCAGCTTCTTTGGTATCGGTAGTTGGTGCATAAGCTTGGATTACTGTGATGTTGAAAGGGCTGCCTTGGAGGTTGTATCCCAGCACGGCTATTCCCATTCTTTTCTTGACTATGAGGGCACAGTATTCCAAATGTGAGCTCACTAGGGCATTATAGAGTGGTACTATCACTTCCCATGATCTTGATGTTATCTCCCTCTTGATGCAGCCTAGGACTGTGTTTACTGTTTTGGCGGCTGCAACACACTGCTGCTTCATCCTTAGGTGGTGGTCCACCAGGACACCTAAATCCCTCTCACAGGTACTACTGTTGAGTCAGGTACCACCTATCCTGTACCTGTGCATCTGGTTTCTTCTGCCTAAGAGCAGGACCTTACTTTTCTTGCCACTGAATTTCATCTTGTTGGACAGGGTCCAATGCTTAAGTCTGCCAAGATTCTTCTGAATGTTGAGTCTATCTTCCTCTTTCCTGCTGATATTTAAGCAGAAGCTATACAGTCACAGATTAGTGTTGCAGCAGACGAGATTCCTATGCTGATCGCCAAAATCTTTCGATCTTAAAATGTTCCAGTCACTGGAACCAACTCCACAATAATAATAATAATAAAAACCCTGGCAATAACCTCCTGAACAATCAGGTGTGTATTAAAAGGCATGCAGTTTGTCCTTAAAACACTAAAACATTTACATATCCTAATGGTATCTACACTATCCCCCTCAATCACTTCAGTACATGTAAAACAATCAATGTAGTATACACGATTATATGACCCAGTTCAAAAATTTATGTGGGGATGAGTAAGAGGGCTATGCGACTATGAATGTTGGTGCATCACTCATGTATCAGAAACAAGATTAAGGAGGCTTCTCTAGTAGAGCATTTTCTTACTGAAAAATCATTTCCCAGATGATTTAAAGTTCTGTGTCATCTACACGTAGACCACAAATATATCTAAGCAGTCTGACTTCCAAAAAGAACTATGCTAAATGGAAGCCTTCTGGATTTATAAATGGCACTTGATTGATACTCTGCCCATCTGGCTTGAAGCCTATTTCAGGATTCATTTAAGTATTGTTAGGATGCTATAGAGACCTAGGTCCTTTAAGGACTATCGATAGTTACGCCGGGGTAGGTTTATAAGGCCTAAAAACCTTACTCTTTAGGGACGCCTTCAATAATGACTAGGTTTTTTTTTCCCCTGTGTTGCTTACCTTTGCCCCGCCTTATTTATTCTTATAGAGATTGCTCCTGCTTTGTTGGGTTTTTTTTCCTGCTTTTAACTTTTTATGTGAACCGCCCTGAGTTCCCGCCCGGGAAGTAGGAGCGGTACATAAATTTGAAAAATAAATAAATAAATAATAAATTTTTCAGGGGATGCACATTTGTTGAGAGACCAGATAGGAGATATTTTCATTCTAAGCAGATATGTGGTAAGGTTAATATTTACATTTAAAATTAAGTCCTGGGCCTTACCTGGTTGTAGAAGCTTGGTGTATATCTGTGGTATGTCACTATCTTGACTTTTCAGAGTGGGAAGATGAGCATTTGAGAAAGTTTACTCCAGAAAACGAGCTAGTGAACTGTGCTAGAAGCTCGAAGCTCATCAAGCTGTATCCTCTACAGAAAATCACCACCCATCATTAACCTGGATTATACCAGTGATTTTGGACATTACTCATATTACAAACGGGTTGGCTTGGTTACAATTTTGTACTATTATTGTAAGACTGTGTGGTATTATATATGTCTGTCTAATTATATATATGCATGTGGCTCGGCCAATATCACAAAGGAGTCAGTAGATTTTAAATTTATCTAGTGCAGTTATTGCATTGTGTCTTATAATTGTACAGTACAGAGTTTTTGCTGTTTTGTAACTGAATTTGTTAAAAGGCAACATACTTTCTTTTCTATTTCAAATTATTCTCAGATGGTGCTACAGTGGACCCTTGTATAACAAACAGTTTGTATAACATAAAATCTATACAACATAAAAAATTCCAGAGATAGGGGAAATTTGCTTAACATAATTGCCTATGGGGAAAATCTGTACAACATAAAATGGGATTACTCCATTTTCAATGCATTCCTATGGGAATTTGTATAAAGGAAAATTTTCTTAACATAATTTCATTTGGAATGAATTAATTCCTTTATACAAGGTACCACTGTATATAATTCCTGTTGGGAAATGGAGTGTCAAACATATGTTCTCTATGACTACACAAATGCAACATGCACTATACAGGTTCCAGTGAAAGACTTTTTCTCTTCTACACTGTTCTAATCCTGGCACACCTATTACAGTCCCTATCACATATGCTTTAAACAGCAAGATGTATTACATTAGTCTGACAGGTCAATACTATGGACTTGTATGGGTAAAACTGCCTTAATGTACATGGGCAAAATACAAAGCACACAAACCTCAAAGCTAAATAAGATTAATACATATCATTAAACAAATCATGTATTCAGAGTGGCCTTGATTGCTTTCCAGATAAGCTGCTTTCTCATTTACTTTTATTGTATCCGTTTTAGAACTGTCTGGCAACTGTATTCTACTTATCCAAAGAACTACGACATAAGTAACTAGAAACATTTCTGTCTGAATCTTATCGGTTAAATTTTAGCTGTTTTAAGTAAGTTTACAATTTTCTGTTGGGCTGCCTTCATAACCAACCTAGGCTGCATGTGGCCTGGAGGCCACAGGTAGGACACCCCTGGTATAGATACACTGAACACTGTCTCTTGTTTAAAAATAATAAACTCTTTATTGATAGGAGATGGATAAATAGATATACTGTACTGTTGATTCTAGGAACAGTCAGCAGCTACAATGTAAAAACAACCGATCACAACCACAATTGTATCTGTATCTATAACTACCAAAATAGACAAGGGCATGGCTTCATGATTTATGTATTTACTACATTTGTCTGTCTCTTTCCCTTAAAAACTCAAGACAAGTTACATACACAATGTAATTAAACCTAAAAATGTTTTTCAAGCTAACTTTTTATAGCTGCTGTATTATTAAAGCCTAATCAGAAGCCAGGGTCAGTTGCCAGACAGTTAGCAAGGGTCATGTATGAATATGGCTATCAGCATTATCCTTTTAAATATTCAAAAAATGGGATACCAAGTCACTGGTGCACTGCTGGAGAATAAAGACTCAGATGGTGCGTACTGAAGTGTGAGTGGCCCAGTCAGCCAGAGTGGAGGAGAAAGTCACATGCAGCACCTGTGGTGCAACACCTATAACTTACAACTGTGCACAAAGCGTGACAAAGCACTTTGCACCCATCTCTACTTCTTATTCCTTTACATTGGAGATTTCCAATTTTCATGGGAGCTGTGTGTAATTTCCAAAATATATGCTCAATATTACATTGCTTATATTTGGCAGAGAAGGAAAAATATTAAAAGCATCATTTTCTTAATATATAGCCTGCTGCATCACCCTTCCTCTCTCCTTTACCTTCTTTCATCTGCAAATTATCTGTGTAGGTTTTATTATGCATGGATGCTGCAACTCTGCTTTCCCCGTAAAGCTCACCCCAACAACTTGCGTAATTCCCACAGTATCTGCTCCCTTTTTTTTCAATGGTAGTGCTAGATAAGTATAGACAAGTAAATGCTCCCACCTCAGCTCTTCCCCTCATCTGCCAATGCTGGCAAGATTTCAAATTTCAAATAAAATAATTGGAAAAGGCATGATTGGAAGAGGCATAAAATATTCTGTTCATTAAAAAGGTTAAAA
Organism: Phrynocephalus guinanensis; assembly: GCA_037367245.1. Taxonomy (NCBI): domain Eukaryota; kingdom Metazoa; phylum Chordata; class Lepidosauria; order Squamata; family Agamidae; genus Phrynocephalus; species Phrynocephalus guinanensis. Next base: position 85,518,212 of record CM074738.1, read on the forward strand.
GGTTAAAAACATTGATTTAAGTGGAACAAACTGATTTATGTGGGTATTTATTTGCACGTATATAGTCCACTCACCTGAATGAACAACAGACCGATATATAAACAATACACCAACAAGTGGGGTTTTATAGAGAATGAAATTAAGGAACTCCAGAGACAATCAGGATTTCTGATGCTTCTTAAAGCTTATACAGTATACATCCTCAAGTTATTGCTGCCAGGAGAGGATCTCTTTACTGTTTTTCTTCAGAATTTTGCAAATACTTATTTTCACTACTCTTTTATGGGCACTGGAGAAGTTTCTCAGCACTTGGAGGCTGAACTAAAAATGTTTGGTAGCCGCTATTCCTCCTGTCTTTATATAGTTTGCTATAGCCTTTTAAATGAAAATAAATAAATAAATAAACGTACAATTTTAAAAACATAGCTCTAGTTTAGTAAATATTAAAAGAAGAAAATGAAAAATTGGAAGTAGATCATGGCTGAAATCCAGTTTGTAGCATAAGCTGAACACACATTTTTCAAGCTAAACGTTGGCATAGCAATTAGCAAAAGACCTGTGTTTATTAGAAAAACATTATCACTTGGGCTATTCAACATTCCTTTCAAAGCATTAAAGAGTAACTGTTGATCAAAACACAAGTTTGCTTTCAAAACAGAACATTAGCTGGGGAAATAAAAAATCCATGAAAAAGCTACTTACATCAATGACTGGCGAATGTGATAAACTTAAACCTTCTAGGTCAGCAGTTAAAGAGGGAGAAAGAATTGATGGCTTGTGAACGGCTGTGGGAACAGAAACCACGTTGACTGCAGAAAATAAGCAATTGAAAAGAAAAATTAAGCAACTGAATTTAAAATACGGTTGACATGGGTAAGATGATACTTTTGTAATATCTTAAATTCCACTGTCTTACAAACTAGGCTTCATACGCCGACTCGTCACAGATAATTTTGTTATATAAAATCAGCAAAAAATATGTTGCAAGCAGGTTGACCTCTAATTTTCATCCCCATTGAGTGGGACGCTGTTCCGTGCACATACGTGTACGAGACATACACATGACTTCCCCCCCCCCCATCAGGTTCTGTTATTATGACCAAACCAAAAATGGCTCTGATGGGTGCACAGGGGTGGAAAAGCCCTGTGGAGATGTGGGCACACACGGGGACCTTAGAGGGGACCATGGTTGCAAGATTTCCCAACTGAGATTAAACGACAGGAATATCACCTATGATATTTTCTAGTTTCCAATGCCACATAGGATGGAAAAGAGCCTTTATAAAATGAACTGAGTGCATTCTGAAACCTTAAAATAGAAAACAGACAACTCCACTATATTTCAAACAAACAGACTTGGATCCAGACTTGTTATTTTTCCTAAGCAACATTTCCTAAGCAACTTTCACCCAGGATGCTCCCGACTATGATGATTTCTCTCCCCCCATGAAGTCCTTTTACCCTCTGAAAATCTTCACGGAAGGGCTAGAACAGTACAGATGACAGCACTTCAGGCAGCAAAAGGAGAAGTAGTTTGCAAAGTAATTTCCTCTCCTTCAAAAAAAATCACTATTTTCTAGTGGATAAAACTTATATCTAATAACTATTTCTTAAGGATTTACAAATTTTTTCAAGAACAAATTACAAGGTTTTTAAAAACAATCACAAAGTGATAAGCAAATATCAAGTTTCAGCTTACTAACTTGACTTTCCAAAGTTATTCAATTATAAGATAATCTTTGTTTAAAGCATATAAAATGAATAGTAGCATTACAATGGTTTGCTTAATACAAATGGTACATTGGAGAATTCACTTCTCCATTCTGTCCTGAAATTATTCAGAAAAATAGTTTAGAAGTTCAAGTACATTATATACGTTGTTTAAAATGTGCTATGTTCTTGTATCGTTTAATTAACACACAGTTAAAGCACACATACATATTCAGTTATATATGTGTGAGTCAAACAGCGTCACTTCAAATATTTCACCATATACCATAATTCAATTGATCTAACTATCATAAGCCAGCTGAAATGGAAAACACTGGAAGCACTTACAGTCATCCAAATCTAGAAGTGACACCTCTTGCTTTGTAGGGACTCCTTTCTCATGTGGAGCTTGTTCTTCTTTCTATCAAAATCATATGAATATTTTATACTTTTTTTACCGCAGATTGAAAACATTTCACATACATATATATCTGAAAGAACACATGCATTCAGCTCAATTATTGTAAAATTCACATAGTAAAAATTCCTTACAAATAAAACAACCTTTCTGAACACCAGCCCAAAGTTCTTGTAATACCAACATTACATCCTAGTTAAGAGTTCTGATATAGCAGAAGGTTATTATTGGGATGGTGTCTGTGTGTGTGGAGTTAATGCCATTTGCAGGGCTTTTGGTTTAATAGTTTACAAAACAACCATGTTTCACATTAGCATTTAGTAATCCTTTCTTTTCTGTTCAGTTATAAGAGCAAATTAAACAAGACTGCTGGAAGGTAAGAGTTGGGAGAAAGCCCATAGTTCTTTAAAAGCATCTGAATCAAGACTTTTCATTAATGAATGATTCAGAACATTTAAATGCTACTAACAAAGAAACCGGCAATCCAAAACAACCAATCACTCAGGAAAAGAAAATACATTGTTTACATGCCACTGTCCCTGTACTTGAAATTTTATTTGCTTGTGTGAGAAAAAAGAGGAATGCATGTTTATGTTACCCAAGAATAACATCTCCAAATAACTGCATACACTTAACTACTGACTGAAGAATAATGTACAGTATACAGTAATACACACACATATACACACACACACACACACTTGCCATACACAATTTTCATCCTCATGGTGTGGTCCCGGGTCTCTTTTCCATGTGTGATCATAAAAAAAATGTTCACAGCAGTTGCACAGAGTTGGGAAGGTCCTGCACCGGGGGGGGGGGGGTTGAAGCATGTGCACACATACACATCTTAGAGGGAACCTTGATTCTGGCACAATTTTCCTCACAGAGAAGAAATTATTTGAATAACTGTAGGTCATTCTGTGTAAAAGCTGATTGGTAAGATACTTTTCTAAATACCAGAAACATATCCTATTGCACAATATGTAAGACAACTGCTCAGAATGTTGTTGGCCATGCAGAGGCCATGAGAAGGACATTAAAGTATTCAATACATGCTACCAGTAGCATGCCACTGGCAATTATGAATGTCTTCTTCCTGTGGATGCTGGAAGTCAGTAGCATGTAGGCAGGAAGTGCAAAACAAATACTGAATGTTGTCTACTTGTGCACTTGTCAAAACTTACAAGGAGTTGTATGAACATATTTTGACAGAATTGACTCTGCCTTTCTTCTACCCAATACCAAGGAAAATAAAACCACTACAAATAATAGCTGACTACCATGATCAACCAAAACGTACAGGACTTTGATCATCAAGAGAAAGTTCACTTGGGCTCTCTCTCTCTCTCTCTCTCTCTCTCTCTCTCTCTCTCTCTCTCTCTCTCTCTCTCACACACACACACACACACACACACACACACAAATTAGCTGGAAGTAAATTCCACTAAGAGGAGAGACTACTTGGTATGGGGTGGTATATAAGCAGAACATTTTGCTTTTTTGCTTTGCTTCTGCAACCTAATTACTGTTCCTCAGTCTTCTTTGTCTACTCTGACATATGAAAGTCACAGCTAATTATGACTGGATAATTACATAGTACTTCAAAGGACCCTAAGGAATGGAGAAGGATGGGCCATGAGGGGTTGCAATGAGATGTAGGTAGACATGGGCATTTTGTTTCAGAAGAGGTCCGGTTCAGAAATGAAACATGGCAGAACAGCTGCCATTCAGTACCGGGATCCACCTTCCAGAACGAAATCAAGCAGTATCTTACCTTGTTTTGGGAAGCGCGGGGCTAAACTCCAATGAGGAAGCAGCCTCGGACACACTATCTTTCACTTTCCCTAGCGCTGACCAATCAGATAGGTGATGCATGTCCCTGCACAGCTCCTGATTGGCTAGTGCCAGGGAGAGTAAAAGATGGCGCATCTGAGGCTGCTTTCTTGTTGGAGGTTAGCCCTGTGTTACCCAAAATAAAGGTAAGAAACTGGTTGATTTCATTCTGGAAAGTGGATCCCAGTACCAAATGGCAGTTGTTCTGCCATGTTTCGTTTTGGAATCGTACCCCTTCCAAAATGAAATGCCCACGTCTAGATGTAGATACTGGAAGAACAAGGCAGGGCTGCCCCAGATCTCCCAGACCTCTGAGTCAAAATATGATTCTAAAACCTGGTCCCCAAAACAAGAAAGGCATTCATTGTGCCAGCACTTGCTCAGAATGTGCCATGTGAAGGATAACATCATATGCATTTAGACAGTATGACAAACCAGATTTTGGGAGGGGTGGAAGCCCTATAGGGCATCTTGGCCCTAAGTCATTAAGGGGATTATTGGTATTATCCAGAACTGACAATTCCACTTGAAAATATACCAGACATTAGTGTAGCTGATAGTGACAATCTCCCTTGTAAAATAATGTACTACTCTAGTTTTAGAAATAAGACCTGCAGCTGTAATTATTAAAACTTAAAAATATAAACTCAAGACACATTCACAACATAGATGTTTTCCATTTACAAATAATCTAACCAAAACATCTCTAAAACAGATACCTATCTTTGCTCTTTTCTCAACATGGCAATTTACCACACATCCCACCTAAGAAACATAAACGTGTTTTCTCTGAAGGGAATGCAGTCCAAGCTGAATGCTAAACCAAGAAGTTAAGCCATATCCCATCAAACATTTCTCCATTTGCAATTCATCTTGATAATAGAGACAGAAACTGGGTAAATGCATATAGGACTTGAAGCAGGAGATTTCTATTGCTCAATGCATAATTCATGTGCTCCGCCTGCAAAGTGTGTAAAATGAAAATTTCACACCGCAGCATGAGCCATGGAACTGCAGAGAAGAGGCAGATGAAATCATATTTTACTGTGTGAATTCTGTTCCTCACCTTTCCAATATTTATAGAAAACCATCATTGACAAACCAAATGCACTGACTGATCACCTACTGTTTCCATTGTGTTAGCAGTAGAGAAGAGATCAGGTGGAAAGACAGACAATTTGTTTATATATTTTTTAAAATAGTGGATCAGGTTTTTAACAGCTGAGCAATTGTATTATGCATGTCTAGGAGGCCAACAGTAAATGATGTTAAAATCCAATGCAGAGAGTTTTATTTATTCATGCATTGTATTCAACTTTGAATTTTAACTGTAATCTAAACATCTGATATTTTGTCCCTGTGTCACTTGGTGTATTTTACTAATATGCTACAGCTGTATGAAAACTACATTTTGAAGTGCACAACTAGAGGAACCAAATTATCATCTTTATCAGATAATATTCCCATTTGTTCTGAAAAAATAAAATAAATAATCAATAGACATCTATAAGTATCTACACTGATACATCTTCATCTTAATGTCTATCACAAGTCTCCAATAAATTATTTCACCTTTATCAAATGTGAAGAATTCAATCATGCCCCCTCTCTTCAAAGAGTACATTTAAATGTATTCTTCTGGTGTAACAGACGTCCACACATAGAGGGAAATGTTATTTTCTAATTCAAATTGATAAGAGTTCACCATTGGTCAATAACTGAACTGTAACTTAGCATAAGGGATGTTCTGATCTAGCCCTGTGCTGGGAGGGGCTGCTTTGTCCACCTGACCGGGGGAGATAGGTTTGACCAGTGGTCACGTGGTCCAAAATGGACCAAGGCCACCCTGGGATAGTGGGTCATGGGGTTTGAACAGGGGTTGAGGGCATTTAAGAAGTTCAAGTACAAGCGGGAGGAACCGCCAGGGCCCCCCCACAATAACTACCTGAACACCACGTAGCCACTTGCACTTTCAGGCCCAAGAGTACCAGTGACAGATGGAATTTAAGACAATAAATTGTGGCCCAATTTAATCCACAAACGTGTCTTGACTCTTTATTTCTGGGATGGGTGGGCAAAGAGTTCAAAGCACAAAACTTTTTGCACTATCATTAAAATGAAAGTTAACTGGGACCTTTTTTGAGCTGATGATTTGTAGAATTATATTAAGATAGGACAAGGACATGTCAAAAATATAGTAATATAATGTACACACACACACACACACACACACAAATGTGGATATAAAGCTGTCTATTTAAACATGATACTCAATTGGATAGTAGACCATCCATGACACAAGCAGTGATGATGTCTGTAACCAATTAATAAAGGAATATTTGTAGAGGAACTATACTGTCACTTCTAAGCAATCTAACTCACTTTCAGGCAGTATTCACAGTCACACATACTGATTCTCCAAACTCCCGGTCAACAAATAGTCAGATATATAAGAAGTAAACCATATGAGGAGCCAACAATACAATAGCACTGGGTGACTGTTTACTTTTGGGTTGCCAGAATGTTGACTTACAGTTGTATTTTCAGTCTGTCTGTTCATCAGAACTTTCAGAGAGCAACAGTGATTATATGAAAGGACATTCCCCCCACTTGAATAAGCACTAATAGAAGAAAGTACAATCTATAAGACTCTCTATATATAATTAAAATACAACTTTTAACTATTTTAAAAGGTAAAGGTTCCCCTGCACATGCATGCTAATCGTTTTACCTAGCAATTAATATGGTAAAGTACACCACATCTCTTTCGTTGTGCAGAGAGTCTAGCAAACACAGGATAAAAGGTTGGGGATGAGTCACAGCTAAAATTTTAAGCATGTATGTTGCCTTCAAGAGGTCCAAGGTTGAGTCTCTAGCCTCTTCAGATAGGACTCCATCGGACTACCCATCAGATACAACTGTCAGTTGGGTACAAGGCTGATGTCTGGGCTTTGGAAATCTGTTTCACCCCTTCTCAATTTATATTTCATTAAAAACCTCTTTTTTCTTTTTTACCATAAACACCTTTAATTGACAAAATATTTTTAAAACATATTTTAAGTGGGGGAAGCCCAACCGCGACAAAATACTTTGCATAACTCCAGAAAGCACAAGAGCACTTTAAAAAAAATGGGCATCTTTTTGTTTTGGGTTGTGTGGAGATTCCAGATTGCACTTTTATTTCTATATATGTTTATATTGGTTTGCATAGTGATTGACTGGGTTTTGATTGGCACTGATATGTGCCAGGAGAGTAAGTTAAAACAGGTGGGAAGGGTGAAGGAATCTTAAATAACTGAATGTGTTTTGAACTTTCAAGAAATAAGTTTTTAAAAAAATGAAATTTTAGGCTGTTTGATAAAAAAGTTTGACAAACTGTAACTTTATTTTTTTATTTTTCTCTTTGGTTTTCAAAGAGAGATGATTATTGTTGAAAATAGATTCACAAGTTGGCCAACACCGGAACATATAAACTGAAATCCTGTACCTTAGTTTAGCGAGGAGTCCCACTGAATCACTGGGAAATTGGGTGAGTCAACTCCTCCATAGTTTCCAATGAGTCATGGAGCTACTCTAGTTGCAACTTTGGCATAGTAAGTGACAACTCAAGTTGGACCATTTGAATTAATGGAACTTACAGGGTAATTTTCTCACCAAAGCCTCACAGATTTAACGGACCTATTCTAAGGAGACATACAGCACTATGCTAAGCAACACAATTTCAGCCATAGTCACCATTATGTCACAGGCTGTATGTCTTTAATCAAAATTGTTCTTACTCTATTTAAAAAGAGTCCTTGATTGTGACAGTGTTTGAATCGCAATTAGAAGAAACACTGGTTAACTGCCTGGTTTGGTGAATGGATAATCCAAGTGAACATGTCTCTACTTGTTGAATGGCAACCCCCTCCACAATTGGAGGTAGTTGTCAGTTTTGATAGCACAAATCAGATGGAGAAGATGGGTACGCATCACCAGAAGGGGCATACTAGGGACTGGATGCAACCCAGAGAGTTTGGCCATAATCACAAGGCAAAGAATTTTTTTCTATCAAGCTTCTCAGTCAGAGCCCAAGGTGCATATTGTTTTCATCAGTCATAATAGCAAAGGGCTTTTCTTTTTGATGGACCATAATATACAACTTTCAGAATTTGAGAGTTGACCTCTGCTGAATCAAGTACTGTATATTTACAACAGTTAACATATACTAGAAATCAAGAATACCACTATGATGAAAAAACTCATTGAACAGCCTCCTAAAAGTATCCCCAATCACATCATATCAAAGATATGAGGGGCCCAAAACATACCCCCTTTGTTTGGACTGGGCTGTGAAATCCAACCCCAACTGACCATGCTACTTCGTGCCTTCCAAGAAAAGCGCTTGGCATCCACCTTGCCAAGAAAACTTTCTAAGAGCTCCCTCCTGGCAAAACGTTTTTGTTATTTTTTCTAGCAGCCTATGAAGGTATCACCCATAGCCTTATCAAAGAAAAATCCAATCAGCCAGATTGCTGACTGGGGTGGATTACAGAGATCACATTACACACCTACTAAAGCAGGTTCCATCTCTCATAATGGATTATTTTTCTTTTAACTGTTCTTCTTCAAGTGCCATATCCTCCTAGAAAGTTGGCAATCACTAGCCTGAACTGATTTCTATCCAAAGCTATTCTAAACAGAGCAGCTGTGCTCACTGGGGACCACTGGCTCAAGTTCTTCAGCCAGAATGTTCTTCTACGTCCCCCGCCACTATTCCCATCTAATTTTCCTTGAAGGATAACCTGTGGCAGATGGTATTTCTTATCATAGCTGTCATGTTTTGCCTGCTCCCACCAGGGATGAAGAGAGGCAAAGCACGTCCCCGCACACACATCTCAGCAGCAGTGACGGCGGTAGCTCTCTCTTTTAGGCCCCCCCCACATGCTCCCCTTTTACCCCTCCCCCACTCAACTGTGGCAGAGGAGCTACTCCCCCCCAGCAGGAGCGACCCCCATTCCCCTCCTGAGCCCCCTTGGTGTTGCCCCCCCTCATTTCCACCAGCCTGGGCTCGCAGTGCCTGCCTGCCTGCCTGGCCGGCACCGGGGGTTGGGTTGGGTGGGGTCCCTCTCCTTCCCTCAGAGCCCATCTCGCCGCCACCTCCTCCTCCTCCTCCTCCCTCCCCCTCCCCCTCACTGTTGTGGCAGCAGCCCTCATCTTGGGAGCCTGCCAGGCAACATCCAGGGAACAACCCCCCCCCCCCCGCTCCCTGTTGCCATGGCAACAGAGCCCTCTGCCTTCCTCCCTCCTCCCTCTACCAGGAGGAGTCAAAGGGTACTGGAAAGAAGGTGCCTTGCTCCCAATTGACTGAATAAAGGAAGAAGCGTGAAGGAAGCGGGGAGAGACATGGTCATTGGCTGAAGCGAAAGATGATTAATGGGTACGGCATGGGGCAGGGACTGGGGGGGGAGGAGGGAGGCAGGTTGCACTCTTAAAGGGGACATGGCTCAGAAAGAAGGAATGCATTGGTTCCTCTTCCTCCCTGCCTCCTTCCCTGCCTCCACCGAGGGAGCGCCAAGCCACCCCATGATCTTCCTTCCACCCCTGCTTCTCTCCTGGGACATTTTTAGGAAAATAAATGATCTGGGAAGAGGGTGGGGAGGAAGAGTGAAAAAAGTGATTTCCTGGCCGATATGGGAAGGTTGACAGCTATGTTTCTTATTGCTCATTATGTTTCTGAAATACAGTAATACTTAGGATAACAAATACCCTGTTAGTGAAAAATAGTGTAATGAAATTTCTGGGAATAGGGATGTTTCAGATAAATATTTTTTTCTATGGGCTGCCTCGGATAATGAATTTTTCATAATGCTTTGTGAAAAAAATACCCAGAATGCATTACACCCCCTGTAGTTTGTGGAGAGGGGGGATGAGTTGGAGCAATATTTTTCATGTTTTGGAGCCATTCTGGACATTTTTTGCTGAGGGATTTGGACCTTTTAAACTTGGAAAGGTAGGGAGCTGAGGTTTCCTTGTTTTTGTTTGTGTTTTTGCACTGCTTTTCATTGCACTTTGGGTTGGAATGACCTGGGGTTTATCTTGGAGCTTGCATTTGTTCATTTTTGCACTGCTTTCCATTGTACTTTTGGTGGGAACATGTTGGGGTTTATCTTGCTGCTTTCCTTTGTCCATGTTTGCATTGCACTGCAGGGAGGGGAGTGTGTTCCGTGTGTGTGTATATTCCGGCTCTGCATGCCTTTAACGTGCACTTTATAAAGAGGTCTGAAAAAGCCCCGGCTTTTTTTGCCTTTTTTTTGGGGACCTCAGGAATGAATTAATCGGATTCACAGTCATTTCACTGGGAAACTGTGTTTCAGATAACTTAATTTTTGCTTAGCATAATGCCTCTGAGAACGAATTAGTTAGATTATCAGAGGTATTACTGTATAGCAATTTTCTTCTCTTTATGATATTGTGGATTTCTAACTTTTTATTCATGCGCTGTAATACAGCCACATTAGTAACTCTGGCTGTCCAAGGGATCTTCAGAATTCTTCTGTTCGTCCACATTTCAAATGCTTCCAGCTCCTTACATAACATGTCTGTAAGCCTTTTAACTGTTGTAAGATGCCTCTTCTAATTACGTGTTCTTAAACTTGAATATATCTTAAATTTTCTGGGCTCTATACTGTCCCCCATTATTGTAAGCCGTCTTGGGTCCTTTTCCAAGGAGAAAAGCAGGGTAAAATTATTCAAAAATACATGAACTAAATAGTAAGGAGATATCTAGAATGCTGCATCTGACATTTTAACTGGTTGTGCAAGACACCTGAAAACTCCAAGGAGGAAGGTTAAGAAGGTATGAAAACTTATATTAGTGTTTCCTCAGGTAGAGGGACAAGATATTAAAATGGGACTTGAGGTGCTTGCAGACATGAAATGAATAACAGGCAGCTTATTCTAGGTAGGCCTGCTTTTAACAAGCACCCCACCATTAAAAGACTAACTGTGACAGTATATTCTGAATTGCCTGCATGTTGGGAAAATGAATCATTATACCTGTTGTGAAATGTACTGTGCTTTAAATTGCTGTACTGCAGCTAAAACTATGCTCATGGCCTGGGATTCAATCCCAGGTAGCAGGCTCAAGGCTCACCCAGCCTTCCATCCTTCCGAGGTCAGTAAAATGAGTACCCAACTTGTGGAGGCAGCAGCAATGTGTAGACTGCATAATTAAATTGTCAACCACCGAAGCAGAACACTTTGCCCTTTGCTTTGCTTTTTTGCCTTAATTTTTTAATACTTTAATTTAAAAAAAAAAGATTCTGTTTCAGTTCCAAAATTTGCCTCACATTGCATTTCTACCTATATATAGGATCGGTAGTTTAAAGGAGTAGATTAAAAGTTATCAGATGCTATCAGATGGGCATAAGAAGTGTATACCCAACTTCATACCACTATTTAATGAATTGCCTTTCCCACTTTCTTTTTTCAGAATCCCATCTAAACAGTCCATGTGTATCTCCAATAGGCCTTCATCCTCCCGCCCAGCCCTCCAAGTGCACCACTATCAAGAATTCCATGCTGACAGATCTAAAGCAAATTTATACAGATCAAAAAATCTAGAGATTGAATCCAAAAATCCATTTGTACAAATACAAGTAAACACAGTGACCAGAATGCTATTACTTACATCCAGGTTGGGGTTTATCTTGCTGGCATAGAAATGTGGCATTGTGCATCACTTACATGATAACAAATATTTAGACCAATTTTACGCTAATAAATTTACACTGCCATATTTCTTGAATTGGATTCTGGCTATTAGTTAATACATTTATTTCCAGGGGAAAACACTGTTGAATATGTTAGCATACATAGTTTTTCCCCCAATAGGATCTCGGCCATTGTTAAAAAAAACAGCCTTCCACTTCCACAATGACAAAGCAGCAGCACAGAAATGTTCATTAACTTCCAATTAATACGTTTGTAAAGAGCTTCTGATAAAACAACAAAGCATTCAGAAGACCACACACTTTCTGAGAAATCCTGTGTTTGCTTTCATTAGAGTAATATAAATGGAAATTTAAGAAATATAATTTTTAACATATACAAGATGTACCTTGGGACGGAGACCAGCATGCAGTGATTTTCTAGCTTCCAAATTACTTTCAGAGTCGGTTTCTGAGCTGGAGTCTGAAGAACTTTCCTCAACTGAGCTAGATTCTGAGTCCGAAGAATCGTCAGCTTTTTGAGATTTCACTTTATTTCCCCCTGTTCCTTCAGAGCCACTAAATACAAAATCAAAGGTATAAAAAAATCCAGCAAAAGCTATCCCATCTATAAAATAAACCAAATAAAATGTAGAAAATTATACAGTCTTGTCATTTTTCATATTTTCAAGCAACCTAATTCACTGAGAATGTCTGACAAAAATCCTTCAAGTACGATGGCCCACGGAGTGTGGCAGGGTTATGGACAAACAGTAGGTCAAATGCTCAAAAATGCTCTAGGTGGGCAATGTTGCCCCCATTCCCGCATACATCACAGTTCTCTCAACAATATATCCTAGTGCACAGAAGCTACTGTTTGTAGTGATAATCTGGAGTGTGGTCTTGCTGCAGACCACTCTGAATAAACATCTAAGGAGGTGGAATGCATTACCTGTACACTGCCCTCTACACATGGAGGACAAGAAGAGCACCTCTGTTATCCGTGAATGCTCTCTACAAGATTTTGAACTCTGATCTTCCAAATTACATGCAAAGCTTCTATGGAGGAAAGATAATTTCTTGTTCAGATGATCAACCTCCATATGTAGGTGACTAAAATGGAAGCAGACTGGATGTGATTCGTGCCTCCTCCTTTGTAAAACAGAGTTCATAGGTAGCAGAAACCACACTTTTGCTCTGATTGGGACATCACCATAATGATTTATCTAAATTATAGCATGTTGGTGGGGGTTCACACCAGATGACGGAGAACAGATGTGCTTGCAATATGTTTTATGAACTAAAGTTTGTGAGCATTTATAACAGATTATTTTTCACAGGCCATCCAACATTTGTAAACCATGCACTGAACTGCATGGCATAAGGAGAGATCTAGTGTTTATACAATTAAATCAGTTAAGCCAGTGGGCTGCAACCAATACATCCAATTCACTATACACTATATCAAGAGTTCCAAAAATACCACTGTTTTCATTTACATGACTGAACAGAAACATCTGTACTATATTGCTAGAAATACAAAAGAGTATCCCTTACACTGGAATAACTGTCTCTTGATTTGAAGAACAGGGAAACTCTTCAGATATAGTTTCTAGGCAGTGCAAGGTGGAGGGGAATAAATATACACTTGGCTGTACAATTAGGTATAATACTAGATACACGTCTGAGCTATACCTTGGCACCTTGTCAATAAACTCCAATTAGATCTGACAAGCTGTCTAACCCTGATGTGAAGACAACAGAATTATGGCCACTGAATTTATGCCATGACATTTACAGTGGTACCCTGACTTAAGAGCAGCTCAACTTAAGAGCAATTCGACTTAAGAGTGGAAAACTGCTGATGTTTTAACTGCCGCCTTACAAATTTTAGATATGGTCTGCTCTAGTTACATTTTTTCACCTTATTTTTTCAATTTTTTAGACAGGTACCCCGACTTAAGAGTAGTTCGATTTACGAGCATGCATTTAGAACAGATTAAATTTGTAAGTTGAGGTACCACTGTAATTCTTCAGGGAAGAACTTCTTTTATCATACACTGGGCAGTTTTGTAAATATGTTCGCCATAAGTACTGCATTATTTCACAGTTCCCATTTATAGAACTGACAATTCCAGAAATTCAAGATTACAGTACTGTAAAGCCATTATAGCCTTCCAAAACACAAGTTTACTTATTGAAATGTAACTGCCTAGGGTGAGTTGTCCCCAGCTTTCAATCTATATAAAACTGAATACAATTTCAACTTTGATGATGGATTTTGTTTAAGGAGCAAAGTATTTTGTTACTCAGTTTTGCTATACAAATTATTGTTTACATTTCTGGTTAAGAGTTTCAGATGTTCATCTAATATTTTTTAAAAACTGGTAACTAGCTCTTTAACTTTGCAGTAATGAAAAGCCTGTATTAATTTATCCTACAGATTTCATTTGTTCTGAACAGGAAAAACAATATAAATCACTTTTAAAATCATTAAATCCTGACTTAAATTAATAAAGTCATAATTAGGGCATTATGCTGTGTTTGTTATCGAAGTGGCAGGGCGAGCTGCTTTAATTACTGTCTGTAATAAAAGGAGCACAGTGTGTACTGCGCCCCAATCAACGCTGTCAGACATGTGAGCTGAGCGGCAAACACATCAAATGAGCTGGCAGCCGGCTACAGAGCAAAAGGGCGATCATGTCTGCAGAGGCCAATTGCTGACAGAACTGGAAGAAACAGATTCAGACAATCCAAGGTATTAGCCCCAATTACTTAAAATTTTAATGATATTTTAATACACGTGAACTCTCTTGGTAACAGGCAATCTTAAAAAGCACTAATACTTGAAGCAGCTTTTGATCGCCTCCCTTCACAGCCATTGCCTCCACTATCTGGATCATAATCTTTTTTTAACATAACATTACTCAGGGAAAAATCAATTGCCTCAGTTACATAATGGCAGGAGATGGAAAGATTTAATTTTAACCCATAGCAGAATTGTTTTAAAAGGTAATTGAGTACTTCATTAAATACATTCATTGCCTTTCCAATGTTAAGCTAACATGCCTTGTTTACCAGCCTCAAATATTCAGCTGAAATTAAAAATGATATAAAAGTTATTTTAACATATCTGTTAGAAACATACATCAAAAATACAGAAATAGGTGCCAGGTTTCCAAAGCGAATGTTATGCAGAACAGTGCAAAACGTGTTTGTTCACAGGCTTTAATATTCTGCTCTGTTCTTTGTCATAATTACATACATACCTCTTTAAATTTAAAGCCCCCTTTCTTGATATTTTCTCTTTGGCCTTTGATTTTCTACCACTCTCACTGTCAGTAGATGAACTGTCAGTACTTTCCACACTGCTGTCTCCATGCTCTTCTGTTTTTTCTCCTTCACTGTCAGATTTACTTTCTAGAATATACAAAAAGCTTTACGTTTGCACTGAATTCCATAAATAACTTACAAAATCGATGTCATATGATATTTAATCACAATGTAATCCCCCTAAAATATTAATTCTGAACACCTTAAACATGTTGCTTTCAGAATTCTACAACACTTTTTTTGTTAAAACTCAACAATGAACTGGTTTCCGGAAAGGGATCAGACATGACCTCCCGTGTCCTCTATCCTAGTATCATATTCACTACTCAAGTACTTAATCCATTCCTGAAAACAATCTAGCAGTGACAATTTAATCACAAATTTATAAAAGTTATTCAGTTTCTAATCAGCTGGAAAGTGTTTCTAATATCTTACTTGAAGGTACACTCTCCAAGTTTCAGTCAATTGCTTCTACTTTCAACCCTTAATAATTTAAAATTTTCTTCATGTATCGTTAGTGTTTAGAGGACTAAACCAACTGGATACGAAAACACATCCTTTCTGAATCTGTGTGTATATGTGCCTGTGATTATTCACTAATATTTGAGTAATTCTTTAGATTTAGAGGCTGGATTTGAAGACTTAGATGACAAAAAGTCAAATGAATTTCCAAGAAAAAAAATCACAATCAAGTCATTCCACACTAAATACTTTAAACAAGTCCCTTTACTAAGTTTTAGAAAAATACTGAAGAATATTAATTTTCCAATTTTCCTTATACCCAGCATGGCACATATCCGGACACACTTGGCACATCTTTCCAAACAATACTGGTATGGAGATTTTCCAAGGTAATACAGTGAGATTTCACATGTTAAAACTTCATGGCATCTCCAATACTTCAAGAGCTTTACAAGAGCAGAGACAGGATGTGAGAATCATATTGAGTACTATGATAAAATGAAATCTTCAGTTCCAGCATTTCAATTTTACTCTCTATTTTATATTTTTAATTAATCTATTATCTGCTTTGTGAAGCAACTTAAGGTGAAAATTAGGGAACACATCTATAACCAACCACTACCAGCACCACCAGCACCATGAAATACATCCTTTGTTCTGAACATTTTGAAGGTAGGGCTTTCATGTGAACAACAACAATCCTTAACCTGAACGTACTGGTTGTAACAAGCAAAAAGGATAAACTCCTTTCTGCATTGTAGCTTAATTTTCATGAAAAGTAGGTTAACATACACAGCATATCAAAAAGACCCATACCTAGCCAAGAGGAACTTTGACTATGCAAAAAGAACCCCCGTTTCCAAATTTTATTCCAATATTAATCTAATAACTAATTCAGAATCAAATTTCACAGCTACTTCACAAGAGGCACATCTGTCAGAGAGGGACTGAAGATTCAAACTTATTAATCAATAACCTGGAGTGATGTTGAGTATGTATGATTCAAGTTACTCCAAGTTCCTGTTCAATTGAATCATGTGGGTGGATGTTAAGCACCGTAAGAGGAATAATATAGAGAGTTCAATCCTAAACATTCCTATCAGATTTAAGTGTCATCTTTCACAGTGTGAAGCCAAACAACCCAACCCCATGGCTTACTAGGAACTTGGCAATGGTGAAACAAGTGGGACAGAGACTGAAGTGATGATGGTGGAAAACTCAGGGTAAAACAACACCAAGTGTGGGCTGGAGCTCATATAATATAATATAATATAATATAATATAATATAATATAATATAATATAATATAATATAATATAATATAATATAATATAATATAATATAATAGATGGATGGTGTTGATACAGCTCCTATTGGTGTTCCTTTGGCCACTGCTTATTTTGTGACTAATGACAGGTTTTAATCTGTGCAGTCAAGAATACGGACAGGATCCTTGGAGAGGTGAAAACCACCACATGTGCTGGATCCTTGCCCTTTCTGGCTTATAAAACCTGCCACAAGAGGACAGGGCAAGAGGGAAAATACAGTAAGTGGTGAATAGACCCTTTTTACTTTGATGGAATTGTGAAGATACCAAGAAAGAGCTAGCATTCCCCCACGGACCTCGAATGAGGCACAAGGACTCTCAACACCAAAGGGCAAGACTGCATCCACTAGGTAATATCACTTTCATTTAATCTAGTACCAATTGGCAAACCTAGTGGACTTACAAAATTTTATTCCAATCCCAGAATGAAGCACATGGCTCCCCTACATCAACCCTTTTCTCCCCCACTTCCTCTAGGCCAAAAGGAATTTGTATGTCTTGTACAGTCACCCCCCGCCATTTCGCGGTTCAGGCACTGTGGTCCCACTATATCACGGGATCGCAGTACCTGCGCTTCGGGCCACGCGGGAGGCGATCGCATTGCCCCCCCCACTCCTCCGAGAAGCCTCGGGGCTGCTGGGGGGCGGTGGGGGGTTGCATTGCCCCACGCCACCCCCCTCCTCCGAGAAGCCTCAGGAATGCTGGGGGGGGCGGGGGGCGATCACGCTGCCCCGCAATCTCCATTGAAATGCATTGCCAATGCATTTCAATGGAGAAATTTTCCCCATTTGAATGCATTGAGCCAATGCATTTCAATGGAGAAATTTCCCCCATTGGAATGCATCGAGCCAATGTATTCCAATGGGGAAAATTCTCTCCATTGAAATGCATTGGCAATGCATTTCAATAGAGACGGCCCCAGACGAGAAGTCTCGGGGCGGCGGGGCGGGCGGCGGCAGGGTGCGATCGCATCGCCCTGCGCCACCACCCCGGGCTTCTCCGAGAAGCCTCAGGGCGATCGCATTGCCCCGGGCTCCTTCGAGAAGCCTCGGGGCCGCTGGGGGCCGCGGTGCGAGGTGATCACGCTGCCCCGCAATCTCCATTGAAATGCATTGCCAATGCATTTCAATAGAGAAATTTTCCCCATTGGAATGCATTGAGCCAATGTATTCCAATGGGGAAAATTTTCTCCATTGAAATGCATTGGCAATGCATTTCAATAGAGACGGCCCCGGACGAGAAGTCTCGGGGTGGCGCGGCGGGTGGCGGCAGGTGGATCGGATTGCCCCCCCCAGCCCCACTTCCACATATCGTGGATTTTCAGGCATGTGAGTCAGGTGGGTCCCTAACCCCCGCGATAGGTGGGGGGTTACTGTAGTGTCTAATGGAGCTTTGCCATAGTAAGGGAGTTGGGACGGTGTATGGCCCATGTTCCTTTGTTTTAAGAATGGGGGTGTGAAACCCAGTACTTAAGAAACAGCTTTTACAACTGCCCTTCCTGCCTCTTACCAGACTTCTGCCCTGACTGCAACACCACCTACAGTAGCCATGGATTTTAAGAACATCTAAAAGTTACATCCTGGTAAAGCACATCTTTTACCATGTCTGAACTTCTGGGACCTGCTTTGAAGAACAGTTATTTAAACTCGAAAGCTTGCAATGTTCCTTGTTTTTTATTTTAATAGTAGCCTATAAAAGTACAGTAGGGCCCCTGTATCCACTGATTCAGTTATCCACGGCTGGCAAAGGAAAAAAATAAGTAAATAATTCAGCAGCCACAAAGCAAGCTACTGTCACAAATAGCAGCCTTAAAGCAAGCTCCTGTCGTAAAACATCAGCCACAAGGCAAGCTACTGTCACAAACAGCAGCTGTAAAGCAAGCTACTGTCATAAAGCAGCAGTTATAAAGCAAGTTACTATCACACAACAGGTTTTTTTTTAGGGGGGTGTTCCCTCTTATCCACAGTTTACATTGTCCACAGGAAGGTCTGGAACCAATCCCCAGCAGATATTGGGATCCTACTGCATTGCCTGTAATCTATTTTTGCAATTGTGTTTTGTGATGGCCACGCAGCTCAACTCCCTTTTTGCTTAGAGGTAATAGTGACACTCTTATTGAAAAAACCCTTTTTGAATCCCACTTACTGGGAAATTATTAGCCAGTCTCCAATGCTGCCATTGTATCAGGTGTGTTTGTGTGTGCATACACATACACATGGACAGATGTCACTCACACTCATACATACAAATGCACATAACAAACATTTAATAATGTTATACTTTTTAATCTGTTTTAGATGATAACTTTCAAAATTTCAAACTTTATTTATTTATTGTTATATTTCTATACCGCCCGTCTTCCAATGGAACTCTGGGCGGTTCAACTTAAATAACTTTTTAATAATCTATGTAGGGTATTTTTATTTTGTGATTGTTCTAATGATCTGTGTGCTAACTTGAGTCCCACGACCTAAAGAAAGTGCAAGAGCAATGGAAAAATGAATAAATATTTCATTTGGGAGCAAGGTATCAGAGTGTGCACTGACTTCTCATTCCCAGGGATTCCTGGATGAAAGGGATTATCTGGATCCATTTCAATCTGGCTTTTATGCAACACGAACAGCTTTGGCCACCTTGGTGGATGACCTATGGCAGATACTGAGGAAATGGATTGTGTCCCCTTTGATTCTGATGGACCTCTCTAAAGCTTTTGATACCGCTGAATCATTCTGGGATATTGCTCTGGGATGGGATTCAGATACGCTGTTTTACAGAGGCATCAATCCTTCCTAGAGTGATGATCACAGAAGGTGCTGCTAAGGGACATCTTGGCCAGCCCCACCATGCTCCATTTTATTTTAGGACTATTAAAATACACGTAAACCTGCTGGAAAAGGTTGCCCAGAGTTATGGAGTAGGGTGATACCAGTGAGCAAACTCTATCTCTACTTTCTATCTAACTGCATGGAAGCTCTTCCAGTTCTAAACCAGTGACTCTTGTCAGTTATATTTTGGATGATAGAAAATAAACTGAATCCAGACAAGATGGAAAGGCTCCTGCTCAACTGTAAGGCAGATCAGGAAACAAGGACTCGCCCTGTCTTGGATAAGGTTGTGTCCCCAAACCAACAGAGGCTGGCAGCTTGGATACACTCCTGGACAAATTTCAACAGTGGTCAGGAGTGCATTTAAACAGTTAAAACTAGTGAACCAGTTGTACCTGTTCTGATTTGGCTACAGTGACACATGCCTTAGTTACATCCTGCTTGGATTATTGTAACATACTGCAGACCGACTCCTGACTAGGCCATTACATTAGTTTCACTGGCTGTTGGTCCATCTCTGGGGCCAGTTCAGAATGCTGGTTATAACCTATAAAGCTCTACACAGCTTCCCCATATGAACCTTCTCAGTTCCTAAGATCTTTGGGGAGGCCTTTTGCTCACTCAAACTGATCTCTCAAGCATGTTTGAGAGGACTTTGAGAAGGCCTTCTCTGAGGCTGCTCCCAGGTTGTAAAATGTTCTCCCTCAGGAAGCTGGTTTGCCCTGTCCCTCTTGTACTTCCAGTAACAGGAGAAAACTACACTTTTTAGACAGGCTATTAACTACGGAGTGAAAGGTTTTATTTGGGTGCTGTACATTATTACTTTTGTTAATGGTCCAAATCCCCTTGCTTAAGGGTTGTTCCTTTGTTTATTTTATAGCATGGCTTTCTCATTTTAAAGTCTCATCCTCCTCTATTCAGTACTGGTTATACATCAACTTGAGTGTACTGTGTCCAGTTCTGGACACCACACTTCCAGAAAAATGCTGAAAAATTGAAACAAGTTCAGAGGAGGGCAATAAGGATGACCAGGGGGCTGGAAACCAAGCATGATAGGGAAAGACTGAAAGAATTAGGCATGTTTAGACTCAAGAAAAGAAGAGTGAGGGGTAATATGATAGCACTTTACAAATATTTAAAGGGCTGTCCTACAGAGGAGGGAAAGATCTGTTGCCAATCAATGGGCTCAAGCTAAGAGAACCCAGCTTTCAGCTGAATATCAGGAAAAACTTCCTAACTGTTAGAGCAGTACAGCAATGGAACCAATGATCTCAAGAGGTGGTGAGTGTTCCAACACTGGAGGCATTCAAGAAAAATTCAGACAACCACCTGGCATATATCCTATGATTTGTATTCTGCATGGAGTAGGGGTTTGAACTTGATGGGCTTATACGCCTCGTCTAACTTCACTATTCTATGATTCCATGATAGGGGGACTTAAAATGGCTACACAGTATTGAAAAAAACAAAATTAAAAACAGAGTGATATTAAACTATAATTAAACTATAAAACCAACTAAAATATACTAAATAATTCAAACAGATAAAACAACAAGTATGTTATCAACAGCAAACATTACTGTTTCATAATTCCTAGCTCGGGATAGAGCTCTGTGGATATCCTGGCCTGCCAGAATGACAACCAAGTGGATTCGAGATCAAATCTACCCTAAACTATATTCGGAGGGGGAAACATTGAAACTGACAATAATGCTGAGAAAGGTGGAAAGTAGCAGGAAACAAGGAAGACGAAATAGAAGTCCTTAAAGGAATCCATAGGTTTGAGTTTACAAGAGCTGAGTGGGGCTGTTTGGATAGGATATTTTGGAAATCATTCATTCACAGTGTCACCATAAGTCGGGGGTGACTTGACAGCACACAACAACAAGAACAATGTATTTTAAAAGAGTCAAAACACCAGGTATATCAGGACTGTGGAAACTGATGTTAAAATGAAAGTCACTAGGTTACTTTAAGGCAGGCATCATATTTGAACTCAACCTATATCACAAGTACTGCAGTCTAAAACAGCAGATAAGGGCCAACTGATATGTTTAACAATCACCAGCTAGAATTATTTTTATCATTTTGAGAACACAGTATGTAACTAAAGACTGTAACCTTTATAAACTTATTTGGGAGTAAGTAAAATTCAATTAGATTTACTTCTGTGTTAATGAGTGTAGGGTCGTACTGTTAGGTACAAAATCACACTGAATAAATGTAAGAATGCACTGCAGTAAGTATTTCCCTGATCAAAGAACAACTGTTATCATCTAAAAACCTGAAATAATATGAGGGGAGCACATGGCCAACATTCAGGTCCCTACTTGTAAACTCTCTGTATCCACACATACCACTGTCACTACTGCTAGAAGAATCATCACTTTCCTGGTCTTCCTCTTCTTCTTCTTCCTCTTCTGACTCAGAGAAGAATCTTTCAGTAGGTTTCTCTTTCTTTGTCTTCCCTAATATTGAGGGCCACTCTTTCGTCTGTTCAGGCAGTTAAAAGTTTAGACAATTAAAACTGTTACAGATAAGGTTATCTTTACCCTCCTGAACACCATACGGTTTTCTTGTATTACTAAACATGTTAAACAAACACACAGAAATTCAGATCAAAGCTGAAACCTGGGGCATAAAATAAGGGGATGTATTTATGTCTGTATTCTTATATTATTTTAATGCGTTGTTTATATGGCAATTAGAATTATGTCAAGTCATTTGCAATGAATATGTTTTTTTTTAAAACAATGTATTTTCTCACCATCAGATAACTGTTCTGAATAAACTCTTGGAATTTCCATCTTTACTTTACAAAAATAAAATTGAGAAAATTGATAAATCATTGGAAACAATGCAACTGTTTCATACTAATTGGGGTAATTCAATGTGGGAAGCTGTGTCGTACCGAGTCAGAGCACTGGTCTAGTGCCAACAGTGAGGAAGCAACATCTTCCCTAACCTTATCTGGGTTTGTTACGATAGAACAGGCCTGCCCAACAGGTAGACCGCGGTATACTGGTAGCCCGCAAAGGGTTCAAAAGTAGCCCGCTGGCCATCAATAAAAAAAGTGAGGGGGTAAGTTATCCACCCTCCCACCTCCATCCCAAGGACCACCACTGCCCCAGCAAAGTTCTGGGTCTGCCAGCCCACTGTCTCAGCCGAGCGGGGCAGTTCAAGGGCCATGGCGCATTGAAATCTCTTCCCTCCAGAACAGAGTAATTGGTTTTCATTGCATTCCTATGGGAAACTGCTGCTCTACTTATAGAAGTTTTTACTTATGAGCATGTGCTCGGAACAGATAAAATTCATAAGTAGAGGTTTTAGTGTGGTAGCCCTCAGGTACTTTGGGCCAGAAAAAAAGTAGACCTTGGACTGTTCAAAGTTGAACAGCCCTGCGATAGAACATAGACCTTCTGCAAGCAAAACAGAAGAGTCCAAAACATGGACTGTACCAAAAAGTTATTCTCCTGTTCCCATAAAAACAGACAGTGGTGTTGTGGAAGAGACCATCTACCCTGGTACCTTTATAGTGTGGTGCTATATATCCCTGATACTTATTTGTGAGCACATGAAGTTAACATGTCAAGTCAGAACTTTGTTCATTTAGCACATCTACATTCACTAGCAACAGCTTGGTTTCCTTAATCTGATGGGGTCTTTGCATTTTACTCTCCAGCTATGCCTCTCGGGGCCTCCAGAGAGCACCATGGCTGGACAGTAAACTGGGATGGAGATGGACCAGGACCGCAGTATGTATGTGTGAATATTTTTTCACACATACATACCTCTAAAAACTAGGTGTGTCCTATGGTCTGGTGCATCTACGGGGCAAAAAATATGGTATATAAACTAGAAAACATATTGCCTATCAACAGAAATATATGAAGAGATTAAAAGTAAATATCTGCAGCCGAAAGGCCTTTTTTTTATATGTTTATGCTAACCAACATGAAATCTTTATCTTTAAAAAAAACACTTACAAAGATACACAATTCCTAGTTCCCAAAGTAACATTCTATTTTTTAAAAGTCAACCTACCACCTCAATAACTTCTACATTTCTCACTGAAGGGTCAGGTGCAATCTCTGGCCAATTAGACAACTCCAGATAGCCATTGGCTTTCATGTTCAGCGTATGAGACAAAGTTCCAAGCTGGAAGTGCTCCCTATCTATTGTGGAAGTGGGGAAAGAAAGAGGTGAGAAATATAGACATGAGCTCTATATCACCAAAAGCCATCTTAATCAGGACTAAAGGTAATTGGCGTCACATTATTTCAAATGTCATAGAATAAATACAAACTAGGAAGCTCTTCACAGGTCAAAAAACTGATTCCAGTCCATGGATTACAATAATCTCCCCCATAATGGTCAATAAAAAAGCTAATCAGTCAGTGTGTTTAGAGGTGTTGCTCTGAAATGTAGCTTCTCTAAAAATTACTTTACTGTGAATATTAAGAATGACAGCACAGTTAAATAATCCATATACACGTCTTGGCACAAACACATCCAGAATTTTAATAGTTTTTCCTTGAAAAGGGCTGCTGCTTTCAGAGTTTAAAGCGTGTTGAAAATACCCAAGTATGGAAAAATTGAAAAACTGGATAATTAAGAATAAAATTACAAATCCAGGGTCACAGCATTCTTCCAGAAGTGGCAAGACAGCAACAGAGGTACTGCTCATCAGACCTCTGAAACTGCTTAGATGAAAAATACTAGTTATCCTGATGCACTAACAAACTGAATCTGGAAGGAACTTCAATGTTCTCAATCAAAGCAATAATTCAAGGTCATTTGTAAATAAAAAAATAAGTGGCTAAAAATCTTTCCCTATCCACTATGCCTACAGCAAAATATGGGGTCTCCTTATTCACATGAAGGTGTACTAAAATAAGCAAGGAATTTATACCATTGTGGTTTATCAAGTTTATAGTCAAATTTGAAAAGGACCCACAATCCTGACAGTCTCTCAAGAGGATTTTTTTAATAAAAATCATTTAGGAATGTAGAAACTGATCATTTACCAAAATGAGTTGTCATAACCTAAGCAAAGATCTCTATATCCTCAATGTACACTTGGAAGAAAATTTAACTGACATACCTTTAAAAGGAGATTCAAGCAGTGGAGCAGGCTTTTGTGCCAGAAATATTTTTTTGGCATACTTGCTTAAAGCACCACTCTTCTCATTTGGAACAATGAGCTGCCTAATAAATCTTGTACGGTCTCTGATGTCGTAGCTTTGATCATACTTGCCGAGATTTAATATGTACTGGGTAAGCAATTTTGTCTGCGAAAAACAGACAAGAAGAGAATGCAAGTTATTTATGATTATTGATAACTCTGGATAAACATATTTAAAGAGGTAATAAAAATGAATGGTTATGTCAAACAAATGTTGTTCCATAGGGAATATGTATTCCTAAAGCAGTAAATGGAATGTTGAAGCCAGAGCACATGTCCTCTTCCATACTGGGGAGGTGAACGCTGAGTACCGAGAAGCAGCCATGTGCTAGATTATTAAACTGCTGAAGTGGAAAGAAAGGCATCATTAAAAAAATAATCATATATGGCAAACCCGCTGAAGGGCCTACGTGAGAATAATGAATGTGGAAATACAACTAAAAACATGGCACTCAAAACTTAATCGGAAGAATATGCAGGACATCAAAACATCAGAGGGTATTAGGAGGCTGGCAAACCGCTTTTGCTGAGGTGTGTTTTATGAAGAGATACTGTCCCTGGCATAAGCAGTGTCTGCACTCTGACTGCACTCAGTTACTTTGCTCTGAATTATGACCCATTAAAGCAGACACATGAATCACTGAACTGGATTACTGCAAATTATTTGCAGTGCATTTAGCTGTTACTTTTTCATAAAAGCAAGCTGCTGATGCCCTCTAAAAACCAGGATAAAAGACTTCTTCCATTTTTCTCCTCACAGCTTAAAGCTTCCGGTAATATTGGTCATTTATTTATATACGTAAAAGCAAGTTATATTACAAACCCTTTTAAAGCATAACTGGATTCTCTAATTTGATGTGTAGGAATATTAATTATTAAAATTACTCAATGAACATAATTTTTGCAAAAAAATGGAAACATGCTGACCATATCAGCTGAGTATATTTTATACCACGTTCTGAAAATGCACAAAAAAGATCAGTGTGAAGATCAAAATATTGCATCATTCAAATGTAAAATAGGCACATAATTATATTTCTTCAGCTCAGGCAAAACTACAAGTATTATTTGAGCTGAAAAGCTTCATAAAAGCACATTGTTATTTATTTATTTATTTATTGGGCTTATATACTGCCCGTCTTCCCGAAGGAAAATTATTTTGTTCTGGTGTACAAAATAAATCTCCTAAGTATAAGCATACTGTTTTTGACTGCAATTTATACGTAAAAAGAATAACCCATTTGTATGATGGTAGCTATGAAGTCTATACAGTACCTTTATTATATCATAATTATACCTAAAGAATAACAAGAAGCATATGCACTTTAAATGGACAATAATCAATCTTTGAAAATATCCAATAGTTGCAACCCAACAGTTACTGTTTCAGTTTGACAAACACTTCTTTATTGGAAATACAATAATAAAATAGGTGATACTGAAATGTTCTAGAGTGCATGGTAATTCTGAATGATCCCTTTTAACCATAATATAGTCGGACCAATGGAACAGGACTATTGCTGCTAGTGATATGGAGTATCACGTGTGATTGCAACAGCTAATGATGCCACACAGTTGATATCTGTTTGTAACTGTGTTTGTCTACCCCATCTCTGGCTCCTTGTCTCAATCTCTCTCAATAAGACAGCAACATTTCAATGTCTTTCCTCTTTTTTCATTTCTGAAAAATGATTACTATACTTCCCCATATCCTATTTACCATCCTCAAATCCCCTTTTAACACAACGTTCAACTTGTAATTTAATTTTTTTTAAATCAAAACCTTAGTAAAATCATTTTAAATAATAATTTGATAAAATTAATTATAAGAAATAAATCATTCTTCTTTGCATCAACAGCTAATAAAAATGTTGTCTATCTTATTAAACAGTAGAATCAAAACATATTTGAACATAAAGGATTATGATAGCTCTCACAGCCTTGTGGCCCCTATTGGAATTACTAGATGGCATTTCACATGTCACTGAATTACCGTTGCTATGTGTCCACTTACAAAAAGGGGTAAATGTACTAGTAGGGGGACACAGATTTAGTTTGGGTAGGAAATAAGGCTTTAATAATAATTACAGTACTAAGAATTCACTTTACATCAATTGCCCTCTCCTTTCACATCTATGGGATACTGCTATCTATCATTTTGTTTCCATTGTTATAACATTACAACATGCACTCAACAGTATGATTACAATTTTCAGCTACAAATAAAATCACTGTAGGTTTACTCTCAACATTATTACTGGGGGGGGGAAGTCCCAAAATTTATAACAAAAAGATGAACACAGTAGCAGAATAATAACTGTGTTGTTTCTCTAATGGAGGGATCAAGTTACTGCTAGACATAAGATGTGAAAAGGTGAAAACTACTGGTCTTGCTGAATATGTTCTTCTACTACTATCCATGGAATTTTGTAGGCAGCAAATGTCACAAAAGTGGTAATATAAATAAGTGATAAAATAAACTCCTAAATAAAAGGATAGGATGGAACAATGTAGCTTTCAGTAGGAGAAATTACTGCTTATGCTGCTGTTGGGTATACCTTAAGAATACCAAAAAGTCAAATCCTTAACCACAAGAGAGAAGCCAGAATTCTTAGCTCATATAGACATCAAGATGAAAACCATGTATAGCCATGAAGCATCACGTTTTCCCGGACAAGTGCAGATTTTTCATTTAAGTGCCCCCTGAAACTCTGCTCACTAAACTACACTAACTCTCATTTACTGATACATGCACTGTTTTAATAGGCTACATTGAAAATCTTGCTGCTTACTGAGGCCCATATACTGGACATGTGGGATATATTATTTTCCTGTGTTACACCCAAACTTAAAACAAACGTTATAATAGTCATAACTAGTTCTGTGCTCTATCTTCCGGAAGCTGGTCAGGATTTATACAGTGAGGCTTTGAAAATAGTCGTAGAGCCTTTATTGTGCTATTGTTTTCACACGACTGTTTACTGAATTTTAGTACTGCTTGCGGGTTTCAGAAAAGCAGTCTAGAACACTCTCATATATAATAAATGTAAATTCATTGACCTATCAAAACAACATGCTTATAAGTTTACACATAATGTACACAGTCTACATTTTCCTCTGATTTAGCTTGTTTAGGTTTTCAGCCATGTCTTAGGGTTTGACCTTTTTATCTTTGACAATGTTATTATGTAGCATATATCACTTACTGTATTTAAATTTTACACTTCCAGTAGACATTACTCATGGCATACATATCCAAACCATATAAAGAGCATGTTCTCACTAAGAATAACTCTTAACTATCTTGGGTATTTTGATGAATTTTTGAGTCAAGAAAAGAGAGGAGAAGCAAAGGCTGATAATTAGGCATGACTCATTTTAAAACACAAACCCTTTTCATTTTCAGTCAGTCAAAATGGTTTGTTTAGACTTCGTCAGCCTTACCTGTTTTGAGTTGGTTAAATATAATTTTGCTCCAAGATTTAAAATCTGAAGCTTCACAAGGTCATCTTCAGCAGTGAAGTTCTTGGCCATTTTTCTTAGAACATCAGGGGCTATTTTTGGAACTCGTTCACAGTATTCTCCAATAAGCCAAAGAATGCTGGCCCTTGCAACAGGAACCTGTAACAGTAAATGAGTTAAAACAATGGCTTATATACTTGTGCAATGCATTTCTTTCTTTTTTAAAAATAATTTGCAAAAACCTGAACATTTTGAAACAGAACTTTTGCATACTCCAATCAGTATCTACCAGAATGATTATAAGCTGGCATGGAGACCAAGATGTAATAACTTTCAGAGAATCCACATAAAGAAGCCTCATTAAAAAAACACCACCCTAGAGTGGTAGTTGCAAGAGGTTAAAAGTTACTGAAATAGTTGGGTGAGAACAAGAGCTGGTGATAACAGGCCGAAGGCAGAACTTCATTCACATTTCAAAAGGGAATATTTCCCAGAATTATCATTGAATGGGTTGGTTGGATGGTGTCATCAATGCAACCAATATGGATTTGACCAAACTCTGGGAAGCAGTCGAAGATAGGAAGGCCTGGCGAGCTCTGGTCCATGGGGTCACGAAGAGTCGGACACGAATGAATGACTGAACAACAAAATCCATGTTAAAACAGATATCCTTAAATGATAGGAAAGAGATTTCATGTGAACAATTTACAGCTGCCTTACCTAGTTCTGGCAGTGGGGCCTTCACAAGGGACAGGAAATGGAAAAGTTTTAATTTCAACTCAGAGCTTAACTAAAATAAACTCACTGATTTAAGAGGAGAGACTATTCTCAGCAGACTGTTGATTTCCTGCACTGGAAGCTACCAACACACATTTATATTTTTGTTTGCCATTTACATGGCAAACTACAAAAGACATGATGGGAGTTCCTGCATGGCAGGATGTGATGGGGGTTCCTGCATGGCAGGGGGTTGGACTGGATGGCCCTTGAGGTCTCTTCCAATTCTATGATTCTACATGGCATACCCATATCCATATACTCCTGAAAATACTTATTTTTGTGAAGAGTATAGTGGTGTGGGTGCCCCTCTGGTGGGCCATCACACTCTACCTCAGAGCCCAACGCACTTACCAAGATACCACTAGAATCCACCAAGGGGTCAGGAGAACCAAAGTGTAGAAAGGTGGAACTGGAAATGGAGGAGAGGTCTTGCTCATAAGACAGTGGGACCCAAAGTGAGGTTCTGCCCATGGAGGTGGTGTCAAAGACCCCAGGAGAAGAAAGATGATCCCTAAAGGGAAGGAAGGAGGCTGCTTGCCCCTAGG
Source organism: Phrynocephalus guinanensis (assembly GCA_037367245.1). Classification (NCBI taxonomy): domain Eukaryota; kingdom Metazoa; phylum Chordata; class Lepidosauria; order Squamata; family Agamidae; genus Phrynocephalus; species Phrynocephalus guinanensis. The sequence goes on from CM074738.1 coordinate 85,547,786, forward strand.
GCAGTGGTGGTGAACCTTCGGCATTCCAGATGTTTTGGACCACAACTCCCAGAATTCTGAGCCTAGATTGCCAATGACAAAGCACTGTGGGAATTGTGGTCCAAAACATCTGGAGTGCCAAAGGTTCGCCACCACTGCCTTAGGGGATATAAAAGGTAGACCCAGAACCACCAGCACAGAAAACCTGGCAGCAGAAAACATGCCAGACAAAGGAAGCAGGAGAAACATGTCCTGACTCTCTTGCCAAACAGGTGGAGGATATTGAGAAAAGGACCTGGGGAATTACTAAAGATGACCTTTCAGAGACCTATTGGATTGAGGAGTCTCTGGAGTAACAGCCAGGGTGGTAGGAAAAATGGGACTGCATATTGAAGGAAGACTCCTGGAGAAGGTTCTTGGTGCAATGATGTGTATCTAAAGGGAAAAGGGAATAACACTAAAACTCTCAATTGCCATACTCACCATTCTTCTGGAGGGAGAGCTACTGTCACCTTGAGAGGTGGAGGAGGACAGAGTGTAAACCTGGGGAGCCAATGGCTGCGTAGATCTGATGCTAGCAGAGAACACAGAACAAGAACGCCAGAACAAGAAGAATGGGCTGGAAGCATGGAGGTGCTCCAGGGAGATCACTCTCCTATCTGCCCTCATTGCAGACATGTCAGCCTACGTTTCTTGGTACAGCTTTGGACTGACAGAGGCCTGAAGGTAACTTAAGGATTGACAAGCAATCAGTTTCCTAAATGATAAGAACCAAGGTCATTGAGCAGCACATGAATCACATGATGAAGGGAACAAGGAAGCTAGAGACTCTAGAGTCGAAGATAAACCAGTGGATTGAACTAGGTCCTAGAAGCCTTAAGTGTGTTACAGAACCATTGAATGTTTCCCTTCTCCCAGTTCCAACAAATCTTTTTGTGTCTGAATCTTCTTGTCTGGAGTTTATGGGTCAGAGCATGGAGGGCAGATGCCCCAACAAAAAGGTCAGGGCTGGTGGGGATCCCAACATCCCATTCCTAATTGACACGTTATAACAATGACAACAGATCAAGTCTATATCCAAATGAAAAATGTTTCCTGCTTGACTAAACAAATGCATGCTCACACAATGAGGATTTCCTCATTTTTCTCCCAGAGGCCTATGTTCCCAAAAGCCACTGCTTTGAATGGCATGAGATATGATATGGAGGAGAGGTTGTAGGTGGGAGGGGGAAATTAGGTAATTTCTGTGGGATTACATTTTGATGCCCTTTCGTCAACAAAGCTCTTTTAACATCCTTCAGGGAACTGACATGTCTGGCTAAGTCCGGAAAAGATCACACCTTGAAAGTAAGTACAATTCGGCAGAAGGAATTTCAAACATGTTTGGCAAAACATCCAGAGGTCTAATAAAGATTAACAAGCAACAGTATTTGCTACTGTTTCTTTCAAGATCTACAGATTTAAATAATTCATAGTTTCATCAAAGAAATGATTCACTCTTTCACTCTATATAATGTGCCTGCTGCTAAAGCCATGGAATCCAAGAGATCCCCATTACAACAAAGAGAGAAATCATCTGATGTTTCACCCAGTGAGTCATGCAATTATAGACACAGAATAGATGCCAAATTTTTATGAACGCAAGCACATTATAACAAAGAACTACACAAAACTGAATATCAGTCAAATTCAAATTGTAGCAAGAGAAACATTTCAGTGACAGTGTTTTAAAACAGTTTTGAAATCTACAGTAAAAAAGCCATAAGATACACTGAACATCTATTATGCAAGAAAAGTTTTAAATGCTTGAGTACTTTTGTTAAATGAAATGTGGTAGACTGATGTCATTTGCATGTACTGGGAAAGAGGTTATTTCTAACGTTCCAAAGGTTACACTGCATTAAGACTTTACTCCCAAACTATCACTTTAGATTGGGCTAAAGGACAGTAATTGAGTGGTACATTAAATTTTCAAGTATAGAAGTTCAAGCTGCCCAGAACTGACAGATACCTCTAAATAAGAACATATGGGTAACTTAAAATTTCATTTATGATGAATTTTCTCAAGAAACATACGATGCACTTTTATTTAAATGTTACCATTTGATATTGTTCCTTTCATCAGAAATCAAGCTTTATTTTCCAGTTCTTTATTGCTAATAATTTTGGCACTGTTAATAAACTTAAAATCAATTCCTTCATTGCCTAATTCCATTGCTTCTTATTAAATACTGTTAAAAGTTCTATTTTAGGACATACTTCTACATTTGACTTAATTTTTTCACTGTATTATCACAATACCATCCAAAATTGCAGCGAGAACCTGCTTTCTGACGTACAACACAGTTTATGATAATTTGTATCTAATGTACAGTGTTTCATTTAATCTCATCAAAGTTATACCATCTTCAGACAAATGTATAGAATTTTTCCTATATTCTTATATACAGAGATTTCAAAATTATCATATTCCATACATTATTCTACATTTCAGTACTTATTACTACTCCAAAGTCATATCCCCATGTTTTAAGAAGATCCTGTTAGTCCTCTGCTTCTACTACTATGTTTTAATTTTAACTTATCCCTTTCATTATATTATCTTCATCTACATTTTCCTTATGTAACACCATCTCTTCAAGTCTCATAAGAACCCTACATTTACCATATCCTTTTAAGAAATATTTAGTCCACTGTTCCAAATGAATAAGAATACACCATTATATTTGCTCCATTCCTAACACTTCTTTTATTTGTTCTTTGTTCCTCATGTTTTTTAACCCAGTTTATCATAATAACTTGCTTTCTCCTTAATAATTTCTTGATATTTCATTTTACATTTCCTGGAAATTTCTCCAGGTCCACCACTGGATATAATAGAGAAATTAATGGAATAAATACTTTTTATCCTTGTTCCAAATAGTTTTTAAGTATGTAAATCTTATAAAATTAATGTTTAAAATGTCCTAATTCTAGTTGGTATTACACACGACACGTCTGTAAATGATAGAGAAAGAGCATATTCTCCCTGGAAACAACACTGAAAGATTCCACAGATATGCTCTTCACAGGCTCCAGCTGTGAGAATGCATGGAAACCCTGAAGAATAGAAATCTCCCTATATAAATTTCCAGAGGTGCAAATCCATGTGACTCTCCTAAAATAGTAAGAATATAATGCTTCCTTAAGCTGTAAGTTGTACTTCCCCAGAGGGTTAATTCCTCTGAACTCTAGGGACCTTCCTTTTGATTAGATTCATACAGAACTGCAGTAGACGTCAGCTAAAGTTACTGTAAGTATCCTAGATTCAAAGAAGCTACAGTGGCACCTTGTATAAAGGAATTAATTCATTCCAAATGAAATTTTGTTAAGCAAATTTTCATTTATACAAATTTCCCATAGGAATGCATTGAAAACAGAGCAACCATTTTTATGTTGTACAAATTTGCCCCATAGGCGATTCTGTTAAGCAAATTTCCCCTATTTCTGGGATTTTTTTTATGTTGTACAGATTTTATGTTATACAAACAGGGTCCACTGTACCTTCAAACAACTTAGTTTGGATCCCCATCCACTGCCTTTTAATATACAATATATGTGGTCAATATATTGACCACATATATTCATTTAACAAATAACATCAGTGCCAAGTGACACTGAGATCCAGGCGTCGTATTATATACGTGGAAAGGATTCTTCTCTCCAAGGCTGATGTGAATTCTGGCGAGGAGACTTTTGCTGATCCTCTTGTTATTTTTGCAGTCACTTGGGCCCTGTGATAATCTGCTAAATAGTGTTTTGAAAACATCATTTCAGCTAATGGAAGGACCCTCTAAGCAGAGGGATGCTTCTGCTGGAGAAGCAAAGTCTGGATTCATACCAGGGTACCCAAGCTGTTAAACATAAAAGAATGCTTCCATATAACCTTGGCATCCTTAGTGTCATCGTATTAAATTATTTACACACTACTAAGAAGAAACAAAGTGCATTAAGTTCTTCACTGCCTTTTCCAGTACTGTAAAAAATTGAGATGCTGTATTTACAAGAAGAGAGAAAATAATATATCCATTATATAACTGCTTTGCATTACCCTCAAAGGCCAAACAGGACTATAAATTGCATTGTTTGATATTTTATATCCTACACAGCTTGAGCAAGTGGTTAAGTGCACTTTTCAAGCCTTTGTATTAGAAAGCAGCTTTTGCTGCAACTGGAATCCATTAACTTGTCTGAAAGAACAAGCAAAACAATGAAGCCTTATAGATTCTCAGAGCAGTTAAAAAGAGACATCTAGAAATACTTTATAGATCACTCCGTGTCTCTGAAAGCAGTTGAGTTTCAATAGCTTATTTCGTGGTGCACAGCTCTAAAGTACACTCAATTGTATTTAAATTTTCAAGAAGGAAAACAGGCCAATAGAAAACAAAATCTAACATTTGCCACAAGAGCTATACAAGATGCTTTGCATTTTAGCTGGGAAACTGGTGACAGCAAAGAACCCCAGGTTAAAAATGGCATGAACGTCATACATTTTATGGCTTCTTGACTGCAGAAACTGGTCACAGAATCCTGGCTGTTTCAGGATAAAGCCCTTAACTCCTGAATCATCCCACCTTGTCAATCTGGTTTACTTTTTAAAATTGCAGTGTATCAATGCTGAACAGCATTTTTACACACAGCAGACCTAAAACCACAACCCTCCCGGAATGTGGCTCTGAAATATCCAAATGATGGTAGAAATTGACCAAATTAACTGCATACATTTACACTAAAATGTATACAGCAGAAACCCTTTATCCATGGGATCAGTATCCACTGATTCACTTATCCATGGTCTGAAAATATTAAAAACGTTAAGATTTAAAAAAATTCAGGCAAAACTGTTTTCACATGTATTACCAGAACCAGCCACTAGAATGAGTCAGAGACCATGCTGTGAATAGTGTTGCAAGACGAATTTAATTCGTTCCACGGGTCAATTAGTTTTATGAAAAAATCATCCTACAAAATGTGGTTTCCCATAGGAATGAATGGAAAATCGATTGATCTGTTCCAGAGATCCGAAAAAAGACAAAAAAGGCAGCCTTTTTTTGTTCAGACCTCTTCATAATGTGCACTTTAAAGGTATGCAGAGCCAGAACACCACCACCCCAGAACACACACACACACACACACACACACACACACACACACACACACACACACACACACACACACACACACACACACACACACACACCCCGCAGGTGCAAAAGAAAAGCTCCAAGACAAACAATATGTCATTCTTGCCAAAAGTGCAATGAAAAGCAATGCAAAGATGATCAAAAGCAATCAGCAAGACAACCCCCAGGTCATTCCTGCCAAAAGTGCAATGAAAACACAAAAGAAAGCAATGAAACCTCAGCTCCCCACCTTTCCAACTTCTACAAGTCCAAAAACTTCTGCAAAACAATGTCCAGAATGGCTTTAAAACTTTATGAAAAAACTCACACTCCTCCACAAACTACAAGGACGTAATGCAGCCTGGGTAACTTGTTTCAAACTGTGGAATGGATTTTCATCTTGGAAGGCATCCCGTAGAGAATGTTGGTCTTGTGAAGCATGCCTCTTTCTGGAAATCTCATTCGTCTTACGAGTTTTTCATCTTACATCGCATTTGTCTTGCAAAGTACTGTTCCACTGTACTTGTTAGTGAACTGTATATTGCATGGCCCCCTAGTGACCAGATCTGGTAATTCATGTGAAAATATTTTCCCTTTTACCATGCTATACAGTAGTACCTTGGTTTGCAAGCATAGTCTGTTCCAGAAGCATGCTCGTAAACCAAAATACCTGGGTATCAAAGCAAATTTCCCCATAGGAAACAATGAAAACTTCCCTGATCCATTGTGGGATCCCAGTTTCCATGTTTTCCTGTGGGGAAATTTGCTTTGGCTAGGAGCCGCAGCAGCCTTCGGAGCTTGCCCTGTGCCCAGTGCTGTCTGAGGTGCAAGCTCTGGAGGCTGCGGGGCAACACCAGGCCAGGGGTGAGCTCCAGAGGCCTATTGCAGACCCACCAAAAAGCCTGGAAGTGACTTCTGGTCAGCACTGGGCCCAGCACGGGCCCCATTAGAGGCTCATTCTGGCCATTGCCAGGCCCACGGAGAGCCCCAGAGGCCACTGCCTGTCTGCCAGAAGTCACTTCTGGCTGTTACTTCCGGTTTGCTGGCAATCACTCTGGTCCATGCTAAGGCCTAGGAAGCTTGGTGCAGGCCCACTGCGTGGCCTGGAGGCCTGTTCCAGGCAGTGCCAGGCCTAGGGTGAGCTCTAGAGGCCCCTCACAGTCCCACCATGTAGCCTCAAATGACCTCCGGAGGACCGTTCCGGGAAGCAGAGGGCCCACACTGAGGTGAGCCTTGTTCGCAAACCAAGGACAAATTTTACTAAAAATTTTGCTCAGTTTGCAAAAAACTCACAATTCAAGGTATTCGTAAACTGAGGTACCACTGTACATATATAGCATTTGCTATTATCGAGGGCATTTAGTATCCACAGGAGAGCTTGCAACAGATCCCCAGAGGATATTGGGATCCTACTGTATCTTCATTTTTAAAAGCTTCCTAACACAGCTTGTCTAAAAGGATTTGGTGAGACAATTTACTTCACAATCAATCCTCTCAGGAGATATTTTTATTTCAAAAGAATCTGTAAATACTCACGGTAATGTTATCCAAGAGCTTAGCCATACGTTTAATTATTTCACCATGGTGCGCTGGCTGTGTCTGAAGCAGCTTCTTAATGACTACAACACTTTCAGCAACTACTATTTCTGGCAAAGAGAAAAAAGAATTCACAATTTACATTGTTACACTGTCATAAAAGTTATGCTTTGCGCTTTTTCAAACTTGGCAAAATTAATAGACTCCTTTTTCGTTTGAGATGTAGATCAGTTTCCAAATTGAATGTTTTCCCATGAAGAAAAATATTAGCAGCCACATAATAGTAAACAGGCTTGGCCTCGAAAAATTTAAAAATTCTATCCCATAGAAGTAATTTATTTCTTTTGAAATCTCTGCTAAATTAGAAAGTCTGACAGCACCAAACCTTGAAACATGCAAAGCAATAAACCCTAATTATAGTTTGGTAATCAGTTGTGAAATTGCAAGACCTTTGAAAAAGTAAATCATATTGATTTATGCTAGCTGTGTTCTGAAAATTTGTATCAATAATAGAGATGGGCACGAAATGAACAATTTTTCGTTTCTGTTTTCATTTTTTGTTTTGTTACGTAACGAAACGACAAACGAATTTTGTCTCTAAAATGAAACGAAACGAACAGAAACACCGGAATTTTTGTTGTGCGTTTCGTTTCCATTACTGCAATGAGTGAATTGCTTAAAATCCTTTTAAAAATCAGAAAAATTGAAATAAATGGTAACGAAATGGTAACGAAACAAATGAAAATGAAAATGAATTTTTTGCAAAAACTCCCAAAAAACGGAAATGAACCGAAACGGACCCTCCAAACGACAAACGAAATGCCATTTTTCTGATTTGTGCCCATCTCTAATTAATAACATAGAATTCAATTGCTTAGTATCGTTTCCTCTATTTCTAAAACTAAGCACACAGTTCAACAGATCAGAAGGATCAAACTAGTAAATAGACAAGTCAGAGATTTAACCCATAAATTATTGTAAAAAAACCCCATAAAATACTTAATTACTGTAAGAAATAACATATTGTCTTGCCAAGATAAAAAAAACACTATGTTCCATCAGCTCTGTGTGTGCATTTTCATTTTTATGTATATTTATTATACTTATTTAAAACTTTCCCATCCTGCCTTCTAAAAAAGAACCCAAGGCAGTTTATATAATTAAAAATACAACATTAAAAGCGAAAACACAGTTGCCAGGCTGGCACTGAATATGAATAAATTCAATCGCATTTCTACAGTTCTCTAGCCTGCATTGTCTGACTGTGGCATTCTAGGTCAGCTAGAAGGTGCTGATTCTTATATCACCCTCCACAGTTTGGGACCCCATTACTTGTTGGAGCAACTTTGTCTAAAAACATCAGCACGTATCACATAATCCCCTCAGGCCACGCTCTTAGAGGTTGCCACACCATGAGAGGCCAGGAACACGTCAACTACACACTTGGTCTTCTCTGGTATCTTCATTCCTGTGGAATGGGTTCCTAGTAGAGCTGCGCCTGGCCCCCTCCCTTGCACCATTCAAGAGAATGCTAAAAACAAGGCTGTTCATTAAAGCCTTTGAGGGCATCCTCCGCTACAGTTTTTGACTTGGTTATGGCAATGCCACCTATACAGCCATCGCTTGGTTCTTTCTTCAACCTATGAGCTCAAGGACAGATCATATTTTGACTGACTTGTTTACTTGTTCATATGTGATTGGTTATTCATTATGTCACATTATTTGAGATTTAGTTAATAAATAAATAAATAAATAAACCATTCCAAAAGACTGGGTGAGGCTTTTTGATAGGGCTGTCTGGAGTTTCCAGAGACAAAAAAATCAATTGGCAACTTAAACCTAGGCTGTACAGACTGATAAAATGTCTTCGTATTGGTCAGCAAAGGGAACACAGCAAAGGTAAAAAACTGCTCCACCTTGTGTTGGAAACTGGCCACTGTTTCTCCTTTGCAGTGGAACATGAGAAGGCACTGATCTTCTGGAAAACGGGAGTAGGTAGACTGATTAATCTTAACATTTCCTTGCATTTTCTCTGCAACTCCCTTGCCACTAGCTGCTTGTCCCCTCAATCTAGATCCCATACTCAGTAGAAGATGTGGTAGGCGGTGGCACAGTTCAGAGCTTCTCCCTCCTACCACTACTCCTCCACCACAAACCTCCCCTTCCTGACACGAGCATGGCAGAGGAGAAGCAGCAGCTGGTCATAGCCCAGGAATGCAAAGTGTGGCCCAAGGATTGCATGTGCCCCCCCCCCCAAGCCACCATTTGAAAAAAGGAGGAAAATGGAGGGGAGGGTTTTCTCACTCCTGGGTGCTCCCAGGAGAGGGAGGTTATGTTGTTGGGTAATGGTAGGAACTCTCCAGCCCCTACTCCCAAACTTAAAACTAAGAGTGGCTGTTTGGATACATTCACACACACCCTACTATTTTGGTATCCCCTGGCAGCCTGCTGGCATTGAAAATCTGTTCAACAGGCCACCCCATGTTTCCTAACTCAATTTAGTCATAAAGACTCATTGGGATGCATAGTTTTACTATATCTATAAAAGATCTGAATGCTACATTAGTAACACACATGACTCCATCTACAATATGTGAATTAATTTTCAAGTAAAACCAAGCATCAGTCTAACCAACTTCAATATACTAGTCAACTTTTAACATGCAAAGTATTTGTTAAAGGAAAACCCACGGATCAGGATTCTGGGGGCACCAGATATATTTATAAACAAAATATCATCACATTTTCTCTTCACATGATTTTAAACCACACATAGGATTTTAGAAAGATTTGCATAATAATATGTTTTATAGTAATTGCCCCATAATTATTTCTTATATTTTATAACCATTCAGTTTTTCTATTTCTGTATCAAAGTAGAGAAATAATGCTATGAAGCTTGCATAGGTTTATTTATGAAGATCTAAATTGCTTAATATGCTTCCTTATTTAGTCAGTTGCACACACAAAGTCCCCACATTTCACTGCTTGTAGCACCCTCTGCAGTATAGCAACTTAAATGCAACAGGGGGAAAATCTATGTTTTATGTGAAGTTTAGCACAGTATTTGGAAGTTTAGCACAGTATTTGGCTTTCGTGTGAACTGCCCAGAGTTCCTGCTGAGAAATCAGGTGGTCTAGAAATGCTAAAATAAATAAATAAATCATGAATAAATAAGCACAGCATTCTACCAAAAGCCTTACAAGAAACAGTAGGTATTGGTATTAAATGTACAGTGAAGTAATCCACGATAATTACAGAAAAGTATAGATACCTTTAAGCACTATAAACAGGAATTATTTTTAAAAGCTAGCATTTGCTCAGAAGACATATCTCTAAGACAATGCTACTTTGATCTGTTTCTACCTGGGAATACCACTAGAAGATACAACCTATCATTCACTCAAGACACACAACAGAACAATTAACTTACCATCCTTGTTGGACAGTAAACACACCAAGCCATTAAGGCATGTGTCAGTCACTTCTGAGATGTTGGTTGCACATCTGCCTATCGCCTGAATTGTAGCTGCTGCAAACTGTTTATCTTGGCTTTTCACATAGGTCTGAAGAAAAAAGCAATTCCACAAATCAAAACCTTGGTTTCATCAGTCAGAATGCTCTTCCGAAATTATCCTCCGTCTTTTGAATTAGCAGGTATGTGAATAAGGAGTTTGGAAATAGTATATTATGCTAGCTTTAGTTCTTTAAATCCATAAGGGAATTTAGTTTCATAAATATTAGTAGGGAGCAGTAATTCAACATAATTAGTCTATAGGAAAGAATAGCCAGTTCTAGGAATTCTTTTCAGAAAGATTCGAGGCCATTAAGCCAGCAGAACTGTACTTAAGAGAGGTTTGCTTAAGAAAAACAGTGTGTTTGTTATCCAGATCATCAACCATTGAATGAGAGATCCTAAAGAAAGCATTATATTTGAGGAAAACCTCTGTGCTGCATATGGAACACTGGAGACATGCATGGTATATCTTGAAACTAATGTCTGTCAACATTAGTGCATGTTAACAGAAAAAATTAACTGTCTTTCTAGAATACTAATTAAAGGTAAAGGTTCCCCTTAAGAATTAAGTCCAGTCCTTTCCGATTTTATGTGGCCAGTACATAAAATAAAATTGTTTATTTACGGTCATAGACCAAAATGGGGGGGGAGTGCTCATCCCTGTTTATAAGCTGAAGAGCTGGCATTTGTCCACAGGCATATTTCAGTGGTTGTGTGGCTGGCATGACTAAACAAGCAAGCGCACAGAATGCCATTACCTTCCAACCAAAATGGTACCTATTTTTCTACTTGCATTTTATGCACTTTTAAACAAGCAGCATTGGGACAAGTAATGGGAGCTGACCCCATTGTATGGATTTGAACTGCCAACCTTTCAAGTGACAAGCCCAATGACGCAGCAGCTTAACCCACAGTGTCACCCACGTCCTGTATACTAATTACAGGAAACAATATTTCAATCAATTTTGTTCAGGTACAATTTGGATCAGCATCAGACTGATTTACAACAGAGTCACCCTTTGTATCTATGGACTCAGGTTTCAAACCCTTTAAAAGGAGTACTGTTTTCCCTATGAGGTACCATCAGATGACATTTCATGATAACGACATGCAATAAGAATAAAAATAACAAACTAACCTGAAATTCTCTGAGAAGTGTTGATATGTTGGCTTCATTTGCTAAGTTGGTTAAGATTTCAAGCTGGGTGAAAGAGCAGAGAAAACTCCTTTAAATTACAGTGGTATCTCGTATAAAGGAATTAATTCGTTTCAAATCAAATTCAGTTAAGCAAATTTTCCTTTCTACAAATTTCCCATAGGAATGCATTGAAAACAGAGTAATCCTTAATCGCAACCATTATATGTTGTATGGATTTGCCCCACAGACGATTCTGTTAAACAAATTTCCCGTCTCCGGAATTTTTTGTGTTGTACAAATTTTATGTTGTACAAACTGTTTGTTATACGAGGTTCCACTGTACTTTACCACTCCTCCAGATACTGAGCATATCAAAGGCAGAATCATAAAGCATCATCGACTTTTAATGATTTAAGGTAGTGGTTTCAAACATTCCCCCCCCCGATACTCTTGGGACTAAAACTCCCAGAAACCTTCACCACCACTAGCTCTGCTGGTTAGGATTTCTGGGAGTTGTAATCCAATAACATCTGGGTACCCAAAGTCAGGAACCAGTGATACACACACACACACACACACACACACACACACACACACACACACGTGTGTGTTCTGTGCCAGCCACCAAACCCAAAAGTTGGGAGACAAAAGGAAAGAGAAAAGCAGTTCTTCAAAGAGGGCCTAATTAAATGACAGAATTTGCCACCATAAGATGTAGCGAGCGACTGTCGTAAACATGAACAGTTTTGAAAACTGGTTAGATTCCTGGGATATGATGAAACTAATAGTAATGGCTATATATTACTTCCAGTAACAAAAGCAGCATGCTTCCCTATGAATTGTTAGGAAGAATCAATCAGAGGCTGCCACTGAAATGATCTCTTGCTGATGATTTCCTAGTTGGCAGGCTACTAGGATAGCAGAACACTTGACCCAGTCCACTGATAAGTCCACCAGGAATAGACCCACTTAAATGAACTAGAGTTCTTAAGCAGCTCTTTTTTAAGTCTCACTGACGTCAAAGATTCTGCTCTGGGTAAGAATAACTCTCATCTACATTATACGATGGAATATACATGATTGTTTCTATTGTTGCAAGTTTACATCCATAAAGCTTGTGAAATTTCCTTTTATGAACAGGCAGGCTTTTAAGCAATAAATGTCTCAGGAATGTTGTGTTTATTAAAATGAAGGCTTGATCCCACTGACAAAAATGAACTGCTGTTGTACCACTTTCTGCTTTTTAAAAACAGCTTAAAATAATGTGTCTCCATAAAAATGGAAGAACGATTAGTGGTTGTGAGTTTTTCGGGCTGTTTGGCCATGTTCTGGAAGTTTTTTTTTCCTGACATTTCGCCAGACTCTGTGGCTGGCATCTTCAGAGGGCAAGGAGCTCAGGGAACGAGGAGTTTTCCTCTGTGGTCTGGGATATAGAGTGAGTGAGACAAGGGCTCTTAAGGAACAGATTATCTTAAAGAACAGATTATTTCACTACAAAAGAATATTTTCTGGTTAGAAAGTGAGCTAAAACCCTGTGCTACCAAACAGTCATATAATTTAGCATGCACGTGAAGCCTGATTTATTTCTATAATTTCTGCATGTCACCTTTTTGTCACCGAAAATTCTGCCTTTGGGTTACCAATGAAGCAGTGAGAGAGAGGGGGCAGGAAGGATGGAGAGATGGATGGATGGGCGCAGGAGAGGGAGGGTCTGCTCTTAAAGTTTTTGACCCTCCTGATGTTCTGGACCACAACTCCCAGAATTCTAAGCTTAGATCACCAATGACAAAGGACTGTGGGAGTTGCGGTCCAAAACATCTGGAGGGCTGAAGTTTGGACATGCCTGCTTTAGGATTCTTGGTTGCTTCTGCCCCTTTAAGAATGCTCCAGAGAAGGTGAGGACACAGCCAGACTTGACAGCACGTTAGAGATGGGCATTTCATTTCCGAACCAGTTGTTTTTATTAACTATTTAACTATAATTTGAACTGAAGTCCTGTATTCTCAACCAATTTTGTTTCCTTTTAGACATTCAAACAGTCCTAACTATATTTTTTAGGAGGCATATTCCAGTGAACAGATGAAGATTGACCTTGGGAAAACAAGCACAGGGACTTAGTATCAGAGCTTATATTGCTCACAACAGACAGTATAGCCATGATGATAGTCTTGCTTTTTTGTATACGTTACACCAGTGGTTCCCGACCTTCCTAATGCCACAACCCTTTAGTACAGTTCCTCATGTTGTGGTGACCCCTTGCCCTGTTTGGAAGAGGCCACAGGCCCCCTTTGGCAGGCCACTGCCACAGGTGCCATAAAGAACTTCCTTCTACAGGCACCCTCAGCCAATCGCATCCTCCACTGCCATTGACTGACATCCCCTCCAACCTATTAAGCTGTAACTCAGTCTCCCCCCCTCCTCCCCCCCTCCTCCAGACCCAAGTCGATTGTGCCTTTTTCTTCACTGTCTCATGGCGACCCCTGTGAAATGGTCGTTCAACCCCCAAAGGGGTCCCGACCCACAGGTTGGGAACCACTGCATTACACCAAGGTCAATGTTGGAGGAGCACAATTATTAATTCTATCTTAATTAAATAACTACATTTTACACAAATACCTTTAGTGTCTTGATCATAGTTGGATCGGTTGACCTAACATAGAAACTCTTCAAATGAGGGTCAAACATCCCCTAAAGAAGGAATATACAGCAGCGAATTAATACTACCAATTGTACTAAAGTTAGAATAATAATTCTGAATTTAGATATTCAATATGTCAAACCTTGCGCTGGATTGACATCGTTGCTATGTTCTGGAGAACAATGTATTGCACCTCCCTAAAAGTCAATGTAAAATTTTAAAAATTATTTATAAGCTTCCACAAGAAATGTATAATCAAATATAAAATTGTACTTATGAGAATTCCCACATTACTTATGCATACTTTTCATTTTATAAACAATGTCAGTTGTGTAAACAAGGCTTTTGTTACAGACAAGAAGCTAAATCCAATGTCAGTCCTACCTACAGCTACACATTAAAATAATTGAGAGTCGTTCTATTAGTAGTTAATTTCATTAAAAGTACAGCAGGAAACCTATATCTGCAGGATCTGTATCTGTGGTTTCATTCACTCACAGTATGAAAATATTAAAAATATTCAAAGAAAAAGAATCAAGAAAAACGATTTTACATATATTACCGGAAACGGCCACTAGATGGAGACAGATACTGTGCCATGAATACCTGTTAGCAAAGAATACAGCCATGGTCTTTTTTGTCTTCTAGCGGCCAGCTTGGTAATGCATGTGCTCGCTAGAAGGCAAAAGAGACCATGGCATGTATTCTTCACTAACAAATATTTATAGCACAGTCTCTGCCTCCTCTAGTGGCCTTTTCTGACAATACATATAAAATATTTCCCCGTTTTGCCATGTGGTTTTTACTGTTATCCACAGTTCTCAGTATGGGGAGCTTAAAACCAAACCCTATTAGATATGGGGCACGTACTGTACATAATACGCGGTGTGCGCCGTTTTGAGCACATCTCCCCAGTTCTGGCTCGCCTGCATTGGTTACCCGTTGCAGCCCGAATTAGATTCAAGGTTCTGGTTTTGGTTTACAAAACCCTCCATGGCCTAGGACCTGGCTACCTGATGGAGCGGATCGACCAGCGATCAACCTCGGCCCGTCCGACTAGGTCGTCGCGGGCGCACATGCTGCACGTGGCCACGCCCAGGGAGGCTCGGAAAACTTCCACCCGTGCCCGAGCCTTCTCTGTGGCGGGCCCGACCCTCTGGAATCATCTTCCAGCAGAAGTGCGCCTTGCAGAGTCCCTGCCTGCCTTCCGGAAGGCGCTGAAAACCCTTCTCTTCCGGGAGGCGTTTGGGTGACTCAAACAGTGTTTTTTTTTTCCTCAGCCCCGCCATCTGCTGTTGTTGTTTTTGTCTGTTTTTATTAGTTTAGTTACTATTTATTTTGCTGTTTTTGTAATTTTGCTGTGTTGCATAGTCGTTGTAAACCGCCCGGAGTTCCCTTAGGAAGACGGGCGGTATATAAGCTGTATAAATAAATAAATAAATAAATAAATAAATAAATAAATAAATAAATAAATAAATAATAGTATGTTATCAGTGTTGTGCTCTTTTTGGACTCTAGCCTCCAGAATTATCCAAGAATTCCTCAGGTCGAATTCTGGGAGCTTTTCTTGGCAAGGGTGGTTGACCTCCTGAGCATAGATGAATCCTCTGGAATCAAGGAAGAGCCAAACCCTCTGAACCTGGTGAGAGGAACCGCATGGGGCGGCACCCCCAGCGAAAGGTGGCTTTGCTCCTTATAGGCTTGAAAGTAGCCTAGCCTAAGGAAAATACCAGGCTCCTTTCAAGCCAACAAGAATGCCACAGTATAATGGCATCACTCCCAGTCAAGCCCACAGGTGTAAGTACTGAATCTCAGGGTAAATATTTTTAGAAGAACAGGACCCCTCATGGCTAAGCCTTTCTTTCAGAGAGACCAGCATGCCAGATTCTGCAGGTAAGTTTCTTCAGCTGACAAACAGCCTACAGCTGAGCTCCAGGTGGGTTCCAATATTAGGCTCAAACTAAGACTGGGACTTTATTGGAAACAACCCTACACTTGCTCTGGACTCTTTCGATCCTATTCTGCTGATCTTGGCTGCTGGCCCCCTATCTGTCCCAGCCTGATTTTTGTGCTGCTCGTGGACTTTGGGTTTAGCCTTCCCCTTATTTTGCTAACCTGACTCACCCGTAGGACTCCGTTAGATCTCTGCCTATTGCTACAGGAGCCCTGCACAGACCTGACTCCACAGCCAACTTGCATCTATGAGCAGGGCACCCACCATGTGGCTGGATCGAGACTTCAGCAACATGTTCATTTAATGAGCATGACACTTCACTACTTCTAAATTTAGTAAATATCTATGTATGAACAATCATATGAGTTTATAAATAGGCCAATTGTCATTTATGTATGAACAATGAAAACATAAATCACTTCTGCTACAGATTTTTTTTTAAAAAAAATACATTTAATTTTATCTTTTTGTAATAAACTGTTGGATAGCTTAAAGTTCTATAGGTACATAGCCACCCTTGTTGGAAGAAAAGATGTACTTGGTTTACCTGCTACTGCGAAGTAAACGTACTAATGACTTAGCAACTATGCTGACTTCAGACTTGGGTGCCACGTGCCAATAAAGCTGTGCAACTGCCATTACCACCTTGGGGAGAAAAAAGCACACAACCTTCAATGTACTCGCAGCACCTTGTAGCAGTAGACAAAAAATGTTGGTTTGGTATGTTTTGTCACAGCCAAGAAGTACACACAAAGACATCTGACAGTACTGTACATCTTTTCTTAAAAGAAACAAAATATAAACAACAATCTTTTCAGATAGAAAAGCCTACAAACAATAACACATATATAATGTGTAATAGAATGTGTAATAATGTTATAGAAAGTCTTCTCAAGTATGTGATAAAACCATTTATTTGGAACTACAATCAGTGCACGACATTTTTCTATTTGTGATAAAAGATCTCACAATTAAGCAGCAGTAATGTGTGCTTTTGGTGCATTTAAGGTGCACTGGAGGCTGGTGACTCCAACTGTTATGGGGTTAACAGATTAAAACAAAAGGTGGGCTTACTTTAAATTGTCAGAGGAGAGTAGATCCAACAACAAAGTATTAACTATTCCTTCCTTTAAAAGGCTAAGCCAAAAGTAAAACAACCCTCCCACCTCCTTTCCAGCTCACCATGGAAAAGGAAAATCCTCTTTGGTTGCAGAATGGGACTTCAGCGCCCTAATAAACACGCACAAAAGCCCACTCATAAAGAATACTACAGTGGAACCTTGACTTACGTCATTAATTCGTTCCGGAGGTCTAGACATAAGTCAAACATGTCTTACGTCAAACAAACTTTTCCCATAGAAAGTAATGGGAAAGTGGATTAATCCGTTCCAGATGATGAAAAAGACCCCCGAAAACAGCAATGTAACACAAATTTGACTGGGATCGGAGATTCCTTCCAGGGATGTAAATGATATGTCTCTTCAAAGAGAGGAGGAGACAGTGGAATTATAGTCCACAAGTTATACGCCTCCACTTTTTAATGTTCATAGCAACAATGTCTAACATTTAAGTTTTATTGATTTTTAACCTGACGTTCCAAGTTCTGAACAACCTTATGCTTACTACCATTAGAGTCCCATAACTATACAGCTCCCCAACTAAAATGCTTCCATTGTGGACCAGACTTCTGCAACCAGATTTTTTACAAGACTGAGCTGACTGTCTAACCAGCGAGGCCAGCCCCGAGCTCCTGGCCCTTTTTCTCCTCCGGCGGCAGTGGCAGCAGCAGCTTCGGCGAGGCTGAGGACCAGCTCCAGGTGCTCGGAGCTGGCCTTGCTGAAGCCGCCTCTGCCAGAGGATAGGAAGAAGACAGGAGCAGTTTGGAGGCAGCAGCCGCAATGCTGGGTCATGGCTTGCGCTGGGGCTCCGAGCTGTAAATCAGAGCACGTGATGTAAGTCAAACAGGCCCCTTCTTGCTGCAAGTCAAATATGCTGTAAGTCAAGCGGCATGTAAGTCAAGGTTCCACTGTATACCTATATACTGTATAAACTTTACATACACCTGGAATAGCATAAGCCATGATAAAAAAATTAAATCAGGCAGAAAGAAGCACAAGAGGTATCAATAATCTAATCTGAAAACCTGTCAGGTCTATTAAACAGTAGCAATGGTCTACATCAAATGAAGCTCTCACAGCAGTTCTATTTGCGTGTGGCCACTCTAGCAGCCACCATAGACTTGAGGATAAGATGCATTTGGAACATCGCTAGCTCTTAGTGGTTCTCAACCTGTGGGTCCCTAGATGTTCCTGGACTTTAACTCCCAGAAGTCTTCATCACTAGCTGAGCTGGCCAGGATTTCTGGGAGTTGCAGTCCAGGAACATCTGGGGACCCACAGGTTAAGAACCACTGGTCTAGATGGAGGTTCTTATTGGTGCAGATCCATTAGAATGTATACAAAGGGGACACAATGAAGAACATTGGGGCTTAGAGGAAGAACATATCCAATAAAAGTCAACAAGAGAGAACCTTTATGATGGGGAATTCACTGCTTGTAAAATAGAGAGCTCACTCTTTCTGCCTCTTTCACCATAGCCCACCTTATTTAGCCGAGTTCCCCAAAGCTGACTGGGGGCTGGGAAGGCTGCCTTGGAAGTAGGGAAAAGTCAGTTCCCATCTTCCCTACTGAACACCATTAACTCCAGACCCTATACTATTGTTAATACAAAAAAGAAGACGTTTTATGAAAATAATTTGTCATACAGCTGCATTCCGGCTTTGTAACAAAGGCTTTGTATTTCGTAGGAGTAATCTGTGGTCTGGGTCCATGGAATAAGGCTTATGAACTTTCTGATTTTTCTCTTCATGCTCCTCATCAGATTCATAGAAATTTTTTTCACTATATTCTTCCAGAACACCATCCTATAAACAGAGAGCAGAAAAGAAAAATACATAATTTTTTTAGTGTCAAGGAACATCAAAATAGATTTCAGATATCGTCTTCTAGATTTCATTTAACTTTTTGAATTCAGCTACAGTTTAAATTTCTCAGGAGATTCCTGACAATTTAAATATAAGAAGTCTGTTTCTTTCTCAGAAGAGGATGGAAAGATCTATTGGCTGCCTTGGCCTCTGAAATTCAGCTGACCAAGCAAGACCTTAATAACTATTATGTCTATACACGGCACGGTGATAGATCCATAAATCAAAACACAGAAATATATCTTGTAGGAAATACAGCATGGAACCTTTTTTTTTAATTCTAGGGACAGGATCTAATCCTAATAATAAAGTAACACTTTAAATTATGTTTAAGCATTCATTTTCCAAAGCCTGTCACGGAACAGCATGAATAGATAATACTGTAATCCAACTCATTTGAAACCAACATATTTTAAAAGATATAAACTATGTTTCACATGTTATCTCTTCAAATATTAATGACAGACAATCCAAAGACATATGCTCAAAAAGTCACTTACAAAATTTTTGACTGAAATCCTGTTGCACAGGTCTCTGTGTGGAAAACAGTGGCAGTATCAGTAAATCACTGCTGATTAAAGGCTTACTTTGGAGATGCTGAAATTGATTTTAATGAATGGCACTCTGCCTTTAATAAATGGCAGTTTGCAAGTGATTATGTGCACACCGAGCTGTACAACAGGATCTTAACCAATGTGTCTTTCTATTAAAGTTTTTAAAATACCTATAGACTTAAATCCAAATATTAGTCCAAACCAGAACATGCCGTTGAATCAGTTACCGAATGAGAAGCCAGCAGTTAAATAATCTTGTTTAAAGGGTCTACAATAGTAAGGACTAGTTACTGGATGTAGGTCACAACATAAAAAAGACAATAAAATATTCAACCAAGACCCCCAAAAATAGGTAACTTTTTAGCCAGCATCTTTTTTATAACTGTCAACCTCTGAAAAAAAACACTCAAGAGATGCCCAGTAAATCTTCAGTTACAGTTTTTCTCCAAAATTGATTTTTTTTTCTATTCCAACTGAAGGCTCAGAAGCTTCCCTGAGATCCATTTGATCACATGGAAGCCACTTGGGGTGGGGGCAGATTTAATTTCTGAAAGAATTACTGCTGCCAAGATGACTCCACTACAAAAGGGATCCCAAAAGAACCTCTGGACATTTTGGTGGGGGTGGGGATCATAAATTTTGAATTTCTGAAATATCACTTCAGCAACCCTCTTTCTAAATCCTCCGTTCTCTTACAGTGGTTGGGAAAGAGAAAAAACATCACATTCTGGAGTCTCAGACACGTTATCAAAAAATTGACAAGCTGCTCTGTTGAGCTAATGTCTACATTGTTCTCCGTTTGATCTTTTAACAAATACTGTATATTCAACCTATAACTAGAATGAATTGTTCCTTTTGTTTTGTCAAATTGTTAGCCATGCCTATGCACCAAACTCTTTGTCAAACAGACAGAAGATTTTTTTTAGTAAATCTGAAATAAACTTTCAAAAGGCAGCTTTGTCTTTTACTACAACATACATGAGTGATGGCAGGGCTACATCCCAAACACAGAAAAAAGGGGTACAATGGACCCTTGTATAACAAACGGTTTGTATAACATAAAATCTGTACAACATAAAAAATTCCAGAGATAGGGGAAATTTGCTTAACAGAATCGTCTATGGGGCAAATCTGTACAACATAAAAATGGTTGCGATTAGGGATTACTCTGTTTTCAATGCATTCCTATGCGAAATTTGTATAAAGGAAAATTTGCTTAGCAAAATTTCATTTGGAACGAATTAATTCCTTTAAACAAGGTACCACTGTACCATATTTTGTAACCTATATCACTTTGAACACATGAAAGTTCCTACTCCATTTTCCCCTCTACAGCTCTGTAAGCATGTTTATTACTGATGAAGGTGTGTGGGGGGAGACGCCAGACGGTTGCAATGAAAACAGCACCAAGAACCCCCTTGGACAAAAATTCTTGTCAAAAGTGTGTGAAATTTTTATATATACGTGGCCGTGAGACTTCTGCTAGCAAGAAGCACAGCCATCGTGACCCCATGTCCATGGAGTTGAATTACCTATGACCTAGTGGAAGACAGGGTGAAGAAAGTAGCGGGTTTTATGGCATACATAGTGAACCATGTTGAAACACCACAGTCTGTATCAATACTCCCACTCTGAGCTATGTTTGACTGTCAGTTGCAATTATTGCCTTGGTTATTGCTAAAAAACCTAAATTTGGTGCTGCTGAATGTATTTTGTATATGTGTTTTATTCATGCCATTAAAGGTTTTTGATTGATTGATTGATTGATTGATTGATTGAAGAAGCACGGCAAGAACTCTTTACTCCTTCCTTACCTCATCTTTGCTACAAATATGCAGATTTGTAAAATGTTCTGCTAAGATTGATTCTCAGTAATCCTCACCTAGATGACTGAGAATCTCCACAGGCAGTTTGGACAACAAAATACCCTACGGGCATAATGCAAGATACAACTAGTCCAAAAAAGCATGCGGAAGAGAGAAAGAGGAAGTGCAAAGTAAAGTACATGGGGCTATATGGCACTAATAAAAGGAAAACTGGAAGTTCATACAAAACACTTCATTCCTATAGTTCAGGCCTGGCCAACAGGTAGACCGCGGGCTACTGGTAGCCCGCGAAGCGTTCAAAAGTAGCCTGCCGGCCATCAATTAAAAAAAAAAGTGAGGGGATAAGTTCTCCACCCCTCCCTCCCTCACCCCAAAGACCACCACTGCCCCAGCAACGTTCTGGGTCTGCCAGCCCACTGTCTCAGCCGTGCGGGGCAGTTCAAGGGCACATTGAAATATGTTCCCTCCAGAACAGATTAATTGGTTTTCAATGCATTCCTATGGGAAACTGCTGCTCTACTTACAAAAGTTTTTACTTATGAGCATGTGCTCGGAACGGATAAAATTCGTAAGTAGAGGCTTTAGTGTAGTAGCCCTCAGGCACTTTGAGCTGGAAAAATTAGACCTTGGCCTGTTCAAAGTTGAACAGCCCTGATATAGTTCAAGTTTTAGGTTTTAAAAATTTGGATCTGTGATTTATTCCAATCAATAATTCAAAAGAAAAAGAAAATTTATGAATGACTTAATTTTACATATGCAAGTTCTTCTAGTTATTAAAGAAAGACGCGGTCAAAACTATCTTTTATGTCTATCATTACTATCCTTTCTGGCCAGCTTCTGAAATGTCACTACATTTTAAAACTTAGGTTAGTAATATTTATTTATACAAAGCCATTTTGCATAAGGCACTTTTAAACAAGTGCAGAAAGAGAGACAACAAAGGACACGGGGCACATGTTAAATTGTTCAAAACAATTTCCTTGCTATGATGGTTGTATAAAATTCTTTGAATCTTGTATACTACTCTAAAATTAAAGGCCAACTGTCTATCTGTACCCAGATGGTCATGTTTTCTAATTATATCATAAAATAACTTCCCCAGATATTATACTCCAGATGTGTTGGATTACAAATTCCATTTTCCTCCAGTCATGTTATCCAGGCTCAAAATGTTAGAGCAGTAGTTAGACACAGCAATAAAGCATGGGAGGATGGGGAGCCAATTACATGAGGGGGAAAATATCTTTCCAAAAAGAACACTCTGTAAAAGCTAAGAAATGCCCTGGGAACCTTTACAAACAAGGGACCTGATAATCTGTGATACAAACAATTTTGAGTTATCTTTGAAGCAGATTTTATTTCTTCTGTGTGTTCATTACTTAAAGACAAATGGACAGAAGTAAAACTTTAGTTAAGTCTTTGCTGACTAAATTATTAAACCACTAATCCTGGACTCAAGGGGATGTACTGTTTTTTAACAAACAGTGACCAGAATCCTACTTATATAACAGGCAAACATGTAGACATTTTTCATTTCCAACAGGTTCCATACATTCTACCGATTCAAATAAGCTTACTCCAGCTGCAACTTACTTTAACAAAGTAAAGAATGATTAGAGTAGGCCCTTTTGAATCAATGGAACTTACAGAGGAGGTCGTGCAAAAAAACCCACATTGATTCTAAGGGGCTACTCTAGCACAACTTACTACACTAAGCAACAGGACTGCAGCCTATGATTCTGAATAACTCACTGTTTACAGCCCAAAAGATAACGAATTGTTGATTCCTGATGAAAAGCTATATTAACAAATTTATTTGTATGAAACATATTGCATTTCAGTGTGTACCATCACAAAATCACTACTATATATAGATATGAATATTCATTCTCCTATAGGAATGCGGGCATACACTTCTGGCTTTCTCTCCCTTTTATTGGTGGTTTTTTTACTACTGGGCACAAAAATTATTCAAAATCACTAATTCTTAGAGCACTGCATGTTTAACAGCAAGGCTAAGAAATCTGCTGCTTTGAAAGGAAGGTAAATTCAGAAAATAAAAATGCAAATATGCATTTTACCATTCTTGAATGTATTAATCTGAAAGGTTTAATTTCCATTTTCCTGCATCAGCTTTATTTATAAAATGTCATGCCCTATAAATATGCTGTTATTTTCTATAGTCAAGCACCCCCTTAACAAATCTTC
Source organism: Phrynocephalus guinanensis (assembly GCA_037367245.1). Taxonomy (NCBI): domain Eukaryota; kingdom Metazoa; phylum Chordata; class Lepidosauria; order Squamata; family Agamidae; genus Phrynocephalus; species Phrynocephalus guinanensis. Next base: position 85,571,281 of record CM074738.1, read on the forward strand.
TCATTAATATGTAAATTTAAAGTCAATCGGTCTTCTCCCTGACAGCACCATGAATTCCTAGTGCACTGTATAATCGGTTTTGACTTGGCAACCACTATTTATCAAAGATGTCAGTTAGAAAAATTATGGAAAATGCATTGCAATTGATATGACTGCAATATACTTTGTCAACACTTAATTGTTCCTCAAATCATACATTTACATATAAACAGTCTAAATACTGATCTATAATGATGCAAATAAACTAAATTAAAAATCTGTTCTACTACACAAGAAGTCTTGTTATGTGTTTATTTAAGGAACTATTGAAAAAAGCATGAAGACCTGCTGGTACCACTGAGGTTTTCCTTCTGCTATTTCAGCAATTAAATTAGCCAAAAAAAATTGGTATATGTAGTTGCCTGCCCGGTACCAAAAAAAATACTGCCAATCATGCTCAAAAATATCAGAAGGGGCCACAAATTCACACATACTACTTTCGTTCCTTGTCAAGGATTACATCTACAAGGTATTAACCTAGGTAACACAAATGAAAGTTTAACAATACTACACCATAATCCTAGGTGGGGGGAAGAAGTCCTATACAAACTCACGGCCCACTTCGAAACGTACAACCATAATTAAGAGATTGGCAGAATGCTGCATTGAACTAGGCCTCTATGCTCCAGTCCTTCCTACAGGATAGAACGCAGAAAGTGGTGTTAGGTTATTCATGTTTGACACCACGGCAGCTGACCTGTGGAGTTCCCCAGGGTTCTGTTCTGTCTCCTATGTTATTTAACATCTATATGAAACCACTGGGGGAGATTATCAGGTCTTTTGGGGTTAGGTGCCACCAGTATGCCAATAATACTCAGCTCTACCTCTAGTCACCTCCGGACTTCAAGGGAACTACTATCTCAACTTTACATACGTGTTTAGCTGCAGTAACGAACTGGATGAAGATGAACAAAATGAAACTAAACCCAGACAAGACAGAGGTGCTCCTGGTCAGTCAAAAGGGAGAACAAGGGATAGGGACACAACCTGTACTGAATGGGGTCACCCTCCAATTGAAAAATCAGGTATGCACTTGGGGGGGGCTCTTGAATTCATCCTTGAGCTTAGATGCCCTAGTCACGGCTGTGGCCAGGAGTGCATTTGCACAATTAAGGCTAGTACGCAAGTTACGCCCCTTTTTTGAGAAACTAGCTCTGGCCATGGTGACACATGCCCTAGTGACATCCTGGCTAGACTACTGTAATGCGCTCTATGTGAGGCTACAAATCAAAAGTCTCAGGAAACTTCAATGGGCCCAAAATGCAGCAGCCAGATTGCTGACTGGGGCGGGGTAGAGAGATCACATTACACCCCTATTAAAACAGCTCCATTGACTGCCAATCAGCTATTGAGCACAATTCAAGGTGCTGACGACCTACAAAGCACTATATGACCTGGGTCCTAGCTACCTCAAAGGTCGAACCTCACAGTATGAACCAACTTGGGTGTTAAGGTCATCAGGACAGGCCCTTCTCTCCATCCCACCACCCTCACAGGTATTTCTTGTGGGAACCCATGAAAGGGCCTTCTCGACTGCTGTGCCCAGACTCTGAAACTCCCTTCCACTAGAGGTCAGGACTGCCTCATCTCTGTTGTCCTTCCAGAAACACGCAAAGACCTTTCTCTTCAGGCAAGCTTTCCCTAAATGATGGACTACTATGTGTATTTTATATGAATCTATGGGTTCACATAGACTTTGTGTTTATGACTACTTATAACCGTGTTGCTTTAATGTAATGTTTGTCTATTAATGCTGTAAGATGTCCCTCAATTCCTTGTTCTCAAATACTTGAACATGCCTTAATTGTACTGAACTGTATATTATCTCTCATTACTGTAAGCCGCCTTGATTCCTTTTCCAAAGAGAAAGGCGGAGTAAAAATACTCTTAATTAAATAAATAAATAAATAAATAAATAAATAAATAAATAAATAAATAAATTCCCTGCTCCTAAGAGCTGTAACCATTGCTCAATAATGTGGCATAAATTGTTAAAAATATACAAATTCTAATGGAGAATGGTACAGAAGGAAATAATGGTTTATCAATTGTTTATCAGTAACTGATTCGTTGAGAGGCCATCCCTGAACTCAAACCCATGGGTTTGTACTTTTACAGATCATTTCAGCATCCTACTGAGATGAGCTACAGAGTTTTGGAGAGAGCCCCACCCACCGTACCACTCTCTGACTTCCCAGTCAACTTGAGTTAAAAATAAACCAGCAACAAGCACATCCAAATGAATGCTCAACCAGCCACCGGCAGGAGCATGGTTCTGCCCTCCCACTTCCTTGCCTGAGTGGGTGATCAGCCAAGGTGGCAGGACAGGGAAGCCAAAGAGGAGAGGAGCATGCATCAATGTGCATGCTCCATTTCAGAGGTCTCGAAACAGCTCCATGAAGAGAGCCAGGGGTGGGGGTGGGGCAGCAGTTTGTGGGCTTTTGAGGGTGCTGTGGCCACGAGAAATTCAAAAGCCTGCTCTTCAATCCTCGCTTTCCCAAAGGGTAGCACCCCTGCTCTTCGATCCGCACTTTCCCCAAGGGTAGCACCCTTCGGGAAAGCGAGGATTGAACAGCAGATTATTTAATTTCCCACGGCCACAGCGAGCGTGCAGGGAGTTTAAAAGCTTGCTCTTCGATCCTCAATTTGCCGAATGGTAGCACCGCATGGGTGCTATGGCTACAAGTGCTGTGGCTGCAGGAAATTCAAAAGCCTGCTCTTTGATCCTGGCTTTCCCAAAGGGTAGCACCCTTGCTCTTCGATCCTCGCTTTCTCGAAGGGTAGCTCCCTTCGTGAAAGCGAGGACTGAAAAGCAGGTTTTTAAAATTTCCCCCACAGCAAGGGTGCTGTGGTCACAGGAAATTCAGAAGCCAGCTCTTCGATCCTCAATTTCCCGAAGGATAGCACCCAAAGCACTTGTAAACCAGGGTACCACTGTATTCAGGTTTAATTGCTGCATTGGCACTTTGCGACAAAAAAGTGGGTGTTGAACTCCAATTTGGGCCCTCGGTCTCTAAAAGGTTCGCCATCACTGTACTAAACTGATAAAGCACTCCTCCCAAAGCCCTTTTATTCTAATATGGTTTTCAGTGTAAAACATTCACAGCTGAAGTTTCAGATCTGAATAGTACATGCTATCACTCCACGTTTTTATCTATCCAGTAATTCTGAGTGTGTTAACAGCTACTTTAATGGCATGCCTATCTTATACAAATTTATTATCCAAACATATGCCAACCACAAAAGGGTCAGCAGGGAAAAGGCTGCCATTTTGATGATATGAGGGTCTGTCACAGTAAGAAAGAATGCAACCTAATGAAGAGATTATTACAGCATACACGAGATTAGCCAAAAGAAATGAAGCTGGACAACCTGATTTAAATAGCTCCTAGCTGCTGCCTATTCAGACAACTCTCTATATGTGGAAGAGGTTCTAAATTATAAACATGCTGCTTTTGGAGTACCATTATTTTACTGTGAAAAGCTCTGTTCAGCAAGCAATGTAGTTCAGTTTAAGCTCCAAACTGACACCAATACTTAACTTTGGTTATCTTGATCTCACAGTTTTTGGCATAACACAGTTATGGCTGATAGCATTAGAGGAATTTATATATTTAAATCAATCAAATTGAATCCTTAAACTAGCTAAAAAAACACTATTAACTGCTTTCCACAACAATACAGCAACAATGGTGTACAATCTCTGATGACATTCAAGAACTTAAAAGGACTTTTTTTCATCCTCTATTATCTCTTGCTTAGTAACAAGAGTAATCCCTTTGTTTCAATCACAAAATATAAACTAGAGTCACTGAATTTTAAAGTTGGAATATACCTTGGAAATGAACTGCCCATCTCCTCTATCGGTTCAAGAATCAAACATGGATCTCAGTGGTGACAATGACTACAAATAACTACTTACAAACTCTAATTGGGAACATCTGTGTTCTAAATAAGTTTGCAGAACTCTGCAACATTAATTTGGATCTTTACTTGCTGGGAGTGAACTCTATATCCTTACTTAAGGAATTATTAAAAGCAAAACCATCAATTACATGTTTTTAAAGACTTAAGAATTGCAGGCAAAAATCAAAGAAAAACAAAACAAAACAAAAGATGCTTCACTTAAGAAATTCTTAAAAGCAGTAGCATCCATCCCTTAGGAAAGGGAGCTATCAACTTTTAGTAGTAGTAGTAGCAGTGAGAGATGCAGTGTTGCATTTTTAAGAGTTCTATTCATTACCAGCTTCAAAAAATTAAACATATATAAAAATTACTCACCTCTTTCCAAGGACTTGCAAACTGTGTACGTGCATATCGAGTCAACATATGAATAATGACAACTTGGCCCCATTCTTCCACATCAATCAAAAGATTGCAGAGTTTTCGGTAGTTTTTGTGAATCAAATCTATTCTTTCTGGACACACTTCTTCAAATGCCATCACAACACTTCCTGCTACAAGCTAGAAAACAAAAATTTAAATAAACCCAAATCAGTAATTATTCTAAGGAACTTCAAATCTGAATTGCAAACAATGCCAGACTGCAGGAGGAAAGAAGGTTGAGAAGTAGGAATAAAGAATAAAAATTACAACTACTGACCAAGTCTAGTTATTAGAGCATTTCTTATGTTATAATTTCTTTTTTTGTTGTAATTCAAAGATCCCAAAAACTAATTTGCTTCAATTACTGTTACAAATTTTATAATTTCCTTTTTTGTTTCTCAGTTATTTTTCAAAACAGTGGCTTTAATTTAAATCAAAGTGTTTATTCGAATTAAATATGAATCAAACTGAAAAAGATGCATTTTAATCTTACACATTTTTCAAGTCAAAGATTCAAGATTTAGTTTTACAAGGCCCATTTTATACATTTTAAATGACATGCATTTACTTAGAAGATAACTAGTTCAGGTTTGCATTATATCTGAATTATTATTTAAGTCACCAAAACTATTTAAACAGTATTTGTGAAGGCACTGAAAGCACCTTCAGTTCATTACATTAATCATAACAGAAACATTTCAAGAGAAAATTAGACTAGTAGTTAGAACGGTTTTGATTTGAATTTCTGCATTCCTGAAAAGAGGAGGGGAGTTAGACACAAAGGCCTTACAGGCTCCTTCCAACTCAATAATCTATGATTCCATATTTGTAGGACATTTTTTTACTTTAACAGCTGAAAACCAGTAATGTAAAGTTACAGTATATAAGCCTGGTGCTGTTATCAGCCCTATTTTCTTCTTCAGAAGTTTCCTATAGGATCTCTTGCCATAAGGTTCATAGGCCTGGGGGAAAGCTTTGGTGAGAGTCTAGAACTCACCAAGACCAGACCCCAGAAACCATAGTAGAACCAGAGGTATTTTCAGACATGTATGAACCCCACTCCCACCCCACCATACACACACACCTGCTCTTCCCAAAGGCTTCCAAGACCAAAGGAAGCCTATAAACCTTGCAGGGAAAACAGGAAACTTGTATTCTAGAAAACTTTCACGGCTGGGATCTGACAGCTGTTGTGAGTTTTTCAGGCTGTTTGGCCATATTCTGGAAGGTTTTCTTCCTGATGTTTCACCAGACTCTGTGGACAGCATCTTCAGAGGGCAAGGAGCTCAGGGAACTAGGAGTTTTCTCTGTGCTCTGGGGTGCAGAGAGAGAGACTGTGTGGTTTTAAAGTTGTTGCAAAGAGGAAAGTTGTCCTATGTAGGAGAATAGGTGTTAGTCACTGTATTGTGATGGAGGGATTAAGAAGTTTCGCTGCAATCAGGGGTGGCAGTGTGAGAGACATCTGAAGAGAAGGAGAATTATGTTGTGCCATCTAAGAAATATGGAAAAGACAAGAAAGAAAATTATGATGTTATAATGTCAAAGATGAATGAATGTTAATTTAAAATGAAAGAGAAAGTAAAATACAAGAGGATGGAAAAGATAAAATAGAAATGGGGGAAAGAATGAACCAAGAAAAGAGTCCTTTTTAGTGATGGGCAGTACAGAAGACCTATGGGTGGAAGAGGAGGGAGATGACGAGGGTTGGAAAGAACCGTTGAGGGACATTGGGACTCAGACAGAGGGAGAGTCATGGAGAAGAGAGCCACCTAGGTTCCGAGTTGCTAATCCTGAGGTGTTAAGCTGGTCTGTACAAGTAAAACCAGTACGTTGGCCTGGCTACTTAGATAGGTTTCAATCAGGATGGAAGAAAGAGAATCCGGAAAACCCACAGCTCAGTGGGCCAAGCATCCTTGCTGTGGGACCCAATGTTTTGGGAAGGGAACTCTCAGCTATCACCCATATATGTAAGAGAACTAGTTAAAGAACAAATACATGTTTCTTACTCGTTTAAAGGGTCTATGCCTGAGAACTTGAATATAAAGGAGTTTTCTTCGTTGTTGGTTAGTAATGCTGTACAAGAAAATACCACAAATATGGAACGGTTTAATAAAAGTTTATTGAATGTTTCTACAAATAATGTGCTCGAGCCTCATTGTGGGTCAGAACCACGAATAAATCAGTTCATATCATTACAGGCAGCAATGTTTCTCTGTAGTTAATGGGTGTCGTTAGCTGTTCTATTGTGATCACCGGTGCTTGTGGCTGGATGGGAATCACTGAACTTTGATCTTCTCTCTGCAGGCTGTAGTTTTCAGTACTAGAAGCTAGGCATTATTGATTTTTAGACTTTCTTCTTTTTTGTTGAACCTGTGCTTAGTTTGTGGATTTCAATGGCTTCCCTGTGTAGTCTGACGTAGTGATTGGTAGTACTGTCCTGTACCTCTATGTCCCAGAAGAGGATTTAATGTCCAGTTTGATTCAGGGTGTGTTCAGCTACTGCTGATTTTTCAGGTTGTTTTAGACTGCAGTGTCTTCTTTGATACTGGTATGGATGCTGCACTTTTTTGGTCCCAATATATACCTGGCCACAACTACAAGGTATCTGGTATTCTCCTGCAGTGGCGAGTGGGTTCCTTTTGTCTTTTTATTTATTTATTTATTTATTTATTTATTTATTTATTTAGTTATTTATTTATTTATTTATATACTGCCACATCTTCCTATAGGAACTCAGGGCGGTGAACAGTAAAAATGAAAAGGGAAGACAAGCATAAAAATAAGCAGGGAGCAATAAAAGTAGGAAGGTACCATACCCCCCACAAGAGATGGCATTGGCGGCGAGGAGAGAAAACAATAAAATAAAATAAAATAAAATAAAATAAAATAAAATAAAATAAAATAAAATAAAAGTAAATAAATAAAAATTAACTGAAAAGGTCGACAAAGGCCTCCCTGAATAGATGGGTTTTCAGGGCTTTCCTGAAGGCTGGCAGGGACACTGTAAGGCGCAGCTCACTGGGAAGATGATTCTACAACATGGGTCCCACCACAACATGTTACTGACCATAACATCTGTTGTGTTTTTGTGGTGGGTCTAAATATTGTTTGTAGGTTGTGTTTTTTTGACACTTTGTCCATGCGGTCCTTGATTCCTTTTATGTACTGCAGAAATACTTTGTTTGTTGGTGGCTGGTTTTCTAAAATTTTTGGGGGGGGTTGTTTTTTTGTTTCATGGCTCTTTTGATTTCATTCTTGTCTGTGTGGTTGGGTTTTCTTGTGTCCTAATTGGAGGTCAAGTTTGTGTATGATCATGGCATCTAAGAATGGGAGTTCCCATTTAGACCATATCTAAAATTTGTAAAGCGGCCGTTAAAACGTCAACAGTTTTCTGCTCTTAAGTCGAATTGCTCTTACGTCGAGCTGCTCTTAAGTTGGGGTACCACTGTATTTCTTTTTCCATGGCAAATTGTATATTTGGGTGTTATGGCAACACAAAGATCACTGCTCTACCAAAGGATGCATCAACCTGAAGCTGCACCTCCAACCAGTAATGCATGATAAAGGTGAACTACTGAGGTCTGGTGTCTGTTTTGCAGATCTCAGGTAAGAAAATGCCTCTGAAGAAGAGTGTGTGCCAGTTGGGAAGCTAACTGGATAGCCATCCATTTCGCCATGCGCTGAGGGGAAATTTGGAGCTCTTTATTTGAGGCTTGGTAACTGATAAAAAGATGGAAAACCTCTGAATGTGTCCTGTCTGGGATATATAGAATACCAGAACACATCTGACATTAAGGGTATGCAAGAGCCTCTCCTGTTCCATGGAAGGGGGGAGTTAAAAGGAGGGCAGGGTAATAGGTTCTGATAACTGTAAGTTTGAAACCACCATTGGAAGGGGGGGGGGAATCCATAAAAAGGCAAACTTTGTCCGGGGGGAAATGGAGCTAAGGGTAATTGTAGTATAGTGCAGTAAGTTCACTGGTGCATCTTGCTGAAGTGATGGCCCCTAGAAAGGCTGTCTTTAATGTTAGAAGGCGTAGATCTGTAGTGGCTAAAAGCTCAAATTGTGATTTTTTGGTTTGATGGCTTTTGATTTCATTCCTGGAATAGCCATTTGCCTGTAGGGCCCATTTCAGGTGGCTGAGTTCAGTGTTGAGGAATTCAGCTTCACAGTTTCGGTTTGTGACGTCTACAAGTGTTTTGATTATGCCTCTTTTTTGTCATAGGTTTTTATGTAGGCACCAGTCTGTGTGGTTGGGTTTTCTGTAGACTTTGTGTCCTAATTGGAGGTCTGGTTTGTGTATGACCATGACATCTAAGAATGGGAGTTTCCCCTCTATTTCTCAACAATATCCACCCAAATATACAATTCAACATGGAAAAAGAAATAAGAAGTGCCCGGGTAGTAAATCTGTCCTGAGGTAAGTGGCCAGTGTGTTTTTTAGCAGAGAAATTGTTTCTAAGACTGTGGTTTGAAATATGAGGCCTGAGATGGATGTGTGGGAGCCTCAGGAATATATCTCTGATTAGAGAAAGTTGTAAAGTAGTGACACCATGGTTGGCATTGAGGTCTCTGCTGGTACAATGGAGAGATTTCCATTTTCTGGCAGCAGTAATTTTTTTCTGCACATTTTCAAGAACATTGTCTATCTCTGCATTAAATACCCCTGGACCTGTGGAGATCTTCAGTGGGAGGGTGTACATCCTCAGTCAACCCTGGTATATGCAGCCAGGAGAAGCAACATAGAGTGACAGCTGTAGCCATTGAGCACAGTGTGGAGTCAACTACACAACGGGCTGAAAGCATTTGTGCTTTGCTACTGACATATCCTCTTGCTGGGGTGACAAGAGGGGCAACACATCCCATGGAAAGCACTGATATAATCCCATGGCACTTTGATAATGTCAATGTGCATGGTGGCGGCAGCTGCAGAGCAAAGCCAGTGCCCCATGTTGTTAAACCACCGACTGTCTCTATCTGGTGGCATCAGAGTTTGGCATTGGCATTGTCTTAATTGGGAAGCGTCCACATGAGATATTAGGTGATGGCTGCTTTAAGAGAAAATGAGCATCAGTGTCATGCTTGCTATAAAGATTGTCAGCACGGTGAAGTACTGTGGAATGACACAGGCTTGAGCCAAGCAAGTTGTGCTGTTTCTAAAAGACAAAGCATAATAGAAATATGTACCAGTGTAACAGTCTCTTTAGAAATAGGTTCATAAAGATGATCTGAAAGAACTATGGTTGGACAATGAACATTTAAATCTAGGGATTTGCCCATGCATATGATAAGCTGAGAATATGTAAGAAATCATCTGCTGGAGAGGGAGGATTAGGGTTGGCAAGATCAGACTCAGGAAAAGTAAATAAGACCGATGGAGTTAGAGGTTGAGAGTCTGGGTCAAAAACAGGAGCATCCTGAAAAACAGCATTTGATCTTTGTCCAGGATCGGTGTCATATGCTGGGGCCAATTGAGGCAGAGGATTAGAAACCAGTCAAGACCAATGCTTCAATATCAAGGAAGTCATAGGCACCAAAATATGGTGTCAAGGCAGATTGAGAAGATACTGCTATTAGTGGAATCAAAGTCTGGTTTTGATGTTGAGTGTCCATGGACCACTGCTGGTTGTGAAATGACACTCAATGTCAAGGTGGTGGGGTTGGTCCACAGTGAAGGATGGTAGAATGCGTTGATGTAGGCCAGGCCTGCCCAAGATGTCACCCGCGGCACCTTCAGGGGTTGCCCGCCAGGTCCCTGTGTTGGGGGGGGAATTCCCCCCACAGTCGTTCACCCTCTCCAGCAGCGGCAGCCTGTTTGGGTTTTTCGGCTGTGCGTGCAGTGCCACAGAGACGCTGAACAGGACCAGCAAGCTGGCCTGGGCCTGCCTCCATGGCCACTGCCCACCACTGGAGCCGCTGACGCAATTGCCGCCACTGCGATCCCACCCCCTATGCTGCCCCCACCACCGATGCAGTCACCCCTGCAGCCACCACTGGCATCACTCCTGCCACCCCCACCCCCACCGCCGCCCCTAACACCCACTCCACCGCCATCACCCCTGCAGCCCCACCCCTGGCCCCACCCCACCAACACCACCCCTGCCACCCCCACCGCCAATGCCACCATCACCCCCACTGCCATTGCCCCCATCCCCCACCGATGATTACCCTGCCCCCCTGCCGCCACCCCCAACCCCGCAGCCATCGCTCCCACCCCTGCTGCCACCACCACCCCAACCCCGCCCGCCACCCCAACCCTGCTGCCCCCATCATTGCCACCCCGCCACCACTGCCATCACCATGCCCCCATCCCCCCGACCTTGGAGTGGCCATCTGATAGCCACATCAGATCAGAGCAAGAAACATAATGCCTGACCAGAGCCCTAGAGCCCATAAACCATTTTTAAGGGAAGAAGAAGCTAATGGGAAAACAAATTTTGCTAAAGCCTTTTGCTAAAGAACTCACAGAGAGTTTGGAATAAGGAGAAATGAATCTTGCAAACCGGTAGTAAAAAAAGAACTGGGTGAAGATGCATAGTGCCAAGGTATATATAGTATGTGGGTGGCTATGCTAATATCTCTATTTATCTCTGCAGAAGCTTTGGAACATTCTGAAAATGCTCCGCACATGTACGGATCAGCCATCAGTGTGATTCACAGAGAGCACAGCAAAGAACTACAATAACACAGTACTGTAAAAATTTAGATTCTTCAATAGCAAACACATAATACTTTTTAAAAGCATGTTTTTAATTATTTTTATTTAAGCTGTAGGGTTTTGAGACACTTTAACATCAAGATTATACAGCCACAGAAGGAACAAGCATTGACTTTAAAAAATGATTGAAAATGACCCTAGAAAGGGGGTTCAAAGAATTGTTATTTGTCATTTCAAAATACTGCTATTAAAATCATAACTACCTCTGGAGACACAACCCACGCTTAAGGACTGCAACATCTGTATGGTACCTTCTAGTCTAGACCATAGTTTCTCAATCTGAGGTAACAACCCCCGAATGAAGTATACTGTGTCACACACTTTACTTTTGTATATTTTTACTTTTAAGAACTCTTGGTATTTTTAAAAATATACACTTTGTCCTTTGATTGTACCTTGTGAGGCTATAAGCCCCTGCATTTTAAGCTTTTCAGCTTCTGCTTTTTTGGATCACAAAATCTGCCTGTAACTTATGATACATTTTCATGCATTTTGGTGTGTGTGTGTTGAAAAACGTGGTGTGTGTGTGTGTGTGTGTAGTGTGTCACACACTTTACTTTGTGTGTGTGAAATGTGTGTGTGTGTGTGTGTGTGTGTGTGTGTGTGTGTGTTTGTGTGTGTGTGTGTGCGTGTGTGTGTGTGTGTAAACTTATACCTGATGAAAACAATCAAGTATAAAAATAATTTTAAAAATGTTTTAAACCTGTAAGCTAAAAACCAGCATTCCTGAGATACGTTACTCCTTAAAAGCCAGCCTGAAGATGAAATCTTTGTCTCAAGATGGAAGGACAAGAGGGAGGGAGCCTACCTGCCCAATTGTCGCTGCCAGTGGGAATTCACCAGTCTTGGTGCAATGCATTTCAAAGCCTGTGAGAAAGCTGTGTTCTCACCCAGCAAGATTGGGAAGGTGGTGGAAATAACAGTAGGGCCTCCCCAGAAGATCTTAAGAGCCAAAAGGGTTCATATAGGGTGATACAATCCTTCAAACAGCCTGGACCCAATCTGTTCAGTTTTTCATAGCTGTAAAACTGATTTCCATGTAACAGAAATGTGCCTGGAAAGTCTAAAAATATGCCCGGAATCATTTTTGTTTACTTCACCATGAATAAAAACAATGGTTTATTCTTATGCTCTAAAGAAAGAAAGGAGCACATTTGGAAGCTAATTTTTGTGAGTCAGGCAGGAACAAGTAAACAACCTATACTTTGATAGCCAGATGAATTCTGACAAAGGTTATCTGATTTCACTGGGGAATTAACCATTACCGGGATAAATGTCAGCTGTGAGGGACTACCACAGACTCAAACTACCAAAGGGTGTCATAACGTTTACAGTACCTGGAGTTCATTATTCCAGTGTCATACTTTTAACCCTGACACTTTGAAAAAAATAATATTTGAATTATACCGATAGAGGTGTACTTTGCTCTATTTAAACTTAGAAAGGTGGCTTTCGGAGTAAGAGTTAGCTACATTTGACTATTACAGATGGTTTGTAATACTTTTTTAATGACAATTGATTGTATGCAACACTGCAAGGTAGAAAAAAAATATTAAACACAAGACAGTTGCAGTGATCTCTTTCCTACAATTTATTTCAAGGAGGAACAAGCCTCAGACTCCTCAATATTTCAAAATATTTTGATTTTGTTCTTTCCCCTAAACTGACTTTGTTCACAGACTTTCAGGATTCTACTTATAACAAAAATATAAGAACTATTAAAAAGACTACATCAGTTACTTCTGTAATCTTTCATTTCCAAATATACGATTATATTTCCCAACCATGTCATAGCAATTGTGCAAGCAGTCTCCACTATTTGTATACTGTGCAATCAGTGCACAACATATCACACGATACATAACTCGAAAAAAAGGCAAAAACTGCTTGAGGAGATGTTATCCCATGTGTAGTAAATTCAACAGGATACCGGTCACAATCACTATGGATTACCTATTACTGTTTTTCTAACCACTGTAATTAAATTTTGTTTTATTTTGGAATCCCATGCAATACAAAATGGGTATTCTAATGAGATTTCTATATGAAGCAAATGATTTGTATGCAGTTAAAGAAGTTTCTGACGCTGGTTTCTAGTAACAAATTAATGTCACATTCTAGTAAAGCACTGGAGATCTGCATTTCAACCTCTAAAATTTCCCCAATGATTTTAAGTAAGCAATTAAATAGAGATACAATTTACTGAAATGGCACTTTTGGAAAAATATTAAATCCAATGATATTCGTATGTTAAGAGTTTTTCCGTTTTGGTTGACATTTGGTTTATTAGTATGCACCCACCATCATAACTGAAAGAAAACAGCTCAGAATATAGTTTTGCTATTATGCAAAACAAGTTCCAAGTCCTGTGGGGATTTTATAAATTACCAATAACTATAAACGTGACATTGCATTTATTGTCCTCAGCCCTGCTATATACTGGTACCTGCTGGTCCCAGCATGTATACAACTCATTCCATGAAGAAGAGAATTGATTATTTGTAAAGCACTAAAGAAAATGCATTACACTTACATTTATTTTCTATCACATCATATGTAGGAAAAAGCATTTCCATCATTGTCATCTGTGTTATCGTTTCCCTCTAACTACAACTGTTATTAATACATCTTACCTTAGTTATCATTGTTACCAGTTAGTTATCAGGATTACCATAGTATACACGAAAGCACACATTTCAGATTACGATAGTCACGAAAAAACAAACTATGAATTGCTTAGTAGATGCCCATAAATCTAAAATATCTTATGTTATTCTGCACACCTATAATTTTAAAATATTGTTATACTGGTTTTAAATGTATTGTTGATAGTTATTGCATACGTTGATGCTGTCTGTGAAGATCCTCAGTCATCCAGGTGAGTTTATCTGGAAGTTGAGTCATGCTATTTTTTAATTTTAATTTTATTAGATGTTCTTATTGTGCATTTGTATTCTGTTGTATACTGCCTGGAGTGGTCCTTCCTGCCAAATGTGCAGTGTAAAAATATAATATAATATAATATAATATAATATAATATAATATAATATAATATAATATAAATGTGTACATATTTTAAAAACTTTCCTTTTTTTCAAAATCTAGTATCATCATAGATATAAAAGACAGCATAATTATTTAATTGTTTTAGTTATGAGTGTTACTTATCCTTCACCATTAAGGAGAAATGGGTCGGCACTCTAAAATAAAGAAAACAATAAAAAATAAAAGAAGCGCTGACCCAACCCCAGGGGCCGCGTGGTTGGTGCTTGAGAAGAAAAAGAACGAATAATGCATCAAAATGAACCAATGAAACAAATATTTCAAAAAAAATTCATTAAAAACAAAATGAAATGAAATGTACCTTAAAATGAACAGAAGCAAAACGAATTGCCATTTTTTTGGTTCGTGCCCATCTCTACTTTCCAAATATCAGGGACTTTTCCAAGGACTCCTCTCTCCTCATGAGGTGGCCAAAGTATTGGAGTCTCAGCTTCAAAATCTATCCTTCCAGTGAACATCCAGGGTTGAGTTCTTTCAGGATGGATAGGTTTAATCTCCTTGCAGTCCAGGGGACTCTCAAGACTCCCCTGGACTGCAAGCAGATCAAACCTATCCATCCTGAAAAAATACTGCTAATAATTTACCTAAAATTAAGGTTAAATTAGAAGACACAGCAGTGCTATATTTTAATACGCAACTACCAGTTACACCAAAACTGGTGGCTCAGGTGAAGTCGATGACGTGCCCCACTACTTGCTCAGGTGCCCCCTTCATGACCAACCCAGAGGCAAATTCCTTGGTGGGATTATTGGTTCACTGGCCGACAGGTCCCCTGGAGCCCAACTTAGTACTTGTTGGTTCAGACAGGTTTGTTACACAGCAAGTTGCAAAGTTTGCGCTGGCAGCTATGAAAATCCGGGTCAACCTCTAACTTTGGGAGGACTGTATTGCTCTGCAAGTGTCATACGGTTTTTTTAAAAAAAGTTTTAATTATATTTGTCGTAGATGTAACCTTATAAGTTATTTTTTTTCTTCTCTGTTGTAAATCAAGATTGCGGTGACCAATGGTTTTTAGCAATAAACTACTACCTACCTACCTACCTACCTACCTACCTACCTACCTACCAAAACCAGTATTTCTAAGAACGCTATATATAAGCATCTTAATATTCATCATTTTAGAACTGCAATGCTTATAAGGGGCCCTTTGGTTCAAGGAGGCACAGTGGGGAATAGAACTCTGAAGCTCTGCCTCCACAGCCAGATACCTAAACCACTCCACTATCCAGCAGCACGCTAATCAGTGCACACTTTCCAAGGAGAACACGGTGACATTCTGAGCAGAGATGTAGGGGTTTTGCACAGGAAGACACTGTTTTAGCCACACACAGTGAAATAGAGGTTTGGCAAAAAATATAAAATAAAAGAATCAAAGGAGGTGTAACATTTATTTATAAGCTAAATTATAATGCAGGAATACACCAAGAATCTTTTTTTCAGAAACTAACTGTAACTGTAAGTTATCAAGTTTACAGGTTTTCATCATGCAAGTTTTCTCTGCTAGGTCATCATGTGCTAGGTCATCATCAAGTGTATAATCATCTGCTAGGTCATCATCAAGTGTATAATCAAGCTATAACTTGTGTAATTATAATTTTAGATTTCCTTGTAGATGTGGGAATAAGGTAGGAACATCTCTCAAACTCCCTAGCATTTTCTGCTGCAATATAACCTGCTCCATATCAAAATATCTTAGAAACAATTGATGATGTTAGTTTATTAAATGTTCAATATTCCATAAAAGCACTGAGAATTAAAATAAAATGATTCAATCAGAATGTAAAACAAAAAGCAAAACAGCTTACAAAACAGTTTCAGTGACAAAGTGAGATGAAAATTAAACAGTGGCTTTTTTTGTACAAGAAAAAATAAATCATTCCTGAAAAACTAGCAATGAGCTCATCAAATTCAAATATAGTTTTCTATTTATGTATTTTTTATATTAAAGCAATAAACATGGTTCATTTGTCTTTCACTGGTTGCCATGTTTTTCTGTGCTGTTGCTATGAACTTCAGCCATTAGCTGCGCTTCAAGGTAAACTACATGAACCATCAACAAAAGTGACACCCAATCTATGGAGTTCATATTTTCTCCAGATTATCTATGCTAGTTGACAAGTTGGTAATGAAAAAAATCACACTAAGCAAATGGTTCCTCTAATAACAATAAATTTTCTATAAAATTATGAAGGGTACAGAACGTTTCCTTGCATCTATTTTGTCATGAATTCTAATTAACGCCGCAAAAACCTGAAAGTGCTGGGTCATCATAAGAAGTGTATCGAGGTTTGATTGATAATATGGTGCAAGTTGGCCTGTGCTGCCAACATTTCTTTCCCTTAAATTAATGGCCACCCCACCTGCCCTAATCATACAGCCCAAATGATATTCCCCTTCTTATTTCAATTTTCTGGAAGCATGGAAGCTGGTAAAGATCAGTCATTTATCTTCTAATAGCTGGATAATAGATATATCACAATATAGAATGTGCACAAACTCAGTTATTTCCCCCCAACAGTAAATCCTTTAACAACACTATATCAATAATTTTGGAAAAGGCTAGGTTGCTCACACATTTTACACTTTGAACAACACACATTACTTCCAGCTCATATCGGTTAAATATGTTAAAGAATGCTTTGCTCAATTCCCTTATTTTGCTCCATTCTCCCAAAGGCAATTCTAGTTTAGAACACATCAGTAATCTCATCACAAAGCCATCACCAATTTCTCTGGCTCATTTTTAACAAGCAAATTATTTGGCCTCCCAAGAGTCATCTGCTACAGATAATCCCATCTAGTCTTGATAGGCACATGGGCACTCTATTTGTTTTAAAAGAAACATGTATTTACATCCACAGCTGGAGACCTCAAAAGCCCTTTGAGCATCAATGAATCCAGAATCTTCCCTCAAATAAGCAGCGAGATATCCTGTTTTCTATCACATCTTGAGTTTAAGGGTGAAAGAGTATCACATTGCTTCTGATTGACGGTCACAGAAGTCAAAATGTAACTGGCAATACTGGCTGTCTATTTTCGTTCTCAGATCACTCCTTATTTTTTTCTAGGTCTTCACAATGAAATACAAAGGGCATGTTTATCAAATCCAACAAATAATAATACACAATTAGGAGTATTAACTAGAGATGGGCACGAAACGAGCGATTTTTCATTTTCGTTTTTTCGTTTCGTTACACAATGAAAATGAAATGAATTTTTTTAAAAAAACAAAACAAAAATGAAAACGAAACGACCAAATTTGCCGTGTTTTTCGTTTTCGTTGCAGCAGATGCATTGAACTAAAAAGAATGCTAACGAAACAGCAATTTTTTGTTTTCGTTTTCATTTTTTTGTTTCGTTACCTAACGAAACGAAAATGAAATTTTTTGCAAAAAAAGTCACGAAAACGAAAACGAACCGAAACGGACCCCTAAATGACAAACGAAACACCATTTTTTTTGAGTCGTGCCCATCTCTAGTAGTAACAATAATAATACTATGCCCATGGATCCGCTGGTTGCTCCTATTTGAAGGCCACACTTAACACAGAATATGGCAACGCAGCTACAGAAAGAAGTGTGTCAAAAATCTGTTGTGATGCAGATAACCCATAAAGGGCCAAGAATCGCATAACTGAGACACCTGGTACAATCTCAAGGGAATTCTTTGACCATACACAAATATGAACAATGGGTCATCTCAGTATTATATAAAGATTTAGCTTCAGATACATTATTCTTGTGATTGTAAATTGTATGATTCAGCAGATTCAGAATACAGTACTTTATAACTTGTTGCAGAAATATTTCTTGCTCTCAGCCCTTTTGGATGGGTTGGACTGGAAATCAGGAGAAATCAGGAGAAATAACATGAAAGAAATTTTCAAAAGAGTCATGTACCTGCAATTCCAATCTATTACGTTTTATTTCTGTTGCTTAGTAAACCAGAAGTATTATCACTCCACAGTATCACAAATGCAATGTATCCGGTCTGCTCTCTCTTTCTCTCCTTCTCCCTCTCCCTCTCCCTCTCTTAATTTATAGCTAAAGGCAATCTAACTAAAGGCCACTGTAGGCAGTTTACAGCAAAGCAATAGGCAAAATATCTAACCATATCCACTAATCAAAACATTAAGACTAATATAAAAACAAATGAAACATAATAAAACATAATAAAATACCACAACATTTAAACATTTAATCATTATTTGTTCCAATTGAACATTAAAATGAACTTAGAAAAGCACACAGGCAAAAATCCTACCGGACTGTTTCCATGTGCAGTAGTGAAAGCACAGAAGTTGGAATGTACAACTGGGCATGCAACTAGACATAAATTGGCACTTTACCATACTTCCGAGAGTGGCCTAGTTGCTAGATGGTGCAGTATATAAATCTAATAAATAAATAAATAATTTGTCTCTTATCTTCATTCAGCATCCACATATTCTTCAATGATACCATCACATACGCAAAAATAAAACAATGGTTTTGGCCGTAAAATATTAGTTCTGATCTTATGCATCTTAATCTGGATTACTTACTGTGCTTTTGTCTTTCAGAAGTTTCTCTATCACTTCAATCAACAATTCCTTTTGCTCAGGATCAAGGCTGAAATTGAACAAAAAGAACCATATTATTTTGGCTTTAAGATATTCCACAACTTTTGTGTCATATGTACATTCTATATGAAAATCCTAAAGAGACTACTTGAAATAATGGGAAAAGAAAACAAAAAGAAAATGAGCATGGGATTTTTATATGATTTTCAGGAAATACTACCTTGGGTTGTAGAAGAAACCGTGCTGAAGCTGTGGAAGTCCTATTGACAACTCTTTGGATCCTGCCCATGAAGGCACAGGATGAAAGCTCTATTTTAACAAACTGAGTAGTATGTCAAACTGCAAACTACTTTATTTTTCACTCCATAAAACGCACTGGACCATAAGATGCACCTAGTTTTAGAGGTATGTATATGTGAAAAAAATATTCACACATATATACAGGTACTGTGGTCTTGGTACATCTCTAGCCCCAGTTTACTCTCCAGCCATGCTGCTCTTGGGAGGCCTGGAGCAGCATGGCTGGAGAATAAAATGTGAAAAGCCGCCCCGCCCCCACCTGTATCTCCATGCTGGGAAGCTTCCGGCCCTTGCAGAGGCCTCCGGACCCGATGCAGTTCCCAGCCCCAGCTGCAGCCCCAGTGGAGGCTTCCTGACTCAGCTGTTTAAAAAAAATTCCCTTGCATGATTGATTTGTTCCATAGAAGAGGGAGAGTACTGGAGACCATAGACATGAGAAACGGGCTAGAGAGTAACCACCCACCATGATGACCATAGAGCTGCTCTTCAAGATGGGCTGAAGAGTGGAGGCTCCCAGTGGGGGGTGTATTTTCCCTATAAGGTACACAGACATTTCTCCTTACTGTTAAGGGAGGGGAAAGTGCATCTTATAGAGTGAAAAATACGGTGATAGGTAGACATAAGTAACTATTATTATTTATTATTTATTTTAAATATTTTTACCCCACCTTTCTCCTTGGAAAAGGATCTAAGCTGGTTTACGATAAAGAGGGACAATATTCAGTCCAGAATATTTAAGACATATTCAAATTAAGAGCAGGGGATTAGGAGAGTCATCTTAGAACATTAAAGCTACAAAGAGCACACAAAAAGGAAAAAAGTCCATTATGAGAGGTGGAAACTAAGATGGAAATCACTGTTGTTCTTATGAACAACAACTACTATAAGTATAGGTAAGTTCTGATTCAATTTGATTTATTAGTTGGATAGATACTAGCCTTACTGAAGCTGCTGTCCTCCAGATGTGGCAAAATACAATGTTTATTCTCCTTTGCTAGCAAAGGGCGTTTATACACGACCCCTAAGCTCCGCCGCAAATGGCTGCAAGGTCCAGACCTTAAAAATGTTTACCCACCAGCTCTGGACTTTGCAGACAATTAAGTGCGACCCCGCCCACTTAGCGCGACCAAACTGCACTTTTCTTGTACCTGCTTTTTGGATGTGACAAATATTTGATCCGGTGTAAGGATAGTGAGTGCGGGGCTCTCCTGGCTTCTGTTTGTTCTTTTTTGTGCCCCGCCCCTTTAAGAGATCTGTATGCTGCCGGGAACAAAACGGAGGTAAGACGGCAGTCTTTTCTTTCTTTTTTCTCCCTCCCTCAGGCAGCCAGCAACCAGGAAGTGCAGAGGGGGGTGGGGACAGAGGAAGAGCGAGGAACCCCTAAGATCTCTGGTCCGAATTTAAGTGGCCAGCAGATCTTAGGGGTCGTGTAAAAAGGCCCTAAGACAATGGCTTTTGGGCTAAGACTGTACACGACACATCTGGAGAGCACTAGACTGCGGAGGTTGATATAGACTACAAAGGCAGAATGAAACAGAAATAAGTTAAACCAATTTTCTTAAACTGCCTGGTGAAATGTCTCTAATCAAATCTATACAAAACATATAATTTTGACTAATTTCCAAATAAATTAAAACAGACCCTTTAGTCAATGTCATTTTTTCTAACTTTAAGCTGTAGATAAATGTCATTATAACACACTCTACTAAGCGTTAAATACATCTCTTCCATGTTAATAGCTGGAGGGAACATACCTGTAAAGCTTTTGGATTGCATGGGCAGCATTTTTTCTGACATAAGGTGATAAATCAGCTGATGCTTCTTTGATAGCAAGCATCATAATTGGAACAATAATTGGAACTCTGATACTAGATAAAACTCTCAAAGCACTTGCACGGATTAACTGATTAGGATCCTAGAAGGGGGAAAAAAGAGTAATTTTCAGATAAATAGATTACATGTGTTGCGGAAGACACATATACATTTTCACTGTTTATTTTCAAATGTGTACCCCACTTACTAGTTAGTGACATGGCTTCTCTCATGGGAAAGGGACTCAGAAAGGACAGTCTGGCCCAGTCCCTTGTTCTGCTATAAACATTCTGTATCTAATTGTATACTTAAAAGAAGTGCAAAAGCTTTGACATACATAAAATCCTCCTTTACAGAACACGGAAGGTCGGCTCTGCCTTAACCAATGTAATGTCCTCAAAATGTGTTAGACTACCAGCAAGGGATTAGGGATATTGTAGACTAACAAAACTAAAGGGCACTAAGATTTTTTTTTGTTAGACATTGAAATCCATGTTTGAATTAAGTAGGCTATGGTATGTTTAGAATATTTGCATCATATTATAATGTGCATCATGTATAAACAGTACTAATTTCTTTGTTTGAGCACCCCAATTATAGCTTAGAACACCTAACAATGACAGTATTTTCTAATTCAATCTTCATTACAAAAATAGTGCCTCCAGTGCACTGCTACTAATGCAAATACTTTACAATCTTCTATCACAGTGCCTCCAGTGCACTGCTACTAATGCAAATACTTTACAATCTTCTATCACAAGTGCAGTTGTCTATGAAGTAAATCATCATCATATCTTTTTCAAACAAGGATACCAAGACTTAAAAGTAATTTGCAAAATATGCAAGGTAAGAGGACAGACCAGCATAGTAGCATCCAGGTCCAGATACCTAGACATTGAGCAGCATTACTCCAAAATGCTTGTAGAATTACAACATTTGGCACTAAAGATATGAAAAAGTTGAGCAATGAAGGAAGTTGATAGCAAAAATATCAAATAATTTGAAATATAGTATTGAATGAGTTTTACAGATGTCATGGACTGCTAAATATATTAATAAGCCACTTCCAGATCAAATAAAATTGTTTCGTTAGATGACTAAACTGAGGCTATTACATGAGAATACAAGATTTAACTGGAAAAGACAATACAGTACTAGGATCAGCTAAAGGCAGTAGGAAAAAGGGGAGACAGGAGGTAGATGGACACAATAAATGAAGCTATGTTTTGTGAAAACAGAGCTGTTAAGGATAGAACTTTTTAGAAATCATTAATTCGCAGAGTTGCCTTAAGTCACAAGCAACTTAATGACCCAAACCACACACACAAGACATGTTAAAACAAAAATTCCAGATGGACTACATCTATAGCTGAAACAAATAAATACACACATTATAATATACTGCAGTATGTTACTTTGTCAACCCAGGAAGATATACTCTCAGTGTTATTTACATGAACTGACAAAGGCAAAAATATTATTTCCATTGTAAAAGTATTTGCACTTGGTCCTTGTGTCCTCTACTTTTAAATATCTACTCAAAAAGAATTTTCCGGGATGCTCTTGAAGGAAAGAACCAAGGTATGAAGGTGAATGGAGTTCTTGTTAATAACATAAGATATGCAGATGACACTGTCCTGCTTGCAAGAAGTCTGGCAGATTTGCAAGGATTATTGAATTCTGATGCTGCAGAACGCAGTGCCATGGGATTGCGACTTAAGGTGAAGAAGACAAAATGGATGGTTATCAGTAAAAGACAAAATGTTTCACAGAACCTTCTCAAGATCAGCAGTGATACAATTGAGAGAATATCATCTTATGAATACTTGGGGTGTTATGTCAAGAATAATTGGGACCTTTCATGCGAAATAGGTTGTAGCATCAAACAAGCTAGAAATTCCTTTCAGAAAATGAGTAAAGTCTTGAAAAACTGGGACTTGTCTATCAGACTTTTCGTACTCAAACACAGTATACTTCTCAATGGTGTTGAAGCTTGGACCCTTACTGTGAGGCCTTTGGTGACCAAGTTTAGCTTTTGGGGGGGGGTCTGCCATCTGTTAATTAATTATTTTAACTATTGAGATGCTCTATTGCTGAGCCTCATCTGTTCTACGCCAAGGGTGCCATTTGTTTTACTCTTAACTTATTTAATTGTCCTGTTTGTTTTATATTGTACTTGCTGTATTGATCAGCCTGCTGTAAGCCGCCCAGAGTTCCCTCAGGAAGATGGGCAGGGTAGAAATTCAATAATAAATTAAATAAATAAATTACAGACACATTAAGCAGAAAGCTGGAAGCATTTGAAATGTGGACGTATAGATGAATTCTGAAGATACTTTGGAAAGCCACAGTCACTAATGTGGCTGTATTGCAGTACATGAATAAAAAGCTATAAATCCTCAATACCATAAGGAGAAGAAAAGTGAAATATTTTGGACATATTATGCGCAATAAGAAATTCCATCTGCTGCAAGTTATTCTTCAAGGAAAAATAGATGGGAAGCATGGCCCAGGACACAGAACATTCTGGCTTAAGAACTTAAGCCAATGGTCCACAGTGAGCACAGCTGAACTATTTAGAATAGCTTTAGATAGACACCAGTTCATGCTACTCATCGCCAGCGTTCTACGAGGACATGGCACTTGAACAAGAAGTCCTCACATAAAAAAATGCCATTTTTAAAGTAAAGTGCTCTGCACCCTTGCCCATACCTACTAATGAAAGTTATTATGTATAGGTAAAATCTTTGTTACTGTACATAAAGTATCTGGTTCTGATCATAGGACTCAATAACTCATGCAAATAGTGCTCAATCTATGCCTTATAAAACTGCTTCTATCTGCCAGCAGCATGAATTTCTCTATACAGTACTTTAATACCTTAGGTTGTTAATTGCCAACAAGGCCACTTAAAAAACTTGAACTATGAAGAACAGACAGGGCCTTGCCCCATTTCATTTGTAGCAAATTAGGTTCTTGGGCCTGTTTCCTCATTTATTTTATTTATTTATTTTTATTTATTTTCAAACTTATATACCGCACCTATTTCCCCAAAGGGGACTCAGGGCGGTTTACACAATACCATAGCAAATAAAACAGATAAAAACAATAGAACAATCAACAGCGGTGTCCAGGAGGGCAAGCCAATGTAGGAAGGGGCAGCGAAGGGGGGGGGAGGTTACCCCTGGAAGTTACCAAAGGCAAATAGCCTCGTGGCGCAGTGGTTAAATGCCTGTACTGCAGGTAAAACTGTGCTCACGACCTGGGTTCAATCCCTGGTAGCAGGCTCAAGGTTCACTCAGCCTTCCATCCTTCCGAGGTCGGTAAAATGAGTACCCAGCTTGCTGGGGGGGCAATGTGTAGCCTGCACACTGTAATTAAAATTGTAAACCGCCCAGAGACTACTTGTAGTGGTATGGGGCGGTATATAAGCAGAACACTTTGCTTTAGAATAGAAACCAGTTCAGGCAACTGATCGCCAACGTTCTTCGAGGACATGGCACTTGAATTAGAAGAAGAAGACAAATATAAAACTGGAACAGGTGATATACAGGGATCAAGCCCTTTCTATCACTTTATGCAGGCTTTTGTAAAACATGGGAATACAAACAATACCATTTTAGACAATATTTTGATGCTGTAGTGGAAGTAGCATAAAAAGGAACATAAATAATTGGTCCACTTTGAGTTTTTGTTATGAAAAACTGCTCAAGAATTTCAAAGTTCATTGACCATTCTAAAGAAAGACATTAGCTTCATAATTCCAAAATCTAGAATGACATCACATACCAGAGACAAGGGACCACATATAATAAATCTTTAAATTAAGATGGAGTAAAAATAGATGTGACATAATACAAGTGTTCTTCTTTTCTATAATAAACAAGGTTAAACAAAATATAATGGTTATTCTTAGCAGATAACCTGATAAACACTGCTGATTCTCAAAGTTGAGTTTGGGATACTGTATTATATTAATTGAGTAATCTAGCCCAAATCCAAGATATGATGGCCAGAAACTGGTTGGTGCAGGACAGGGTTGGTGCACGAAGTGGCATGTACTGTACTGCAGTTTGTCTATCACACTTGTCCATGTCCTAGTTACGTGCATGCTCAGAAGCTGCAAACATTGCCTATATAATTATCATTAATTCTATCTTAAAACCAAAAATGATTCTGGCTAATGACAATTAGATGTCAAATACCCATTTTTTTTCGTACAGGTTACTTACACTTTTGTAATTTCTCACAGGAATAATATTTACTCACTTTCAGAGCACGCTGAAAGGTGCTAATTGATAATAGCGCTAGGTCCTGTTGTTCCTCTGCATAACGCATCAGGTAAACGTATACAAGTTTTTTAATCTGAAAAACAAAATACCTCATTTAGATTTGAATATTATGATCTAGCATCATTCAGAGTTTGTTTCTATGCATTCATAAATGAACTGGGAGTTGAGTCATGGCTACTGGACTTCTTTTTTGAAGCTTTTTTGAAACAGCTTCATCGGTCTGTTTGGATGAACAGCGAAACGTTTCTATCTCTCAAAAAAGAAGTCCAGTAGCCATGACTCAACTCCCAGTTAAACGAACCTGGATGACTGAGAATCTTCACAGATTCATAAATGAAGAACTTTGCATTCCACAAACCAACCATGTCCATGGAGTTTTTCTGGGCAGGAATACTGGAGTGGTTTGCCAGTTCCTACTCCAGGTCCCTATACTACCTGGTATTACCTGGTGGACACCCATCCAAGTACTAGCCAGGCCTGCCCCTGCTTAGCTTCCGAAAACAGGCAAGATTGGATGTGCTTAGGGCATCTAGGCAGCTATGCCATTTTCTTAACCAGCACCAATTTGCTCATAAGATTTATGCTGTTGGGCTTAATGTCAATGTATATTGTTGCTGATTATTGTTCTGTTTTCTGTTGCCATTCATACTACTTGCATGAAACCACAGGACAACTAACGCCTATACTGACTTCTTAACTAGCAACAATTCACACTGGTATTTATGTCATTGGACATAAGCTGGTATATTTCAACTACATTCCAGCTTGCAGCTTCCTAACACTGAAATAATGCCTTATTCACTTTGTCTTATAGGAATTATGTTTTATTGTTAAATTCTTAACAGGATCTCCATGGTAAATTAAGGACAGACAGAAACCTATTCTGACTGACCATAAGGATTTAAAATGGAAACTCTGAAAACCCTTTAACTACAGCTGTGCTATAATTATTGTCACTATCTGAAGAATGATTTTTCTGCCCATTCTGGCAAAAAGCAAGATATTAAGTCACAGAAGGTTACAAGGCAGTAAATTATTTGTTGTTCTACTATGAACAAGCAGCAATCAACATTGACAACAAGAGGCCTGTATAGAGAATAACTGCAGGTGTGCAGAGAAAGCCTCCTTTCTCTGAAACCACTCTGAGACTAGAGGCAGGAGTACTTCAGATTCGTGACTGCACCATTCTTTTATCATTTACCTTCACTCAATGTTACAGCACTCCTCCCTTTAAAACTAATAATAACAGAGCCACATTAAGAGTTGAGGAACAGAAGCAGATCTGTTTAATTAATTTATCAATACAAGTATATCAAACTTCATGAGTTATTGACTAAACCTTTGATTACTTCTGTTCTAGCCCACCAATGGCTTTCTAGGTCACTTTTCTACATCTTTTGACACAAGGCATGTAAGAAGCTCAGGGCAATGTTCTCTTATGAAATGAAATTTACAAGACTTCATAACAAAATGTCCTTCACTAGTTTTTAAATCCTTCCCTGTCTTATTACATCTCTAGCAAATGAGTCTAGTCCTACAAGCAATACTAAGAAATGACAGCCAGTGTGTATATATGGAGAAATATGTTCAAATGTTTATCCTAATACAAGACATTATGTTGCCCTAGGAATGCAGCTTCTAGACAAGTCCCCAAAATATCAGTTGGCAAACCCTGAATCCTTGCCTATCAGTGCCTGTTTTCCCTTTAACCAGCAAGCAAACTATGTCCTAGATCAGTGATGGTGAACCTTTTAGAGACCGAGTGCCCAAACTGTGATTCAAAACCAAGTAATTTTTCTCAAAGTGCCAATACAGCATTTTAACCTGAAGACAGGTTACTGTGAAGGGGTGATGATGGGTACCCACAGAATGGTCTCAGTGCCACAAGTTGGCCAACACTGTCCTAGATTATGGCATGTGTATTGTATATGAAGCACTTCTGCCACAAACTAATATTCTCTGGCCCTACAAGCAGGATGGGGGTGTCTGAGAAGCATATCTAAAAGGAAAACAGATATGTAACTAAACCAAGCTGCATATTTTTTAAAAATAGCTTTACACCTCAATGTTCTTCTCAAAAAAATTGGACTCAAAGGAGGCTTCCTACACAATAGGGCATAAGTAGAGAGTCAAACACAGGATGATGATTTAAGATGTTTTAGGGCCCAAACAGTTTTAGGTGCTGACATGTCTTCTCAAACTACAATAAGAAGTCCCAAACCCACAAGACACCACGAAAAATCAAAGCCAATGCATACAATCAGCAACTTCACATGGTTCAGCTCATGCTCCATGTCACACAGCAGGTCTGAATGACCTCCCATAAAAATCTCTGTGATGATTTTGGTCCCCACCTGTAAATTTGTTTGCAAATAATGTATGTACGCCTCTAGACTGCCTCTACCTATATAAGCCTTCAAAGCAACTAGGGGTGCCTGGAAATGCCTTTCTAAAGGCACCAAATGTTACAGTTCTTTGAAGTTCTTTTCCCGAGTCCCTGCAAAGTATGACATCCAGGTAGGAATTCAGAAGGGGATGTAAGGCCTCTGGGTGTTATTAAATTGCAATTCCACCACTTACATGGTTAAGCATTATGGGGTAATGTATATAAAATGAAATTGTTTGGTGGGCTTTTTAGTTGTTGCTAAGATGCCCTAAGCACATCCAATCTTGCCTGATTTCGCAAGCTGAGCAGGGTTGGCCCTGGTTAGTATTTGGATGGGAGACCGCCAGGGAACTTCAGGTGCTGTAGGCGCCTGAAGCAGGAATTAGCAAACGACTCCAGTATTCCTGCCAACAAAACTCCATGGACATGGGGTCCCGAAGAGTCGATCACGACTGTAACGATGCAATACACACACAATTTCTCTTACGTTTTTACCATGTATATCAAGTATTTCACCATTTGATTTGTTGTATAGGTAATGTTTGTTCAAAATGTGACATACATCATATTCTATGTTTTTGGACACAGGAATGGCATACAAATGAAAATAACAACAACAGTTACCCCCTCAATTGCCTGTTCTTAAACTTGAATATATCTTAATTGTACTGGACTGTATATTGCCCCTCATTACTGTAAACCACCTTGGGTCCTTTTTCACGGAGAAAGGTGGGGTAAAAATACTGAAAAATAAAATAAATAAAATAGTTACATTCATTACTTGTTTGCCAAAATGGATGGGTTCAGTGACGTAAGAATGGGAGATGAGTGCCAGGTAAGAGCATTATGACAATTAAAGGGGAGCGGGAAGGAAAATGCCTCAATGGAATCTTATTTTCACTTGCTGTATCTCCCAGTCCTGAAGGGTAGAATGTATATACAGTAACCTCCCGCTTATGGATGGATGAACTGATCTGCCACCACCGCTTGCTGCAGGTGCGATTCCTCTCCCAGCCAATGCCAATTAGCTGCTTGGCGCTGGCTTGGGGCCAGCGGTTCCCTGCAATCTCCACTGAAATGCATTGAGCCAATGCATTTCAACGGAGATGGCCTGGGACTAGAAGTCATTTCAAAAGTGCTGGGCTGCTTCTCCCGAGGGGGGGGGGAAGCAGTGCCACTTTGAATTGCCTTCCAGTCACGGAGGCAAGTGGGGGCATTTAACAAGGGGTGCACTGCTTCTACCGAGCCCTTGCGGGGGGGGGAGAGCAGCATGCCCCTTTTAAAATGCCTTCCAATCACAGAGGCAGGACTTGCCACCATGATTGGAAGGCATTTTAAAAGGGGCGCGCTGCTTCTCCCGAGCCCCCGCGGGGGGGGAAGCGGTGAGCCACTTTTAAAATGTCTTCCAGTCATGGAGGCAGGACTTGCCTCTATGAGTGGAAGGCATTTTAAAAGGGGCATGCTGCTTCCCCTGAGCCCCCCCTCATGCAAGTGGCGGTGGCGGGTCAGATCCCCCAAAGCCGCTTGCACGGACTGCGCCAAGAAGGTTTGGAGCAGCCCATGCAAGCGGTCGGGCCAGATCCCCCAACACCCCCCGCCACCGTCATGCAAGTGGCTGTGGCGGATCTGACCCACTACCAAGCTGGAGCCCGGGGCTTGGGGAAGGGGAAAAAAGGTTTAAAAGCCCAGTTTTTTAAAACCTTTTTTCCCCTTCCCCACGCCATGCAAGCTCATTGGCGCTGGGGTGGGGGATAAAAACCTTTTTCCCCCCCACCCAGAACTAGAGCCCGGGCATGGGGAAGGGGGGGAAAGGTTTTAAAATGCCTGGGCTTTTTAAACCTTTTTTCCCCCTTCCCCACCGCCCAGCTCCAGCTGATTGGCACTGGGGTGGGGTAATAAAGGTTTTTCTCCCTCACCCCAGCACTAATTAGCTGGAACCCCAGCATGTACTGTGGCCCCGTGATATAGCGGGATCACAGTACATGAACCGCAAAATGGTGTGTGTGGGGGGTGTCACTGTAATCATATACCAACATTATGAGGGAAAGATGGTAGAGAGACAGAGTTAATCTTAGATATGTTTGGATATAAATTGAGAAAATAGGATTAGGATTGCTGTTGTTATGTACCATCAAGTCCAAACTAATTTACAACTATGATAATATTGTTTTCAAGGTAAGTGTGGTATTTAGAAAGTGGTTCCATCATTTAGTACATTTCCACGGCAAAGCCAGGAAACTAAACTCAGGTCTTCTGCATCCTGGTCTACTCTATCCACTACATTACACTGAGAATTAGGATAGCTAAAAGGCTGTGTGAAAGATTGCTAGAATATTCAGGGCAGAGATTACTGTAACTGTATGTTACATAAACATCACACAAAGAGCTAATGGGCTGATGGTACCATATTTTTCTATCTATAATACACTGCCATATATTAGATGCCCCCCCCACTTTTAAGACCCCAACTTAAGAATATTAATAAATCCTCCTTGAGTTCTCCTCCACCCCACACTGTTTCCTTTCCGTGTTCTGAGGACTCCTCTCTGCTTTGTTCTTGCAGGAACTGACCCTTCTTTTCAGCGGGGAAAGGCTTGGGGTGGAGCAGCCATGAAGAAGTGCCTTTCATGCTGATAAGGGTCCAATTCTGCAAGAACAAAGCAGAGAGGAGGGCAATCAAGTGCTCCCTGAAAGAAAAGAAAACAGAAGGAGATGGTAAATAGCAGGGGGGGGGTGGAGAATCCAAACTGACCTTGCTGTTTCACTTCCTTTCTGACAGCGCTTGATTGCCCTCATCTCTGCTTTGTTCTTTCAGGATAAGACCCTTCTTTTCAGCATGGAAAGACACTTCCAAATGGACTGCTCCACCCCCAAGCCTCTCTCCGCTGAAAAGAATGTACTCTATATAAAACAAAATGTACTCTATATAAAACAAAAGTTGATTGCTCCATATAACCAAGTGGAAACATGGCATCTACCATAAAAATCAACCTATCAGAATAGTGAGTAAATACTTCTACTTCAGTGCCACAAGATATTATTTATGTTCATGTTCTTGGAATCCAACAGTATCTTTTAGAAATAAATTCAGTTCAGATCCCACACATTGTTCATTCAGCTGAGTGTTTCTCTACCTTCTAATTTACAAACATTTTCAATAACACCTCACCATATGAAGCCTTCCACTTCACATTTCACTATTTTTGTAGGTGTCTAACAGGAATTAAACTGTAATGAACTCTGATGAAAAGCAATTTCATGGGATAGACCTGGAAGCTTTTAAAAATGCATTTATAAATAACTACACCAACAATTCCATATCTGCACCATACCTCAATATTTTTACTTGCTACATTCTTCACTACAGCAGGAAACAATTCCGATGCATTTTTCCCTCTGGCAATCATCTTAAAACACAGAATGAAAGACATCTTTATTATAATCAACAGTTTTCAAGTAAAATCATTATATCATTACAGATAGTATGCCATTATGATAGTATTTCAATTTCCAAATTATTTAAGCCACTGAGTATGCAAAAACACCGGAGACATGTCATAGAGCTACAAACTAAATAAATGTGATGTTGTAAGATTTTGTACACTAATACAGTATCTTTCGGTTTATAGAAACTTTGCAGAACCAATGGTCAAATGTTTAATATTCACAGAAATAACAGTCAAATAGAACACTATTGATTTTCCATTCAAAACTCCTAGTCAGTCAGTGTCCTTGCCAGGTTCTCCACCCTGAAAAGCAACAGGAAAGGTAAGTATACTGCAGAATGTTGCTCAGATATCCAGACAACTATCCATATTTATCTGCCTTCACGTCTTTGAAGATGTGGGATAAAGTGTGTGAAAGCTCATGAGAAACAAACCCTTTTAGATTTTAAGATGCCAAAACCTTTTTTTCTAATTTAAGGACGTTTAAAGTTGTAAAATTACTTGCTGAAATGACAAATACCCTACTACTGTTTCTATTAGATTGTTGAATTTAATACCACAACATGGGGGGAGGGGGGAATTTCCAGCATACCTCTCACTATTGTTATAGTAGTAGATATTCAGAACATCACTAAATTTAAAATGAATCATGGAAATTCACATGTGTATCTTGCACTATTTAACTGGCCAACCATAATAGCTGCAGTGTACCATGTAAATATGTATTTAGGATCTTTTAAAAGTGTATTTTGTCTCATTAACTCATAATGATCAGTGTAAATCCTTCTTTGTTCATGGCTCATTAGCCCACAAGAGCATAATAGGTCTTTCAAAGACTAAGATATCATTTCAATTTAGAAGCTTTAAATAGTCCACGTGTTAAAAGCACCAGTCCTGTACACTAAACATAGAGAAGTAAATGCTTTTACATGTATGCACATTTTTTTGCTAACCTGTTGCAGTTAACACTATGGCAAATTAGCTCCCATGCAGTCAGAGCTTTCACTGACTGCCCCTCACAAACTAAAACATAGCGAATTAACCTAGCTTTTGAGCTTAAGTGTTGAATTTTTACTGACAACTAAGCCTTAACTTTGTCCCATTAAAACGAAAAGGCTACAAGCCTTATGATGTGATATGGATACTACATGACTGGTCTGTGCAATCGGTTTTTAAGAGTTATTTGTCAAGAGCTTTAAATGCTTTTAATTTTATTTTTTGTCTTGTATTATATTTGTTGTAACAGACTGGAGTACTTCCTTGGTACTAATGGGAGAAGGATATAAATAGAAGAAATAAATAAATAAACCCTCACAACAACAATAAACTTTTTCCCCATTAGAGTCTTTATATACATGAACTCACACTTTATGCTTCAGGATCCAGAAAGACATGTTGATTTAAATAAAATAAATTTAAATCACACCAAAAACACCAGAAAACAGAAAAGACTGAAATTATGGAATCGAAGTTAATTGTATACTTTGAAAACAAAGTGAGACTTTATTCTAATTTGTCTAAAACTTAACTAAAGCAAGAGATGGTACTGGTAGCAAAAGAGTATCTTTCTATAATGGGGTGGGCATCTTTCCAGGGTATCTATATTTGATACTCTGGAATCAAGTGCATCATTGCTGGAGTTGCAACCCAGATCTGGAAGCTCTCACCAAATTAACCACTACCAGATTTCAACAGCAACTAGAGTATCTTCTATGATGCTCTACAGGGCAAGAATTTCTGGAAGGAAGAAAAGGAGTGGAGATAAGACAGAAGAAAGCAAAATAACAAGCTGCAGGAATTAGGTTCTGCCAGGGGATGAGGGCTACATGTAAGAGTTTTGACTGTGGCAGCAGCACCAATTCTAGCAGTGCAGTTGTGGCAGCACCACAGACAGAGCTGAACAGAGACAAGGCTTAATAGTATGATCACTCTGGGTGACAGATGCAAGAAGAGCCTGTTTCTAAAGCTACATTTCAATTTTAGATCAAGGATCTGAAAATTTATTCACACCCAGTGCACAGAAATCAGCCCATGTGATTTTTTTCTACATTGAAACATGCTTGTTTATTCCCAGTACCCCAAAGAAGGAGAACAGATCCATATAATCACAGGAGCAAAATAATCAGGAAATATTCCAATTGTATCTTGTAAAGTGTACAGCACACACATTCAGCATTTTAAGGAATAAACACTGACACAACAATAAGCAAGACATTCTCAAGCTAACTTTTTAAAAACTACTTACTACTTTCAGTGTAAACCTTGGAAGTTCAAGTATATTCAGAATGTAAGGACACACCACACACAGAGTTGCCTGCATTAATTGTAAAAACAACATACCCCAACAATCCTCTTCATTGCATCTAGTTTGGCAGAGTCTTTGCTGCTTTCCAACATTTGCTTCAGATCTTCATTTCTATAAAAGGGAGAAAAAAAACTTGAATGTAATTTGTCTAAGAACAATATTATGAACCACTGAACATCCCAAGTTCCTCCCTCCTATATTTTCAAAATAGTAATTTAGAGGTGAATTGATATTGAAATCTATTTACTTATTTATTTATTTTATTTATTTAGCTTGTATGCCGCCCACTACCCAAAGGTCTCTAATCATTACAATTGTTGTAAATACACATTACAAATCTCAGCCACTGGTCATTTCCAGAATACTGTCATGATTATGGTTATACTAATTCAACACAAGAAGTAACAGTACACCAAGATGTACTTGTGTTGGAGATTTAGCTCTAGCTTAATCTGTATCCAGGCAAGAACTTAATTTTCACAATGGCCAAATTTTATTACTGTCAAGCCCCGCACACAGAGCACACACACAAACAGGGTTCAGTTCTTTGCCAAGATCTTTAGTGGAAAGCCAGGCAAGTTCAAGTCCTTTGCCAATAATCAAGTGCCAGATAAATAACAGAATTCAACTCCCAGCAATTAACAGTCCAAGTCAAAACCAGAATATCTCACGGAAACAAGATGCCAAACCCAAGGGAACAGATTAAGCCGTTGTCCAGGAAGCCAGTCCAAAATCAGGAAACAGAGCCAAGGTCACAGACAGGAACGTGGTTTCAAGTTCAAATGACGGGTTGATCCCACAGAGAGCTCAAGGTGAGCTTACCTGCTTTATCTC
Organism: Phrynocephalus guinanensis; assembly: GCA_037367245.1. Lineage (NCBI taxonomy): Eukaryota > Metazoa > Chordata > Lepidosauria > Squamata > Agamidae > Phrynocephalus > Phrynocephalus guinanensis. The sequence goes on from CM074738.1 coordinate 85,605,364, forward strand.
AAAACAGGGAACACACTCTTACTTCTGGAAAGGCTCCTGCTAGTACTCAGGGCTTCCCGACCTGATTCCCCGTCTAGCATCAAAGACCCTTTCCCTAGCTCTCCTGGTAGCACGTCTTTGCAGAATCCTGCTCACAGCCCTTCTAGGGAGAAAAGATATGTTTCCAGCTGAGTCATCAGACCCAGCTACCTGCTGACTTGAGCTGCAAGGCTCCTCCAGCAGCTCTTCACCATTTAACCCCTCAGAGTCAGGTTCTGTGACAGGCAGGGTCCTGGCAGCTACTTTATGTAGTAAAGCCTACTACTTTATGTAGCAAATTCTGCACTAGAGAATCACTGGTGGCTTACTGAATCAACTCCTCCTTATGTTCCATTGATTCAAATGTACTTACTCTAACTGCAATTTACTATACTAAAGTAAGTCACAACTAGAGCACATTCATTTGAATCAATAGAATTTACAGAGGAGCTGGCTCACCCAATCCAGTGTGTGATTTACTATATTAAAAACAGGATTTTGGCCAAGGCTTCCTAAGAGAATTAAAAAGAGCAGATGAATCATTTCACTGTGGTAATATCAAGGTTACTGAGACAAGTTTACACATAACAGTATTTGAGAAGCATTTTTCCCCAGTAACAGGAATGTAGAAGGTACTTCCTGCTCTTACAGAAGTTCAAGTGAATGAATACTGAAAGTCTTATCCGCGTACATTCACACATTGAAACAAAACCGAAATCATACCATGGAAGAGAACCAGAGAAAGTGACAAAAATATGTCAAAGCCTTCTTCTGTGGAGAAAAAAGGCCCCTTTACTCTCAGAATATTATTTTTTGTTAACTAATTCAGGCAATTATCCAAATATTTGGGTTTGCACTCCCACAAATGCATACACTTGACAGAAAATTCCAGTTGCTGAATAAACCTCTCTCTCTCTCTCTCTCTCTCTCTCTCTCTCTCTCTCTCTCTCTCTCTCTCTCTCTCTCTCTGTATATATATATATATGTGTGTGTGTGTGTGTGTGTGTGTGTGTGTGTGTGTGTGTGTGTGTGTGTGTGTGTGTGTGTGTGTGTGTGTGTGTGTGTGAGAGAGAGAGAGAGAGAGAGAGAGAGAGAGAGAGTTTTCATCTAGGCTTCGTCCAGCATGTGAACTTGGAAAAACTACCACTACTAGCTAGAGCAAGGAGACCAAAATACAGAAAAAAGGTGGTCCTTAAAATATCCAGATTCCATACTGGTGCATTGTGAGACAAAGGAACAACAACAAAAACTATGCAATAGAATTGAAATAAATTACTGACACACAACAGTCCAAGCAGAGATTGGTGTTCCCCTTTCTTCTACTGTGAGATCAGGTAACCCTTTTACTTGGAGTAAAATGACCAATAAACACAAACCTTTCTAACTCCAGAAACTTCTTTTCACTCTAAAACTAAGGAAAACACAATTAAGATGGGAAAAGTTTAGTCGATTCACAAATTAAAACAGGACTACAAGAAGAAAGGGTTTCACCTCCCACTGGATAACAGGTCCATAAGCCCAGAGTGCTATCCAGTACCCTTATGAAGCCCAGGACAGCATAAGGATACAGGACACATTAAAATAAAAGGAAATTGTTCATCGGTTTCTTAAACCATCACTTGTCACTCATAACTAGAGAACTTTAATAAAGAAGAAGAAAGCAAGAGATAAATCAGAATACAGAAAACTTTGGGCATATTTTAAGTCCTCTTAAAAACAAGGCAGACTGTGTGTTTGTTTGTTTTAAAGCAAAGGCTAAAATCACTTTGCTGACTTCAACATGCCTAACCAGTGTTACACAAGCTGTTGTGCTATTATGGTAGTTAACAAGCATACAGTAGAACCTGTGGGCCTCCAGATATTATGGGATTACATCGCTCACCAGACCTAACCAGCATAACCAATGGTGAAAATGAAATAAGCTGTAACCCAACATCTTGAGGGCCACAAGTTCCTTACAGAAACACAGCTAATCAGCAACTTCTTGATCTAGTCCTTCCTGTTAAATTACTACAGCATTATATGTTAGGCTGTCCATGTAGCCAGTGGATGCCTCTCCAGCCCTACTCACAGTACAATACACATACAGTAAGTGAATCTGAATCTCAGTTACTGTACAGTGTACACAGAAAACAGCCATTTAGAAAAAGGAGCACTGCATGTTCACTATCAGTAGCGGTACTTACAAGGCAAGATTTTCTTCATATGGGTCAGCAGAAGGACAAGTAAGACTTCTCTCTTCTATGCTAGGCTCTGTTTTTAGGGTAATCTGGAGGGTATCTGCTTTTTCAAAAATTCTGTAAGCAGACCCACTGAATTTACCCAACAAAGAAGACTCTTGGTCCATTCTTCCACATTTAGGAAAGAACGAAGTCAGTACTTTGGTAACCAAACCTACTTATCAGATTCAAGACTATAGCATGGTTCAAACCTAGTGATGTAACCGGATTGCCACTCCCTTTACTTGGAGAAAATGTGTACTATTTCAAAGGTCATTTCCTTACAGAAACACATCTAACCAGCCAACTTCAACAAACACTGATTGATATATAGGAATTTTTTTTGCTACTCTGTATTATACTGCCAGCTTGCTTTAGCTTGTCATCAAGAAATATTAAGAAAAATACCAGGAATTGTATATACTTAGAAAAACAAAGGACATAAAATAGCTCCCTCAATGTTCTCAACACCTTCTAAAACCTCACTTAAATTACAGGATCTTCCCCTCAGTTTAACAGTTTTGTTTTGAAATAGTACTTGACAGAAACAGTAAATTTTAATGAAAAGCATCCATACCACGTTGAAAAGTGTTTTGCTTTCAAGAGAGATGGTGGTAGGACTGGTGTAGAAGAGTAAGAAAAAATAAAACATGAAGCTGAAATCAGGGTACATTCCAATGTAAAATATGCTGATGCCAGACATAAAAGAAATAAAAGTAATTTTCCAGCATATGCACCTGAGAACACCACAAGTAACCAAGACTTCTGCTGAGTTAGACCATTCCAGAAAATACTGAATGCATTCCTTCACTGCATTCTGTACGTCTTTTAAGGCAACAAGCAAGGTGCTTTCTCTTCAAAGATGTACCATTAGAAGGTACTAATAATAATATTGGACCCTATGCTTTCCATGGAGGCCCAGGTAGCATCAGTGGTCCGTGCTGCTCATTTCCATCTTAGGCGGATTGCTCAGCTGCGTGCCTTCCTGGACCCTGGCACTCTCACTACTCTGGTCCAGGCACTCGTAGTCTTGAGATTAGACTACTGCAATTCTCTCGACATGGGGCTGCCTTGTAGATTAGTGCGGAGGCTCCAGCTAGTGCAGAATTCTGCAGCTAGATTGGTTACAGGGTTAAGAAAACATCAACATATAACCCCCATGCTGGTCACGCTACACTGGCTGCCAATTCGCTTCCGCATTGATTTCAAGGTTTTAATGATGACTTACAAAGCCCTAAATGGTTTAGGACCTTGCTATCTGGCAGAACGGCCCCTGCCGCAAAGTACTGCCCATAACACCCGATCATCTCAGGCAGGACATTTGAGGGTGCTGTCGCTGAAGGAGGCCCGTAAATTTTTGACGAGAAATCAGGCTTTCTCAGTGGCGGCCCCTCGGCTCTGGAACCAGCTTCCTCCAGAGATCTGTCTGGCACCTTCCCTTGCAGTCTTCAAGAAGAATCTAAAGACGTGGCTATTTAAAAAGGCTTTCCCCAGATATTAATCTGTTCTAATGACTGTTATTATATATTTATTTGCTTTTATCTGTAGCCCATCTTGCTCCTGTTTTATGCTGTTGATATATTGTATTTTACTGCTTATGGTTTGATTTCTGTTCAGTTTGTAAACTGCCCAGAGTAGCCATGTAGCTAGATGGAGCAGTATATAAATAAATAAATAAATAAATAAATAAATAAATAAATAAATAAATAAATAAATAAATAAATAAATAAATAAATAAAAATAATGGGTATGTGGGACATAATCACCAATGTCTCATATGTATGGAGACCTAAATATCTTCAATTCCATAACATGAAATGGAATTAACCAACATGAAGATGATGAACAGGTATCTTAACTTCATGAAAGCTAGGGAACTCCTGATCGCCTGTAAAGTGGCTTTGGAGTCAATGAGGACAAACAAGTCAAAATTTAATCCAAGCAATATGAATATATTGTGGGATGGGAAAAAAGATCTGAACAATAGTTTGGAATTGGTCTTGGACAGAGCTTAATTTCACTAAAAAAAAAAACAAACAGGTCAGTTCCTGGAATCGGCCAATGTACAGATGCTGACAGTGGCCAGATGTATTTTTTTTAATTTTAGGCTATCATGACAGTTGTGACTAGTGCTAAAAAAAAATCTGTCCTCAATTACTTGTCCTCAGGTGTTGCTTGCACCAGCCAGGAACATTTTCAAAGGGGAGTTTTAGGTTAGGGTTTTATTTTTCTTTATATTTATATTTTTATTTAATTTGTTTTTAACATTCTTATTTTTTCAAACCATTTCTAGTCATGGGGCAGCTAGCCAAGTGTGTATAGGGCTGTATAGGGCTATAAATTGCACTTTATTATTGTCACATTTAAAATGCAGAGTAAAATCCAGTTGTTAGTCCCAAGCAGAGCAGATTTCACAACCAGGTACCTAAACCATGGTCATGGACTTCTAGCCAACTTCTTTTGTGAGTTTTGGCATTTTGTGTGTATAGTATGTGGTCTATGGAGCCTCAGAACAAATTATCTGAGTTTCCAATATTTCTTATGAGGAAATTTGCTTTGATATAAGAGAGTTGTGATTTACATGCATGTTTCCAGAACGAATTGTGCTTGTAAACGAAAGTAAACGAAAGTATTGCTGTAAAGGAAACACAGATGATTTGTTCTGGGGTGCCATAGACTACACGCTATATACACAAAATGCCAAAACTCACAAAATAATTTGGCTTAGAAGTTCAAGTCCACACCATGGTTTAGGTACCTGTCTGTGGAATCTGCTCTGCTTTTGACTAACAACTGGATTTTACTCAGTGTTTTTAATGTGACAATAATAAAGTGCAATTTGTAGCTCCATACACACTTGATCAGCTGCCCCATGACTAGAAATGGTTTGAAAAAAATGAGAAAGAATGTAGAAAACAAATTAAATAAAAATATAAAGAAGAATAAAGCCCTAACCTCCACTCCCTATAGAAAATGTTTGTAGTTGGTGCAAAGGAGACCTCTCTTCCTCTCTCCTCCCTCTGCTTTGGAGGCTGCCTGAGACGGAACATTGCAGATAATAACCCACAATCCAGAAGGGGAAGGGATGGAGAGAGCGAGCCACCACTGGCCTACTTGTGATCATGTGACCAGCTCCAAGTGCTTGTATATCAAGACACTGCTTGTTGATCCAGGCAAAATTCACAATAAATATTTGCTTGTCTTACAAAACGCCCTTAAAACAAGTCATTCTTAAACCAAGGCATGTCCAAACTTTGGCCCTCTAGATGTTTTGGACTACAACTCCCACAGTCATTTGCCACTGGCAATCTAAGCTTAGAATTCTGGGAGTTGTGGTCCAAAACATCAGGAGGACCAAAGTTTGGAAGTGCCTTCTGTATTGTATGAGTAATACTGATTCCTGGTGTATTTCTAGATTCAATGCAAAATGTTCTTATATATCTTTAACACCTAAATTTCAGGGCTTTAATTGTTTAGGACCTGGTTGTATCAATCTTTTTCCTTCTTGATGCTCAGCTTATGGCCATGAGAGAAAAGGCCTTCTTGGAAGCCTCAGTTTATGAGACTCTATTCCAAGCAAGTTACACATAAAGCATCTTTACAGCTCTATAAAAGAATATAGTATTAAAGTCCAGCTTGTTTCAATTTTTTTCTTTAAAATATGTTTAGCTGCATCTTCACAGTGATAATGCATTTTTGTTTGCTTGCTTGCTTGTCTGTTTGCGCATGCCTTTCTCGCAAGAACATTAATTCTTTAAAAATCCTTAAAAGAACTTAAATAATCCTGGTGAACTATAACCACAATGAGTAACAACCTGCATTAACTATAATTAGATGGCTGATAATGTTATAGCTGTCCCAGGTTTACCGATTCTCCCTCACAATCCTATAGCTATTTCTTATGTCATAGTAGGCTATTTGAACTATAAACAAGGGGTACAGGCTAGCAGAGGAACACATAATTCAATTAAAATTAAGATTATAAGCATATTAAAGAACTTCTTAGCAGAGCACATTTTTCCCCAGTGACAGCACTACAGCAGCAGAGCAAATCCACTGTACATACTATACTGAAGATACTGTCATACAATCTGACATTTCATTTAAACAATTTATTTTTATCCACAAGTACAGTTTAGTTACAAGATAATCTTAAAATATTAAATAGGTATTTTTGTATTGCAGTATATTACAGCACTTACATTTTAATTTCTATTCAGAAAGTGTATAAAACACTAAAAGCCTTAAAACTTGGTTTATATGCCATCATTTACACTAGAGTTGTTTGAGTGACACCTTGTGGTATGGTTCTGCATTACTGCATCATATATCAACCATACTGTCAAATTCAATTCAGTTTACAGTATTTTATTTAACACACACCTACAAAAACTAAACTGAACAGCAACACACACATGCTAAGGGCAAAGCAGAAAGAACAGTTAAAAGCAGTAATACATTATTTGGAATGTCTCTCTATCCTACTGAAATAAAAGTGGATCAGCCACACTGTTCTAAGGAGACTTTTCCAAATATCTAGGTTCCACAATTAAAAAAACCTATTCATCCATGGTAACCACTTGCCACCCATGAGCCATGATAAATGGTAGAAAGATATTCTTAAAGTAGAACAGAGTTCTTAAGCAGTTTCACACATGAGACAACAGCACTTAAGATATTGCAGTCCTAGACCATTTAAGATTTAAAATCCAAAGCCAGTGTTTTAATTGCTCCAGAAACGAAACTGAGGAATGAAGCTAACAGTAACTGTAATTTGCAATTTGTTGTTTTATTGCTTATTTAATTGTGTTATTTATTGTGTTATTTTGTTTCTGTTTTGTTATGTTGTAAACCGCCCGGAGTTCCTGTGGGAAGACGGGCGGTATATAAGTCTAATAATAAATAAATAATAAACTGGTGTAACACATTCCCAGTTCAAGTCTAAATCTTGGCAAACCAATTCCAACTGAAGTGGCACTTCCAATTTGGCTACAAAGGCCTAATACAGTGAGAATTTATAAGCTCAAATTCAGTAGCATAAAGCTATGCCACACCAGCACAATTGGATTTTGGCCATTATAATCTAACTGAAATGTACTAGAGAGAGGTCAGTGATGCATGATCATTTGGGGGGGGGAGGAACCCAATGTTTAATTTTTCCAAGGAAAGTTTTCCATTAAAAAATATAATTGTTGCATAAAATCTATTAGTAACAATGATTGGGATACACTACTAGGCAAGTTTGGTTGCTTCAACAGTGCCTGAGTTTAATAGGTCACCCTTCTACAGTATTCTTAAACAAGATTCTAGAAAGAACCAATATTAGTTGTATTGCAGCTGTTATGAAATTTGTTATGAAAGCAGCCAGCAACCCTCCACAATTCTCTCAATCAATAAAAAATTATGAATTAGCCTTATGTCTGTGCAAAGTAAATTAAAATCAAAACATGCTAATTTTTAGCTGTTGTGAGTTTTTCAGGCTGTTTGGCCATGTTCTGGAAGTTTTTCTTCCTGGTGTTTTGCCAAGCTCTGTAGCTGGCATCTTCAGAGGGCAAGGAGCCCTTTTAACAGGCATTCAGAGTTCTGTTCCATTTCTTTTCTTGAACTTGGCAAGCTTTTCACTACCTGTTAATACATACAGTCATCCCGCGCCATTTCATGTTCATATACTGCAGTCCCGGTATATCGCGGGACCACAGTATATGAAAGGCAAGCCCCCCTGCACTTACTTGAGGCCTAGTGCTGCCCTGAATGGGCTTCCGACTGGCTTCTCGGGCCTGTCAGAGGCCCAAGAAGTGGTTTCCAGCAAACCGGAAGTTACTTCTGGATCACTGGAAACCACTTCTGGGGCTTCCTACAGGCCCAGGAAGCCCGTCAGAGGCCCATTTGGGGTAGCACCAGACCTCAAGTAAGTGTAGGAGCCCCCAGAAAAGCCATCCAGTCCCAATCCGACCCAACATCCGCATATCGTGGATTTTCCATTATCGCGGGTCAGGTCGGGTCCCTAACCCCTGCGATAGCTGGGTGATTACTGTATCTGCTACATTTCCAGTTAAGACTGGTGCACTTCAGATGCAGAAGATAAGAATGCACATCTTAAAAAAGAATTGCAAATGAAGTGATTAGCTAAAAGTCACATTGTAAACCTCACAGATGAGAGGGGACTTGAACCCAGGTCTCTGCAGTTTTAATTTTAGTCTGCCACTCTAAATACCATATCAAGTATTCCAGTTCAAGTATCTATGGACTGTTGAAGCATCTAAACAATTATATTTATTAAATATGGCAAAGAAACATGCTAAATATAACTAGAATATGTTGAGCTCTGAGGGAAAATTTGGAAAATCCAGAACAATCAGCAGGGTGAAGAGTTTAGTTGTACTCCAGAAGTCATTCTCCCCATTGAGATTCTGTGTGTGTGTTGTGTCATTACAGTCGTGACCGACTCTTCGTGACTCCATGTCCATGGAGTTTTCTTGGCAGGAGTACTGGAGTGGCTTGCCAGTTCCTACTCCAGGCGCCTACAGCACCTGGTATTCCCTGGTGGTCGCCCATCCAAGTACTAACCAGGGCCGACCCTGCTTAGCTTCCGAAATCAAGCGAGATCGGGTGTGCTTAGGGCAGGGGTGGCGAACAAGTTCGACAAAAAGAGCAAAAATTTTAAACTGTGAGAGTCAGAGAGCCACACCACGCAGTGACCTGCCAAAACAGACAAACACTCACACAAAAGCATATAATTTTAACAATAATATATGAAACACATAATATAACATGCGCAGTCAGGTGTTTTTTGTTACCTTGTTGGAGTGCGCCCCCAGGCCGCTCTCTGGCCCATGCAGTTGTTTCCGGGGGATGGGAGACGTGATGACGCAGCCTGGGGGCGGGACTATGCGCTCGGAGATCTCTCCTCAGAGGTCCCTCCTCGGAAGCAGCATAACAAAATCCAACCTTGGCAAAGAGCCACAGTATACAAAATAATGATAAGAGGCAAAGAGCCGCTTTCATTTTGGCCGGGAGCCGCATGCGGCTCGAGAGCCTCGTGTTCGCCACCCCTGGCTTAGGGCATCTAGGCAGCTACTACTGAGATTCTAATGTAAGGTAAAGTTGCATCTCATAATATAATGTGTGTTTTCAAAGAGATATTTGGTTGGTCTGTTCCATCACATATAAAAAACCCTGAAAAACAGAAATAGATTGCAACTCTTTTAAAACTAAGAATTGTATTTTAATGTGAGCTTTCATTATTATCATATATTACACTCAAACCCCACTTTTCTACTAAGATCTCACTAAAAGAGGCTTAAAATGTTTTAAATGAAAGAAAACCAGATAAAACCAAACATTTAGCTAAAACCCTAAAAAAATAATAAAAGAGGCCACACTGTAAAGCCAGAAAAACCATGTGAAGTAAAATTATTAAAATTACTAAAAACAATACAGCAGGACAGGGTAAACATCAAATGCGAGCAGAAAAAAACCATTGTATTCCCTCATTAAAAGCAGTCAGAGGTTTATTTTCATGGATTATAATCTACCTCTTCAAGTAGATTTGTAATCCCAAAATATGAATATCAAAACAGTATGCTAGAAAAAAGAGCAAATCTGATTATGATTTCCTATATAGAATGCTTTCCCCCCGAGGAATCAGCTTGTTATGTGGTAAGGGGCACAGCCAACATAAAATTATTTAGAGTTAATGGCACAGTGCAGGTGAGGGACTACTATCACAGACATTCTTCATCATTAGGATAAAATGTTGTTATACTCCATTATTAGCAATCATTCAGCTAATTAACATGTTGACAGGTAATAATAAGCCACCAAAAACACTTGCGTAGAACAAAGTGTTAAAAGATACCCAATTTAATGATACGACATCCACTATGATCATCTGCTCCTGAAGAAAAAAGTTCCAAAGTTCACCCAAAATCTTTTTGATAAAAACAGTAACTACAAGGCACAGTTCTTCATTCTGTAATACTACCAGAATTCCAAACAACTATATTTAAAGCTATGTATTATTCAAAATAATGATGAAAATTCATCAAAATAATTGATGAAAGGGCTGCTTGATAAGTAGCAGACAGATTGTGTCTGAGTTAGCCTACCTCCGCTGAGAGAGGGGTTTTCAATATACACAAGTGGCTTCCCTGACCCCTCTCTCGAACCACCTATCTTCTCTGTCTCATATGTCTTAATATGTGTACATCCTCATCTTTGAATGAGTGTGCTTTTTTCTTCAAACAGAGGTACACTGCTGATTCTGGTCCTAAGCTGTCGCCCCTCCTATGTTGGGCCATCCTTCTATTTAATGGTTATTTAGTTTCTCCACTGCAGAGGTTTACACACTCCTCGCTGCATTGGACTGCATATACTATATTGCTCCTCTTGTGTTTTGGTGTTGGGTTCTTCAGGTGGACAAGTCTCTGCCTTAGTGTGTTTATGGGTTTAAAGTAAACAGGGATGTGGTGTTTGCTAAAAATCATTTTAAGCTTTTAAGGAACGCCAGCCATGCAAGGAATGACCAGGTTCTTCTGTTGGCTTTTGGTCTCAGGCTGATCCACTGTTCTTCTGGGTCGGCACACTGCTTTGTTGAAGGCCCACTTAGGATAACCACAGGCCTTAAGTTCTCTCTTCAGGTGCCTGACTTCCTTCTTCTTGGGTTCTGTGGAAGTGGGGATGCTCTCTGCTCTGTGGTTTAGAGTCCTGATGACTCCTAATTTGTGTTGTAATGGATGGTGGGAGTCAAATAGTAAGTACTGATCTGTGTTGGGTCAGTTTCCTGTAAGCTTCTATTCCCAGGCCACAGTTGGGTCTGATAATGACTGCACAATCCAGGAGAGCCAGCCTGTTGTCTCTGGTGTCTTCTCTACTGAACCTAATATCTGTCTTCTACTTATCAAGCAGCCCTTTCATCAATCCCCAGACAAATCAGAAGCACATCACACCTCCACCAGCAATGCCATAGCTAACGACCCATACTTAATGGGTGTTGGGAAAGGTTGCATAGGTGGGGCTTTCACACACTCTAGTCCAGTGATGGCGAACCTTTTAGAGATCGAATGCCCAAACTGTGATTCAAAACCCACTATTTTTTTCTGGCAAAGTGCTAACACAGCAATTTAAGCTTGAATACAGGTCGCTGTGAAGGGTCGATGTCGGGTACCCACAGAAAGGGCTCTGAGTGCCACCTTTGGCACCCGTGCCAGAGGTTCGCCAACACTGCTCTAGGCCACTGTCCACCTAATGAGCCTATTCAGGCCATTGTGCAACTTATGAGCCTATTCAGACCAGGGTGATGTGAAATGAAGGTGAACTATAAAATGGAGGACTCGCCACTAACTTTCCTCAGACTGACGTAGCTGCTTGGATGAGCAGCGAAACGTTTCGATCTCTCAAGAAAAGAAGTCCAGTTGTCATTATTCAACTTCCAAATAAACTCACCTTGATGACTGAGACTTCCTGGTTTTATCTATTAGCACAGGGAGATTTAAATATATTGTCCCCAGAAGTGAACAAATGAAACAAATGTATTCAAAAGTGTCAAACATGGGGCTCAAGGGGCTCATGAGGTCTTCTGTTGTACTTAGTGTAGTTCCTCACCCTGAAGCTACAGCATTATTGCCTAGGAAGCTATCCTTTACAAAGCAACAAGGATACCAGATCAAGTTGTATATGATTAACTGAATGAACAAAGGCTTTTCATGCATATAGAAATACATTCATAGGTTGTCGCTTATACACTCAATGGCTCTGAATACTGATGTGTCAAAATGCACCAGGCTTTTGAAAACAACTAACATTATTTCCTAGCATCCTGAGATGTATCTCTTCTACATGTAGACACAATCAACATGTTTAACAGTTTTTCAAAAGATGATAGACTAAGCCTATGTACATTACACTCAGGCATGTACATCCCATGAAATACAGAAGAAAATCCAGTATACCAGTTCAATACACCAAGTGTGAGGAACCTCTGGCCCACAAGATTTTCATAGCAATTCCTGTCCTCAATTTCCATTAACCATATGGTGACAGAAAGTGATGGGAGTTAGAATTAATAACATCTGGAAGGTCATATATTCCCCTCTCTTGCACTTGATTTTCCTTAGATTCTTATCTGAGTCTCACACCTTTGGTTTTTTCCCTACATATCAAAATGTTACAGGCAAGCATTTGCCACAGATTTGGTGCTATTTATTGACATTGTGCCATGGCGTGAATCTGAGATTACACCTTATGGATGTATTAGCTCAAAATTCATTAAGGACTTATTTTATAGGATACTCCATCCAAACCATTCATCTTTTCTGGCTCATACACCTAATCAAATTGGCATGCCATTCCAGTAGAAAGGCACAGTGCCACTCTAACAGATGGCCCTAACATGTCAATGATCCAGTGTATGCATCAAATTTAAATATCAGGGTCTGACTGCTCCACTAGAAACTCACCTATTCATCTCTGCACCATTCCATGGCTTTTAAGCAGGAGGTGCTTAGTGAACATGAAATTAATTGAACAATTCTGAAATCTGCACAGCAGCCAAAGTGAGTTTCTATATAAACTCAGAGTAGTGTCCTTCACAGAAAAGATATATTGTTGTAAAACTGAGCAGTGCTCAGAAAAAGAACCAATTGCAAGACCTAACATTAATACAGTAACCCCCCATGCCTATCGCGGGGGTTAGGGATGCACCTGACCCACGATGACTGAAAATCCGCGATATGCAGATGCAGGTCGGGGGTGGGGGGGGGCGGTGAGCCACCCCTGCTTCCCAGGCTGCTGGAAGACTTTTTTAAAAGCCTTCCAGCAGCCCCTGCAAGGGCGGTGGATGATCTGATCCACCGCGCTTGCTACAGGCGACATTCCTCCCCCGACCAGTGCCAATCAGCTGCTTGGTGCTGGTTTGGGGCCAGTGCTCCCCCACAATCTCCATTGAAATGCATTGAGCCAATGCATTTCAGTGGAGATGGTCCGGGACTGGAAGGGATTTTAAAAGGGGTGCACCGCTTCTCCAGAGCCCCTGCGGGGGAAGGTGAAGCAGCACACCCCTTTTAAAATCCCTTCCCGTCACGGAGGCAGACTTGCCTCCCACAGACTTGCCTCTGTGACTGGAAGGCATTTAAAAAGGGGTGTGATGCTTCTCCTGAGCCCCTGCAGGGGAAGGGGAAAAAGGTGCTCCCCTTTTTAAACCCCTTCCAGTCACGGAGGCAGAGTTGCCTCCATGATTGGAAAGCATATAAAAAAGGGGCACACTCCAACTGATTGGCGCTGGGGTGGGGAAATAAAAGGTTTTTCTCCCTCATCCCAGTGCTAATCAGCTGCAGCCCCAGCAGTTGTACATGAACCACAAAATGGTGGGGGGTTACTCTACTGTATTACCCATCTGCACTTACTAGCAAAGCAAGTATGAACCACTAAGGAAATACTGTATTTTTCGCTCTAGAAGATGCACTTTCCACCTTCAAATTAAGGGGAAATATCAGTACGTCTTATAGAGCAAATACAGTAGTCCCCACTACCTATATATCACAGATTTTCATTTAGAGAGAGTTTTCCTGCAGGGAGCCTCTCTCATCCCCTGCTGCAGCCTATATTCCACTGTTTTAATCACCTTGTTTGCAAGGAGGCTTCCACAGAGCCTCCCCCCCCCCGCTGCAGCCTAGATTACCTAGTGCCAATCACCTCATTTGCAAAGAGGCTTCCACAGAACCTCTCCGTCCCCTGCTGCAGCTGGGATTCCACAGTTCCAATTACCTCATTTGCAAAGAGGTCTCCTCCACGGCGCCTCTGCCTCCCCTTCTGCAGCCTGGGTCCCCCATTCCCAATCACCTCGTTTACAAGCCTCCCCTTTTGCAGCTTGGATTCCCCAGTCCCAACCACCTTGTTTGCAACCCTCCCCTTTTGCAGCTTGGATTCCCCAGTCCCAATCACCTCATTTGCAACCCTCCCCTTTTGCAGCTTGGATTCCCCAGTCCCAATCACCCCACTTGCAAAGAAGCTTCCACAGAGTTTTTCCCCAGCCCTTCCCTTCTGCAGCAAGTATTCCCCAGTCAAAAATCACCACAGAACCTCTTCCCTCCCCTTTTTCAGCCAGGAGTCCCCCACCATGAAACCTTAGGCTAAACATTTTTTTCTTGTTTTCCTCCTCTAAAAGCTCCTCTTATGGTCTGACGTATCTTACAGAGTGACAAATACAGGAGGTTCCACTAAATTACAAACACTTTTTGGGTGGGAAAGTATTTAAACATACCAATTGGTGAAGTTGAACATTTTAGTTTTAAATCCTATCAGCTGTTCAAATGCACATATATTCTGCCTAACCCTAAGTACTTATCTCTTCCATATGATCTGCTTTCAAAATGCTGACATGTTATTACAGAGTTCATTAACAATTTTACTGCGGACTGATAATATGCAATTTCCAAAGGTAAGAAACATAAAAGTGTTTATGGAATGCAGACATGTAAAATGTGTCTGAGCTTGGACAGCATGTTTATTTGAAATCAGCACAGCCATCTGCTCATTTCAGTAGTACATTATAAGGAAGAGACTATTTATGTTTTAGTATAAACAAATTAAAATCCTACACTAACAACATTCTTCTAATACTTATGAAATCAAACAATAAGTTATGCCCCAAAGAAACATCAATATTTTATAGTTTTTTCCCATAGATATTTTAGATAAATAACTCATAGGTGAAATTTCACTTTGGATCTGTTGTAATGATATCAGAGTCATCTATAAAGCTTGTGGTCCTTGGTTTAGATAAGTGACCAGATTACGTTTTAATTAGGGAACGCCTATCAATACTACACACTCATTAAACCAATTTTCCATTCCATCAAGACATCTGAACCATTACTCTCTCATCACATCATTTTACCCTCAGATGAACAAGGCGTGTTATTCACCTCCAAGTTCTTTATATGGTTGGATTCATTCTGGCAATGAAAATACTGAATAGTTCGATGATGTTCTTCAATTCTAATCAAAATTATTGTAACACAGAAGACTAGTATAGAGGCACTTCACTTTTCCTATGGAATCAATTCAAAATGCTGTTACTTAAATTCAAGGAAGCTGGGCATGTAATAGTTTCCATAGTTTGCATGTGCACAGACTCACTTTTATTACTTTTAATGTGCTTCTCAAATTAGTTTCTCTAACTCCCCATGTGAACATGTCTTATTATTAGTTAAGTATCACACACACACAACTCAGAACCAATTTCTAGCCATCTTAATAAAGGTTCTTAGGTGAGATATCTAAGGAATGGTTTTTACCATTGTCACAAATACACTAGTTAGGGCCTTTTCACACGACCCCTAAGATCCGCTGGTCCCTTAAATTCGGACCAAAGATCTTAGGGGTTCGTTGCCCTTCCTTCCTCCCCACCAGAGAAAGATGGGGGGAAATGCAGCTCACCTGGAGGAGCCTCCCGGAGCTCCGTTTCTCTTCTGTTTCTCTTCTGCTTGCTTTTTTCCCTCCCACCTCTTCTCTTAAAGGGGCAGGAGGCAAAAAAAAAACACAAGCAGAAGCCAGGAGAGCCCTGCACTGACCAGATTAAATCCGGACCTGGGGATTTTCACCCATCTCAAGCAGGTACAAGAAAGTGCAGCT
Organism: Phrynocephalus guinanensis; assembly: GCA_037367245.1. Classification (NCBI taxonomy): domain Eukaryota; kingdom Metazoa; phylum Chordata; class Lepidosauria; order Squamata; family Agamidae; genus Phrynocephalus; species Phrynocephalus guinanensis. The sequence continues at coordinate 85,621,233 of CM074738.1, forward strand.
GGGTCGCGCTTAGGTGGGCGGGTCGCACTTAATTGTCTGCAAAGTCCGGAGCTGGTGGGAAAACACTTGTAAGGTCCGGACCTTGCAGCCATTTCCTGCGGAGCTTAGGGGTCGTGTATAAAGGCCCCCAGTTTCCACTGCAAAAGGAGATTCAAACTCATGTCTCCACAGCTTTTGTCCATTCCTTTATCCCACATACAACGCTGGGTGTCAGTTACACAGTACAGTTTTAGAAAGAGCTAGCAATTGGGCAGTTAAGATGTGATGACAGAATGCTTGCTTAGGGATTTATTTACATGTACAGGGCTTTCTGAATCTTGTGCTTGGTAACCAACTCAACATGATACATCCCATAGATCACCAGGACCATCAAAATGTGTCACATTCAATATAACCAATTCTTGTGAGACATGAAATCTAGACTTGACTCAATAATGCTGCTAACTATTTTCAGTATCATATGGCTCTAGTAATGTTTAACACAATTGTTCTGCCAATTAAAGTACCTAAGAGTTGGTACAAACAAATATGATTCTGAATCTTGATTGGACTGAATAAAATAATTTTATTAACAAAAGGGAGAGAGAATGCAGCAAATGTTTAAGCTATAGTGGGTAGCAGTACACCCAAGAAATCTTCTGTCAATTATCATTCCACTTTAGAAAGTAGTTGCATTTCTTACAAAACTATCCTAACTGCAATGAAGTCGCATCCATGTAGAAAACTGAACCTCACATCCACCATCTATTGTATTATTGTAAAGCATTCTTCCTTCTTTTTCTGACACTGCATGCTTATATCCTTCAACAAAGCAAAGTGTGGTGCTTGTCAGGAAATTCCTTGACACTACTTATATACCACCATGTAGCACTTAAAGCACTCTCTGGATAGTTTAAAATTTAATTATGCAGGCTTCACATGGTGCCTCCACCCCGGCCCAGCAAGCTGTTCACTCCTTTTACCAAACTTGAAAGAATAGAAGGCTTAGTCCAGTGATGGCGAACCTTTTAGAGACTGAGTGCCCAAACTGCGATTCCAAACCCACTAATTTTTGCAAAGTGCCAGTACAGCAACTTAACCTGAATACAGGTGGCTGTGGAGGGTCAATGTTGGGTGCCCACAGAAAGGGCTCCAAGTGCCACCTTTGTCACCCATGTCACAGGTTTGTCAATATTAGCTTAGTCAATCATGAGTCAGCTACCTGAGATTGAACCCCGGGTCATGAGTACAGTTACAGCTACAGTACAGCAGTTTAACAACTGTGTCATGAGGCTCCTACAATGATGTGTAGTGGTACCTTGAGATATGAACGTTCTGAGTTATGAAAAATTTGAGTTACAAATAGAAATCCATGGGTATAGGAAAAAATTTTGAGTTATTTTTTTTTAAAGCCTGTTTTTTTCCCTTCGAGCCTGGCGCAAAGAGGACAGTTTGCTGGTGGCAGCGAGGAGAAAGAAAAGAGAAAACTTACTGGTGCAACCACCGCCATACTACCCAGAGTTTAGGCAGTGTTGGGGTGAAAGTCTTCCCTTTGGCACCCCACCACCCCTGTCACCACCATTATTCTTGGATAAGAGAGTTTGCTGTTATCCGTGAATTTTGCTATCTGCGGGAGGGGGGTGTCCCAGAACTGATCCCCCATGGATACAGCAGTCCTACTGTACATGGAACTGCCTCCTACAGTGAAGTTCATATATCATCCTTTACCTGTTCAGTTTCTTAAACTAAAATTGTACCTTCCACCATATACATAATTTACAATTTTCCTTTTCTGACATAAAATACGAAATTTATTAAAAACATATTTCATTTAGAGAATCCCTTACCTATTTATCAGGCCCAGTTTATAAACATTATTCTAACAAACTCTAAGGATAAAAATAAATGTAAAAATGGAGAAGAAAAATCAAAAATTTTAACACATCATGTAATGCAAAACAGTTCAGCGAAAGAGCAAAAATCAACAATAAAACCAAGGAAAGAGGAATTTGTTTACTTATTTATTTATTTAATTTATATACTATTGCTAACACTTCTTCAGAATGTGACAACCTGAAGCCTATAAAGTAGCACAAGATGGAAAAATACTGGAGGCCAATAAGCATACTCCATCTAGCCCAAACTTTTTGTAAGGAGGGCCAGATTTGGTGGCTGAGAAAGTGTGGGGGACCGGCTGCTCCCCGACCCTGCACCCTACTGTAAGCCCCACCCACTGAGCCCTTGCAAGCCCCACCCACTGGCCCCAAGGAAGCGAGGGAAGTTGTAATTGGAGGTAGTGGCAAGGAACTACAACACAACTGATAGAAAACCACAACACAACTAGATAGAAAGAAAGCAACTGACAGACAAATGAAAACAAAGGGCAAGGGCCAGCAGTTGCCTCGGGGGTGCTTTTCCCCATGGAAGAGGAGGAGGCAGCAGGGGCGGCGGCCCTGAAGGAGCACTGAGGTGGGCAGGTGGTGGCGGAGCCTCATCCGTCCTCCATGGAGGCAGGGAAGCCGCCGCTCCTTCTTCCTGGCACCTTCTTCTCTCCCCCCATCCCCCCATCGTCCTGAGAAGGGCACTTCCTGGGTAGTGCTGAGTGGGCAGTCATGGGAGGGCACTGCCTGGGAAAGGGCTCCACTGAGGAGGAAGGCAGGTGGGCAAGAGGTAGAGGTGAGCCAAGGCGCCTCCCCCACCGCTTTCCCTATGGCTGCCTCGGCCGGCCGGCCAGCCACCCACTCACTCACCTCCTTCACCATTTTTTATGTTGTATGGATTCGCCCCACAGGTGATTCTGTTAAGCACATTTCCCCTATCTCTGAAATTTTTTATGTTGTACAGATTTTATTTTATACAAACTGTTTGTTATATAAGAGGGCCCACTGTATTAAAAATAATGCCTGAAGTTCTCTGAATAAGGCACAACACCCTCTCAAGCATCCCTCTGGAAGTGACTACATTACTACTTTTTTTAATCAAATCGCCCCCCCCCCAAGATAAACCATGAAAAGAAGAAACAGAACAGGAACAAACAGAAACTGTGTCCCAAATCCAATTTGCAGCGAAAATGAAACACTGTACTGTAAGTATCAACAGACTGCAAGAGAACAATACATCTGATAGATAGGCAAAGCCAGCCATAAGAAATAATTGCTCCATACCCCCAAAATACAAATCAACAGATATGTCAAGGTTCCTGACTGTGGCCAACTCAAAGAAAACATTCCAAAGAAAACTGATTTGGCCATTACTGCCGTATTTTTGTGATAATAATAAATCTCTCAGATTGAAAGTACCATTAATATGAACGTTCATGACGACAGAAATCCTATGGACTCCAACAGAACACAATTCATAGGAAGGGTGTTTATGATTTCTGCTTGAACTGGAATAACTGGAAGGATCTTGGACAGCTTAAGACTCTTTTCAATGGGCAGTTATTATGCCATTTTGTTTTAGCAGGATCCTTTTCCAGCACATAGAGCCTACAAATAAACTTGTTACATGGTTTGTTAATATCAAAAGGCCTCTTGATACAACCAAACCAAGTGGAAAAGTTTACTTTCAAAATCAGCAGCCCGATTTTTAAAGTATTTGCAGCATATACAGTATTAATAGGAGAAATCCAGACCTCAAGTTCTTCTTTGAATTTATGAATAGGTAAGAATTTGAGGTCTGGATTGCTCAGACTCAAGGCCATGGCCAATTAGGAGCATAAATAAATAAATAAATAAATAAATAAAATCACGGCGAGACCACTGGGCAACCCCTGGACTAGAACCAAATAAGCGCCACGCGTCGTGGCAAAAAAGCAACATAGTACTTGGCGACGTTTCGCTTCATCCTAACAGACATCTTCTCCATCCTGCCACTGGATCCGTTTCTAACGCCTATCAGGAAGAGCGGATCGGGAGCTGAAAGCTGCCAACTGGGCGAGGGGGGGGAGGGAGAAGGCGGCGATGGGCGTTGTTGTTGTTGGGTCTCTTCGGCCGACGCAGCGCCTTCTTGCCCCAAAGGCCTGGCAAGCGAAGTTCCCTCAGAGGACACGAAGCACACACACACACAGAGAGAGAGCCTCTCCAGCCGCTCAGTCCCGCCTCGCGCCCACTTTGGCCGCCCTTGACTTACTTCTTCACGTCGCTGCTGAAGAGCCCGAAGGCCACCGGCGCCGCCGAGGGAGTGGTCACGGGAGCCACTTCTTGGCCCACTTCGGGCTGAGCATCCCCCGGCTGCTCGTTGTAACCGACGTTGTTGGCCGACATGTTGCTGCTGCTTCTGCTGCTGTCCCGTTGCCACCGCTACCGCCGTCCCTCCTGCTGCCGCCGCCGCCGCCGCCGCCCTACCTGGCCCTCCCTCCCGCGGCTCCTCTCACACAGTCCGGCTGGTCCCGGAAGCGGACGGCCAGAGGCACCAAGAGGCGCCTCACGTGACCGCCGCGAGAGGGCGGGAAAGAGCGGCTCGGCCCCGTTGCTAAGGCAACGCGAGGCTTCCCTTAAACCCAACCGCCGCTCGTTAACCCTTGTGGCCGTGCGCAAAAGGCTCCGCCCCGCCGTCACGAGGACCGCTCCTCCTCCTCCTCCTCCTCCTGACTGCCCTAAGGCGACCGAGTCACGGGAACCCGGAGAGGGTTCGTTGGTCGCGAGCGCCGCGCCGACGGCTGGTTGACGTGCACCTTCCGGCAGCCACGTATGCAGAACGGCTCTTTAGTTATGTGAACCTTCCGATACGACCCTTGTTGAACCAGCCTTCCGAGCCAGCCAGCAAAATTCTGTTACTTCTTAATGGGACCAGACCTTTGAACTGCCTCTGTGGGATCATCGAGTGCAGCCCCTCTCAAGGAAGCACAGTGGGGAATCGAACTTCCAGCCTCTGGCTCCACAGCCAGAGACTGATGCCACAGAAGTGTGGAAATCCTGACCCTCCCTTTTAGGTTTTGGGGGGCGGGTTTCGTTCTCTTTGACTGTGAAGCAGGTTAGGACATACAGATTTGGTGCCTATTATTTATTCCTATTTTTTGTGGTAGTACAGTTGTTTTTTTGGGGGGGGAAAAGAATTAATTTATTCATGCTATACAAAGTCAGTGTCCATATGTATAATTGAACTGCTTATTTGGATGTGTAACCTTATAGTCTTGTTTAAGAGGTAGGTTTTACATTTTACATCACATTGGGATAAAAACATTCTTGAGTAATGTCTGGCCTGCTAGCCACTTGCTGTGGTCTTTCTTTTGCCCTTTTATTTTTAAACAACATCAATTTTCTGAAACAGGCACTAATTCCTGAAACCCAAGAACTGAATTGAGCTTTCTATGCCTTGTGGTTTTTTCCCTTGCCACCATTATGTTAGCAGTGCCATTAGCACAGGGGTCCGCAACCTAAGGCCCCAGGGCCGGATGCGTCCCCCCAAGGTCCTAAAATCCGGCCCCCGGGACCAATTGCAACCCCCCCCACCTACCCTCTGCTTTGCGAGCAAGCCAGCCTCTGCAGCTGCATCTATTGCTGAGGCAGTTCAAAACAGTGGGCTATGTCGCTTCTCGCCCCCCCAACTACTGCCCAGGTGATCAGCATGCTGGCTAGTGGGGCAGTTCAAAGTGGGAGGGCCACGGCAAGGTCCCCCACTCCCCCCACCCACCACCCAGATGGTCGGGGCACCTGGTGCAGCCGAGTGGATCAATTTAAAACAGGAGGGCTGTGGCAAGGTCTCCCACTCCCTCCATGGCCCTGACGCCCCACCCCTGTTCCTCCTCCACCCTGACCACCTGTCTTCCTTGTGTGGCTGCCGCCGGTGTTATTGTAGTTGTGAGGAAGGAAGGGGGCAGGTGGAGGCAGCGCCAGCCAGCCTTCCGAGCCAGAGCAGCCATGGCAGTGGACCACTGGAGGGATGGACGGCAGGTGACCGAGGGGGAAACGGAGCTACTTCCCGCCCACCCAGCCCCCTCTGAGCTGCTGCCTTGCTCTGTGGAGCGAGGGTGGGGAGGAGGGAGCACAGCCATGGCTGGAGGCTGAAGCTGCAACCACCATCACTGGGTTAGAGACCAGCGAGGAGGAGGAGGTGGAGAAAGAAGGGAAGGGAAGGCCAACGGTGCCTGGGCCTGGTTCCTGTGAGGCTGGTGGGGCTGCATTTGTCCCTGGTTAGTGATGGGCGGCTGGCGAGCCAAGAGAGCACCGCAGCCTGGCTGGACTCAGCCAGTGAGCGGGCTGCAGGTGGCTTTGGGCATGCCTTCCTGCCTCCCCTCCCTCCTTCCCAGCCCTTGCTCCCTCCCTCCCTCCCTCCCTTGCAGCACACCAAATCGGGCCAGGCTGGGCCAGGCCAAGAGAGGAGGCAGCTTTCCCTCCTGGACACAGCGAGGGCGTGATGGCCAGGGCGCATGACTGGATCCGTGCACAGTGGCGCCAGCCTTGCTGCTCTTGCTGTGGCTGCTGCTCCTCATCCTGAGTGGCCGCCCACAAGGTGATGAGGAGCCTGAGTTTGCCTGGGCTACCACGTCCTTCCCGACACAATGAAGGAAGGAAGGAAGGAGAGCTGCTCCAGCCACTGCCACTGGAGGAGGAGGAGGAGGAAGAGGCGCAGCAGAGGGATCCCAGCAGTGGCACCTCAGGGTGGTGATCTGAAGCAGGAGGCATTGCTGGGGCCCTGGAGACACAATGATCATGGGCTAATCGTGGGGAGCTCCGCCCACTTGCCCCTCCCTCCTGCCTTTTTTCCATGGTTTCTTTTTTTTTTTTTGGACTGTGGTCCGGGCCCCAGTGGTGTCTGGGGCGTGGTGGACCGGCCCGCTGTTTGAAAACATTGAGGACCCCTGCATTAGCACAACCATGTTAATAAATCGCAGAATTCTTACAGTATTGAATTGGAAGGTACCTCAAGGGTCATCTAGGTCCAGCCAATACAGGAAACTCATAGCTAGCATTTTACTGTCAAATCAAAGATCTGCTTAATCCTTTGCAACAAAGAAAGGTCCATCGTCTTCTGAGGCAGTCCGTTAAATGCAAGAGGTCCTTCCTATTGTTTAGATAAAATCTTATTTTCTATAACTGGAGCCCATTGATTGATGTCCTGTCCTTTGGAGCAGCTGAAAATAAGCTTACATCATCCATACCATAGAATAGTGAAGTTGGAAAGGGCCTATAAGGCCATCATGTCCAACTGCTCAATTCAGGAATATAAATCAAAAGATATCTGCCATGTCCAGATTTCTCTTGAATGCTTCCAGCGTTGAAGCGCTCACCACCTCTTGAGGTCATTGGCTCAATTGCTGTACTGCTCTAACAGTTGGGAAGTGTTTCCTGATATTTAGCCAAAAGCTGGGTTCTCTTAACTTGAGCCCACTGTTGCACGTTCTGCACACAGGGATGATAGAGAACAGATCCTGCCCCTGCTCTGTATGACAGCCCTTCAAAGTACTGCCCTATCACCCCTCCGCCTTCTTTTCTCTATGCTAAACATGCCCAATTCTTTCTTGGTTTCCGGGCCTCTGATCATCGTTGTCACCCTCCTCTTAACTTGTTCCAATCTGTCAGCATCTTTCTGGAAGTGTGGTTACAAACCAGGTTGGAGATGTGTAATCTCCAGGCTTAAAACCGGGGTGCTTCAAAGACCAGATGCAGGGGAGTGGTATCAAGAGCCATGCTTCCCATCTATTTTTCCTTGAAGAATAACTTGCAGCAGATGGTATTTGCTATTGCACATTATGCTACTGAAATATTGTAATTTTCTTCTCCACTTCCCACACCAAGTTATCTCAATTGGCTAGAATTGAGGATAGCCTGTTCTCTAGTTTCTTTCTCCCCTGTTTGTCAGAAACAACTATCAGTCACACAAGCCAGAGATTTCTTTGAAGGGTCATACCTGGCTGAATTTGCCTCCCAATATATATCTAGGTAGTTGAAATCTCCTATCACTAGTACATCGTGCCTTTTTTTAAAAAAAATCATTGCAATATGCTTTTCAAAAGTTTCATCTGCTTCCTCTCCTTGATTGGGTGGTCGATAGTAAACTCCAGCTGCCATATTCCTTTTGTGTTTTGCACCAGCTAGATTGATCCAGATGTTTTCAATGGGAGAGCTAATCTCCTCTGTCGTAATAATTCCACATAGGCACATCATTGGATTCAACAAGCCAGGCCTCATGCAACAGCTTCCTCAGCAAGCATGAGTCCCAGCCTCTTTTATTAGTTGCAAAGGCAGGGCATCAGAGGTGGAGCAAGGGTCTACGTGTCAGGATGGTGTAGGCTGATGAATTCCTGGGAAGGGCTTATCTGACATAGCAGTATCTTTGTGCTGGTCACGTGGCAGGGGTCTTGATGAATGAGCACAGACAGCTTGTTTTTTCCTATGTACCATCTCATGGCCTTGCTGGCTAATGTGGGGGAACAGATAAGGGCAAGCCTGGCTTCCTGAGCATTAGCCCCCATGGAATCCATTGTCCTCTCATCCAGGGTTTTCCCGCACGGATGGGGTTCAATGCTTCCCAAATGACCTTGCCCAGGAAGCTGGCTGGGGTGCTTTTTAATCTTCTCCAAGAGGATATATCCATACCTCCTGTATTTCTGTGCAGTAGAGATGGCACGAAAAAAAAAATGAAGTGACCCATCAAAGAAAAATGAAACGAAACGGAAATTTTCACTTTGTTCCATTTTGTTTTTCGTTTTCCCATAGGAATGTATTGAAGCAATGATTCCTTTAGGAAACCGATTGGGCATGGGGAAACTGCAAGCTTTTTACACTTTTTTCCCACCCCAAAGCACTGCATGCCAGCTGGTTGGTGCTCCAGCGGGGGGGGGGGGGAGTGTTTTAAAAGCCCGCTGTTTCCCCCACCCGGCTTTTAAAACATTTTCCTATACTGTATTTCCTCAGTTGGTTTTATTAGTTTGGTGAAGAGGGTGAATGTGAACACCAATATCTGGGTGATCTATTCAAATCAGGAACCGAACATCCTGGGACCCTGCTTGAGGGCTCGCCCCCTCTGGAGCCCAGGTATAGAGACTTCCCCCAGTGAGGGAACTGGCACTGGGTCTCGTCCACGGTCGTCATAAATGGAGAAGGTGGAAATGAGGAAAAGCAAGGTCGAAATGGCAGGTCGGAACGAGGAGAAGGACAAGCAGCCAGAGGAAGCGGAGCAATGGGCGGCAAGCTGCGGATGGCTAGGTTGAAACGAGGAGGAACAAGGCTAGAACGGAGCGAGAAGGAGTACAAGCAGCGGGAGGAAAACAAAACAGCTCAACGGCCTGAGGAGAAGGAGGAGAAAGTGTCATAGGGAGAGGGAATAGCCCCTACAGACTCCAATGGGCAGGAGGACCGGCATAGAGTTGAAAATAAAAACAACAAAAAGTAAAAGAAAAAAACAGAAGACAACACGCGGCAGAGGCGTGTTACCTCTGCTGGACGCCATCTTGCCTCCTGTCCTCTATTCAGATTAATAATAAAAAGGTATGGAAGTGGAGAGGCAGAGGCAGATTAATTAAAACAATCAACAATCACCACGATCCTCTATTTTCAGCCATTCATCAGAAGCAAGAGAAGGCAGAACTACACGAGAGATGAGAAAAAATAACTTTGGGGAATCCCATGGTGTCTGTTTTCAACAAGTGCTGCTAAAATTCTTCTCTTGAGATTTCCAAAAAGCAGTTGTGCCGCTCAGCCTCAGCATGCTGGCAGAATTAATTAGGGGAAAGAAAAAGAGGTGGGAAAGACAAATATTAAAGACTAATTGATATGTCCATTAGTTTTTATTAGAGATGGGCACGACTTAGCGGTATTCCCGTTTCCGTTTCCATTACTCGTTTCCGTTACTCTACGGAAACGGTAACGGGAATCAAGACTTCGAGCTCGAACCGACGAACGAACAATTTGGTCTGATTTGTCGTGCTCGTTACTTGCATCGCGCAATGCCAAGCGGCACAGAAAAAAAGTTTTTTTTTAAAAAAAAAACCCGATTCCCGGCCCTAAAAGTAGGCGAAAACTGTCTGAGGGCACCTACCAGGCCAGAAGGGTGTTTTATTTGGGGGGGGGTTCCCCGCCCCCCTCTCCTTGGCTATTGCTACTGCTGCGCTGCTGGTACCAGGCTGGGAGGGCGCATCCATTTGCCATGCAGTGCGGGGGATCCAAAATGGCGACCGCAATATTTTTTTTTGAAATCGTTGCCCAAAACCCCACCAAAGCACCACAGAAACATGCGAAAATTAGCTATTTTAAATGCTTGAATTTTTACAGTAGCAGCAGTGGGTTTTTCTTGCAAAAAAAAGTCTCAGTTGATTTTATTTTATTTTATTTTATTTTATTTTTTTACACCTGCACATTTGCAATGATGGGCTCGCCCATGGGAGTGGACCATGCAAAGTTTTGGAGCCATTCCACCAATCGCATGGCCAGGTTTTGCTGACTGTACCAGGCTGGGAGGGCGCAGCCATGCAGTGCGGGGGATCCAAAATGGCGACCGCAATATTTTTTTTGAAATCGTTGCCCAAAACCCCACCAAAGCACCACAGAAACATGCGGAAATTAGCTATTTTAAATGCTTGAATTTTTACAGTAGCAGCAGTGGGTTTTTCTTGCAAAAAAACTCTCCGTTGATTTTATTTTATTTTATTTTATTTTATTTTATTTTATTTTTTACACCTGCGCATTCGCAATGATGGGCTCGCCCATGGGAGTGGACCATGCAAAGTTTTGGAGCCATTCCACCAATCGCATGGCCAGGTTTTGCTGACTGTACCAGGCTGGGAGGGCGCATCCATTTGCATTGCGGTGGGGGGGGGATCCAAAATGGCGACCGCAATATTTTTTTTGAAATTGTTGCCCAAAACCCCACCAAAGCACCACAGAAACATGCGGAAATTAGCTATTTTAAATGCTTGAATTTTTACAGTAGCAGCAGTGGGTTTTTCTTGCAAAAAAAGTCTCCATTGATTTTATTTTATTTTATTTTATTTTATTTTTTTACACCTGCGCATTCGCAATGATGGGCTCTCCCATGGGAGTAGACCATGCAAATTTTTCCACCAATCGCATGGCCACTTGGCCAGGTTGACCACAGAGACTTCTGGGATGTGCCAATCGGGCATAAACAGCCCACTAATCGTAGCCCAAACCCGAACCCTAAGCCTAACCCATACGCCAGTACACTGTCCTTCTAAGTGGGTCAGAGAGGCACCCAGATGCACCCCAATACTCACCGTAACCTCACCCGTAACTAGCCTAACCCTAGCCGTTGCGCTAAGCCGTCTTAACCCTAAGCCAGATCTACTTGCATTGCACTACATGCAAGTACGTGAGACACAGCGGGTGCAAAGAGTCTGCCAGTCCGTCACTTGTGGCTCTGGCTGACTCCTGCAGCTCCCTCCAGGAGCCCGCTACCCCCTCCCCAAACCAGTACTAACGACAACGAAAAAAACGAAAAAACGAACCGACTAATTTTTGCAAATTTTCGCAAAAAACGGAAACGAGCCGAAACGGAACCGGCCCGACTAATGACAACTCGAAAAAAAATTTTTTCAAGTCGTGCCCATCTCTAGTTTTTATATCTTAGCCTTCAAAGTGCCACAATATTTTGCCTTTAGGAACCTTTTTTTTCCTTTTGCTCTTCAACTTTGCTAGCATGCTGAGACAGATAGACACTGCAGCTTAAAACCATCCTTGTCTGAAAGGGTATGCTACTGCTGTCAAAGAGCAAAATCCAGCTCCTTCCAACAACCTTGGAAGTGTCCTCATAAAGTGTTATATTGCTGTATTTTTGAGATAGTCTGGCTTTCTTTTAGTGTCTGTATTGGTCCAAATCAATTTAGATCCAATTTGAACTGATCTGATCTGCTTACGATCTAATCTGAACTGGTCAATATCCCAGTTCAGTTTGTAATGCAGGATTCAATCAAATGGGTTTGATTACCATTATGTATATTGGTCTGTCTGAACACTGCAATTACCTTATGACCCTCCTCCAGAGATCCATTTGAAAGCAAAGCAGGCAGCACCTGGAAGGAGATTATTTTTCCCCAGACTTATGCTATGGTGGCCTGTATTTGTGGTGGTTTTTCCTTAGAGAAGTAGGATAATTTCCCATTATGTCAATGAGAAGCCAGCTGAGGCCTTTCTGTTCTTCCAAACTTTTTAATCCATTTATGTTAAAGATTGATACAGTATCCCACTTCTAAACAAAAGTTCAAAGTGCCTTACAACACAACACACCAAAGAAACCTAGTACCAATTGTAAGAGGAATAATAAAAGAAACATGATTAAAAACAGGAACTGGCCACGTATGGTAATTAATAATTAACAAATTATGAGCAAGGTATAAAAAAATAAAACCCAGGACAGGAAGAACAAGTATTAAAAGTTGGATTCATATGCTATTGAAAAGCCCAATGAGAACATGTTGGACTGTACCTAAAAAGTAGCAAGCAAACTGTTGTCTACGTCTGTTTGAAAATGAGTTCTATAATTTGAGGCCACAACCAAGAAAGCCTTTTCTCCAGGAGCACACCACCAGTGAAGACTACCTTGAGAATTTTTCAGTGGAGGTGGGGGACTAGGTGTATGTTAGCATCGTTCATGACACTACTACATAATGCATTCCACTACACAAGTTACCATCTGCTTGTGTACCTTTAAAAGGGGGACTCTTGGGCAAATGGCCCCTTCCTTGCAATTACTCCTGCTACCAGTACCTAACTTCAGCAGCATTGAGTACCTAGTGAAAAAACCTTCTACAGTGGAACCTTGACTTACATGGTGCTCGACTTGCAGCATATTTGACTTGCATCAAGAAGGGGCCTGTTTGACTTGAGTCGCAGGCTTTGACTTACAGCTCGGAGCTCCGGCGCAAGGCACCGGAATCGGGTGGCAGCCATGACCCAGCATCGCGGCTGCCGCCTCCAAACTGCTCCTGCCTTCTTCCTCAACTGCGGCAGCGGTAGCTTCGGTGAGACCAGCTCCAAGTACATGGAGCTGGTCCACGGCCTCACCAAAGCCGCTGCTGCTGCCGGAGGAGAAGAAGGGCCAAGAGATCGGGGCTGGCCTCGCTGGTTAGACAGTCGGCTCAGTCTTGTAAAAAATCTGGCTGCAGAAGTCTGGTCCACAATGGAAGCATTTTAGTTGGGGAGCTGTACAGTTGTGGGACTCTAATGGTAAGCATAGAGTTGTTCAGAACTTAGAACGTCAGGTTAAAAATCAGTAAAACTTAAATGTTATACAGTACATTGTTGCTATGAACATTAAAAAGTGGAGGCGTATAACTTGTGGACTATAATTCCACTGCCTCCTCCTCTCTTTGAAGAGACATTTCATTTACATCCCTGGAAGGAATCTCCTATCCCAGTCAAATTTGTGCTAAATTGCTGTTTTCGGGGGTCTTTTTCATAATCTGGAATGGATTAATCCACTTTCCCATTACTTTCTATGGGAAAAATTCATTTGACTTAAGGCATGTTTGACTTATGTCTAGACCTCTGGAACGGATTAATGACGTAAGTCAAGGTTCCACTGTGCTTGAAAATGTATCTGCTCACAAACTCCTGGGGGGGGGAGCAATCTTTCAAGTGCTCAGACTGTTAACAGGTTTGAAGGCCACAGCTAGTAACTGAATTGAGTCAGAAACAAATCAGTAGCCACGCACAACTGAAGCGCTGGCATAATGTGCTCATGGTGCCAGATGCCTCCCTAACAGATTGGCTGCTGCATTCTCAACCATGGCAACTGCCTCCAGTGTTTTCCCTCAAAATGGGAGGGGGGGACCCTGCAGGAACTGCAATTCTGTTTTTTAAAATGGCTGTCTCACACAGCCTGCTTTGTTTTTAAGCAAGTATGCAGTAACAGTTTTGCTCGTCAATTGGGAGAGATAGAAAACGGAGCAAGGAGCACATATAGCTTGCTGGCCAAGTGCTGACACACACACACCCAGCATTCTGCCCAGCCTGGACGTTACTGGGGCTGTATATCTGTATATCTCTTTCTAGGAAGAGATGCTGCTACACCAGCTAAATGGGTGAAACTGACATTCTAACGCCACCCGCACATGGAGTAACAATGCTAGTCCAAGAGGCCTCCTCCACACAAAAGGCCATCACTGAATTAATGCACTATTTAAGCCATAGTGAACTATCTTTTTTCCTGTACTTCCTTTGCCATGTTTATCAATAGTTTTAAATTATTGTTTTATTGTATTTGTTTTTGTTGTTTTACTGAAACCACCTTGCCAATAATCGTATTCTATCCTGAAAGCTAATGTGATGATGATGATGACGATGACAGCATCATCTTAGTTCAAATATGATGATGATGATTTTATTTTATTTTATTTTAAAGTTATTTTGGTATTATTATTTAGATAACATTGTATTTTGCAGCAAGAACAGACAACCACTGTACAGTACTGTACAGTATTTTTGTTTGGCGCCCTCATGTGTTCCAGATTATGAATTACAAAATTTAACTAGGTTTTTATATTTGTGTTCTGTGCCCTGAAGACAATGCCGATTTATAACAGCCCTAAGAAGGCTTTCAAGGTTTAGAAGTGGTACAAGTGAAAAAATTAGGGAAGGGTTTTTACCATTGCAATATTGGTAAGTTTCTATGGCAAAGCAGGGATCTGAACCCTGTCTTCAAGTTCCGAATTCATCACTCTATCCACTACACCAGTGGTTCCCAACCTTGAGTAACCCAATTGTTCTAGGACTGCAGTTCCCAGAAGCCTTCATCATCGACTATGCCAGTCAGGGTTTCTGGGATTTACAGTCCAAGAGCACCTGGGTTACCCAAGATTGGGAACCACTACACTACATGACAACGAGTACCTAGGTTTTTATATTACCATGTAAAAATGTTTGCACGTAAGCAAACACTGGAATCATTTAAACTGATCTTCCATGTGTACAAGAAGGTGCGCACACATTCGTGGTGCTATTTTTATCAACACACACACTTTTCATTTAATCAAGTATATAACCTTTATTTCCTCTCTGTTACTTCGTGCAGCAAAACTGAGCCATAACCAGTCCTGATAAGTAGCCAGCTCTCTGAAATTTGTCTGCGACACTTAAAGGATTTTGTGACATGTAAAGGATTTTCATACCAGCTATGCCAGTTGCAATATACCTTAATTTAACAACTCACAGCTAGTAAGAAGCACAATTTCATTAACTGGGGTATTTTGTTTTACTCTTGACACAACTGTCCTGCAGTTATAAATTCCGCAGAATGGCATGAAATACCAAGCAATGGCATTTGGAAGAAGATACCATTCTCCTCTATAAGTTTTTGAGTGAACTTGGGCTAGTCATTTTCTGTCGCAGCCTGACCCTCCTCATGGTTGTTGTGAAAGTAAAGTAGGGAGGAGGGCAGCATTGAGAGAAACAGCGCTCATTGGAGAAAAGGCATGGTATAAATTTCACCAGTAAATAAATAGAGAATTGCTTCTCAGGCAATTCAGCTAGCCAGCTTGTGTTGGTAATACTCTTTGAAAAAGAAAAAGTTGGTAACACTCTTTTAAAAAGCAAAACAAAAAAATCCTATCTATTAATACTGAATGCACACCTACATCTTGGTAGTTCTACTAAATATTTGTAGATAACCTATTGCCTTTGATTAAAGTGCATGAAACGGTGTAAAACACATTCAAGAGGTGAGATAAATTGCTTGGATCAAAAGTGAAAACAACAAAGAACCATGGGACACCATAAGGATTAAATTTGTAAGACTTTAAGAAAGACTAGGGCCCATGTCCATCTCCTTGACATGTTGTTGTGCTATGCAATTCCTCACTCTGGTTAGGTTGATACAGCTTCTGTCTAACCTCTGTGTTAGACTGCAAGTTAAATTATCCCCAGCCAGTTGCACTTTGACTCATTGAGGAACCATAATGAAGCTGAAACATCACATAGCAATGAAACAGAGTGAACTTAAGTTGCATGCAGAATATTTTCCGTATCTGACAAATCATTCAAAAACTATTATTCCTAGGAATTATGCCTGAAAGATGGAGATAAAGAGAGCCACTTTCTGAATTTTATTGTACTGTAGAATAGTAGAAATGTACATTCATTTTTCAGTTATGTAACCTTTCCAGATAATGACAGCACTCTGCAACAGCACAGCAC
This sequence comes from Phrynocephalus guinanensis, assembly GCA_037367245.1. NCBI lineage: Eukaryota > Metazoa > Chordata > Lepidosauria > Squamata > Agamidae > Phrynocephalus > Phrynocephalus guinanensis. The sequence goes on from CM074738.1 coordinate 85,637,303, forward strand.
ACATTGGTTTGTTTATTTGTTTACTCATAGGTCCTTGTATTGCAGAACACAATACAAGCACAATTCACCAGCTGATCCTATGTGACATTCATACACCTCTAAAGGCTCTGATTTTAATGGGCTTCCAGCTGCTTAACTTGACACAGGATGGGTTGTCAGTAGGCTGTCACATCAAACACACTGATCCCCTGAGGATATAGCAAGTACACAAAAGGGATATAGGTCAAGAGTTTGACAGCAGCATCGATTCGTAATGGCTTTTACTTGTTTATTATGCAGTGCAATTATAGTGAGATTTGCCTCTTGTGAAATTCTTACTCAGAAGGAAATTAAGTACAAGATTTTACTGCATTAATAAAGAGTAGCATAACTCATTTGCTTAAGATGGGACAATTAAAAAGAGAACAATGGCTATGTGATTGGAAGAACAAAATATGTCATCTTTATGGGGACAAGGCTTCCCTGGTTTGGGAGTAAGCAAAAAAATTGTTGGTGTGGTTGAAAAATCTGAAATTACTAGACATTTATCCACCATGGTTTCAGGTTTACTCTTTCTGCCCTCAATCAATATTGACCTATCTTATAACCCAAATCAAAAGTGTCATCATGTGTTCACATAACTAAAATTAAAAAATGTCATCATGTATCTATGCAAGGGAGAAAGGTTTAGCGCCATCTGAGCCAAGTTTAGACAAGGAACACTGCCTTTAGAGAGTGGAATACAATGCTACTTCTGCTTGCTAAAATACTGTCCGGTGCTCCATCTTACTGTTTGAATAGTCAACTAGCCTGTATAGGACTGGTTCCTCTTGCAAAAAAGAACACAGGAGACTTAATATTTCCATACAATTATCTATTTTTGAAAAAATAGAAAAATGTGTGGTGTTTTCATATACAGTTTATGGTGTAACAAATGGTCATTCATTAAAGGCTGATTTCCATTCATATCATATGACATAAACCAACTCTGCACGTTTGGTTTGTCTCACACCATAGTCTAGAACAGTGGTGGTGAACTTTTGGCACTCCAGATGTTTTGGACCACAACTCCCACAGTTCTTTGTCACTGGCAATACAGGCTTAGAATTCTGGAAGTTGTGATCCAAAATCTGGAGTGCAGAAGGTTCGCCACCACTGGTCTAGAAGATGTGATCTCATCATAACAGGAAAGACTTATCATGGCAATGCTTTTTGACTATGTTTTAAGCATTACTTTCAGGTTACAATTATTTTTCTAACAAGGAGTATATCATTTTCTTACAATTACCATTCAATGTGTTTGAAGGTCACTTCCTTTAAATTCATTATTTTTGAAATACTGCATGAAAATATAGTTGTTGGCTACAAATTACAAATGTATATGTAGATGGATTGAACCCCCAAACGCAATGGAAGTTCTATCATCATCTAGGACCCTAGCATTTAATTCACATTCAAGAACAAAATAAAGAAGCTTGTTTTCATTTCCAAAATATGATAACCCTAAAAATTGTTAAGGAATTATGTGGATCCCATACACCTTAAGGGAAAGTGTTAGCTCTTCCTTCTTGGTTAACACATGGAACAAAACTTCCTCTGAGAGTTGGAAGGGGAAGTTACTTCATCAAGGGAGTGTATCCTGGAAAGGTTAGTTCATATAGAGACTCTGCCAGACTGCAGCAACTCTTCCTCTTCATAGAGTTGCACAGTGATATTCAAGACAATAACAATGAGATACGTTACTACCCCCCAGCGCATGTGGACCTCACATGCTTCCTTGCAGACTAAAGAGTATTACTGTGTTAAAAATCCATCTTGTATCTACCTAAAACTTACAGACCACCAGCCCTCTATTTGTTTATAGTTGCGCTTTGCACATTTAGAAACTGATACCACAGCTGTCATCAAAGGGAAACTGCTATAAGCCCTCCATGAAAAAAATGGGGAAGAGGGAAGGAGACAGTCCAGGAACCAGTGCCATTTTGTTAAGAATAAAACACTTAACTTATTTGGCCTAGTGTGAAATCTTTTCTAACATTTGATGATTTATAAATGGTTTCTGGGTGGAATATAACAAATTGTCTGAGAATCAGATCTGCAAGCATTTGCTCCACTCAAGTGCACTTGTATATGAAAGGAGGTGAAAAGACCAATAAATTATTTTCTTGGCAGATCAAGGATGAGGAATTTGAAAGATCTGTTTTGGAAACAACACTGGATACACAGATGGTAATTTCAGACTAGCAGAAAATTAATCAGGCTTTTTTGTCATAGACTGTTCTTGTGTTTTTGCCTCATTGCGGTATCAGTATAACAACCAGCTGTGAGAGGCTGAAGCTCCTCCTGTCCCTTTGCATCCACTCTAAAATTGTGATTTCTCACTGCTATAAGGCCAGTTATTCCAAACTTCTACTTTCACTATTTGATTTAAAAAGTTCCTTGTCATTGAATTCTTTGGTGGAATCTCTTACTCTTGCATCACTTCTCAGTAGTTCTTCAGTATATTGTTTTTGATCTCCTCTTTCTTTTACACTGATCACATAATATATTCTTTTATTTATGTTTAAGATTCCTAATACTAGTTTAAATATTCTTTCAACTTCTTGCTTCCAGTGAAAGAAATTCCTCGTTTATTAGAAAATAATAAATTGAGGATGAAGGAAAGGAATGAAGAAGGGGTGGCAGTTTTCCCATTATCTGATACAGTGGTACCTTGTATAAAGGAGTTAATTCGTTCCAAATCAAATTATGTTAAGCAATTTTTCCTTTATACAAATTCCCATAGGAATGCATTGAAAACGGAGTCATCCCATTTTTATGTTGTACAGATTCTCCCCACAGGCGATTATGTTAAGTAAATTTCCCCTATCCCCAGAATTTTTATGTTGTACAAATTTTATGTTATACAAGCTGTTTGTTATACAAGGGTCCACTGTATATTCTTCCATCAATTAATGGAAGAGAAAGAGGATGAGATTCCTCATTGGATGGCTTCCCCCCCATCACTCTAATTTACCAGGAAGAGCAGTAATCCAACATCTGACCTGCACCTCTGAGTAGTGGACAAATCTTAAGAACTTTTGCTTCAAGAGCAGAAAAGGTGTGTGCATGCTATTGGGACAGCTGAAAACCTGTCCTGTAATTTATTGCCAAGTCTGCTGAGTGGCTCTGTCAAACAGACACCACTCTCCCCAACTAGTGCCCCCTCCACACACACACTCCTCCTTGCTGTGTTCCAGGATCAGGGTCCATGGGTGAAATGCACAGAATGTCTGTCTCTGCAAGCATCTATCTGTCTCTTTGCAGCTGTATGTGTGTGAGAAAGAAGAGAATGTGTGAGTTTGCATGATCAGTTTCTTGGGATTTGGCCAATTAACCAAGGCTAATTTTGCTCTCTGAAGATAGAGGAAGTAAAAACAAGATTACAGTTCTCTTATCTAAACTACACTATACAGTACACTACCAATTATCTCAAAACCTAGAGCTAAGAAAATACACTACTTGTAGGGATTTCATACCCCAATAGCTCTGTACCCCAAGAAATGGGCAGAGCACAAAGCGCACCTAGAGGAAGCTGAGGACCTGGATTTCCCAGAAATCCCCAGGGCCGAGCAGGCACCCAGGTGCAGCTAAGCTGATGCTGATCTAAGCATAGGTCAGGAGGCCAGGAAACCAGGATATCAGGATACATCTGCTCAGGCCCAAGGAAGCCTCTTATCAGTAATGCCTCACTAGCTAGGGAGCATTTCCCCCCACCTATGGATTCCATTTCCCCTGCTTTGTGTACCTGTTTACTGAACAGATAAGGCTTGTATTCTTTCCCCCCACCGAGGAACGTCTCCCTGTATCTATTGTGCTTACCCTCTAATAAAAAGGCTGGGCTCAGGCAGCAGGCAGACACAATCATCACCACACAATCTCACATACACGCATGCCTCCACACACATCCAGACACACAGACATCAATGGAACCCTAACAGAGAGACGAACAGGAATGCTGCCCTGAGCACCAGATATTGCAACCCGAAACTCTGTGTCCCGTGTGATTCGTAACGCAACAGATGGTGACCCCGACGTGATTCCCCCAAGGCAACAGCAGACGTGATTCCCCCAAGGCAACGGCAGACATGATTCCCCCAAGGCAACAGCCGACATGATCCCCCCAAGGCCACGCAGAGGCGATTTCCTGCAGCAAGGCAGATGCAGAGGAACCACTAAGGAAGGACCACGCTCCAGGCCAGAAGGCACGAATGCAGCCCACCCTCATCTCCCTACGCCTGTAAAAGGCTTCGAGACGCGTCCAGACATCCTCCCCAGGGGATCCCAAAGGTGAGATGGGAGCGTTTTTCTCGGTTGAAGAACGAAATGAATTCAGAGGGCCGGCTAATTTTCGGAGCAAAAGCATGTCAGTAATAGTACAGCCTTTGCCCACAGTCCCTAAGGTGGGATCAGGGGGGCAGGGAAAGATTTGCGTGAGCAAGAAGTCAGAACAGAGTCTTGGGAGTCACAACAGCCTCTGGGTGGGAAACCAGTAGCAGGAAAGAAAATTCAGGCAGAAATTTCCAGGGTTGGCAACCAGAATGCAGGTGATACAGCAGAGCAACCATGGGGACGCATGCAAATGCCCATTTCACTCCTTCCCACAGATTTCAAGACGCCACTACCAATTTTTTCCACCTAGTGACTGCAGTTAGGACAGTGTCCCACAATCAGGAATTGGTGGAGGAACAAAGGGAACCCTGTGCTGAGACCGTTGTTCTAAGATCAAAAATTTCCATCAAGAACGGTCTCAGCACAGGGCAAATGACACTCAGGACATCTCATCAAACCCCAGAAGCAGGAGGGTAAACATTTTGTTCTGTCAGAAAATGTACCTCCAAAAGCATGGAGATGCCCCAAAGGCAGTCACTTTCTTGCAGCAAAGAGCCAAGCCATGGGGCAGGATTTCCCAAAAAATGCAGCGATAAAATTTTGTCCATGGCCAGTAAAAAGCCCTGGAATTGTTTACACTCAGATTCCATTTCCCAGGGAAAGCGCCACAGGTTTCAGAAGCGGCCAGCTTTAGAGCAAATGCAGAGTTCAGCCTTGGGCTGGACCAAAGCAGATTTGCCCAGAGAGGGAATCCCAAAGATAGACCTCTTTTCCAAAAGGGCAAAGTTCACCATTAAGGCAAAGAACAGCCTCTTGCGCGCTTTGACAAATGGAAGAACCCTCAATATAAGTATAGAAGAAAGGGCAATTTTTTCAAAAAAATCAGTACAGTTTTCCCTAAGAGTTTTTCTCTTCCTCCAAAGCCATGGAGGATGCAGATTTCCTTTTCTCAGAAATCTTGGGCAGCCAGAATTCCACTCACCCTTTTTTAGCAAGCCACAGGAAAATTTAGGAATCAAACATGCTTTTCTCTCTCTCTCCCTCTCCCTCTGATGTCTATCTAATGGAACCAGCTCAGGAGGGGGGGGAAGGGGGCTGGAAAAAGCAAGCAGGCAGGGGAGGAAAAGGTTTTTTGGATAAGAAAGAGGTTGCTGGAGAATGGGAAGTTTGCTGGAGAAGCAAGCAGGCATCAGTTGTCTGTCAGGAATTGTGAGAAAGATTTCTGGAGATTTTTTCAAGTCCTTTAGAAAAAATGTCCCAAAGATCTCATCTTCCACTATTTTCCGGGGGTAAAAAAAGCAATTATATGGGTGTGATCCATCCCACTAGCACACAGAAAACATGTAAGATAACAGGAAGCAAGGAATGGTTATCAGCCTGCCAGTAAATCCCTTTAGGAATGTCTTCAGAGGTTTCTGTGAACAAAGATCAGCTTGAATCAGTTAATCATTGATTGTTGTCAGGATAGGACGACAGAGAAAAATGCAGGCCTTCAGGTCTGACAGCAAGGATTACAAATCCCATATGCCCTACATTTTGGGCACAAGCAATCAACAGGGTTTAAAATGCATAAAAATCATCACTAATCGTGTTCCTTTTGCCTCCAAAAATCAAGCAGTGGAAAAAACCTTCCTCTCAGGGTATGAATTTCAAATTTAAAACAAAAAACAATTAAAAGGAAAAAAGGGGGAGAAATGCCCCCCCTCTCAAGCCTCTTCAAGCAAGGAGAAGGCTTGATTGTAACTATACAGTATGTACCCTGAGAGAAAGACAAATAGTCTCACAGGTATGCCTTCCATGGCAGTTTGAAGCTTCACCAGCAGAATGATCCCAGAACATACATTCATCATTTTCTCAATTGCAAGGACTATGGTCAGAGGGCAAGATTGATGTCCCTCTTAAGGACTGGACTTGGTATTCATGCAAACCAGATTTTGTTAAACCAGATTTCACCACCAGAAGAAGAAGACATTTCCTTGTCCATGAACTTTTAGCAAAAGGACTCTTAAAAGGACATTTTCAGCAAACAGCCATCCATGGAAGCAGAGAAGAAGTATATTGTTCTTTCACCTTCCCCTGTAAGCCCCTAGCACAGACAGAACACTTACTTATGTATTCTCATGTATTCATGTATTTGGAAAACATTCACTGTCTATACCTGCAAATTCTTGCCATGCTTAGCCACAAAATGTATTCAGGTATTCATGTATTGCTATTGCTTATTGTTGGAGTATTATTGTTAATGCATCTATAACTGTATGCTAGACACGCCTATGTACTATGTACCTTTGGGTTTTGGGAAACAATCATGCTTAGAATGCCATTTCATTTATTATTGCAAGTTATGAGGAGCTTAAGTTTCTATCTCACAGTCATATGAATAGTGGTTTGTAACTCAGTTGGGAAAAAAATGCATGCCAACATTCTAGAGGGACCCCACATTAGATAACACATGTCAGCCCATGATTTCCCCATGCCCGAGCTTAGTGCTCTCACAATGAACATTGGGAGGAATGTCACCACAGCAACGCTCAGGCACAGCCATAAAGACACCTCACATTTTAGGACACAATTCTCAAACCTCAGGCCAGACATATGTCTTGCAGAGACAACTCCCTCCTACATAAGGAGTGAGTTTCCTCAAGGGCCAAGCAATAAGGCCCCTGGGGCAAATGACCTCAGGTTGCCAGCTTTCAAGGCCTGCATGGTTTGAGCACCAGATGAGTGCCTGATTTCTGGTCTGTTTAGGTTTATACCTGTGCCTCCTGTCTGGTATGCAAAAAGGGTTACAGTTCTTGCCCACACTCTCTTAATTAAAAGGAAAGGGAGAGATGTAGGGACATACCCCAATAGCTCTGTACCCACAGAAATGGGCAGAGCACAAAGCGCACCTAGAGGAAGCTGAGGACCTGGATTTCCCAGAAATCCCCAGGGCCGAGCAGGCACCCAGGTGCAGCTAAGCTGATGCTGATCTCTGCAGGAGGCCAGGAAACCAGGATATCAGGATACATCTGCTCAGGCCCAGGAAGCCTCTTATCAGTAATGCCTCACTAGCTAGGGAGCATTTCCCCCCACCTATGGATTCCATTTCCCCTGCTTTGTGCACGTTTACTGAACAGATAAGGCTTGCATTCTTTCCCCCACCGAGGAACGTCTCCCTGTATCTATTGTGCTTACCCTCTAATAAAAAGGCTGGGCTCAGGCAGCAGGCAGACACAATCATCACCACACAATCTCACATACACGCATGCCTCCACACACATCCAGACACACAGACATCAATGGAACCCTAACTAAGACAAACAGGAATGCTGCCCTGAGCACCAGATATTATCCCGAAAAACTGTGTCTAGTGATTCGTAACGCAACAACTACTGAGTAATTTTAATATACTACTGTGAAAATATAGTGCTGACTCAGTTCAGTGCTGTATCACCAGTCAAAATTGTTAAAGTGGAAAGAAGGAATGAAAGAGAGAGGTGAAAGAAAGGGGTGGGGAACAGGATGTGTTAATAAGGTACAAGGGATCCAGGTGAAATAGTATAGGTGGAAGGAGTTGTGTGGATTCTTGAAACAGGGATAATTATTCATTTTCATGTGAAAAAATATAGCAATTTCAGGACTTGGAGCCTGGTATTTAAAAAATTCACATCAACTTAAATAAACATGGGATAAACCTCCCTTTTCTGTCATTCCGTAAGTATGTATTTTGGCAAACCCTTGTGGTTCAAGGAAGGTGACGAGTGTCACTCTTCCTGATCACTAAGTTTCTTGATGTTTGTAGATTGTTTGCTTGTGAGGCTAATTTCTTTATTAGCATGATATACCATACTTTGAAATATCAGTTTGTTGTAGGTATGTCCTGAGAATTTTACCCACTCATCTGGCTGTTAGACCTAGTAGAGAGAATAGTGATACATGCATTATGTTTGATAAAGAAGCCACCAATCTCCATGTTAACTTTTATCCATGTTGACAGAACCATGTGCCTGGGAGGAATCCACAAAGACAAAGATGCCTGTCCTTTTAAGGACTTTAATTGATTTAGGATGAATCAGAGCCTAAAGAGGTTATTGTTGATCTTGCAACTTAAAAGTCAGAAGTGCTGGAAAGACGTATTCCCTTGGAATAGCGCATACAGTTAGTTGTCTTGCCCCATTATGCCCTGTCGGCTCCAAGTCTGTCAGTGTGGGATGTCTCAGTACAGTATTGATATCAGAATTATATAGCTGGCATCTTAATGAATTATTAAGCCAGATTTTGGGACATAAATTTAATATGGTGAATCCTCCTGTTTATAGAAACAGGACTTAGTCAGAATGCTTATTTTTGTGTGACTTATGTAAGCATGTCTGGAAACAACATATGATGCCAATTCTATTGTTTTCTCTCATGATGAAAAGCTGGATAATAAAATTGTGCCACACATTGAACTCTGGAAGCAAATGTTTCTGGGTAAATAAATTGTAAAATCATTAAATATACTTTGTTAGCATTCTGTGATCACACCTTGTAATGCAAGGCAGGAATCCTTTCAAGAGAAGCAAGAGACAATAGCCTAACTTAAAATGTTCCTTCACATTCTGTCTCAAAGGGTTGGGGAAAGAGGAACTGAGAAATCATACAAAATGGGGGAAGGAAGAAGGATCTAGGCATGGAAATGCTGAAGGGAAGGGAAAGGCTAATTAAGAGTTATGAATGGAGAAGCAACACCATCTACCATTTTTGTAGCCTTCAGGTATTGTCTCTAGCTGTAAGGACAGAGCCAATGGCACAATCATTATCAGGAAGCCCTCTCACCTTCCCTGAGATCCACCATTTTTTGTACAACAAGCCCCCCTGTGAACCTGGGAGAGATATGACTCCCCTGGGAGAATCAGAGATCTGGGAAGGCCTTGGGGATAAAGAAGAATGAGTTAACCTAGAATCACAAGAAGGGGTGGGACAAAGAAAAAATCCAGGAACTGAAGAAAACCCAGGAATGAGAGAGCAACCATTAGAGAGGGGGAAAGACCCTTGGGAGACAGCAACTATAAAAGAGGGCTTAGATACAGTGGAACGGGGAGTAGTGAGAACAAGGATAAGGTAGACTGATCTGTCTAAACTGGGATGCAGGTCCTGAGATTGGAAAAGGAGGAGATGAGGAGTGGGGCAAAGAGGATAGCAATGCTATAGAGGACCCCAGTGAAGAGTTCTGTCATTTAGACACCAAGATTCCAGAAGAATCTAAAACCCCAGCAGTCGAGATATTAAGAACCTATGGACTGGGTCACTGATCCAGTTTTGAGTATCTTAAGAAGTGGAGAGGCAAAAAGCTAATTGGGTTCAGCCGGTGATAACCCCAAGGGAAGCAGGAACTGGTGCTCAGCAGGTATGTTCCCAGCATGGACCTATAAGCTGTCCTTGTTGTGCCACCTCTTGGGCAGTCCAGTCATGATGGTGCCACTGGTAAAGTTGGGACTGAGATTTCCTTCAGCAATGATGACCACAGGGATTAAAGTCTCAGAATGGAAGGATTCAAAACTCTATGTCCAAGCAGTATCAGAAACCAGTTCAGACTCAGAGAAAGTTGTTGAGGTTGATGAATACCATCCTGTATGAATAAACCATATTTTGTTGCAAACTCTGTTGCCTTCATTTATGGAGCAGAGAGTGGAGGAAGGGAACCCTACTAAACCTGACAGAGGGTGATGGGGCTCACCCCACCCACTGCCCAAAGCTACTGTAAATGTATCTTCTTCTTCATCATTTGTATCACCATCAAAGCAAGCCAAATGACACAGGAGGCCTTGGTTCTGGAAGCTTTCCAGAAAGACTGCTAGCTCTGTAAATACATCACTGCAGCGTTTACCATACAGAGCCACTAGTTGTTTCACAGACCATTGGCCTGTACATGCCTCCTCTTATTTTTGCTGCCACCATTCAGGTTATCCCAGTTTAAATAACCGAGACCCAGTCGAACTGTAATGTGAATAAAATAAAATGACATATATTGAATACAACAAGTTTCAAGCTTTCCTTGCACACACTTAACTGAAAGGTACTCTAAGGCAGTTACACTCAAGGTCTGTGCCTTACTTCCCTCAAACCTCTCTCATCTGTCTCATATTTTAACTCTTTTCTTAACTTTTCCCTATCCCTCCTCACAAACCTCAGGCTGAGCCGTTATATTTTTATAAGCACTTGGACTCCGGCTCCATGCTCCTTATTTAGTCATAAGTATTAACACTTTACACCCTCCTTTATAGCCACTTAGCCATGAAAAGGGTAAACGCCACAGTCACATACCCCAAAAGTCTTGCTTCTAACAAAACAGTCATTTAAGATACACTATTATCACTGTTAAAAACAGGAGAAGGCCTTGCTTTTACATGGTTGAAGTATTTCCAAGAGTTATCCGGGAGTATTAGCTTAGGAAACAATATAGCAGATTTTATCACTCAGGTACAACACTTGAGCCTTGTCTATTCCCAGGCAGCAAAACCTGTGAAGAAGCAAAGTTATGCAGCTTGAGTCTTTGCCCTTAAGGTTCTTACTAAGGACTTATTTTGATTATGGTATGCATTATTTCAATGACACTGCACACAATTTAAGCTTTATATTTTTTCATTCCTTATGAGGTGACTACATTGATAAATAATGCAGGAAATGCTACAGAGGTTGGACAGTCAGTTCTGTATTATTTTAACTGCATGATGTATACGTCAGTGAAAATGAGTCACTCCCCAATCTGTATTTTTTCCTCCACCACTGGGGCTTCTACTCCCCCTCCCATTGAATGCAGTTGCATTGGTTGAGTCAGTATGATTACTTGAGCTGATGCAATGAGTTGATTACTTGAGCTCATGCAAACTGGCTTTCCCAGTTTACTGTTCTAAGGGGAGGGGAAAGATAAGAAAGGGATGTTTGGGAGGTGTCATTTCCCCTCAACTAAGCACCTTTTGTCTCTAAAACATATACAGTGGTACCCTAACTTAAGAGCAGCTTGACTTAAGAGCAATTCGACTTAAGAGCGGATAACCGTTGGCATTTTAACTGCTGCCTTATAAATTGTAGATATGGTCTGCTCGACTTACAAATATTTTTTCATTTTTTATTTTTTAACTTATTTTTTCCATTTTTAGATAGGTTCCTCAACTTAAGAGTAGTTCGACTTAAGAGCATGCTTTCGGAATGGATTAAATTCGTAAACTGAGGTGCCTGTGTGTGTGTGTGTGTGTGTGTGTGTGTGCACACACACACACACACTGGGCCCTCGTATAATGTGGACCCTCGTATAACAAACAGTTTGTATAACATAAAATCTGTACTACATAAATCATTCCAGAGATAGGGGAAATTCGTTTAACAGAATCGCCTATGGGGCAAATCTGTACAACATAAAAATGGTCACGATTAGGGATTACTCCATTTTCAATGCATTCCTATGGGGAAATTTGTATAAAGGAAATTTGCTTAACATAATTTTATTGGGAACAAATTAATTCCTTTAATCAAGGTACCACTGTATATATTTTTAAAAAGCTCAGTGTTAGTGCTAGTACAGTAGACCATCTAGGCTGCAAGACAGTGGGTAAAATCAGAAGAAAAAGAAAGTAGCAGACACTCCTTGTTTACAGCTTATTAAGGTAACTGTGTCTCTCGCAAATCTTGATGGTTGGTATAGGACTACCTTAATGCGTTAATAAGTGCAGACTTACAATTTTGTCCTTTTTCTTGGCTGACTCCTGTGTCATCCATGAAAGCAACTGCATATGGGGAAACCTGACTTCCTGGGTGCAAATTAACAGCAGATCACTTGCATGTTTCCTGCTGTGTAGTTGCATCTTTTCTCTTCACCTGTCATTTCATGCTATGCAACTAATTCTACATTTGTGGTAGTCTCAAGAGAGAAAATAGTCAGTTTGCCAGAACCGAGTATTACAACATAAGCAAGCCCCTGAGCACATGCAGTTTCATATTTTAAACTCATCCCAGTAATGGTAGCAATACAGTGACTACAATAATAAAATGTAGTTTATTTATTCTCCCATGATTTTAAACATGTTACGTGATTAGCAAAATTATTTTGCTGTCAATTGTGAGAATGTATTTTTAAAATCACAAAGTATTTGAAAACAACATACACATCTGATGAGCTGCAACATGACTGTAAATCATATTGGGGTGTGTGTGTGGAGACAAAAGGATGCTACAGCATCAGCCTGAACATGTCCATGGTAGTATTGGTACTGTCATTAGTCTTGTTTGTCTCTTTCCTGCCATTATGTCAGCAGTTATTTGGGGTTCTAGATACACCACTGGAAAAGGAAAAGCCCTACCCTTCCTACTGTTGGAAATTGTCACAGAAAGGACAGTTTTATTAATCCCATTTTCTGACTATTCTGAGCTGTGCATATTTAGAAAAAATAATACTTCTTTTTAATTAGAATATCTGTTTCTCATTTCATAATATAAACAGCTATCATCCTAATACTGTATTTTTTCTGTAGTTCCAGCTATGAGCACCAGAGGTAGTTGTTTTCACAGAAAAAAATCTAATATGCACTACTGTATACTTATAACATCTCCTTACCACAATGTGCCCTATTAACATTATCCAGATTATTCTTCATCAAGACAAATATAGTGCAGTACTTAAACTTTAATGTGTTAAAAGCATTATCTTAGAATGGCAATTAGGAAAGGGTGATCACCAGAATCAGCACTTATTAAGAGCAAAACTAACTGCTCCTGGAATATAGTCTCAAACGGATAGGGGAAAATATATTACAGAAAACAATTAGAGTATTTTCCCATGTATAAGACTATATTTGTGTCTAAAATGGTTAGACTAAAATTTGAGGGTTGTCTTATACATAGAAGTAAGCTGAGAAGAAAACTGTGCAGTTGCGAAAGTGAAATTTTGGGTTGGAGCTGTAGGGGGTCATCTTATACATGGAGGTATCTTATACAATAGACAAAAATACGGTAGTTATTTTCCAGTTTATACTGTTCCTTCCTTACTGAACAATGTGCAACAGCATGCTACTTTTTCCATAAGCCAGAATTCTATAGATTTCTAGCTTTTGTTGTGGTGGTGGAATAACACAGAGTGGACTATGATCAGTGACTACCTTACTATCATTTATGATGAGCTATTGAAATGTACAGATTATTTTACAGCTGGTTGTTAAAGATTAAAAAAAAGAAGAGAATGAAATGCAGGAAGTAGAACATACTGGTTGAGGAACATTGGGGACTTTTTGGGAAGTCACACAGCATTGCTTCCAAAATCATAACAGCCTCTAGGAGGAAAGGTATAACAAAAGAAAAATAATGGTTAGTAACTGGAATATAGTTAATAGAAACTCCGGCATCTAGGTAATACAAATCAAAACCATAAATATATGATTAGGGAGACCTGTTATTTATTTATTTATTTTTTTACTATAAAACATAAAGAAAGGTGTGGAGGTGTTTCTGGGTCACACTTAATAAGATACGTAGCCAAAATTTAGAAGCAATGCTTCCCTAAAATGCACCAGATTAGGCACATTGAATTCATGGGAATTTCCTCTGTAAATGCCATTGATTCAAATGTATCTACTCTAACTAATATACTGTACTATGCTAAAAGCCACAGTTAGAGTAGGCCCACTTGAATTGCACTCATAGAAATGTTCCAAAAGTTTAGTTAATTTATATATTATAGTTCATCTGCTATTAGATTAAGAATTCCATAATTACCGAAAATGTTTCATTATTCTCATCCTTTCTAATTTGCAAATTAGCTTGTTTTGATTTGTGAGTTAACAGGGAGGTAAGCACAGACATTGTCTGTATGTATAATTGCTTAGTTGTGAATACAGTAACCCCCCCTGCCATTTCGAAGTTCAGGTACTGCGGTCCCACTATATTGCGGGATCGTAGTACCTGCCCGACCTCCAGCTGATTATCGCTGGGGCGGGAGAGAAAAACCTTTATTTCCCCACCCCAGCACAAATGAGCTGGAGCCCAGGGTGTGGGGAAGGGGGGAAAGGTTTAAAAGACCAGGCTTTTTCAACCTTTTTCTCCCTTCTCCAAGCCCCGGGCTCCAGCTCGGTGGTGGATCAGATCTGCCGCCGCTGCCGCCAGCGCTGCTCCGAGGTAGCTCTGCGCAGCGTGCGGTGGCAGTGGGGGGATCGGATCCCCCAACGCTGCTGGCGCGCGCTGCTCCGAGGCGGCTCTGGGCAGCACACGGCGGCAGAGGATCGGATCCGCCAACGCCGCTGGTGCACGCTGTTCTGAGGTGGCTCTGCACAGCGCGGGTGAGCCACGGCAGGGATAGGATCTCCCAATGCCGCCAGCTCGCGCTGCTCCAAGGTGGCTCTACGCAGTGCACGCTGGCGGCGGTGGTGGATCAGATCCGCCAACCCCCCCAGGCCCCACCCAACCCGCATCCGCATATCGCGGATTTTCAATGACTCCCACCCAGCCACAAGCACGGGTGATCAGTTCACACAGTAGAACAGCTAATGACACCCATTAACTACAGAGAAGGATTGCTGCCACCTCTGATTGCAGTGAAAGTTCTTAATCCCTCAATCACAGTAAAATGACTAACACCTATTCTCCTGCATAACTCCTAGTTCCCTGAGCTCCTTGCCCTCTGAAGATGCCAGCCACAGAGTCTGGTGAAACGTCAGGAAGAAAAACTTACAGAACACAGCCAAACAGCCCCCCCCCAAATAAAAAACTTCACATCAGCTAAATAGTTTATCAGTAACAGTACAAAACATGCTTAAACTGACAACTGATGTAATATAAGAATACTGTAGTCTTTAAAATACAAAAATAGGGTTTTTTCAAAAGGACTAAAAAGGGATATTCACACCCCAAAGTATATTTTATTCAGAAACTGTGCTGAGTTGATTGAAATAAAGTACTGCTGTCCCCCCAAAACACACAGAAAAACACATTTTATTTTTATGTTGTCTTTATTTTACTAATGCTCACTTGCCAAAAAATTAAGGTTAAACATTATTTCAGTGCGAATCTGGGAGTTGAGTCATGGCTACTGGACTTCTTTTTTGAGAGATAGAAACGTTTCGCTGTTCATCCAAACAGCTTCATCGGTCTGAATGAAGCTGTTTGGATGAACAGCGAAACGTTTCTATCTCTCAAAAAAGAAGTCCAGTAGCCATGACTCAACTCCCAGATAAACGCACCTGGATGACTGAGAATCTTCACAGACGTATTTCAGTGCGAACTTTTGTGCCTTTACAACCAACCAATTTCTTCAAATTATTGTAACCAATTAAGGCTTCCAACAGAACAACCTTTTGAAGTTTAAAGGTGGCCCACTAAGTCTGTTTTCCTTTTGCTGAACCAGACTAAGTTGGCTTACATCTCTGACAAAAGGCTGACCTGGTTCTAACAGGTTCAATGGTTTACTAATTGGGTGATGATGAGTATGATCTAGGTCAGCATTGGCGAACCTATGGCATGGGTGCCAAAGGTGGCACTTGGAGCCCTTTCTGTGGGCACCCAACATCGGCCCTTCACAGCCACCTGTATTCAGGTTAAAGTGTGGTATTGACACTTTGCAAAAAAAAAATAGTGGGTTTTGAATCGCAGTTTGGGCACTTGATCTCTAAAAGTTTCACCATCAGTGATCTAGGTGATTATGAGTATGGGAAAGGGAAGAGAGATGAGGAAGGGGAGGTGAAGATTGGGGGAACACTTAAGAGTGAGAGAACAGAATCTTGAAAATAGAGGTGACAGAAGGGAATTTGAGGAATATAGACAGTTTTTAGCTTAGACGAGCCTATTAGTGAAAGAAGGGCTTGGTAATAGTGAAGAAAATAACAGTGGCAGTATGGAAGTATTACATTTGGTAACGATTTAAGAAACCTTGACTTATATTCAATCATTTTTATGGGTATCCATCATCCATATGCATTTTATCTCAGCTGTTTACCTCTGTATTCTTGATTTATAATTATTCTGTTCTAAGCTGGTGACCTTCAAATCTTCTATGGGCTGTCAAGGTAGACTGAAATGGTTTGAGATGGGTTTATGTGTATTATAGCTTCAGATGTCAGATTTGTGACCGCTGAGCTCTTTCAGTAGAAATTGTCCTGTTTGTCCCATATAGAGTGCAGAGGGGCATTGTTGGCAAAAAAAATGGCATAAATCACATTGGTTGAGGAGCAACTGCAGCTGCCTTTGATATTCTATATGGCATTGTTAGGTTGTGTCATTGAGTTGCCAGAGTAGATGTGTGGGCAGTATTGGTTTCTGGGTTTGTTACAATATTTAGTTCCCTAGTCTGTGTTGCTGTTTTGTAATCCCTTATGTGCTAGTATTTGGTTGAGGTTGGGGGATTGTCTGTAGGCAAGTTTGGGTCTCCCACCAAGGGCTTTGGAGAGTGAGGCATTCTTGTCAAGGATGTGATGGAGATTGCTTAGGATATGTGCGAGTGGTCTCACTTGTGGACTGTAAGTGACAACCAGTGGTGTTCTGTCATTTAGTTCTCTGGATCTGTCTTCAACAGGTATATCTTTGGATATGTGTCTTCCTTGAACGATTTGTTCCTTAATCATATGAGGTGGGTGCTGTAGTATGGGGAATGCCTTTTGTCGATCCTTGAGTTTGGTGTCTCTATCCTGTCTTGTGGGTCAGAACAGATGCTATTGTAAGAGCTTGGCTGATTTTGTTGTGTGTTCAGAATGGAAGCTGGAAGAGTGCTGGTAGGTATATTGGTCAGTACAGTGGTACGATGTCCCTGTTGTAGTTTCACAGTGGTTCCCAAGAAAATTAACCTGGTGTATGGACTGCTGCAGGGTGAGGTTGATGTTTTGGCTGAACATCACTGAAGTCCTGGTGGACTTTTACTAGAGAATTCCTCTCTGTTAAGCATAAAACTCAATTCCCAAACTACATATCATCTGACCCAAGAGTTAAAACGTTGGAAGCAGTTGTCAATTAAACGGTTTAAAAAAACAACCCACATATATTATGACCAGGAGAACTGAAGAAGGATAGCTAGATACGGGAAACCAGGTATGGAGACTGAGAGTCTGGAAGTTGAGTCATGGCTACTGGACTTCTTTTTTGAGAGATAGAAACGTTTCGCTGTTCATCCAAACAGCTTCATCGGTGTGGTATGGAGAGTTTCTGCAGTCTGGGTGTTCACAAACAGAATACAGTAAAAAACATAAATCAAAACTGTCTAGAAACCGAGATTCAGGAGGAAAAAAAACCTCCTCTTCCTCTGGAATCGATACGTTAGGAAGACAACCTCGCGGTATATAGAAAAAGCGGTCCTGGATGACAGATGAGAGTTTCCCAGCGGCGGCGAAGGAAAATCCTCCTCCTCCTCCTCCTCCACCAGCTGTTCGTTTTCTCTCTCCATCCCTTTTCGCGGAGGACCGGCGCGGCTTCTACGTCATTTCCGGGGCGGCCATCTTGCAGGCGGCTCCGTACCCTATCGAGGCGCACCGGGTTTCTCGGGAGGAGGGGGCGGGGCGGGCCGGGTTTTGTGCCGGATCAACCTGCGGTGGTGCCCGTGGGGGGAGGGAGGGACGGGGCAGCCTTTGGGGCGCTCGAGTGGAAGCCTTCGCCGCTGCCGCTGCCCGCCTCGACCCTCGGAGCCATGTCGGACTTCGACAACAACCCTTTCGCCGACCCGGACCTCAACAACCCTTTCAAGGTAAAGGAGGGCGGCAGGTGCGAGGAGGAGGAGGAGGAGGAGGAGGAGGAGGAAGGCCGGTACGCCTTCTTCGCCGAGCCACCGGGCGTGTCCCGCGCACCGACTCCGCTGAGGGGGATGAAAGGGGGTGGGGGGCTTCCCGGCCTGGTATTGGGAAGTCGTACCGTCGAGCTCGTTTTCTCTCCAGGGAGCGTCTCCGGCCCGCCATACCTCCACCCTACCCCTCACCCCGGTCCTCCCTCAACCCGGGGTTGGGGGGGGGGGAGAGAGAGCACCTCACTTTCGGAGGGGGAGGGGTGGGGTGGGGTGGGGGGAGCCCTTGGCTCGACGCGGTCGTGGCTTAATTGCCACCTCGTGGACCGGGGGATGGGGCGCGTCGTGGGAGGCTCCAGCGTGGCCTCTCCTTCAAGTCCTGCAACAAGCGGACCGAGCTCTTGTGGTGCAAGCCCTGCGCTTTCGGCCTTTCCCAAGCGGTCGGAAGGAGGATGCTGGGCATCCGAAGCCGGTGACTCTTTCCATACAGAGACGAGCCTTCCGGGTCTTTAGCGACTTTGTTCTATCTGGAATGGATCTGAAAAGCGGACCTCGCAGGTGGTAGCAATCTGTGGGTCATAAAATAATTCAGCAACGTTTTCCGAGCTACTAGACTAAATACGTTTTGGTATTTATGTTCCAAAAACTTGCATTGGGAATACCATCATATCCCACAGATGCAACTTGCTGCCTACTGCTCTATAAAACCCAGCTGCCACCACAATCCAGAAATTACACCAAGGAACACAATGTATTTATCAAAAGAGTTCCCCTTGTAAAAATCTTAAAGGAGTAGCCTTTTCTAGTTTTAGTTCATCCTAAAAGTGAGAAGATCAAACTTCACATCCTGCTAAACGTGGGTGTGGGTGTTTGGATTGAACCTGGAGTAAGCAACTGCTTTCAGGGACTTCACAAATAGATTCTTGTGATGAATCTATTTTGCTCATTGGTGTAATTTCTGGCTTTTTGGTGGCATATGGGTTTTTTATAATGGTAGGCAGCAAGTTGCATCTGTGAATGCATTGTTGATCTTTCCGGTCCAAGTTGTTGGAATATAAATGTCAAAAATATATTTTTTCTAGTAACTATGGAAACATTATTGGTTTATTTAATTAATCATAATTTGTCATGATCTGCTTATAACACAGAATATAATGCTAGAGAGAACACATTTATCAAAGGTCAGAACAAACAGAGTAGTGAATTTGACTTTTTCAGATACATTCAGTATTATTCACCAGCTTAGTTCCAAAACAAGTTCCACCATCGGCCTAAAGTAGGCCATTATTATATTATTTATCATTATTATTTATTATATTTATATTCCACCTATCTGGTCACATGGCCCCTTTTCACAATTGAACCTTTTGGGCTTTTGGGCTATTTCAGCTCACTGGAACAAAAGTGAGAATAAATATAATGATAATAAATATTGTATAAAGAAATAAATTATCAGTATCTGACATAATGGTTCCTCCAAGAAAAACTGCCAGGATCTTTTATTCGAGCCATGCTGGCCTGCTCACTGGAACAAAAGTGAGAATAAATATAATGATAATAAATATTGTATAAAGAAATAAATTATCAGTATCTGACATAATGGTTCCTCCAAGAAGAACTGCCAGGATCTTTTATTCGAGCCATGCTGGCCTGGTCATCTGCAAGGGAGGCCTGGAAAGTGGCAATAAGGAACCAGGACTTCTTGGTGGTCTCACCCCACTTGTGGAACCAGGTTCTGCAAGAAATTCGCCTGGCGCCCTCGCTAGAAGCCTTTAAGAAATTACTGAAAACCTGGCTGTATAGGTTGGCTTTCCCTGACCATTCCATTCTAACTTGTTAATATAAATAGGATGCCACTCTTCTTTTGCACCTTATGATAATTCTTTATTATCTCTTTTTTTTCTTTTCTTTTCATTTATATTTTATTTTGAATTGCTGGATGGTTTTGGTTTATTTGTGCTTACTTGCCCTCCTTTGATTTATGTTATGTTGTTGTTGATTGATTAGTTTGTTTATTCACTCTTTCAAGTTGTATAATGTTTATATTTATAAACTGCCCAGAGAAGCTTTCTGTTAGAATGGTTGCAGTATAATAAATAAATAAATAAATAAATAAATAAATAAATAAATAAATAAATAAATAAAAGAATGATGTAATCATATCATTGTAAAAGAGCATGCTAGTACAGTGGTACCTTGTATAAAGGAATTAATTCGTTCCAAATGAAATTATGTTAAGCAAATTTTCCTTTATACAGATTTCCCATAGGAATGCATTGAAAACAGTAATTCCTAATTGCGATCATTTTTATGTTGTATGGATTCGACCAATAGACGATTCTGTTAAGCAAATTTCCCCTAGCTCTGGAATTTTTTATATTGTACAGGTTTTATGTTATACAAACTGTTTGTTATACAAGGGTCCGCTGTATTGTTATTTTGGATTCCATGAGCCCCATGGGCTACGCATATGTCCTGCAGCTGATTTGCTTGCTAAGCTGAAACTAAGGTGTAAAAAAATCAGTGTAATGTGGTATGTGAAAATTCAAAATGGCTCAGCACCTCTTATCATCATAGTTATGCAATCATAATGCAAGTCATTATCAGGTGGTGTAATAAACCCATGAGCTCTCCACATTATGTTGGTTGCTTATCTTGAACTTTTATAATGAGATGATGAGATGATCAGTTTGAATGGAAAAACAGGTCAAACACTAGTTAGTAAGTACTGTATCTGGAAATGTAATATGCTCAGTAGCTGTTCATTGTTTAAAGTAGTGTACTGTGCCTCAACAGGAATTTTTTTTTTATTTAAGCTCAGGGCAATGTTTGAATCTATGCTGTCTAAAGCAGAAAAGCTCAAACCATAGATCACCTTCACAACTGAAAACATGGGCACACTGATTTTGTCCCTTTTTCTCCTTGACTTTCCATCCCAAGTTAACACTGTACACCCCTAGCCACCTTCCTCACTATTTAGCATGTTACTTGCATAGAAGAGTGGAAATTAAACATTAGCATCTGCAAATCTCACATTTGCAGTGCAGTGATATCAATGATTACAGTATCTTTTTGTTCTTTATGCAATCAAATCACTTTCATCTTATGGTGGCCCTATGAATTAGTGACCTCCAGGTCCTGGGATTCCTCAGAGCCATACTAAGGTTTTGCAAACTTAAGGCTTTGGGTTCCTTTGCTGAGTGAATTGACCTCATATTCAGTCTTTCTCTATTCCTGCTGCCTTCAAGTTTTACCAGTATTACTGTCTTTTCTGAAATGTCTTGTCTTCTCATTGGTGCCCCAAAGAATTATAGCATGCATTCAGTTACTTTTTAGCTTTTGGACAGAGTTCTAGCTTGCTTTTTTGAGGCGTCAACTTATTTGACTTTCTAGCTGTGTGCTAATCTTTCTAATCCAATCCAATCAATCCTTTCTTGTTGTATTTAGTTGGTTTAGTAATTTCCCCATCTCTGTTGAGGAACTCTTAACAGCGGTGCTTACCTCTTGTACTTACTTGGGGTGGAAGTAAAGGTACAGGAACAATGCATTGGTATGTTGATTTTTTGAGTAAGAATTGATGGGAGTTTCATTTGTGGTTTGAACTTCCTTAATTCTCTGTTTTTATCTGCAGTCCCATCATTCTACTTTAAACCAATGGTTTTCCCCCTTCTTTGGGAAATTTCTCTGCCTTTCAAAACATCCATATTGGGGAAAGGGAAGTATTGTATGTCCTTACTGAACAATGTAAGGTAGAAGGTTTTTTTTCACTACCACAAGCAAACAGTTAAAAGGAATATAATACATCTGATGCACAGTACAGAGCAGACCAATGTTTCTCAATCAGGTCTAGCATTATTCTAAACTAAGAGACTGCAAACATTCACAAAGGAGAGAGAGTTGCTATTTTACCTTCCTCTTAAAGAGACAGGCCCTATATACTGAAAGGTATTAATTTGTCCCTTCTCTGATGTCAAAGGTTTCCCTGGAGAAACACAGTCCCAAGTTAGTCTTGTTTCACCAACGGAAATAGATGAGATTTCGAAAGACCATTGTTTTCATCTTGTTGTAAAAGGGTAAAAGGATAGTTCAGCTTTCGGAAGGTAAACAGAGACAGAATTACAGCATCAGTGATCCCAATAGGAGTAATCGAAAGGTTACATCTCCCCACAAAAAAAGTAAGTACAGTATAACATTTTCTATGAAGGATAAAAGAGGAAACCTCTCACCAACTCCAGCTATTAGAGTGGCTGTATAAAAGTTTGTAGTATTTACAAATAAACTCCCGATACGCTGTGTTAAACCTAAATTTTTAAATTTTAAAAGTTGCCAAGTTCTGCATGTGCTATGTGGCAACAAAAACCTTTCAAGTTTTAGCTCCTCACTGGATGGCTGTAATCCTTGGAATGCTATCTTTGCTTGTACCGTATATATAGCTATGTGGAAAAGCAAGTACATTCTCTTTGAATTCTATGGTTTTGCATGTTGTGTGTGTGTGTGTGTGTGTTGTGTCGTTACAGTCATGACCGACTCTTCGTGACCCTATGACCATGTTAGGACATAATAAAAAGCATCTGGTCCTTAGTAAGTTGGAAAATTAGGTTAAATACAACCTCAGATGAACAACAACACATGACATATTACATCATGTCATTACAGTGGACCCTTGTATAACAAACAGCTTGTATAACATAAAATTTGTACAACATAAAAATTCCGGAGATAGGGGAAATTTGCTTAACATAATTGCCTATGGGGAAATCCGTACAACATAAAAATGGGATCACTCCATTTTCAATGCATTCCTCTGGGAATTTGTATAAGGGAAAATTTGCTTAACATAATTTTATTTGGAATGAATTAATTCCTTTATACAATGTACCACTGTATTTATTTTTCACAAATAAAGTCAAAGTACTTCTGAACATTAACTATATTCCAAGTGTTAGTGACAGCAGAAATCTCTGTATGATTATTCAGAATCAAGAATTTTTGGCTCAAATCCTGTTAGTTATACCCACCAGTATAATACTGTTGGCTTAAATGCTTTGTTGAATTGTTGCAAGTTAAGCTGGGTGGATAGCTCTGTTGTTTAGGTATTTATTTTATTTTAAACATCACTAGACGTTAGTACTTTTGGCTGTAATATGGGAGATAAAAAGGTGTAGCTATCAGTTGCAGTGCACTTTGGGGGAGGAATACCAGTGGTAATGGCAGCAATCCCTGCCTTTTTAAGAGGTGGGTGTTTTTGTACATATGTACATGAATGTGCAGCAGCAACACTGCAGGTTGGAAGTGAACATGAAGATGTAGGCAAATACATCAGGAGGGATAGCTGTGCCCCTGTAATTTTTTTGAAAAAAATTGACTTTTTTCCTAAAAATGGATGTATCCTAGTATAGCCTTCTTGCAGATTCTTCACCATCATGATGAATAAAGTACAGTGGAAATTATAATCACCTGTTCAATTTTGTAAACGACCCAGAGTAGCCGTGTAGCTGGATGGAGCAGTATGCAGTATATACACTTAATAAATAAGTAAATACTCTATGCCATGTGTAAACTGTATTGCTTGATGTGAGAGTTGATTTCAAATAACATTGTTGAGGCAAGTTCTGTATTTCTAGCAAATTAAAAGAATAACAGTAAAATTCCAAGTGAGTACAGTTAGTTAGCAACTAAAATATGAGAATTAGTCTTGTAAAGGTAACCTGTGACTGTTGTAGAGTTGATGATCCAACGGACTCAATGCTAGAAACACCCACTGTCACTAGCATGATGTATATTGACAAATAGCCAAGACACAATCTTCATAGGGTTCAGAAACTCATGGTGCTTTCAGACCAAGGATATCTCATTACGGCAGAATGAGGATTTTTGTTTCAGTGCGTCTAGCACCTGAAAGCTTCAGAAAGATGTTGCTAATCCTTGGTGGTCCATATTGTAAGCATCTGTGGAGATAGCAGGCATGAAACATTTCAAGCAAGGATTCTTTAGAAAACTTGATGACCTTTTGTACATTGTTCTTTGATGTTGCGCTTCTGGATTCCATTATAGTTCGCAGCAAAATACTGTACACAGAAGCTCTAATCCTGACCATACGTCAAACAGCATTGCTATGGGTTCTAGCTCTAGAGATAAAGTGGAGCATATAAACAAACAGGAAGACTTTGAGCTCTTTGGCGTAGTGTTTTCACTTTGTCCCATGACACCCTGTGCGTATGAAAAACTTTTATAAACGTCTCCATATATATGATTATGATACTGTAAGCACAGAAGACAGAAGATAAGAAGGTATTATTAGGTGGAATTCTGACCTATTTGCTTCTAAGTTTATTTTTCTAGTGGAACCACTTGTGTTTCAGCAGAATGCATGAACTTTTTGGAAATGTTCAGTGCCCTGAGATTTATATTTTTTCAAAATACATGCGAACATTATAAGATGTAACATATTAAGGTGCAGAGGTTTTCCTTCTCTCATAGAGGTTTGTATGTAGTTGTCCTGTTAGAGCATGGGTATATCAACACATTTCCTTCTAAGTTGCCATTCACTGGCCCAGCCACCTCTCTGGCCTGTTGCTTGACAGTAATTTTATAGATCTTAAAAATGACTGAAGACATTCTATTTGGTTATGGCTAATAAGCCTCCAAAATGTTAGATTTTATGCTGTCTTTGGTATTATTGCCTCTAACTGAATGCCCTGGTGTTTTCAGCAGGCCTGCTCATCATTGTTAGTTTATTGAGGAAGAATTTTAAAAGCACTGTTCCAATATAGATTACCAAGGGATCCTACCTACTACACCAGTGGTGGTGAATCTTCAGTGCTCCAGATGTTTTAGACCACAACGCCCACAGTCCTTTGTCATTGGCAATACAGGATTGGAATTCTGGGAGTTATGGTCCAAAACATCTGGAGTGCTGAAGATTTGCCAACACTGTACTACACTTTCAGTGTGGCAAGTGGCCATTTGTTCCCGCTGGCTTCTTGAAGTAGTTACTGATTTTTTAAAAAAAAATTCCTTGATGTCATTCATGCTAAATGTACTTGAGAGTCATTGTCAGGGACTTTGTCAAGCAGTTTTGGTTGAATTCAGTTTGTGAAAAAGAGAGTGGAATGCAGTAGTACCACTTCCTGTTCAAGTGCCGTCCTTCTACCATGGAAGGTGGAGGGAGCCCAAGCTAGCATAATAGTGGAAAAGGAAGTAAAGGAGAACCCCTTAGTTGGAAGAGAAATGAAGGAGATAGAGAGGTTTTAAACTTGGGGCAAGAAAAGTGGAGGACTTGGTGAACTACTCTGTTAACACCTTCCTCTCCCTGTTGGAGGAGAAGGTGGAATCCATGTTGTTGCACACTGTTAATGAAGCATTACATAAGTTAGAAGTAGAAGTTGAGAGTTTGAAGCAAGAACTTGTGCTGGTCTGTTTTCCAGGGGGGCAAGTAGCCCCCTCCCCAGAAATGAATCCTCACATCCTGTTTTGCAGCTATATGTATAAATGAGAATGACATCAGCAGTAGTGATGATTAAAGGTTTCCTTTGGTGATTTTGGAGTCCATATGACCCATGCAGTGAAGTCAAGTGTGCTTCATAACTACCAAAGGAACTCTTGAATCACTGGCAGTTTTCCACTGGTGAAGATGTCATGCCTTTTTGGAGCTGCACAACAGGATTTCAGCATCTCTCTCTCTCTCTCTCTCTCTCTCTCTCTCTCTCTCTCTCTCTCTCTCTCTCTCTCTCTCTCTCTCTCTGTGTGTGTGTGTGTGTACAACCTGTAGCATATTCTTTTCTGTAGCGTATTCTCTTGCAGTATTCGTTTAACTTGAGGCCCATTCCCCTTTCTAAAATGTTTCGTCTTTCTGATTTATTTAAAGACTTAAGGAGTAAACTGTCTTGACAGTTATTTGTGGCATGAAACTCAGAATCCACTATTTCTCCTCTCTGTTTTGCGTTCTTCTCTGTGCAGGGCAAAGCTTCACTTTCCAAAGAGCTTTGCTCTAATACCTTCCTTGACATTTCCTCAGTAATCCTGCTGTTTTCTTTCTGGCTTGCAGGTATCATTCTGACCCTGTGTAAAGATTTTTAATTGGGGTTTTAAATTATGTCTAAACTTTTGAGGCATAATAGGTGATATAAACGTAGTTATTGTTGCTGTAGCAAGACCCTTCTTCTACTAAGGAACTTGCTTTTGGATCTTTCTAGGCAAACAATGAGTAGAAGTTTTAAGGTATGGCTGGGAACCATATAATATTTGGTTCCCAGCTGGACTTTTTTTTGTGGGGGTGGGGATCATGGGTCACCTAATATGCATTGTAGCCATTGTTAAATAATTTCTTACTTGAGCTTTTGGAGTGGGATATTAAAGTTGTTATGTTGGTATGTATGAGAAACATGTCTTTGGGGAAAGAAAGAAGCCTCTACTTTCTGAGAGGAAATGACTTTATCCCATTAAAATGCCTTTTTGTACAAACATGATGGTGGTTTCATATTACTTGGTTACTATAAAAGGAAGTCACAACTTGAAAAAGGCTAGAAACCCTTACTCCAGTAATGGTGAAAACTAGTAGTCCATAACCATTGAAAAAGTCATATGTGTCTTAATTTAACCTAATTTCACCCTTGTCCTAGAGTTTTAAGAATGTTGCCATGTATTCTTGTCCATAAATACGCCCAGTGGCAAAATCCCATGGTTATTCCTGGAAACTAGAAACTCTCCACCAGTATTTGTTAGGCTCTATTTTTATTTCTTTTTAAAATGCCATCTTCTGTATGTGCAAAATAATATGTTGATGCTAGGTCTTCCATATGAGCAGAAAATTAAAACATTACTAGCTTATTAAATAGTCCACTGCAGACAACAAACTATTACATGAAAACAGAATTGGAATGTTCTGCCATTTTCATACCAACTGATTTGTACAAGGCCTGCTTCTTATGCTTGTACTGTATAATTATGACCAGCTTTTATTTTGAAATATGGGGGGGGGTCGGATCCCCCGCTGCCACCGCCGCCGGGCACTGCGCAGAGCCCGGCGGCGGTGGCAGCAGGCGGGTGGGAGAAATCTTTGGAATGGGCTCCAGCTGCGGAGGCAAGGACTTGTCTCCTTGCCGAGAGCCCTTTAAACATTGCTCCCCACATGCCCTCT
Organism: Phrynocephalus guinanensis; assembly: GCA_037367245.1. Lineage (NCBI taxonomy): Eukaryota > Metazoa > Chordata > Lepidosauria > Squamata > Agamidae > Phrynocephalus > Phrynocephalus guinanensis. The sequence continues at coordinate 85,664,500 of CM074738.1, forward strand.
ACCCCAAGGGGAGGGTGGGTGGGCAGTGAGCGATCTTTGGACAGGGCTCTGGCTTCGGAGACAAGAGCTTTTGTCCGCAGCCCAGAGCCCTTTAAACATCACCCGCTGCTGCACGCACCCCCGAGGGGAGGGCAGGCGAGCCGTGCGCGATGGCTTCCCTTTCCCTTAAGCCCTTTGGGGGTACTGCGGTCCCGCAATATAGCGGGGCCGCGGTCCGTGAATCGTGAAAGGGCGGGGGACCACTGTAGCTCTTAAATTTTATTCAAATTTAATGTGAAATTTCATTGTTTTACAGAGACATAGACACTTTAAATGGTGTTGTTCTGTATCAAGCCAGTATGATGTAATAGGTAGTATCAGGGTGGATTTGATTTAAATTACTTTGATTTAAATCAAATCCACAATTTAAATCACTAGTCAGTAAGGCTTGATTTAAATCATGATGTTCTACATAAAGCCATTTTCTGCCATTTTTGCTGGAGTTGTTTTAATCTTAATACAGTAATACCTCGGATAAAGAATGCCTCGGATAACAAATTTTTCGGATAACAAATGGAAATTTCCAGGTATAGGGTTGCCTCGGATAGCGAATGTTCCCAATGGACTGCCTTGGATAAGAAATGTTTCATAATGCCTTGCAAAAATGTGTACCCTGAATGCATTGCAGGATGCATAGTTTGTGGAGGGGTGGAAGGAGTTAGAGCATTTTTTTCATGGTGTTTTGGAGCCATTCTGTACATTTTTTTGCTGAGGGATTTGGACCTTTTGAACTTGGCAAGATAGGAAGCTAGCTTTTATTAATCTTTGCACTGCTTTTCTTTGCATTTTTGGCTGGAAGTGGCTGGGCTAGTCTTGCTGGTTCCATTTCCCCATGTTTGCAGTCTTTTTTCATTGCTTTGCAGGCAAAAATGGGCTGGATTTTTCTTCCTGCTTATGTTTGTTTGTTCGCATTTTCCCCCATTGCACTTTGGGTGGGAACAGGCTGGGGTAGTCTTGCTGGTTTCTCTTGTCCATGTTTGCATTGCACTGCAGGGGGTGTTCTGGAGGGTGTTCCAGCACTGCAAGCCTTTAAAGTTCATTTTATAAAGAGGTCTGGAACCTCCCCCCAGCTTCCCCCCTTTTTAGGACCTACGGAACGGATTAATTGGTTTCAATGGGAAACCACGTTTCGGATAACAAATGTTTCGGATAATAAATTGCCTCTGAGAATGAATTAAATTCATTATCAGAGGTACCACTGTACTTAGTACCAGATAAAGGTTTCATTTTTAAAATAATAACTTTTCAGATTAGTTTTACAGTTATATCAGAAAATTACTGATTTGGTGCTTATATACCGTTAGAAATACACAGATAGATAATTGTGAAATTATTGCAGGGTGCACTATCTCCAGTTTAATAGGTTAATCATTTATATTTGGACAACTCTTCTGTTGTACTTTACTGGAAGGAGAAAAATAATCATTAACTTAATAAAACAATTTAAATAGTTATATTTAGCCAAAACAATAACATTATATAACATTATATATACTGTACTTGTTTTTGCTTAAACATCCATGTTTGTTAACTGATGTGGTTAAAATATCTTTTTAAAAACTTAGACTGACAGTCTATATATTCCCAAACTGGGTCTCTTTTATGTCCTGCTGCCGTTACGGTTTTTTCTCCTTAAGGAAGAGAGTGAAAATGATAAACCTCAGGATGCTGTACACATAAAGATCTCAAGATGTGGAGTACTGTGCTCTAAAAATTTCACTTTCATTTTACTGCTTGCCCCTCCCTCCTCAAAATTTACTCCTTGTGCAGACCGATTCCATTCCAAACAACTTTCTATTCATTGAACTTCTTGAAACGTAGCACTTAAGAGGTAAGGGGGTTGATTCTGTGTACATAGATTTGCATAGGAACAATGGGAGTAAGGTCTTTTCCTCAATTCTGATGTTTATTTTATAACTTTTTTTGCTCTGAAGGAGGCATGTTATCATTGGAGACCCAAATGCACAGTTTTGAAAATAGCAAAACCAAGCATCTTTGATAATATCTTCTAGATAGAAAAATTGCCCCAAATAATCAGAAACCTCTGGGAGAGCATGACATGGTGAATGGATTAATGTGCATTTGGGTCTGCAATGATAAACCTTATGCTACATAAATAAGAACTAATTTCATGATGAATAACCTTTGGACTATAACATATCTTAACTAGAACAGGATCTTTAGAAAAACATTTCCTCAAAAAGCATTTAAATTAAAAATAAACTTATTTAAATAAAAAAATCAATTTTAATAAAAAAATGCAATTTTTGGATTTTTTAAATCATTGATTTTTATCTACCCTGGGTAGTATGTTTGACTTGAGGTGCGAAATGAAGGTTAATAAGCTTACAGGGTATCTCTGAGGAATGTGCTGTTTCACCTTTATGTGGCAATTGCTGTGTTTCTCTGGAAATGGAAAGTTGTTATAGCAATAGTTCCCAACCTTGTTTGCTCAGAGGTTAATTGTATTTCCTCTCTCAATATCCCTGACCATACTTCCTGGGACTGCTATGCACTGAAGTAAAAAAACATTTTACAGACCCATATTTGAGAACCACCGTGCTAGCAAAATGAAGAGAAAGGCCAAAATGGCAGAGGAAAGGAGACGGGAAATTTCTCTTTTCATTGCTATCATTTCTTTTACTTGCAGACCATAGGGTTTTTAAAAATACACAAAATATAGGGAGTTGAAATAAGCCCTGCTTCTGTTCCTCAGTGCCAAAAACTACAGGGGCTGCATATATGTTCTAACAAAGACAGTGTACTGCACAGAACACCTTGCAAGCATGTTGGAGCGGGAAGACGATAAGGAAGCAGGGGGCTTAGCCTTGATCTCTGACCTAAACCTTGGGGTCAGGGAAACTGAGAAACTGAAAGCTAGGGAGCTTAACTCTCTCGATATGTTTACTTGCAGAGGGATTGCAGGACGTGGCAGTGAAAATGGGCCTTGGAGGCCATATTTTGTCCCTTCTACTGTATGTCCCTTCTCTCCCTTTTATCATTCCCTACTTGATGAATTCTAACACCTCTAATCTGTATATACTCTCCCATATTTGATAGATTTATGCTCCATGTTCACATGATTCTGTCTTATTTAAGATATTTCATACTTGGCACAAAATAGCGATGTCTGTTTTGACAGGAAGGAGCCTGGTAGTGACAGTATTCAGCTGAAAATGGAGCTTTCATTTATGTACTCAGGAGAAGCAGTATTCCTCATAAATCATCTGTGCCACACATGGGATATCTCACAAGTCATGTTAGATTTATAAAAAGATGAGAGTAAAATGAAGTGATATGAAGCGAGAGAGTGACAGCATAAATGCCTTTCTGTTTCTAAGGCAAATAAAGTCAGACTTAAAAGGAAATATTATGGGGTTTGCCCAGTAACTATTTTCTATTTATTACTGACATCTTTTTAAACAGAATACTAGAAGCTTGTATTACAGTCATATTCTTTGCTATAGAAATTTTAAAAATAGAATTCATAATAAGTCATGGATGTCTTCCAAATAGAGTACTGATATTAGTTTGGTTTGTAATGTATTAAAACTTAACCCAAGCCTGCAAAGAATCTTAGGTTCATTTTCTAGAAGGTAGCCATGTTGGTCTGCATCAACAAACATAATTGTGTCCTGTGGCACCTTGAAAGCTGTTACATTTATTATGCCTCAAGCTTCTGTAGAATAATCAATTTCATCAGTAAAGTTGATGTAAAGGTGATCCCAGGTTGGTAGAAGAAATGGCCATGTAATTAGTGTTGTCAAAATGAATGAAATCATAGAAACCAAGACAGAAAAATTACCTTAAAACTTATATTTATATAGAACAAACTATAGTGACTATTTTTAAAGTAGTATTGATCAGTATTCTGCCACTAATTAGTTGCCTTAGTAATATCAGTCTCAGCCACAGACAGCATACTTGAACAGTTTGGCTTATTGCACCAGTTTACCAACATAGATTCTCATTTTGAAGTTCCTTAGTTTGGCAGCAGCTGTCTTAGGGTCACCAACAGAGTATACTAGGATGCTGAAATGTTTTAAAAATTAGTTGGGACTTGCTTCTGAGAAAACATGGATAGAATTGGGCCAGTAATTCCAAACTGAAGAGAAAATTGCTTAATCAATAATACCACATAACGTCTGCTTCTTATTTTAAGGTTATGGCTCCAAACTGAACATTGGAGCTTCTGTAAAATCTCTGAACAGAAAGGATTTGTTTAGGTTTTCTTTAGTTTTCCTGTTTTAAATTAGATAACTAAAATAAGCTCAGAGAATGTAGTGATCTGATAGATACAAAAGTGAGTCAGGGTGTAATCCTATGCTTATTTCCCTGGAAGTAAGTGCCATTGAACTCAATGGGCAAGTCATGTTAGAATAAGTTTAAAGTTGTGTAACCTAGATTGGCTACTGGAATTTAATTTAAACTCATGGAAGGTTTCCTATTTAATTCAGGTTCCAAGTTTTCCAAGGCCTCGCTGGAGAAACCTTCAATGACCTTAGGATGCTTCTGGGATAAGGGGCAGAGCCTTTAATAGTAAAATATTGCTACCATATCACTGCAGACAGGTCAGATGCTAACCCTAATCCCAGTAGCTGGTGGGCTGCAGAAGGGGCCGAGTATAGACTGGCGTCCAAAAGGCCCAAAGTCAGCCCTGAGGCCTCATCATCATCCAACTGCCAGCGGGCGCCTCCTGTTCACCACCTCTGTGAACAATCAAAACATTGGGTTTTTTTTTTACCAAGTTATTAATGTAATAGAAGTTTGCTCAGTAATACTTCTGAGTAGACATCCCTGGGATTGGCCTGCTGGATGATGATTATTTTAAATGTGGCTGCATTATTGATAGTGCAGTTTCATACATGTCTACCAAGAAGTGAGTTTTACGGAGTTGAACTGGATGTATTCTGAAGAAAATATTGTACTATATAGAATTTCAGGTTGAGAGGCTAAAAAGGTAAAGGTGCTAGTCAGTGCACATGGAGAGTTTATTTATTTATTATTTAGTTACAACATTTTTTAGCCGCCCCACTACCAGGTGGTCTCTGGGCAGCCTACAATAATATGTTAAAACTACAAAACAATAAAACAGTATGACTATTAAAACTATAAAATACAATATATACGAAAACAATTTACATACAGTACAGATTATAAAACTGCTGCTCATGAGTCCAGCTAAAACACTGTCTAATTAAAATGTTGCTTGAACAGGAGGGTCTTTACCTGTCGCCAAAAAGCCAAAAGTGTCGTCGCCAGGCAGATCTCTGTAGGGAGTTGCAGTTCATGATTTGTCTAACTGCTTGCTCTTTCTCTCTAGGATCCTTCAGTTACACAAGTGACAAGAAATATTCCTCCAGGATTAGATGAATACAATCCTTTCTCAGATTCCAGAACAGTAAGCATCCTTGTCTTTCTCTCAAATAAGCATGTGAGACTTTGAGTTTGTTATAAATTAAACCTGTCTGAGCTACAAGTGTTTATGTTTTTAAAATAATGGATTTGTTGCGCATGAACGTATGATTGTCTGGTTATATGAATGGCTATTATAGTAAGACTAGACTCTAGAGTATGTTGGTAAACCTGTAAAATGGCTTCTGCTCAGAAAATAAAAGTACTGGTATATTGCCTGCAATATCCCTGGTGTTTTTCAGGTTGCAATATTGTTTTGGGTACCAGGAAAAACACAACTATTCAGGGTTCGATCCAGTGATCTCTGTGAGGGCATTCTAACAGCATAGTTTGGAACAGATATTCTTTCTTCCATACAGAGGGAGGAGATAGTTCATTGAGGATGAAGAGGAATACTTTGTGGGCATAATCTTCCCCTGCTGGTGGTGCTGCAACAGGAATGGCAAAAAGGGGGCAGATTTAAAGTTTTTTCATTCCATCAGAGGCCCAGCTTTAAGGAGGAGCAAAAAAAATGGCAGACCAGGGCTGGTGTCCATTTGACTGTTTCTCCCCTATCCTATTTTGATTGATCTATGAGATGTTACTGATGCTCCTATATAAACAGTAATAAATATAAGGGTTTATTTAAAAATCTGCGAGTAACGTGAAATTATCTATAATCTTGTCTTTGTGATCTAAAAGTATACTATTTAAAAATACTCTGCTGAGGTTGGTACACTAATTGACTATTTTAATGAACAAGATACAGTATCTCTAATTCAACATCAACAATAAATACCAACAGGCAGTAATGCTATAGGATAGCCTGCTAGGGAGCTTCTGTAAAAAGAACATTTTCACCAACTATTGATTTCTCATTGAACATTTGTCCAAAGCTGAAATTCAGTTTTTATACTTGTTAACATATACATTTTGCATAGCTGTATGACTTTGGGATTTAAGCATATGTGCCTATAGTATTTTTCCTCACAATTGCAAGACTTTATTTGATATTTTTTAGAGTTTAGGTTTTTTTATTTTTTGGATTTGGGTTTTTCATATGGAGGCTAGAATTAATGTAAATCAATAAAAGTTGTACATAATTAAGGTCTGGAGTTGCCTGGAATTATTGCAACAGTGAAGACACTTGTAATCAGATATCCAGATGACTTTGAAATGAATTGTTTACTGCTAATCTGGCTTCATTCTGGGATCTACTTTTACTCGGATAATATCAGTTCTCACGAATAATTGACTTGATTTCTTTGCCTGGGAGGTATATAAATATTTGTAGAACTCCTGAGGGAATCCATTATCGCCAGATTCTGACACACACCATGTCTCACCAATTAGTGTAGATTACAAATGTACAATTTTCATTAGGCCTGTGCAGTTATTTTGTGCAACCTCCAAATAGATGTTCGGGTGCAAGCCTCACTGCTAATATCCCTTTATTAAGACAGCTTTGCAAAAAAAAATTTTAGCAAGTCTACATAGGCACAAATATCTAGCAACACAGGCAAAAGAGATGATCTTGAGTGTGTGTTCCTGCCTCTTCTCGCCACTTCTATCTTGTTCAGGCTGCAAACACTTGCATAAATCTGTTGTATCACTTTCATGAGATGTTTGCAAAATTAATAAGAGTAAAGTCTTGTGATGAAGTAGAACACCTTTAACTTACAGAGATAACTTGTGTCCAAAACAAATTTGCTTTAATCTTAGAAAAAGGTTAAATTGCAAGAACAGTTTTAAAAATATATTTGATTTGTGCTGCTTTATCTTATGAAGGTCTTTTGTGTTGCTGTAACTCTGGTAAATACTGACTGAGCCATTGTGTATCTTCCTGTGATGCTCTTCAGACAGAGATGTTGCTTTTCTCTTCTCCACAGCTATATTGGAGCAGCTGGAGTCTATTTCCATAGCTTGAGCTTGAATAAAGTGTGTGTCTGCATGTGCTCACAAAATCTGCTAGGAAGAGAATTCTGATCTCTTTAGTATGCTAATTAATGCAGGCAAACTATCTCAATTGTTCTTGGAGTTTCTCTGCTGAGCTATTTAAAGTAAACACTGTTGAACGGGCTCTGAAACCTAATATCTATTCAATCCAAATGGTTGCGTTCTGTACTGAGTATTGAATTTTTGTGTTCAGTGCCTGAAACATTATGCCCAGCTTGGCATTGGACTTCATTGTTGAAAGGGATTTATTTGTTTATTTGTTTATTCAATTTATATACCGCCAATCTGGCAGAAAGCCACTTTGATCCAGACAGTTCCCCCCACTCATAAAGATAATAAAGAATCGTTTTCATTAGAGCTATTGTTTGTTTATGACTTTGTTTTCTTGATTATTGTTTGTTTAAAGTTTACTGAAATATGAACTTCAAATCAGCAAGAACATTTTCTGTTTGTATAATAATGTGTTAGAAGCCATAGTCAATAGCCATACAGAGAGACATTTTGTATCAAGTTTCGCAGTGGAGTGAGCTCCCGCTGTTAACCCCAGCTCCTGCTAACCTAGCAGTTTGAAAGCATGTAAATGCAAGTAGATAAATTGGTACCGCTGTAAAAAGCGGTACCAATTTATCTACTGTAGCTGTTTTTAAATCTATGTGGAATGTTTTAAATGAGTTGAATATAGCAACCATGAAATTTCGTTGTTCCTGCAAGGGGGCAATGACAATAAAGATTCCTGTTCATATCGTATTCCTATTAGGAAGGTAAACAGTGTTCTGTCCACAGAAATGGGTGCAGCCACGTCAGCCACATGACCATGGGCTTACACAACACTGGCTCTTTGGCTTGGAAACGAAGAGGAGCACCACCCCTAGAGTTGGACACGACTAACACACATGTGCGGGGGGAACCTTTACCTTTACCTTACCAAAAAGTAGAAGCCACTGATCAGAGGCAGAAAAGTGCAGGCATGACCAGGAGAGTGAGGGAGCTACTTTGCTCCAGCAAATACGTCATCTGATCACTGTCTTTAGGAGCAAACCAGCTTATCCCTGAGAGATACCTAATAGCGGGCTTAGCACCTGTGTAGTCAACTTCACTGTTTGCACTGTGTAGCTGCCCTGCTCCTGTACTTCATGTAGTATGCGATGTACAGAGTTGAACATGCTGCTAATCATACAAATGCATTTTGTACACCTTGCACTTTTCCGTCTTTAGTAATTATCTCAAAACTCTCCAGAAGTGTCTCTGGATTGATTCTCTTTGTTTTCCCCTTTCAATAGCCACCCCCAGGAACTGTAAAAATTCCCAATGTGCCCAGTACCCAACCAGCTATAATGAAACCTACTGAAGAACCACCTGCTTATACTCAAATTGCCAAGGTACATTTAATATTATTTGCAACAGAATCTCAGCATGTGGAGTTGGATTCCTTTTGCTTTTGCTTCTGTTGCTTATTTCTCAATTTCTTTCCCCCCAGGAACATGCTTTGGCCCAAGCTGAACTACTTAAGCGTCAGGAAGAATTAGAAAGAAAAGCAGCTGAACTCGATCGCAGGGAAAGAGAAATGCAGAGTCTCAGCCAGCAGGGAGGTATGTCTTAATATTATCTGAAAAGACAATAGAGTGAAGTTATAAAATGAAAAAACCCAACAAAATGTAGCGGTGGAAAGCGCTTTATTAAAGAATTTCAGTTGTGCATAAATTAATGTCTGAAAGTTGAGGTTGCTACTAGCCTTCTCTTAAAAACAAATTTTAAATTCACTTTCTGTAGTTTAATGATGTCTGTTTATATTTGAATCTCCGAGATGCCAATGTGCAGTTTTTGTGGTGAAGTTATAATTAACTACAGTTCTGAATTCTTTATAGCAGCAATATGCACTGTAGTCTTTCATGGGTCTTGCTGCTTTCATAAAGAGACACAAATTACTTCCAAGAAAAACAAGCATCATTCCTAACTGAATTGAGGAAGGCTGCACTTTAGAATGTACAAATATAGATGCATTTGTTTGCTTGGGTTACATTTGAAAAACAGTTGCCCTTTAAAAAAACCTGAAATAGTTAGACAGCTAGCATCCTGTGAATGGAGTTCCTAACCACATAGTACTAGTCATATTGGGTGTTAGTTGCAGAAAAATGTGCGCAGTATTACCACTGGAATTGCAATACATTCTATTTTGACTTCATCAAAAGATAAGCCATACTTCCTGGAGGCACTGATGTTACACCTCTTCTCTCTTACCTTTTCCTCTGCAATCTCTCTCTCTCAAACCCCAAAATCTAAAACCATACTCTCCTTGATCATTCTGCTCTAGGGGAAGTATTTGTTTTCATGTATGAGACACATTTTGCATACTGAATACTAATTCACTGTTTTCCCTTTGGTTAAAAGTTAAATTTTGTTTTCACTGAGACAGTGAAACAGTTGGAGAGGCTGATTTCAGACTGAGGCTGCATTCCTTTCTGGAGCATTGCAGCTCTGGCTAGAGACCAGTGGTACCCAATACTTTCCCTATCATGTTTAAATCTATATATCTACAGTATATCTCTGTGTGCTCTGCTTCCATCTTTACATTTCACTCCCCTCTGTTCCCACCAGTCTCTTTGCTCACCAATAGAGTCTTCTAAAAATTGTAAGGGTGTGGTGGGTATGGTGGTCATAGCATCTGGGCTTTTCAGAAACTTAATAGCTGCATGGAAGATGGGGCTGTGTTGAAGTGGCTGTATGCCAGCAGTATTCTATCCACAAATTAATGCCTGCCATTTTAAATGTCTTCTTAAAAGTTGTCAGTTACAGTTATTGATTATTACTTTCTGAATCCAGATTTGTAATCTTCATTGGCAGGCTCTTACATTATTACATTATTCCTACTTGGAGATAATTTCTTAAGGAAGACATGTACATAATGTAGTGGCATGCAACCTGTATGAGCAGGAAAAGATGGAAAAGCATTTCTGCAAATATGAAAAATGAAGTGTGTGTAGTAACAATAATGACACATCAAATATTTTACTTTCAATTCTTGCAGGAAGAAAAAATAATTGGCCTCCATTACCTGGAAATTTCCCAGTTGGTCCATGTTTTTACCAGGATTTCTCAGTAGACATCCCTGTAGAATTCCAGAAAACAGTAAAGATTATGTATTATTTGTGGATGTGTAAGTAAGTTTTGCAGCACTTCTGTATCTACATCTGGAAGTTGAGTCATGGCAACTGGAGTTCTTTTCTGGAGAGATTGAAATATTTTGCTACTCACCCAAGCAGCTTCATCAGTCTGAGGGCGAGTCCTCCAATTTATAGTTCACCTTCATTTTGCATCATCCTGGACTAAATAGGCTCATAAGTAGGACAATGACCCGAATAGGCTTGTTAGGTAGACAATGGCCTGAATAGGTTTGTATGTGGACAGTGGTCCTAATAGGTTCATTAGGTGGACAATATTCTAGGATGCGTGAAAATCCCACCTATGCAACCTTTCCCAACACCCATTAAGTATGGGTTGTTAGCTATGGCATTGCTGGTAGAGGGGCAATGTGCTTCTGACTTGTTTGGGGATTGATGAAAGTACCACTTGATAAGTAGCAGACAGATTGTGTCTAAGTGCTCCAGCTCTGTTGAAGAGAGGGGTTTTCAATACGCACATGGATGGCTTCCCTGACCCCTCTCTCAAGCCAACTATCTTCTCTGTCTAATATGTGTACATCCTTATCTTTGAATGAGTGCCCTTTCTCCTTCAAATGGAGGTGTACTGCTGATTCTGGTCCTGAGCTGTTGCCCCTCCTACAGTATGTTGAGCCATCCTCCTGTTTAATTTAGTTTCTCCAATATAGAGATCTGCACACTCCTCACTGCACTGGACCGCATATACTATATTGCTCCTTTTGTGTTTTGGTGTTGGGTCTTTTGGGTGGACGAGTCTCTGCCTTAGTGTGTTTGTGGGTTTGAAGTAACCAGGGATGTGCTGTTTGCTGAAGCTGCTTGGATGAGTAGCTAAATGTTTCGATCTCTCAAGAAAAGAATTCCGGTTGCCATGAGTCAACTTCCAAATGTTTAAGGTAATGCATATATATAGGCATTTGTGGTTGTATATCTGTAATGCAGTTGATTCAGAGGAACAGAGATGGTGTGGATAATGGTCAGTAACACACAACAAAATCTTCTCTCTCTGTCTCACTCAGGTGAATAAGCCTAGATGCACATGATTACCATCATGCACTGCTTTGCAAAAGCAATTTATCACATGAGTGACAATCTGGCAGATGCAAATAAAAATGATTTCAATTCCTCCGACTCTCTGTGGAAGAACAGGAAATATTCAATTTCTGGTATCCTGAACCAGCTCAGAATAGAGTTGTAACATTTGTGGAAACTTTGGGGGGAAATGGGGACAATGTGTTTCTCCCAATTCTGTTTTTTTTTCCAAAAAAAATTCCCCCATGGCTTCAAAATTTATCTAAAGTTTACATCTTCAACTCAGAAGCAGCTTCAGGATACAGGAAAGAAGGAACTGTAAGGCTGTCAATTCCAATTCATTGGAACAGACTAAACTGAAATAGTAGAACACCCAGAGAGATTCATAAAGGTATTGGCTGGGGTGAGTTGGTTTGCTCCAGTGAGGCACACATGAGGATGCTAGAAGAAAGAGCAGACCAACTCTACCCATCAGCACACACAACAACAAATGCCCATACAAACTCTTAGGGAGGTATCCAACTCAGAACCCTAAATAAATGAGTGGCTTTTTCGCTGTTAAATTAACCTCTTTTGTGATGGTATATATGAAATTGGCCAAATTCCTTTTCACATAAATTTATGTGGAAGGAGTTGAATGTATAATAATTAAAAGCTTTCTCTTACCCCATTTTAGGTTATAAGGGTCTCTGGGAACCCTTTGGGAGTATTGAGATAGTGTTAGCCCTTAAATACCGAGCATTGCTACTAGACATTTGTTTTTGTACAAATAAAAAGTAGATGTATTCTGAATTTGTTTGCCTATGGACAGGGTGTCCTCAAATAATAGTTACGAGATGCTGCTAAAAGATTGGTAGTAGAGATTCGATATTAAGTTTATATCATTGTTAAAATGCTTATTGAAAGTGTGGCAATTCAGTTCTAACATGCATCTGTTCTTACAGTCCATGCAGTGACGCTGTTTCTTAACATTTTTGGATGTCTGGCCTGGTTTTGCCTTGACCCAAAACGAGGAGTTGACTTTGGACTGAGTATTCTTTGGTTCTTGCTTTTTACTCCTTGCTCATTTGTCTGCTGGTACAGACCACTTTATGGAGCTTTCAGGTAACTTTCTGTCTCATGTCATCTTCTTCTTCATTTCCAAGAAATAAGCTTTCAACATAATTTTGTCTGTCTCTAGAGCCTAGTTGGACAGGTAAGTTCAAGGTGGTGGTGCAGTGGATATGGTAAAACAATCCCCTTTGTTGATTAATGGCAACCGAGGCTCTCCATATGAATTTTGAGTTTTCCCTTCACATAGTTGCACTTCTAAATGTTGTTTTTAAGCATTAATCTTTTTAGAACAAAGGGGCAAATAAGATTCCAAAATGATATGTAAGATTATAGATATCATTTGGGATGTGAATAAGTTTATAATCCTTGCGTAAGTGATCTGTCTAACTATGTAAGAGATAATGGAGTAACCAACACTACTCAGAATATCTTTAGGTTTGTTTAGGTGCCTAGTTTGCTATTTTTAATTTGTGGCTTTTTGTGTTGCATGTTATTTCTGACATGACATCTGACACTTCAGAGGTGGCTGCTGTTCTTGAACTATTTAATTATTGTCCAACTGGATAGAGAGTTCAGATTTGGAAATACTTTTCTAGAAAGCGGGCAGGCATAAACAAACCATGTTTGTTTAACATTCTGTATATTTTTGTTGATTATGCATTCCTGCTATAAATTCTGATGATTATCTGTGCTTATGGTTGACAGATTCTCTCATGACACCTTGGATTTCCCTTCCCCTTTCCTCTCTTTCAGGAGTGACAGTTCTTTTAGATTTTTCGTTTTCTTCTTTGTGTACATCTGTCAGTTTGCTGTCCACGTACTCCAGGCAGCAGGATTCCAGGGATGGGGCAATTGGTAAGTCTCCGGCTTTATCATTCACGGGAACATCAATATGCCACCTTTATAAAGATGCAGCAGCACACTGAGAAGAGCATGCTTGGGAATATTTTATGCAAGTAAAGCCTAGTCATTATGTTACAAATGTTTGTCCAGGTGCTTTGTACTGAAAGTTTCTTTAAGTGATTGCATTGATCCAGATGCCCAGGGTAGTGTGTGTGTTTGTTGTGTCATTATAGTCGTGACCTAGTACTTACACTTTAATTGTGTAAGTACTAAACTGTCCAAAACTGCTAGCAGCTTAATCTTTGTTTTCTCATGTTTCTTAATCCCAAGCCCTCATTGTGTTGTGAAAAGTAGCTGTCTTGTCAATTAAGAACAGCTAGCAGAGAGATGAGCGAAAGGTGAGGACCCTTCCTGATAGGGTACTGGCAAATAACCAATCAACTGCAAAAAGAGTGTTGCCTGAAGAAATAGGCACGGCCATCAGCCTTGTCGCACAACCGATAGAGATTTCTCATTAGCTTCCTGTCCACCATGAGAATATATACCGTATTTATTGGCGTATAACACTCACTTTTCCCCCCTGAAAATAGGGGGCAAATTATGTATGCGTGTTATACGCCGATATAATATGAGGCGACCAGTGTGCTTGGCAAAAACAACGACTGCCGTCCCATAGCCCAGTGTTTTTCAACCACCGTTCCGCGGCACAGTAGTGTGCCGCGAGATGTTGCCTGGTGTGCCGTGGGAAAAATTCTCCCTACACCAGCAATGCCCCCCCCGCATCCCGCTCGCGACCAAGGCAGTGGTGCGGCGCCAGCGAGCCGGAGGAAGGTGGGGTGTTTAGAAAGAAGCCGGCTGCCGCAAGGCTTCCTTGGGAGATGTAGTTCCTCCCGCAGGTCTGAGACGCGGTCCAGGGGAGGAGAGCGGACTACCTTTCCGGGCGTGCTTTGCCCGCCGGCGAGGAAAGGCTGGCCGTGGGCGGGGAAGGAGAAGAAATAAGGGAGGAGGAGGAGGAAGAGGAGACTGGAGAGCGAGAGAGTGAGAGAGAGCCGGGAGACCCGTGCAGGCGCATTGCGGCGAAGGGCGCTCCAGAAGCCGCTCTTAAAGGTTCTTGGGGTTGGTTCCCCCTCCTTGCTCACCGAACCCCCTCCCTCTCTCCCCCGCCTCGCACACTCGCTGTTTGCCTCCCGAGGGTGGGCGCGCACCCCTGCTGAGCCAGGTAGGAGCGCGCATGCGCACCCCTCTTTTAAGGGTGGGGAGCGGGCGGCCGTTGACAATGGTCATTTTTTGTGTGGGGGGGTGTAAATAAAGGGGAGGATGTGGGAGGCTGAGGAGGGGATTCCTAGGACCGGAGGAGACGGGGATGGGGGGTCCCTTCCGGGCCCTGTGGCTGCCTGGCTGGAAGGAGGCGGGGGGGGGGGAGAGAAGGGAGGCTTATACTGGAAGGGGTAAAAGATGGGTGTTGGGGGATCGTATATGAAGAGCCTCCCCCAGCCCCACCTTCCTGGGTTTGCAAGTTCCTCTGAAAAAAAGTGCCAGGAGGAGGGAGGGGGAAGGTGAGGGCAGGTGGACATTTTGATAGGGATGCCTTGGGAGGGCCTGGGCTGGAGGATGGATTTGTTGTTTTTTTTGGGGGGGTGAGAAGTGTGTTTGTGTGTGTCTAATAGGCACAGAGTTAAATTTTTTAACATTTTCTAATAGTGGTGTGCCTCGTGATTTTTTTCATGAAACAAGTGTGCCTTTGCCCAAAAAAGGTTGAAAAACACTGCCATAGCCAGTGCTCACACACTGCGAGCTGACGGGGCAGGCCAGAGAAACAAGGATCCCACGCACGCCCTAACCCCCCTCCCTAAAGCCTAACTATCCCCCCCCGGGAGCAGGGAGCCCGCCCCCCGGGACCCTAACTAACCCGCCCCCTAAATCTACCCCCCTGGCGCGAGATCCCTAGCCAGACCAGATGGCCCGGATGAACACGGGCCGTCAAAGAAGTCCCGTCCTGGTTGCGCCGCCACCGCCGCCGAGCTCTCCCGCTGCCTGAGCCCTTATCAGGGCTCCAATCGGGGAGCCCAGCAGATCGGCGGCCTGTCAAATAAAGAAAAGACCGGCCAGAGCGCAGCGAGGCCACAAGCCTCCGCCGCTGCTGCTGCTGGTCACGGGCAGGCCGCCGTGGCCGCGGCCGCCGCCCGCCTCGCCAGACAAGGCCCCGATCCTCGGCTGCACGGACGGAGCCGGGAGCCCTCCCCCGGTAAGGCAAAGGAGCCTCCGATGAGTGGGGGGGGCGCCGGCTGGAGCGGACAAACCGCGCGTCCGGAGCAGCCGAAAATCTCGCCGCAGACCAGCGGCGGCGGCCTTTGTTCCCGGTGCGGGCAGTCCGCCGCCGCCGCGGCCGCCGCCCGCCTCGCCAGACAAGGCCCCGATCCTCGGCTGCACGGCCGGAGCTGCCAGGTTGCCTCAGGGACTCCGTGGGTGGGAGGTGGGTTAGGGGGAGGGTTAGATAGGGACCCAGGCAGGTGGGCGCCAAAAAAATTTTTTTTCCTAAAATTTCCCTCTTAAAATGAGGGTGCGTGTTATACGCCTGTGCGTGTTATACGCCGATAAATACGGTATATTTCATACCCAATTACTGATGAAAAATGGAGAGGCTTTTTTGCATAGTAGTTTACGATCTACTGTAGAGTTAGGTAGGAAGATGAACTCTTGCACAGAATTCAGAGGAAGGTATTTTCACTGCATGCTACATTGTACCTTCTGGAATTACTGATTTCTCTAGCCCAGCGGTTCTCAAACTGGGTGTCGTGAGCGTATGCCGGGGTGGCGCAGAAATAATGAAAAATTCATCCAGTTTCATTTATCACATTAAAGACAACTGAGCATTAAATTTGCACTGTTTTTCCTAAGTATTCAAACCGCTTGAAGGGCAGCTGTGCCGATAATTTTTTTTAGCCCGACAAGGGTGCCATGGCAAAAAAAGTTTGAGAACCACTGCTCTAGCCCACACTTTCCAGTTGATTCCCCATCTCTTTCTCTGGAGGTTTCTTTGGTAGATCTCAGATGTAACTTATGGGTGCAGAATCCAGGAGGGAAATTTGGGAAGAGATGATAAAGAAAAGCTAACTATTTTTTCTCAAAGATGCTAAACTTTTTGCTGTATAAATAAAGGTTTCTACAAGATCATTCAAGGAAGAGTTGCAGTCATTTTTTAAGATAATTTCATAGTAGATAGACCCAATTCATATTTTTTTCTAGACAGAAGCTGCTTTCCAATGCATGTGCTCAAGGTTTTACATATTAGCAAAAATGCTAACTATACTGGATGTTGGACTGTGAATTTGGGAAAAGACATATAGCTGCTGCAGGCTATTCATACTTAATCCTGTACTGTGTTTTTGTGTTACTGTTTTTAATTTCCCTAGCATCTTTCACTTGCAGAATCTGATACTTTGGGAGATCTATAGTGTGCTCTAGGGACCTATACAGACGATACATGTGTTTAGTTTCCAACATATATTGTTATGGATCTCCATGTAAATATGTGTAAATGGTGCAGACAGTCAAACTGCATGCTAATAAGTCTCCTGGAAAGGATTTAAAAACAAACAAATGAATTACTGGCAAAACCAAATGCCTTCTCCACACCAGTAATAGAATGACTTTTTTTATAAGTCATGTCATCATGGAACAGTTATATATTTTGGCACCTAGACATGTATGAGTCAGAATTTTGTAGTTTCTTACATCATGGATAGGGATTTGCTTCTGATTGCAGTATTTGCAATATTCTGGTAATACTTAATATGTTCCACATTTACATTGGAGCTCAGATAATATTGTCAACCATTTTCTCACTCAGTTAAAATAAATGTTCAAGGAGTAGAATGTAGTACAGTGGAACCTTGACTTGCGTCATTAATCCGTTCCAGTGGTCTAGACTTAAGTCAAACATGACTTAAGTCAAATGAACGTTTCCCATAGAAAGTCATGGGAAAGCGGATTAATCCGTTCCAGATGATGAAAAAGACCCCCCAAAACAGCAATTTAACACAAATTTGACTGGGATAGGAGATTCCTTCTGGGGCTGTAAATGAAATGTCTCTTCGAAGAGAGGAGGAGGCAGTGGAATTATAGTCCACAAGTTATATGCCTCCACTTTTTAATGTTCATAGCAACAATGTCTAACATTTAAGTTTTACTGATTTTTAACCTGACGTTCCAAGTTCTGAACAACTCTATGCTTACCATTAGAGTCCCACAACTTTACAGCTCCCCGACTAAAATGCTTCCATTGTGGACCAGACTTCTGCAGCCAGATTTTTTACAAGACTGAGCCGACTGTCTAACCAGCGAGGCCAGCCCCGAGCTCCTGGCCCTTCTTCTCCTCCGGCAGCAGCGGCTTCGGCGGGGCCAGCTCAGAGCACCTGGAGCTGGTCCTCGGCCTCACCGAAGCCGCTGCTGCCGGAGGAGGGGAAGAAGGCAGGAGCAGTTTGGAGGCGGCAGCCGCGATGCTGGGTTGTGGCTGCCGCCCAATTCCGGTGCCTTGCGCCGGGGCTCCGAGATGTAAGTCAAAGCTTGCGACTCAAGTCAAACAGGCCCCTTCTTGCTGCAAGTCAAATATGATGCAAGTCAAGCAGTATGTAAGTCAAGGTTCCACTGTAACTCCTTCCTTTTCATTACTCCTCTCCTCATATGGTAAGTGATTGTCAAGAGAAAAGAAAAAGCTCCAGAGATCTTAGGGACTCTCCAGGTGCAGAGAAGGTTCTCCTCTTCAGATTGTTCTTCTCCACATCTGAAAGCCAATTACAGTGGATGCCTTCCACTACTGTTATATGAACCTTACTGAAATAGATCATATCTAAACAGAGGCTAACACATGCCTTATTTACAGATCACAGGTTTGGTGGAATTAGGCCATGAAAGTTCTGTTGGCAGATTTGAACCACTGTTTTAGGTACTCATGTGTTGCAGTAGGCATTTGAAGTAAACCTGTTGCAGGTGATTTGCATACTTGGAATCCTCCTTCTATCAAACGAGCTATGAATGCAGATCTACATCTGTCTTCAGGACTATCCGCTTATACCAGTGGTGGACAACCTTCAGCTCTCCAGATGTTTTGGACCACAACTCCCAGAATTCCAAGTCTAGATTGCCAATGACAAAGGACTGTGGGAGTTGTTCTCCAAAGCATCTTGAGTGCCAAAGGTTTACCACCACTGCACTATAGCATAGAATATTGTATGCTTTTATAATGCTCTGTGTTCCTAGTAATATTATATATGCACAAAACTGTGCTTACACAAGAGGTAGTGTAACTTAAATGTGCAGCATTCTGGTCTGTCAACATTTGGTACAATCCTTGAAGCACATACCATAGTATAGTTTTACTCATTTAAAAATATTTTTATTTTATTTTCTAACATTCACATTTACCTATTTCACTGTGCATCCCACCTCCCACTTGGGTCTTATTCCAGCTTTAAAATCCTTAAGATGTTGAGATGTTCCACCAAATCCTCCTGCCTCTTCCCTTATCTACCTAGCTCCCAAAGGCTGTTTTGTCCTTTTTTATACTCTGGGACTTTTCCCTTATTGATTTCTCCCCTTCTGGCCACTTTTCCTCTTTTTGTGATTTTTCCTCCATTTTCACTTCCCCCTCTTCTACTACAGTGGTCTGTTCCTTATTTTCAGTTTCTAACTCTTTATTAGCCCCTGGAGAGAGGAGTGATGCACCACCCCCTTCACTTTTAAAAAATTCTGTTTTTCCAAAAATTAAAATTTTATATTTATTTAAATGTGCAATTTTTTAGAAAATGAACAATTGCATCATGTTGTACAGTATATCAATCAAATGAAAGCCCTATTCATACTTTTAAAATGCTACCTGTCCCAGGTCTGTAGCTATCACAGGTATCTATTAAATGACATTTGAAATTACAGTGGCAAGTTAATTTTGGTATTTTCCCCCAATTTTGAAAATGCAATGTCTCAGAATTGGGTGGTCCCAAGAATCTGAAAATAATAATTTTTAAACATCTCGTGGTAAGGTGCAAATGTAGCAAAAATGAACCAAATCCATGACATCAAGTTCCAAAATGGATTTTTCATTGGTTGGTTTGATATGGAATGATCGGTAGGCAATGGCACTTTTTACAACAGTCAACTTGTATTTTGAATATTCTAAAGCCTCCAGTTGTAAAATTGTTAAGCTTTTCCTTGGGGGCCTAAAGAAAAGGAACAGTAGCCAAGGTTCTACAAAGGATGCCATTTTAGACCATGCATATATAATAACATCCATCCATCCATACAGGTATATTTGAAATTGGTCTCTCTCTTTTTTTCCTTCAGTGGATGGATTTCATCTCTTACTGGACTTAACAGTAATATCCCAGTGGGCATCATAATGATAATCATAGCAGCACTTTTCACAGCATCCGCAGTCATCTCACTAGTTATGTTTAAAAAGGTAGGTAATAAGACAATTGTGGCCTTCCAGATGTTTGTGGATCACTGCTCTCTTAATCACGTATCACTTAAGACTTGAACATTTTTAGTAGCTGTGGAAATTATTGGACAAACAGAATGCAGTGAGGTACCTGAGAATATTTAGGTCATATACATGTTTAACAAGAGAGGAAAGCAGTACGTTTAGGAGTTGTCAAATATATCCTAAGTTGTCATGAATTTGAAATAACATTGGTGTTTGTACTTAAATCCTAGTTATTTCAAAGGAACAAAGGCACAATTAACTTTATTCTGAAGCTTAATTAGAGCAGGTTTTTGGAGATAAAGAAAGCACTATGATTAGCATCCAGAAAAAGGGCAAGGTGGAGTTTATGTTGCCCAGTTTTATGCTATTGGGCAAGTCAGCTTCGAAGCAGGTACTTTTAATGGCAGTTTGATTCATTTTATTGCATATTGCACATATTAAAATGTAAAACATAATATGTCATGAAGAGAGAAGAAAAATCTATTTATCAATGTTGGCCTTTCTTCTGCTGTATGAGAAGCTTCTTAATCCTAAATATTATGCTCTAAATCTAGTTACTAGCCCCATCTAGAGTAGAGCATTGAAATTATTCCATTGGCCAACACGTAAATAAATTTTGTTCATTCAACAGTTGAACTGCTGTTGGGAATGCCAAGATAATGGTTTAGAAAAATTACCAATAGATAATTCTGCTTACAACCAGAAGAAGAATTAAAACAACACATATGCATTCCAAATAGGTTACAAGACACATTTTTCTAATAGCAGTAAATTGGCAATAGTGGCATAATGGTGTTTCATTTGGGAAAAACCAATTGGAACGACCTGGGCATGGACAATTTTTATTTTTGTATCTTAGTAGGAAACAGAAATTCCTAACAGAATAGCTCATAAGGGATCCGCTTCCACTTCTTCACATAAACGGAATTATGTAAGCCACTGTTGGTGAGATTGTATCTGTGGCTTTTTTGACATCCACTAGGGGTCACACGTCATACAGTGAATACCTATCATAGCGTTCAAATCAGACAAGGCAGAAAGCTAGTTCAATAAAAATATATTTGGTCCCCTTTTATTTTAGGGTGAAGATACTCCAAATTTTTCCCCCATATAGGGCTGGTCTATATTTGGTTTGGGGAAATGAATAGTCTGTACAATTTTATTTTTAAACTGGCTTTTCCAGACATGATCCAATCCATGAGCATCATATGACAGATTTAGAATATTGACATAAGGAAGCACAGAATTTAAGCGTAATTAAAAATTCTTCCTGAACTCTTCACTGGGTTCTATATCAAGAATCTGGATCCTTACAGATTATCAGAAGTGTTTTAATGGGTTGCACTAATACTTTCTTTTGCATTTCTCATTTTGAAATAACCTTTTAAATATCTAACTCTGATGTATCTTTGGATTTAGTAACATTATTTGGATATTTATTGAATGTTTTGAACTGGCATGATCTTAAATTGTCTTGTTTTGCCATTTTCATGTGTTGCATAGTTGTATTTTATGTTTATTAAAAAGTTGAGTGAATCAAGGCTGGGGGCAGCCTTGTACTCTTTGTAAAGTACTCTGAAATCCTAGCACACATACTGAGTGTTGCTTTTGGTACCCACATAAGATTGACAGATATGTTTGCAATGGCTCCTTTTGAGTATGTGTTAAGAACTATAATAAGTCCATCAATGAAAGCATTAAATTATGTTTTTGAAAGGAGATTAGCAGTTCATTTTTTCCAATTGCATCTGAGCCTTTTAAAGGAGGGTTGTTCCTTGTGCCTCTCTTTAGATTAGCAGTGTGCTATAAACAGAATGGATGGTTTAAGACTTGAATAGTTTAAAGCTGAATCAAATCTTATATTAATGAGAGATAAATATACTGTACATGAGTTCAACTTGTACATATTAACAAACAGGTGTGCTGAATTCTGAATTTCAGTGATTTGATGGGACAGGAAATTACACTAGGTTAAAATAACATTTTATCTGGTTGGAATTATAATGGCGTTCACAGGACGCCAGCAAAAATCCTCACTTTGTCCTGTTCTTCCTTGTAAGCCAATCAGCCATTTAACCCTTTTTATATACAGTATTGTTGTACCATGAAATTTATTGTCCTTGCCATTGGTAATCAGTGAGGTGAGTTAAGGCCAGGACGAGTAGAATGTGATGATGTCTCTCTACTGAGTAGAGAGGCCTCTATATGGAAATAATGGTTTCCACAGCATTAGCATGTGGAAACCTGTGACATGTATGTAGTTCTACCTGGGGGGGTCATGATACATACAGGTAAAACTCGAAAAATTAGAATATTGTGCAAATGTTCATTTATTTCAGTAAGTCAACTCAAATGGTGAAACTAATATGTGAGGTAGACTCATGACATGCAAAACGAGATATATCAAGCCTTACTTTGGTATAATTGTGATGTTTATGGCATACAGCTTATGAAAACCCCAAATTCACAATTTCAGAACATTAGAATAGTGTGAAAAGGTTCAATATTCTACGCTCAAAGTGTCCCACTCTAATTAGCTAATGAATCCATAACACCTATAAAGGGTTCCTGGTCTCTCAGGCTGGTTCAGTAGGAATCACAATCATGGGAAAGACTGCTGATCTGATAGTTGTGCAGAAAACCCTCATTGACACCCTCCATGAGGAGGGAAAGCCAGAAAAGGTACAGAAGTTGGATGTTCCCAAAGTGCTGTATTAAAGCACATCAATAGAAAGTTATGTGGAAGGGAAAGTGTGGAAGAAAAAGCTGCAAAAGCAGCAGGGATGACCGCGGCCTGGAGAGGATTGTCAGGAAAAGGCCATTCAAAAGTGTTGTGGACTTTCACAAGGAGTGGACTGAGGCTGGAGTTCGTGCATCAAGAGCCACCACACACAGGAGGATCCCGCACATGGGCTTCAAATGTCGTATTCCTCTTGTCAAGCAGCTCCTGAACACTGTTGATCAGTGGTCCAAAATCCTATTTTCTGATGAAAGCAACTTTTGCATCTCATTTGGAAATCAAGGAGGAAGAATTGAGAGGTACACAATGCAGGATGCTTGAAGTCCAGTGTGAAGTTTCCAGTCTATGTTGATTTGGAGAGCCATGTCATCTGCTGGTGTTGCTCCACTGTGCAAGAGTCAACACAGCCATCTACTAGGAGATTTTGGAGCACCCCATGCTTCCTTCTGCAGACAACCTTTATGGGGATGCTGACTTCATTTTCCAGCAGGACTTGGCACCTGCCCACACTGCCAAAAGTACCAAAACCTGGTTCAGTGACCATGGGATTACTGTGCTTGATTGGCCAGCAAACTTACCAGACCTGAACCCCATAGAGAATCTATGGGGCATTGCCAAGAGAAAGATGATGGACATGAAACCGAACAATGCAGCAGAGCTGAAGGCCACTATTGACAGATCCTGGTCTTCCATAACACCTCAGCAGTGCCACAGGCTGAAAGCATCCATGCCATGCTGCATTGAGGCAGTAATTGATGCAAAAGGGGCCCAAACCAAGTACTGAATACATATGCATGCTTATACTTTTCAGAGGTCCAATTTTGTTCTCTTTCCAGTCCTTATGTTATTGATGTCTTGTAATATTCTAATTTTCTGAGATTGTGAATTTGGGGTTTTCATAAGCTGTATGCCACCATCATCACAATTATACCAAAGTAAGGCTTGACATATCTTGCTTTGCATGTAATGAATCTATCTCATATATTAGTTTCACTTTTTGAGTTGACTTACTGAAATAAATGAACATTTGCACACTATTCTAATTTTTTGAGTTTTACCTTTAAACATAATTGATTTACAGTATTATTTAACCTGTTAGTTTAATGTCTTCAGAGTTTCCTCTGTTTTGCCTGTAAAATTCTGGGTGCCTGGAAAGAACAGTCTGTTAAATGTTGGGTGATATAGGAATAATTATTTTCTGTCTGAAAATATCTCTCTCCACTTTGTGTCCCTTCAAAGGTTCATGGTTTGTACCGCACAACTGGAGCAAGCTTTGAGAAGGCCCAACAAGAATTTGCGACGGGTGTGATGTCCAACAAAACTGTACAGACTGCTGCAGCCAATGCTGCCTCCACAGCAGCTACCACTGCCGCTCAAAATGCTTTCAAGGGTAACCAAATATAGACCCGGGGGGGGGAGGGAGATGAAAATCACTACAATTCTCTGGCTGTGTTTTATTTTCCAGTCACATATATTCCCTAAAGACTTGTGATAAAATGCACACACATGTATGTCTCTTCAGCTGTGCATGAGCTAAAACAAGAAAATATATATCCTTCTTTCATTCCTTTCTACACATATTATTTATTCGGAAGTACTTCCGGCTACTACTCTAACTTAAAATGGTTCTAAGTATATTTTTCTCCATATTTTTGGTGAAAAAAAATTCAACTGTAGATCTGAAATTGAGATGACAGCTTCTGGGGTCACCTTACATGGATTTAGGTGCTTTCTGGTCAAAACCTCTCTCTAGGACTTTTCATTTTGACCTGAGAAAAGCACTTTGGATTAATGTCTTTTGTTCCTAGCACTTGCTTCCGGATTTTCTTACTTCTGAAACAGGGCAGCTGACAGTTTTGGATCTTGGCTGTTGCTTTATTGCTTCAGCAGCTGATGAAGAGTAAATGTAAGCTTAAAATAAGTATGATAGATAATGTAAATTCTTTTTTAGGACAATAGATTTTTTGATAAAAAGTATGAGTTTGCATGAAACCTTTTGCCATGCCGAGTTAGTGTTTTGGTTCAAAATTTGTCATTGCCATGATGATTATATTTGTTGTGATCTTTTTTTTCATGGTGTAAAGTGTTCTGTTTCAGAAATCTTAGAATACAATTATTGCCATCAAAAAGGTATACAAGGTGCATTGAAGATAAGATTACCATGTCTAGTTGAATCTGAGTGGTTCTGTTTGCCATTTGTTTCAGTATTCATGATTTGGGGAATCAAACTGATAAACAACTTTTCAACCAATATTTTGAACTCTCTCTGTTAACTAGTTATTTTTTTCATGTGTTAAAATGAAGTGAAATTTTTGTTGTTAAGGATTATTTCTGATATTTAAAAGTGTGCAATTGTGTTTACAATGGTACTGAATTTTAGCTTTCTCGATTCATTCGGTTTATTGTTCATATAAACATCTGACTACAAAATATTGTGTGTAAATTTTAAGGACAACTTGAGTGTCTAATCAGGCTTCTAAAATTAGCATTTAATTGCATACATTAAATCTTTTAACATGCTTCAGCCTTCATGTGAGATTTAATCTGAATAATTGCATTTTATAAAATGCATCTTGAAGAATTTTTATAGTAGTATTGATCATATATATGACACAGTAGTTCCTGATTATTTTAATTCCTCGTCCCCCAAGTCTGAATCCTGCCTTTTCACATGAGATGTTTGTTCCATCTGACAGTCTAAAGTATTTTAATTTCAAATGGTAATGCAGAACATATTTAATTTATCAAATATTATACCATTTCTGTCATTAAGGGCTTTTAATTATAATAAATTGGATAGAAGTGTGGGCAGGTGCCAACATAGGACCTCATATTAATGTATCTTGACCCAATATTTACTTAGAAAAATGATAATTTAGCATGTTTTAACAGTTGGATTTGGGGTATACTTGCATACCTTGAATTACAAGCATTACCTTATAGAAGTAAACAAGTAGGAAAAATATGGCAGCAAACACTAGAAAATAGGTGATGTAGCTATTGTGTTTCATGAATTGCTTTTG
The DNA here is from genome assembly GCA_037367245.1 of Phrynocephalus guinanensis. NCBI lineage: Eukaryota > Metazoa > Chordata > Lepidosauria > Squamata > Agamidae > Phrynocephalus > Phrynocephalus guinanensis. The sequence continues at coordinate 85,690,216 of CM074738.1, forward strand.
ATGTTTATAAAGTATGGAAAAATAAGATCATGGACTTGGGGCCTTTATACACGACCCCTAAGCTCCGCAGGAAATGGCTGCAAGGTCCGGACCTTACAAGTGTTTTCCCACCAGCTCCGGACTTTGCAGACAATTAAGTGCGACCCCGCCCCCCTAAGCGCGACCCAGCTGCACTTTCTTGTACCTGCTTGAGGTGGGTGAAAATCCCCAGGTCCGGATTTAATCTGGTCAGTGCAGGGCTCTCCTGGCTTCTGCTTGTGTTTTTTTGCCTCCTGCCCCTTTAAGAGAAGAGGTGGGAGGGAAAAAAGCAAGCAGAAGAGAAACGGAGCTCCGGGAGGCTCCTCCAGGTGAGCTGCATTTTCCCCCTCTTTCTCTGGTGGGGAGGAAGGAAGGGCAACGAACCCCTAAGATCTTTGGTCCGAATTTAAGGGACCAGCGGATCTTAGGGGTCGTGTGAAAAGGCCCTTAGTGTGAATTTGGGGTATTTATTCTTTGATCAATATCACTGATTTTCTATTTTTCATATTTTATTCATATGTGCTTCAACACCTGATCCTGCATCAGTAGCTTTAGACCATTTTGTGTAAATTCCCTAAATTGTGTTGAAGGGAAAAGTGTATTAACATGTTTTTAAAATAAAATGGTTTTTGAATGAAATTTTCTTCCTCAGGGGATAAAACAGACTAAAACTTGAAATAGACAATTGCAGGGCTCATTTGCAATTGTCTTCTAGTTGTTTTGGTCCTGTGAAATGTTGGCTATTATGTCGATTAGACTCTTAGAAATCAAGATCTTGAGGATGCAAACAGACTGAAAGTATGTATCTGTGGTAGGTCAAAAGTAGCAGAGTTAATCTTAATATAGTCCTTCCTCAACATTTGATTGTTCACTTTCGGAGAAGGCTGTGGTATGTTAAATGTTTTAACACATTAATGGTATTAAAGAACCTCAGTAAGGAAATATATGCCCATTATTTAAGTCATTTTATAGATTGCAGCTTTGTTTCAAAATGTTGTACAGAGATTCAACACTGGAAAGTCAGTTGTATGTGATCTATAATTTTGACACTGGAGTTGTGTATTTGAGGGCTATCTGTATATTTTGTAAATTAGTAACAATGCTTTGTCATTCTGGTGAATGTCATGGTTCTGTACAAATGCACAGATCTATTGTTGCATGTCTGGGTAGAAATTCTGCATATTTATTGTATTCATTCAGTGACATAAACATGATCATTTGTTCTGTATAGTTTTAAGATGGGGATTTTTTTTTAAGATGAGAGAAAATACAAGCACACATTGGTCCCAGTCCAGCTGTAGTCCTATATAGTTACACATAGGGAGAATATGGATGAGCATTAAATGATTGTAATACAGTGCACAGTAAAGGAATTGGTACATCTTTTGTAATCTGATATATATATATATATATATATATATGCATGTTAGGGTGGATTCGGGTTTCTTCCCGTGTAGAAATCTGGTTGTTTTGGCGACGTTTCGACGAGGTCTCACTCGTCATCTTCAGGCTGGTGTTCTGGCTTCTTTCTTCTTGAAGCAAAGCGTGATCTCAGTTGAAGTCCTTCTATAAATACTGCTGGGGGTGTGTGGTTTGCTTGCTCTGTTGCTGATTGTAGGTTCGTTTGTTCTTTTGTGATCTGCTGTGTGGCTGAGGCGATCGTTAAGGGCTTAACTGCTGGTGGGTTAGATGGCTGTTTAGAGACATCCTGTGTGGGTGAGGTGCTGGATGTGTGTCTATTAGCCAGGATGCTGCCAGAACGCCCATCACCAAGGTCGTTAAGAAACAAAAGGCTAATAGACACACATCCAGCACCTCACCCACACAGGATGTCCCTAAACAGCCATCTAACCCACCAGCAGTTAAGCCCTTAACGATCGCCTCAGCCACACAGCAGATCACAAAAGAACAAACGAACCTACAATCAGCAACAGAGCAAGCAAACCACACACCCCAGCAGTATTTATAGAAGGACTTCAACTGAGATCACGCTTTGCTTCAAGAAGAAAGAAGCCAGAACACCAGCCTGAAGATGACGAGTGAGACCTCGTCGAAACGTCGCCAAAACAACCAGATTTCTACACGGGAAGAAACCCGAATCCACCCTAACATGCATACCTATACCCGTGAAAATCTACGAAAACAAATATATATATATATATATATATATATATATATATATATATATATATATATATATAGAGAGAGAGAGAGAGAGAGAGAGAGAGAGAGAGAGAGAGAGAGAGAGAGAGAGAGAGAGGAGGACGACGACGACTCAAGATGTACAAACGTCAAATGTAGTCTTTATTCTTGTCGTTAAAAAGCTCTAGCTCTAGTGTTTCAGCAAAGCCTTTATCAGGAGTGAGCTCTCTTTATTTTTTGGTCTGTAGAGCTGATACAGACCAAAAAATAGAGCTCGCTCCCTGACGAAGGGTTTTGCCAAAACGTGTAGAGCTAGAGCTTTTTAACGACAACGAATAAAGACTACATTTGACCTTTGTACATCTTGAGATGTCATCTCTCTGTGTATCTTGTAATACAGTGCAGACAGATGTCCACAGTTTGATGTTTATTCAAACACAACTGTCATTTGTTTGCATTGCATAACTTCAGGCTGATGTGCATCTCCTTGTGCAACTCCCATCCACATTCTGCCCTAATAGTCAAAGGAACACGGTTCAGGGAGTTGTATTTTCATTTTGTTTTGTAATCTGTATATAAATCTGTAATCTGCTGCAGTGGGGGAAAATATGTCAGCTACTGGAACAATTTACAGAATCACCCCATAAAAGATGCAGTGTTTTGGCTCTGTGGTATAAATTGGAAACTTTTAAGAGAGTGATTTGTTGGTACTCATGAAATCTGCAAGTATTTACATTTGTTCAGAAACTTGTTAGAAGTAAAGTGCTCTGAAAACTTTTTTTGCTGTCTTTTCTATTGGGATTATTTTGTCACTGATATGAAGGATCATTTTCCCTAGAAAAGGGGGGCTGGGGAATCACAGATCATGTTGGAAAAATAATAGCTGTGGTGTGTATCTGGTAGCAGCTGATGTATACCATGCACAAATCTCTTTATTTCTTTACATGAATCCAGCAGTTCAGTTATTAATAACCGCAGTCCATCCTAAGTAATGGACTTATTCAGCATCTTGGATCTAGTAATGAGCATTTTCCTTTTGTATTCTCAAAAAACTGCATGTAAACTACACAGTAATTGACATCCAGTTTTATAACTCTGGTCCCTCTGGCTATGATAGGCTAGATACTAAAGAAAAGGGGGGGGGCTGTTGAATCACAGATCATGTTGGAAAAATAATAGCTCTGGTGTGTATCTGGTAGCGGCTGATGTGTGTTCTGCAGTGACCTCACATAGCTATTTGCACAGCAGGGCAAGCATATAACATTGTCGTCTTCCCATCTAGAAATGGAATAGTGTGCTCCATTGGTATTTATTTTCAAAAGCCACAAAAGATAAATGGTAGCTTGTGGCGAGCTTAGTGTAGACTACACATTTCTGCATACTAGCACTCTGGAAGCTGACTCAGGATCTATAGACCATGTGTTTAAATATCTTTTCACTTATTTCTTGGACTTGGATTTGGCTTAAGTTAGATCTGCATACCCAGTGTGGTGCAGAGGATAAAGTGACAGACTAGGGTCCAGATCTGGGTTTGAATCCTTGCTTATCTATAGCACATTGGGGGCTAGAACTGGTAAAAAAAATTGCAAGCCCTATTGGGGTTGTGGTAAGTCACTTCTGACTTGATGGTACATAACACAGATTTGCATGCCATAGAAATCGCAAAAGTATCTTCTGATTTGAAAGGTACCACACAATGGAAAAACCTCGTTGTTCTGCACAGGACAATGAAAAAAATCTCGTTCTGTACAGGACAATGACAATAAAGATTCTATCTATCTATCTATCTATCTATCTATCTATCTATCTATCTATCTATCTATATCTATCTATCTATCAGAAAGCATGCCGAGGCTTTTAATATTTGAAAAGCATGCCCCAGAACATACCCTCATCGCAGTGTGCTCAAGCTCCTGAAACAGGTGTCTATGCATAGATTACTCTGTTTGCCAGTGCTCTCCACATGGTAGCATTAACTGCAGTTGTTCTCCTGCTGTGCTCTATGGTTGCAGCCAGGTTGCCTAAGGTTGTTATCAGGGTATGGGGTATGCTACGACAGCATAGTAGAATTCCAGGACGAACTGAAAAATCATATGCATACTTTTAGCTGATGGTCTGCAGCATGTCCCTGTTGGTTTGGGGGGGGGGGAAATCTGCCAATAGTTTGCAGAAAGGGAAGGTTTAATTAGTCATACAACTAGCATCCATAAGATGTTGAGGTCCAGTGAGGCAGTTGAGTCCTCTTGGGAGGATTCAGGCTAGCAAGAATATGCTTGGGGGGAGGTAGGGCTAAAAGGGAGCCTCCTTCCAAATTTGTTTCTCTTGCTGATTCTAAGTGGACACTGCCTTACACAGAGGGAATGTATATCTGTCTATACAGATTTGTCATCTACTATAAAAAACCCTAAATGTTCCTGGATGACTTTATCATTAGCAAAGGAATTGTGAGGCAAAATATTGACTGTTAATACTACTTGATTGAGAAGAGGTATTATGCTTGGTCAGGAGTTCATGCCAGTATTGTATCCTCTATGTAGTTCCTGTCCTCTGTTTCTCAGAGAATCTGGTCAGGGACTTTCAGACTGGTGGGTGTTAGTATTACCATTAATACCTGTGCAAAATTAGAAAGGATTGATCAGAAAACCTCACAGGTTAATAACTGTTTATTCGACACAGAAAACATTACATTGTAGACAAATTAAATTAGCCATTCAGCTCAACAGCAGTGTTCTTCACTGTGTTTATCAGACCATAGCACATCAAAAAACCCTCCCTCCCCTTTATTATTTCTTTTATGCTGATAAGCTCATTAGTTGCTAAATGTCACAAATACCCTTCACATTTTGAGTTCAGGCTATAAATAAAAAGCCTGGATTAGCCATCATTGTAGTTATTGTTAATTCTGCTTTATTTCTGAAGACGGATTTTATAACATGTTTGGCACCTAATAAATGTTACATAGCATAATAGTAGCGTTATTTGTCAATATAATGTCCACCCTTCTTGTCCCTTTCAAAGAGTTTTTTTTCTGATCTTGTTATTGCACATCACACTCATGTGTATTTTTTGCATATTCTCTGGGAAAGAACAATGGAACATAATATGAGAAATGTTTACAAAAGTGATTTGACATCATTTATTAAAGGTATCTTAAAAATTTCTAGAACACAGGTTTAAAATACACCAATCATTCTATGACTCATTGAAATATGTGTCAAGAAGCAGTCACATATGATATAGTACAACATCATGAAAGTGATGTACCATTTTGTAAGTTTTTTTTTTTAGAAACAAAATTCAGATTAAGTTGCAAAATGTTAATTATTTAAAGACTTAACCAGAAGCATGGTAGATGGAATCAGAGTGGCTATAGAATGTATGGACTTTCTAGAATTTTTAGAATGTGAGTGGCTATAGAATTTACTTTCAAGCATGAAGTTGGATTGATTATAACAGTGTAAGAGTGAACAAATCATGTCATAATTTTATTTCTGCAGCATGGTATACTACTGCCTGGTTCTGGAGGCATGGGCTCATTTTAGAGCCGGGGTAAAATGAAAAGGATACAATATAACCTATATAGCAATGACTGGTTGTTTTAATATTTATTTGCATAGGATGTGGACTTGAGGGGTCCAACACTTGCCTGTGTAAATGCAGAGTTCTTTAAATTTACATGGCCTCTGTGACCTCTCCCACATGTAATATTGTGCCTATGCTTTTGTGGCAAGCATGCATATGGAGGGAATATTTATCCCAGTGTCTACTTCACTAGGCAAGGGCAGAGCCAGTACATTCCACTCATCTCTCTTTTAACCTTTTGTAGGTAAATAATACAGTGTTTAGACTATAACACATTTGTTGCATATGTTGGTGACTTGAATGCAAACACATTAAAGTAACATCTTAGGAACTGATAAAAGTCAACTGTTTTTTTTTTCTTATACCAAGATCAACCTGGCCTACTCTTCATCATACCCTGCTTTCTTAGCTTCTGCACTTTCAAATCACTTTTCTGGAGAGTTCCCTTTGATTACAAATTCATTAAGCTTATTGTCCAACATGTTAGACACAGTAGGTTGGATCCAGAATAACATGCAGAAAACTGGTCAATGCTGCCTTACATGTTCCACCACCAACCACCATGGCCTCTGCCTAATTCAAGATTCAAAGAGGCTTCTGCCCATCACCTGACTCATTCATGTCAGGTCCATTTATCAGTTCAACCACTTGATAATGAACCTCTGAACTGTAATCTTGGCTCAAGGTTTTGCTGCTCACCATACACATTATTCCTTTGTATTTGTATACTGTCACACAAGTCAAAGGTATCTTAATAAATTTAAGTCTGTAAAATTGACTAGAATGGATGGGCAATCAAATTTGTGTATTAGCATAGCTTCCAAGAGAAAAGAAACAACACTCTTCTTAGATGTGTGCATGCATCACAGCAATCACATTTGTGGTTGTCCTTTTCACTGAAGGGGGAATGGCTTTTATAGTGGTGTATGTTTGTATTGGTTTATATTAGTTGTGTACGTGTAATAAATGTAAATTTGCTGGTAAACTATTTTGAAGCACCTCAGTTTCTTTTGGGAAAAAATTGCTGTAACTGATTGCTCCAGCGGTGTAACACCACCCATTTTGGAAGGCTGACCCATAAAAGAAGAAAAAATAGAGGAAGAAAGAAAAGGAAGAAAGAAGGGAATCAGAGAAAACAAGTACATCAAACAGTATTTTACTCAGTCTAAAAGTAATCTGAAACAAGTGGTTTTCAAGGTCACCCTGTACCATAAAAAGGGCACCCTGTCCATAAGAGCTATTATTTCACCTGCTCAGTCCCTCTGGGTGGCTTCATACATTCATTTTTGATGTAAGAAACAGTCTTGGAGTGGTGGGATGGTGTTCTGCAACACATTTTGCTAGGGAAAGAGAGCATGCAATCTTCTAGTGTAAACTGGAAGCCAGAATAATGAAAAATACAAATTTCCTCCTATGTTCATTTCCAGAAATGGTTTCCAATAAATAATGCTTCTTAAAAATTGTGCCTGAAAAAGCAGCTTGGAGGTTAAATTGCAAAAGTGTCTTAAATGGAAAGGCAGTTTCAGGGAGAGGAAAGAACACAGAATCTTTTCTCAGTTCCAGTTCTGCTTCCTCCTCTAAACGGCTGTTCTGAATGATCTCAGTGCCTGGGGTGGGACCAAGAAAACTGGGAGATTCTGTTTGGAAACAGTACAGATTTAAGCTGAAATAAAAACATCCCTGGGTGTCAGCTCTATTTAGAGCAACACTCATATGGAACAGTTTCATGCAAACACTTTCTCTGTGTGAAATCTGACAAAATCATATCCTGTAATGGTTTGGCCATACATCTAATGGTAAACATCTGAACAGCTCTACATTTTGTTACTCTGACTTCAACAGTTCAGTATTTCAAACTAGAAGTTTCATATTTTAGTACAACCAAACACAATAAATTGCCTGAGCATCAGAATGCACATTCCATGTAGTTGTGTATGAATTCTCATGCCAAAAATAGGCTTCAATCTTTTTGTTAGCGCCTTCCTATAGACCCTGGGATAGCATTGTTAAGCACACTGTAGTGCAGAGTAGTAGGCTCTATTTTGGCATGGGACAAACATTGTTCTTCAGCCTTTGTGAAGAACGGAACAGTTGTTTGTTGGGGCCGTCAGCCTCCACGGAGGTTGACTTTCTTGTTTGTTCAACCTGAGCAACAATGTGGAAAAAACTTCCTTATTGCTCCTTTAATACTACACTCCATGATCTTCACTGTGTCTTAATACATCTTGGTATTTATCAAGTTGCAGGCATGTAATACAGCTTCTTTTTCATCCTATATTATGGGAGCATCCACAGTCTGAGCAACAGCAATGGTGTTAACCATAGCAACAGTTTTGCAGAACCGCTTCTGTTAGCCAAGCTTTCACCAGCATAGCTGTTAAGCAATGTATTAACATAGAGGGTAACACCCTAGAAAAACCCTTTTGTCATTCTGACTAGATAATTGACAAATGAAGTACTTGTAGCAGTGGTTAAAGAAGCAGCAGCCACACACAATAAACCTGAGTTAGAATGTAGACACTGAGTTACATTCTGTTTTACTCCAAACTTTTAAATTTTTTTTAAGAACATATGCTAAAATAAGTGGTTATCATTAGTGGTTTGCTATAGCATTTTGTTAGCAACTTAGCCTCCCAACTGCTGTGTTATTCCTTGACAATCAAAGGGTACAAGATAAAATATCATTGTTAATAAGGCTAACCTAATACTTGAAAATCTGGGTATTAGCCATTAGTTATCCCTTCATTTTTCTTATACAACTATAACTTCAGCATGCTGTTTTATTTTAATGTGTATGTTTTTCAAGTGTTTTTGTTTTTCAAACGCATACAAATTCACCTACTATCTAATGGGAAAGGATCACTAAACAATCATCTCCATCTCCTTTAATTACAACGGTAAAAAGAACTTTCAGAAGAGCTAGAACTTAATGTCGTAGGTCACTGCTGGATAGATCAATGGTTTAGGCAGAGGTTGGGAGTCTGATTCTCCACTGTGCTTCTCTGACAGAGGCTGGATGTGATGGTCCATGGGGTCCCTTCCAGCTCTGTAGTTCTAAGATGATGGTGGTGAGGATTAGGCAATATAGTGGCTTCTTTATGCACATGATAACCTTTGGCAAGATTAAAAGAGAAAAAGAGGCAGTATCCTATCAGTACCAGTACTGGGTTTGCTACTCACCCTACGTTGGAGGGCCTAACCTTCCTCATGAAGGCCCATCTTTGAAGGCTGAATATTTTAGGGTATGGTGTAATTATTTCCCTGATCTATGTTTAGACAGAAATCAATCACACATTGGCCCCCACAGTGGTCTGTGCTATGAGAACCAAAGTAATTTAGTTTAAATTCTGACTATTCTTGCACATTACTTGTTTAGGCTTTGACATAATTCCTGGTCAACATATTACAGTATTGGAACAAGAATCTCTTCCCCACTAAGTTTAACTGGAATTTCTGACTGTTTGCTAGGTTCATTCTTTCCATGTGCTGCTACATACAAAAGAAGCTGTTGTGCTTTCTTCTCTTTAAAATGAATTCTGCAATACTGAGATGGAGGATGTTGTCACTTTTGGTGCTTAAAACCCTTCCAAGTGTGATTAGATTTTTTTGTTCCATATATGTGCAAGAGATACTGATTTATTTTAAACTGTATATACTTCACATGATTCCTTCACAGTCCTTCATGGTGATGAGCAGAAAGATGATGATTTCTTTATCTGTTAGGGGCTGTTCTTCAAAACTTGAAGCCAACAGGTTTGTGTTGTAGCAGTCTGGTGAAGGACTGCCTGTAAAGTGACTCTATCGTGCTGTTATCTCCTGAAGTCTTGAACCTCTGCAGTCTCCTATAGGAGTCCACGTTGTAAGCCACTCCGCTTGGAAATCAGTTCTTATGAAACCTGAACATGTTCTTGGACCATTAAAGGAGGCAGATAAGGCTTTTCCCCTCTTCAATTTCCTCCTGTACTTTGTCACTGGATGTGGCAATTTCAGCTTGGGCAGAGAAGACGGCACAGATGAATGTCAGGACGGTACCACCAATGGCAGTATAGAAAGCCCAGCCCAAAGAACAGTCACCAAGTTTATAAGCTGAAGCATAAGGTCCACAATAGCTTATTGCCTTCTGACAACCCCAGCCAGCAGGGTACAAGATCAAGCCAAGAATAAGGAAGAGACCTATTAAAAAAACAACAACAGTTAGAACAAAACCACAATAAACATATGTAAATCAAAACATGGCAAAAAAGGGGGGGAATCTATTCTCAGAGGCACAAGGGTAGACCTTGTAGAGTTACATAGAGTTAAGCATGTGTGAAGAAAGCAGATAGACGAACCCCTCTCTTTTATAACTATGCCCACAACACTCACTCATCCCAGGCTGGGCATTGAGAGTGCCAACACTGAGGGAGGCCCAGAAAATGTCAACAAGGAAGTTCCAACAATGGAACTTCTCATTTGTCACGCATCACCTGTGGAATCCGTTGCCGTCTGAAATCTGCCAGGCGCCCTCACTGCAAGCATTTAGACAGTCTTTTTCTCATTGATGGATAATTGCCATATTTTTCGCTCTATAAGACAACCCCCCCCAAAAGTAAGAGAAAATGTCTGTGTGTCTTATAGAGCAAATAGAGTAGTCCCCGCTACATACAGTGGACCCTTGTATAACAAACTGCTTGTATAACATAAAATTTGTACAACATAAAAATTCTGGAAATAGGGGAAATTTGCTTAACATAATCACTTATGGGGAGAATCCGTACAACATAAAAATGGGATCACTCCATTTTCAATGCAGTCCTATGGGACTCTGTATAAAGGAAAATTTGCTTAACATAATTTCATTTGGAACAAATTAATTCCTTTATACAAGGTACCACTGTATATATCACAGATTTTCATTTAAAGAGAAGTTACCTGTACAGAGCCTTTCCTGTCCCCTGCTGCAACCAGGATTCCCCAATCAAAAATCACCTCATTTGCAAAGAGGTCTCCACAGAGTATCTGCCCTCCCCTTTTGCAGCCTGGATTCCACAGCTCCAAGTAACTCACTTGCAACCCCCCCCCCCCTTTTGCAGCCTGGATTCCCCAGTCCCAATCATCTCGTTTGCAACTCTCCTCTTTTGCAGCCTGGATTCCCCAGTCCCAAGCACCTTGTTTGCAACCCTCCTCTTTTGCAGCCTGGATTCCCCAGTCCCAGTCACCTCCTTTGCAAAGAGGCTTCCTCCAGGGAGCCTCTCTCCACCCCTTCCCTTCTGCAGCCAGGATTCCCCAGTTAAAAATCTTGTTTGCAAGGAGGTTTCCTTGACAGAGCCTCTGCCCTCCCCTTTTGCAGCCAGGATTCCCCCACCACGAAACCTTAGGCTAGGCTAAAAAAAATTGTTTTTCTCTAAAATATAGGTGTGTCTTATGGTCAGCTGCGTCATATACAGCAAAAAATATGGTAAGTCGCTGGACAATTCTTAATCCACCTTTGCTTCTAATTTCTCACTGTTTACCTTATGATATTTTCCCTTTTGATTGTCCAACTTTGATAGTTTAATTATTATTCACATTTTACATTTTATTGCCTTTTTGAGTTTTATTAATATGTTGTACTGTAAATAAATGATACATTTACAGTTATTATTTTATACATCTGTTTTAAATTGTTGTGAACTACCCAGAGTGGCCTTCAGGCCAGATTGCTGCGTTACTGTATATAAATCAAATAATTAAATAAAATAGAGCTCCTGAGCTGAATTGCAGAACATTCAAGACAGACAAGAAATATTGGCTGAAATCTTGTAGCTTTGTGTAGCAAGTCACACTGAAGTAGGCCAATTGAATCAATGGGGATTTGGTAAATCAGATTCTTTGTTAGTTCCATTGATTCAAATAGGCTTACTGTGTTACTGCTAGTATCAGCGCAGCCATCTGGCTGGGGAACATGTGTGATATAAAATACCAACAGATTTCAAGTGTGTACAAGTGTGTCCATTGGAACAGAATAATGGAGTAGATACGCTTTTGGACTGATCTGGTATGGCAGCTGTATGTTCTTATGAAGCTGCTGTGTGACTCAATTTTTAATTGTATCATGTAAAAGTAATACAAAACTAATATGGTGAATACTTACAGTATTAAATTAATTTCTATTATCCCCCTCTAAGCCTGGAGTTTTCATTTCGTTATAAATCATAGCCACTATCTGTTTGCTTCTCAGTAAATCTTCAGGGCAAGAACAGATGTGAGAACTAGTTTCTGTCTCACTGAAAGCAATTAAGATTTTACATGCTCCAATGCATTGCAGTTTTTTAATTATTGCGATAGAATATCAGCCAGCTGTGAAAAACAAACCAGCAGGCCAGTTTATTTAAAGCAGTGCAGTGAAACAACGGTATATTCAAAATATGCCCGGTATGCCCTTAAACACATACACAAACAATCCTTTGGTAAGCTTTTCTTAAATAAAGAGAAATCCAGTATTTATCGTTTTGTTAGGTTACTGAAATCCCATGGCCTAGTCTTCCCTGTAAGAATTTCTCTGTGTTAAGTCAGGAACAATAAGAAACAGCGGATTGTGTTTCCTGTCAAAATGCCCGTGTCACTAGGCTTATAAAATATCACTTCATCTAAGGTAGACAACATACCCTGGGCTTTGATCCTCCTGAGCCCACCAACTGTGACAGACTAAACACCCTAATCCTCTTCCTGAAGCCATCAGAGGTCCCTCTGTCGTTAGGACATAGAGTAAGGCTTTCAATTATGAGATGTCCTGTTTCTGCAGCCATACGGGGAGACATGGTCTGAAAATGCCAATCCTCAGCTCCCACCATTTTCTCCTTTGAAATTTGCTTCCATCTCTCAACTCTATACAAAGGCAGGTTCTTGAATTAGAAATTAGTGCAGGCTCTTGAGCCAGGAACAATTAATGTATGTACTGTACATCAGTGAAGGTGAATGACACACGAGGCTCTTTTATGCTACTTCAATTGCCACAGATTTCTAGAAGGACTTTGTGGAGTCTTACAGCTAAAGAAGAATGGTTAATTTAAGATCTGTCTCAGAGAATGCCACTCTCTGGAAACAAAGGAAGGGTAATTAAACCTGTAATCCACAAACTCTGGTTTATTATGTAACTGCTTTGGGCAAGGGGTGCCTATTTTTTTTAATCTCCTATTTTCGACTTAACTACATATGCTTAAACAAACAGCACTGAGTCTAAGCAGCAGCAGCATTCTTCTAGTCCAGAAGGAATCAGGACTAGGAACCAGAAGGAATTATAAACAATGACTTTCCTTATTATGGACGTCTTTTGCTTCTAAGGATGTATGTCCTATGGGATCCAGTTCAGCCCTATGTATAACAGGAGCAAGGAACGTCTGGCCTGCCAGTTCTTTGGGAGTCAGCTGTCTGAAGTTTGAACTGCCAGAAGCCTCAGCCAGCATGGGCATTATTAAGGGACTATGGGAATTGTAGTTTTAAATATCTGGAGGATCAAAGGTTCTGTACCCTGTCCTGTACCCATTACTGGCAGAATCCAGTTGTAAGCTGGAACTAGTGGAGGTTCCTTGAATCAGGGTGTCGCCAGTGTCTGAAAATGCGATTGATTTAAATGAGGGGAAATCGGAGATTGCAAACGTTACCGGTCATACCAACTGGGGAATTCTGGGTGATGCCATATAGGAAAGCTCTGTGGGAAACTATGTTCAAGCCCTTTTCAGCTATTGAAACACATCAGCTGATTTGAGTCAAGTCATCCTCCACCTAATCTCCATGTTTACAAAAGAGTTGTAAAGAATGAAACAGGGTTATCATGGGATGAAACATGATTCAGGTTGCTCTTCTATGCAATTTTCCTTTTGTCTGGGTCCCAGTGAATGTGGGAGGGAATTTTACTCTGCATAGTGTATAGAAATGAAGAAAGGACATGGGAAGTGTTTGGCTACTTCACACTGCTCGAAAGTGTGAAGAAGGCCATGACTCCTATTACCACCATTTTGAGAATGCTGGTTATTTTCCTGACTTCTTGATCACACTAGAACTAGCCTTCACCTCTGAACACTTTCCAACTTTACTGCTTGAGGTGGGCAGGGGAGATCTATCCTTGAAAAGTTCAATACATTTATTAGACTGCTTACGGCAGGTTTCAAGCTATCTATTGGTCTATTTATTTACTTATAATTTTTGTTTTGCCTTTCTTCCAGAAAATGAAACTCAGGTTAGTTTCCATTACAGTGGTACCTCTGCTTATGAATTTAATCCGTTCCGAATGCATGCACCTAAGTTGAACAACTCGTGAGTAGAGCAGCTGTATGTAAAAAATAAATTGAAAAAATTGAAAAAAACCTGTAAGCAGAGCAGACCACATCTAAAATTTGTAAGGGAGCAGTTAAAATGCCAGTGGTTTTCCGTTCTTAAGTTGAATTGCTCAAAAGTAGAGCCGCTCGTAGGTAGAGGTACCACTGTACAATACTTTCATACTGCTACCTGTGCTGTTAGCTACCCTTTCTTCATGAAAATATGCACGTGACTTATCTATGGACAGAATCTAACAAAAGAACTGCAGACACAAAACCTAAAAATGACTTATTTTGTCTTTTACAAATGTAAACAGGAAGTCACTGTATTCAATACTGGGGTGGTCTTGGGAGGACACCAAAGGCTACTAAAGTGAAAACAGAATTGGTTATTTGGCAAGAAAAAGGCACAAAAGCATTTTGCAATTTTAATGTTGAGGGGCTGTGTGGTGGCCTTAACCAGCTGCAAAAAAGCAGGGGTGGGAGGGTGGGTACCACACCTAACCTGCAGAACTCAGGATGACAGGCCTGATGTAGATCCTAAGTCAAAATAGCCATTATGACTTCTGACCTCCAGTAAGAGAACAAATAGTAGCTGCATTACCCATCAATGGCAAACATTGGTTTCTTCCTTTCTATCTGCTACACATTACAGTGGTCCTTCGTCCTTTTGCAGTTTCAAAAGGTTTTAAAAGCCAGGGTTTTTTAAGCCTCCCCTCTTCCACAAGCCCCTGGCTCCAGCTGACTGGCACTGGGGGGGAGGTTTTTCTCCCCCACCCCAGCGCCAATCAGCTGGAGCCTAGGGCATGCCTCCATGGAGGCATCGCATGCTATTAACCGGGGTGTGTGTGTCGGGAGAAGTGGAATGCAATGTTTAAAATGTCTTTAAGCAACGGAGCCAAGTGCTTGGTTTTGTTGCTTAAAGACATTTTAAACAGCGCAACCCGACCTCCATCCACATATGGTGGATTTTCAATGACTGTGGGTTGGGTCAGGTCTCTAACCCCCGTGATAGATAGGGGGTTACTGTAGTTTATCTCTCTAATTTAATTGAGGCCTGTGAAATCACAGCTCCTTCAATTAAGAAGCATATTAAAGTCTCCCATACTTAATTATCCCTGTCAAAGTCTTGCATGATACAATCTGTTAGAAATGGAGTAGTGCAAGATCTTTAATGAAACAGCTTCTCAGTGGTTAGGGCCACTATATCGAAATGGCTGTTACTAATCCTTAAGAATAAGACAAGATTTTTTAAATAAATGTACACTATTGCAGGAACAAACAAGGGAGAATTAAAATACAGTGTGCTCCAATAATTAACAACCAAGAACTGCTACCCATAAAGTGACTTAGATGAGCAGAAGCATTGGAAAATAATACATTTACTGTATTTTATTTTTTAAAAAATAAGTAGTACAACTCCCTAGATGTCTTTGGCCACAATGAAGGCTCTGGAAGTTATAGTCCAAAGAATTAACATTTCTACCTTTTTATACAGGGGACAAGGAAACAATCCTCTTATGTTTGTTCAGCCCTCACATGATGTTCAGGATTACATTGACTCATAACACTGGAGGGGGCATAAGGAAAGACATCAGTGTTGAAAACTGGGGACTTAATTAATAAAGTTTAGTACTGAAATCCATCACCACACAAGGGTACACCAAAGCCTGCCAACTATGGAGTCTCTTTGAGCAATTCCAGAACAGCAGCAGTGGCAGCCCGGCTGTGACATAAAGCAGACCCCTTACCCTCCGCTTGGAAAGAGGCCCTTCAAACCAGAGTTACCCAGTCTATTTGTTTGGATAAGCAGAACTGATCTGTTTCATTACTGTTGCCCCCCCTCCCCCTCCAGCTTTTTGTTCTACCATGTTAAGCAGCAGAGCACACCAGCTCTGCTCTAATTCTTATGGCAAAGCCAGAAATGATCCCTTCTGTTTCTGATCTAAGCCAGGCACTCTTTGCCTTTTCCAAACGCCACTGTACAAAAGAGAAACTAGCCAAATATGGTCCATGGGTCAGATGGGCTATAACCTATTGAACAAACTATAAGGACTGTGCATTGTAAACCAGGTATTGCATAAATGACTCTACCATGATAAATGGTGTCCGGGTGTGCTGCCCTGCCCTCTCCATTTAGAAGAACAATTGCAAGGTTAATTGCACACCTCGCCTCACAACAGGCAGTGCAAGAGGAATAAAAAATGCTTGTGCAATTACAGGTCTCTTCAACACAATTTTGGCTATGAAACAGAAATTCCTCTGATTCAGTATCCCCTTATCCCACAGTATATAACTGTTCTGTTTCAAGCAGAGTTTGGGCCAAATTAAAAAAAAGATGATTCATGATTTGTGGCTGACAAATTGATGAATTTCCAGTGACAAATTGATGACTTGATTCATCTCCCCTTAAAATGCTGTAAAAAAAAACCCAACAGCTAGCATCTCAAGATCCCAAATGTGCAGAGTCTTCCTCTGATTCTTCTCTACAAGCCCTGAAAGTTTGGTCACATTGGGGTTCAGACATCTGAAATATGCACCCCCAAAGAGGTCCTCCAGGGAGGTGCTCCTCAGTCACCTAGCAATACCAAACTTGGAGAGAGACTTCTCCCAATTCTGGTAGTTTGGTCCAAGCTTGGTTAAGATTAGGTTTCCGACACCTAAGTTATACACCCACAAAGTGCAGCCTCCCAGGAAAGTATTCTTTAGCAACAGGGTTGGGGAAACCCAATCTTCACTAACTCTAGGTGCTTTGGGGGCCATTTTATAGGCCAACACATTGATGAATGAAAATTTGCTAGGATTCATCCATTCATATTTGTTGCGGGACTCCATTTATAACGAATATGAATTGATGAATTTTGATGAGTCAGCTAAATTCATCAGAAAACATGATTCCTTTTTCAATTCATCCCCATTTCTTGTTTAGAGAAACAATGCAACCTGGCTATATAAACTTTGACTTGTTCATCACAGCTTTTCTGCTTTCTAATACAGTACACAGTACATTAACCAGATAACATTTTTTTAAAAAAAATCAATCAAACAGAGAAAGCATGTCCCTTCATGTGCATGCATGCACACTCACACAGAAGGAAAAACAAACAAACAAAAACCACAAACAGCACCCTCTCTTAGAAACTGAGAAAAGTAAACAAGCAGAAAATGGGGAGATTTCTCTCCCCTACCACTTGATGCCTTCTCTTTTCTCTAAAAATATTTATAGGTCTAACCAGCAGAAAGAAATGAAACAAGTCTGAAAGGATCTGAAACTAAAAATCACATGAATAGATGGCAACATCAACGTTTTCCCAAGCCTTCCTAATTTAGTTATATTTTACAGAAGTTTTCAGAGGAGCTTTTTTAAACATGTACAGCAAAGCCAAAAACAATAGACCAAAAACGTCACACTATGGCACCTTGAAGACTTGTTCATTAATTGCAATGTGAGTGTTTATTGCTGGCAATCTACTTTCTTATGCTGATCTGTCTTTTACAAACACCATATCTGCCCTGTTTTGAACATTCCCAACAGCAGAAAAAGAATAGCTCAGATTTTAAAAGGTATACAGTAACCCCCCGCCGATCGCGGGGGTTAGGGACCCACCCGACCCGCGATGGCTGAAAATCCGTGATATGTGGATGTGGGTCGGGTGGGGCCTGGGGAGTGAGGGACCACCCTCACCGCCGCCACCGGGTTCTGCTCAGAGCCGACATCGCTCCCCGCGCGCCCGCTACCCCAGGGGAGGTTGGGCGGGCGGGCGGAGAGCGATCCTTGGAGAGGGCATAACAAGTTTTATTCCTTACATCAGGGATGTCGAAACGTTTTGCAAGGAGGGCCAGATTTGGTGAGGTGAAAATGTGTGGGGGCCGCATTTGGCCCCCGGGCCGGACTCTGGACAAGTCTCTATAACATGCAAGGAGGAAGGGAGGATGCTGCCGCAATGGAGCCAGGGGCGGGTAGGCTGGGAAGGTGGCTGGGTGGGGGTGGACAGAGGCAGGGAAGACAGGCAAAACATAACACTGCAAGCTGATGCCTCCATCCGGTATTGGGAAGGGCCAGCTGGTGGGGATGCATGACAGGCTGAGCCAGTGGCTGCATTTGGGCCCCGGGCCTGACTTTGGACATGCCTGCCCTACATCAAGGGTACAAAACTTATTGACACTCAGCAACTTTCCCTCTGAGGCAGGCATGCGTACACCCATGAGAACCTCTGCCACCTTCTGTGGAAGATCTTTCCTCCTCTGCACACCCACAGCGACTGATTGTGACAGAACTTGTGTGGAAGTGCATGCGATGGGCAGAGTCCTGCTCAACAAGGCGGAAATTAGAGGAGACATTGCCCCTGAAATATTTCAGGCAACAATTCCCACTAGTCCCTTCAACATGGTCAGCTTTATGACAAGCATCTGTGGGAACTGTAGGCCAAAATATATAAAGGATCCAAGGATCCAAGGCACCCCATTAGCAGCCATATATCCGCTTAGGAGCCTCGTGGCGCAGTGGTTAAATGCCTGTACTGCAGGTAAAACTGTGCTCACGACCTGGGTTCAATCCCCGGTAGCAGGCTCAAGGTTCACTCAGCCTTCCATCCTTCCGAGGTCGGTAAAATGAGTACCCAGCTCACTGGGGGGGGGCAATGTGTAGCCTGCACACTGTAATTAAAATTGTAAACCGCCCAGAGACTACTTGTAGTGGTATGGGGCGGTATATAAGCAGAACACTTTTGCTTTTAGAGTTTTAAAATACAATACTGTACTCACTACTGTACTCTGAAACAAATGGGATACATTCTTCTGTAACTTCCTTTACTTTAAAGCTGATGAAGTTTTCTGGCTTTTCCATGAAGATGCATTTATACCAAGCCAAGTAAAACTACAGCATTCCCCCTTCAAGCCTAGTGCTGCTTGTGCTAAGGGGAAGTGTGGCTCCCTAAAATCCCAGGCAGAGATTTCTCACATTACCCTATACCTGAGAACCTTTTTAATGGGAGACACAAAGTACTGAACCTGGGATCTTCTGTGTACAAAACGCAGATATCAATCCAGGTTAGCTACAGGGAAAACAGTGTAGAATTGTAGAGTTGCTGTGTTGCCTCTCAATGCCCTTTTGCAACAACTGAAATTCATACGCATGCAGTTTTGCATCACCCTGCTTGTTTACTACAGATTTGGTACTCGATTAATTGCTGGCAAGTCATATTTTAAAGTACTGTATCTCCAACAAAATATGCCAGTTTCACAAGGCTCCATCAACTTGACTACTGTACGTAATTCTGGGCTGCACTTGTTCATGTGGGAAAGAGTTAAGGTATTAAATACCCATGGCCTTTTATCACCCAATTCACTGAAAAGAAACAAAAGCCTGTATTTCACTCATCCCATTCAATTTTTAAAAAATTATTCAGCTGAAGTCATGACCTACTGAAATCAATAATATCTTATGTGCAGAGTTAGTTACGACTGTACTGTAAAACCATAAAAGAAAATGAAGGAAGAAAAAAAAAACCACATTTTACAACCCTTGACACAATTCCATATAGGCCTGGTGTATGATGTGTCCATGACTATCAACTATACAAGTTCAGTCTTGCTGCGCCTTAAAATGAAAAACACATGCAGGTTGCAGAAAAGGTTAGTGGTTAACTTTCCTGCATGATTTCATTCCAGCAGATCTGTTGTCTGATCTTGTACTGTACAGTACTTCTAAAATCCTTCCAAAAATTGCTATCAGAAACATTCCAAATACTCTTGCATAGAGATGTGAAGGCCCAGGAAAAAAACCCAGAAAAATCCCCCCCCCCGAAGCCTTTTGGTGTTTTTCTTTCTTTCTTTTTTTTTTTTTTGAAAAATTGGAAAAATTGGGGGAAAAAGAATATTATGAAATGTTTTATTTTAACATGATAAATAAAATATTTTAAGTCTCCAAATCATTTGTAAAAAATATGCATAGTGTCAGATTATTCTAATTTCTGTGCACTGAGAACAAGCAAGTCCTAGGTTACAAACTGAACTCTCCAATGCAAGAACAAGATGCATGTCTTCCTTTAGGAGGTGCTGCTATTGTCACAAGAAAAAGGTTTCACTTTTGTTTTGGCATGTGGGTGGGTATGTTTGGTTCTGTTCTGTCCTCTTCACTAGGCGTCACAGCAATGGAAGAAAATACATTTCGATGATTCTGATTAAGTTTCATGCCCATTCATTGAAACTTAGTTCTATACATTTACAATTCTTTTTATGACAATAAAGTTTTTATTTTATTTTTATTTAATACTGTGGAGAGAAAATATAAATAATAGTTAATTCTGGATTTTTAAACATTTTGTAGATGATTTTTTTGTTCCACATGAACTAGTAAACAGTTCAGGATATTGTTAATCCATTTGTTACTTACAATTACAGATAAATATTATTTAAAAAGTAAATTCTGTTTGTAATAATTGCTTGGATATATTTTAATATGCTAGTTGTGATAATTTTATGCCAAGTCAAATAGTCCATAGTAGAGATGGGTATGAACCGAAAAAATGGCAATTCATTTCATTTCGGTTCGTTTTAGGCTTCGGTTCGGTTCAGTTCATTTTTAACAAATTTTTCCTGAAAAATTTGTTTCATTGGTTCGTTGATTCATTATTCATTTTTCCCCGCATTGCGCGATTTAATCAATTTGACAGCGCGAGGGCGGGGAAAAACATTAAAAATAAAATAAAAAAAACATGTTGCCACTGCACAAACTGGATTGGAAGCATCCTATAATTATCATCCACATCATCATCATCTTACCGGGTGGCGGCGGCAGACCGATCCTTTTATTTTATTTTATTATTATTTTTTACTTCCGGGTTCCTAGCCCGTGCTACAGCTGTAGCACGGGGCTTTGTTTTGTTTTGTTTTGCTTCCTTCAAACACTGACTGTGTGGCCCCTGGGGCCCGGTTGGCGCTGGTTTTATTTTTTTCTTCATTTTAGGGTGCCAATCCGACCACCCCTGGGGCCGGGTCAGCGCTCCTTTATTTTATTTTATTCTTATTTTACTTTATTTTTATTTACTTCTTACCACGTGGCCTGCGCTACAGCTATAGAGTGGGCCGGTGCCTGCAGCCAGGAAGACCGAAGACCAGTGCCAGTTAGGAGAAATCGCTGCCATTAACAAACTGAAACGAACCAATTTTTTTTTCATTTCATTTCGTTTTGTTCTAAATTCACTCTGGGGTTCGTTATTTGTTTCGTTAGGTAACGAAACAAGTAACGAATAACAAAATGAACTAAAAGTTCATTTCGTGCTCATCTCTAGTTCATAGTCACATTTTATGTTCCTAAAGTAGCAGAATGACTTAAGCTGTAATGGGGGGGGGGAAGTGCTAATGTAGCATTTTTTTCAATTTTTCTGAAAATTTCCTGTTTTGGGGGGGGAGTTTTCCCCCCCAAGCTTCAAACTTTCCAGACATTTTACATCTCTAATCTTGCAAAGTATTACTCCATTGTTATTTTACTAGTATTCAAAAGCTGTGCTGGGCTTGCCTGGAAATTTTAGAACGGAACAAGAATGGTCTTAGTGGATTTTTAAATGATGTACTGCAACAGAGGAAAAAACATGAAAAGGTAACAGGGAAATAGCAACAATCCAGATGAGCAGGCCATATACTTAAAGACATACTGTACTTAGAGTTTAGCACAAAACCACGTGCATCCTATGCAGTTTGAGATGGCAAGAATGAAATGTTCTCACCCAAGATAAGGAATGTATGTCCCTCCAGATGTTAGACAGAACTCCCATTATGCCTAATTAAAAGTCAATGGGAATGCCAGTCCAATAACATCTGTAGGGTCACACAGTGTGAAGCTACTAATTCGCATAGGCCAAAATGGAAAACAAATTAGAAGGGTTCAGGTGTAAGCAACTGGCCTGTAGTGCTTGAAACCAAAGTTGGGGATGAAGTTGCTGATTGGAGGGTTCAAGGCCCTTTTCAAACTCTGGTGCCTTGTAATAATACACTTATTTCAATGTCTATCTAACATGTAGCAAACGTCTTAGCAAACTCACTCTGTACCCAGAGTGCAGAGAGAACTCCTAGTTCCCTGAGCTCCTTGCCCTCTGAAGATGCCAGCCATAGAGTTTGGCGAAACATCAGGAAGAAAAACTTCCAGAACATGGCCAAAGAGCCCGAAAAACTCGCAACAGCTATCAGATCCCAGCCATGAAAGCCTTCAAGAGTACATCAAACTTCTATATCCTCTGTCAAAAATTTTCCTGAACTTTCACTTTCAGCAGGTATATTGGCATGCAGCCATTGAAATACTTGGAACTCCAGATTCGTGCTGTTCAGGGAGCTTCAAGTACTTGAGGCAGTGTCAGGATTTCCACTATAAAACATATTTCTGTTTTCCCAGAAACGGAGAAGGCTGGCATCAGGGGACCTCAAAAACAACTGCCTGGTGAAATTTAACACAGAAGTACTATAGAAGATTGTACTGCCCTTATCCATGTACATGATACATTCCAGAGCAACATAATAGGAAACAGCCAGATCTGTGATCTCAGTCCTGACGTTGAAATTGGCTGAGAGAAACATGGCTTTTCTGATTTTGTTGGAAAGTCACATGCTACCTATTCCTGGCCGTAAAGCACAGCGGGAAGAAGACGAAGAAAACAAAGCTAGGACTTTCCCAGATTTTATGCCAGTCCCTATTTGGGTTGTCTTTCAGCCCTAGAGATCATACTGCAAGTACAATTTAATGGCCTTTGGAGCACAAAAGAGAATATCAAAAATAGTCAATTTGTGCCTCTAGATTACAGTGGACCCTTTGACTGTGTGGATTATGAAAAGATGTGTATTATCCTAAAAGAAATAGGTATGCCAGGACATCTGACTGCCCCAATGTGTGAAATATACTCTAAACAAATTACAGTGAAAACAGAATATGGAAAGTTGCCTGAGGTCCTGGGGTGTGTGGAATGGTGTGGGCAAATTGGATGACCCAGCAGACCAGTTTCCTGGGGGGGGGGCAGAATGGGGTGCACCAGCGGCGTGACCCAACATGACATTTCCCCAACTCCCAGGGAATTTTGAAAGGCATGTGTTCCACCCTGCCCAGGCCCTCAGGCAACTGATCTGGCAGATCCTTCCACTCGCGCACACCCTGGGACCTCGGGGAACTGATGTTCCAGGTCCAGCCACAGACGCAACTTGGCAAATGGCGTGTGAGCGGCACGACCTGGATGATCAGTTCACCAAGGTCTTGGGGTGCGGGCAATGGCACTGGTGTTGGATACGGCCTGGCAGGTCAGTTCCCGGAGGTGCAAGAGTATGGAGAAAGACCAGCGCCTGCGGTGTGTGGACCACACATCCACACACCACGGATTTTCCTATATTGCGGGTTGTTTAAGGAACGTAACCACTGCTATAAACTGGGGACTACTGTATTTGCAAAGCTCTCCTCCAGCTCTACATTTCCAAGGTGCAATGTCATAACTGGCCACGAGAGGGTACAGTACTAGAAAATATGTCTTGGCCCATGTAAGGTGTGCCTTTTGAAATACAGTCCATATACCATTTCAAGCTCCAAGGAAGGCTAGAGTGAATGATTGCATATAAAAACCTTATTTAGGGCTTCATGAACCACATCCAGGGAGACAATGCAGAGGTGGATTGTAACTACATTCAGCTGGACAATTCCCTTCTGAGTTGGAATTCTATGCAATCAGCAACCCTCCTCAGCTTCTGGAATGCCTTCCCAAAGTGATGGCTATAGTACTGAAATTGCAATCTTCCTGGCACCATGTTTAAGACTTTTTTGATTTGTCAGAGCCACTGGATTGCATCATTGTCTAGGACCGCTCTGTGATTTTTGTAACTTGAATTGCTTGCTGTTTAGTCTAGTTATTACTATTGTTTTGTCCTACTCTACTAATAAGCCACCCCAGAGTCCTTGATGAAAGGTAGTTTGGAAAGCTGGCTGGCTAATACCGTAGATAGAGTGTGCCTGCTTGCCTGGTGGGAAAAATCTTTTGATTCTGTTTCTGAAGATATTTTGGTGGTGCTGGTCGGTGCCTAGTTTCAAGATAAGCAGACTTGCTATCTGTTAGCTCACAGTTAAGATAAGACCAACATATTTTTTTCTGGCGCTGTTGTTTGATTGTTACAGTTCTGGTTTGAGTATTCTCCCCAGAGGGTACTGGGGGCTTTTGCCGACAAATAATAACTACCCCCAAAGAACTCTACAAACTACTAATCCTTTATTCTCATCATGACATCTGCACCCTGCCTCCAAACAGACACACTTGCATATGAGCTGTCTCTCTTTGGCTCAGCTTGAGATGTCTCTGCATTGGATTTTTTTTATTTTATTTTTTTGGCCTTAAGAAGTTGAAAACCCAGTACAAAGAATATGGCCACAATGTCAATGTTAAGATGGCAATTGGGATCTGTACGAATAAAAAGAGAGGCATAATGAATTTACAAGTACATAGTTTCCTTCGACTGATTATCTATATCTTCCCTCACACTCATATGAATTTGTGGCACAATATCCTTGCTTAACTACTAGTTATTTTTTCCCATTTGTTCTTATTTTGAACTGTCAAATCATTTTGATGTATTGTATTTGTGCTTATTTGCTTATTTGTTCTTTTTATTATGATGATTTGATTATTTGGTCTGATTGATTAGGTTTTATTTACTATTTTAAGTTGTTTAATCTGTTATTCTATTTTGTATATGTTTGTAAACTGCCCAGAGTAGCTTTTCTGCTAGATGGTTGCGGTATATAAATAAATACATAAATAAATAAATAGATTGTTATTAATTTTATTAGCATAGTACTGCATTTCTATTTCTTTTAATAAATGTCCTTCAACTCACTGAACTGCAGGTTTGTAAAGCTATTACCTCGTATAATTTTATTTACTTTGCTCTGTTTTTTCGGTTTTGTCTTGGTTGTTTCTTTTCTCTTCTGGTGAATATAGGTAACTACCTAAAGCCAGAATCCTATTGCATAAGTTGATGTCAAACAATTGTGGTATCATCAACTGTGGCTGTTAGGGGGTGATGCAATTAAAAACTTCTTTTCCCCACCCCTTTGGGAGCTGTGGGATAGGGACGGGAACTGTGAAATATAGCTATACAGTACTCTTCATTTTTAAAATGTATTTCTTTAAAAAGAGCTGCCTCACCTGATAGCTCACCGTTCAATTAGAAAAGGGGTGCCTTGCCTCTCCATGCACAACTCCAGGGAATGGGCTCTCCATGACTGGACTAAAAACTGGCCCCTGTTATAAGGCAGATGCCAACTCCAGTCCCCAGCCATCTGTAATGTCCCATTATCCACAGTTGTAGAAAAATACAGGGTGTGTGAAATGCCATCTAATATATTTTAGTCCTGCATACAGGCACACTCTTGCACCTCTGTACTAGTTCTATCTGTGACTTTGTGAACACCTGTTTTCTGACTGAGAGTAGGGACAAAACATGAAATAACTGAAAGAAAGGCCAAGGCAAACGGGCACTAATTCTTAGGTACAGAACTCTTTGGGGCTGGGAGGAGACCAACCAACACCAGTCAATGGATGAGCTAGGCAGGGTTTTCCTTAATCATTGTGTCCCCCTCTACCAATGTCCTAGTAGTTTTATGACTGCTCCTTTAATTTAGGGAGGGGTAAACTGTGGTTCTGCACATGTTGCTAGACTGCAACAACCATAATTCATCAGCCCTGCCTATGCTGGCTAAGACTAATAAGAATCTCTGGAAGATGCCATGTTGCCTATCCTTATCTTAGCTACTTTTTAAAAAGACACACACACACACACACACACACACACACACACACACACACACACACACACACACACACACACACACACACACACGTGTGTGTGTGTGTGTGTTTCATTACACCCTACCAACCATCCCTCATCCCTTCCTATCCATATTTTAGGCAAAAACCTTTGGGTATGATATCTAGTCTCATGCGCTCCCAAACGCATCTGGTGGGGCCCCTGTGAGATACAGGAAGCTGGACTAGATGGGCCTTTGGCCTGATCCAGCATGGCTCTTCTTATGTTCTTATGTTTAACTGCATTTGCCTGTTTCCTCTATAACTGGTATCACTCCTAGGAAGGAAAATACTATTCAGTGGGCAAACTGAAAAGAACCAAATGATCCACACCACTTCCAAGGAATGGTACCGTAGTGAGGCAGTTCTCATGCTTTGCAGTATGCACAGACCAATGTTTTCTTGGAAAACTGGTAATGTGGAAGAGGGCTGGATAATGAGGCTTAGATGTGTCTGAATGGACACAGTTATGACCACAGAGGCTTTCTAGTTTCTCATGAAATATCCAGGGATATCAACAATGTCTACCCCTTTCTTGTGCTCCATGGCAGATCAACAGATATAGAACTTTAGAATATGATACCCCAATACAGCCATTATTAGCACAAGTAATGTCCAAAAATCTTAGTCACAGATTGTTCATCTACTCATCATAAGTCCTACATTGAAGGTGCAATTTTAGTGGTAAACCTATCAACTAAACACATGGGGATCCAAACCTACTCCAATCACATATATTGGGTGAAAAGAAGTACCTACTATTACAGTCAATTCATTTAAAATTAATACAGTATTGGTGTTTTAAGAACAAAATTGCTTTTGCACAGATTTGCAGCATTCTTAAAAATACCTCACTACCAAAATATGCTAAAAGGAAGGCAGTACAGTCTTTTGTCGGTAAAGCAACAATTATGGATGTAATTATATGGTTTTATGGCTCTTGGGTCCTTTAAAGCTGTTTCCTCCCCTCCCCTAGGTTTAGATGTTTACAAAATGAAGACTACCACTTCACCTCCTTTAATGACAACAATGAAAGGAACAAGGGCCATCAGAAGACAGAAATTGATAAAAGAACATTTAAATTGGGAGACAGATTATTTGCAGAGAGACTCAAATTTTCTTTGCACTAAGGCATGTGTGGGCTGACAGTGACCTGGAAAAACTGCATGGCTCTTATCCATATATGTCTTAGACTACAACTCTAAAAGTACAGAAACATCTGTACAGAACAGAAGTTCTGGACATTTAGTCACGGCCATAAAAATGGACATCAACCAATGCCTGGTTTTCATTTCCTGTCTGATAGTTCCAGGAAGTAATTAAACATTCATCACAACACTAGATTCAAAAGTTTCAAGATCACCTGGACTGCAATTGTATTCATACTTACTAGAGTACTACCATTCTGCTCTGTAGAACTTACTTCTGAGAAAACATGAACAGTATGGATCTGTCAATCAAGCAGGTCCCAAATTCTTGGAAATGCTCCTATCTGATGACATTATGAACTGTAAGAGGACTGAGTTTCAAGGAAAAGAGTACCATGTTGCCAAGACATATTAAAATAAAACAAAACCAAAGCTAGTTTGTGAAACAGCTGCATTTCAACAGAATCTGCTTTAAAGAACAGAACTTCTCAGTATAACGGATGTGATTAACTGGTCTTCCACTAAAATGTAAGAAAATGATTTTATTGCAGCATCTGATTAACTGCCACACCAAGAAACTGTTTGAATCAGTGCTTCAGTCATCTGCAAGTTCAGGGTTGGAAAAAAAATGGTGCGTCAAAGTGACAGCACATCATCACAGCTGCCCTGACATGGGCCTAATGAACTCAAGTCAAGAGTCACATGAGGTTTACTCATAATCTAGCCATGATGCAATTCATAAGAAGCAGACATTTTTTAAAATCCACGATCGATTTCCATTCATGAAAAGCTGCACTTTCAGATATTAAGGATTGGAGATTGATGGTGGTGGGGGGAATCAGTATGCAATCAGAGATGTTCTGAATTATACCAGACTGCAACAGCCTTAATTTTGTCCCTCTGGTTAGGAATTTTCTAAGAGAAGATAAAACAGGACAGGGAAAAAGAAAGAAAACATGAGGAAGAACAATTCTCAAATTCACCTGCTCCTTCCTGCTTCCACATTTCATGATTCCTTCCCTTTCTTCCTAGTGGGTTTTGCCCAAACCAGTAAACTCTACTTTGTAGTAATCTTGCAACCAAGGGTTTGAACCAAGATGAAACTGTGGTTCCTATAACACAGAACACCTTTTTCTGGTTTGGAGGACTGACAACTGAAGGAGGGAATTGTAATGTATATTAGGGTGTTTTTTAAGCCTGAAGCACTGCCAAGTGATGGGGGTGGTGGAAACAAAATCAGACAAAAAATCTGAAAGTTAAAACTGAATGATTCCAAATCCCAGGACTGAAAAGTTTTTTTTTTAAAAAACCTCTGCTGTTGTTGAGATTACCCTTAAAAGAAACCAGCAAAGGAAACATGATACAGTCACCCCCCGCCATTTCGCGGTTCAGGTACTGCGGTCCCACTATATTGGGGGATCACACTACCTGCGTCTTGGGGCTGCGTGCCGCCCCCGGGCGGCTTTGAGAAGCCTCGGAGCCGCACGGGGAGGCGGGGAGCAGGGAGCGATCGCATCGCGCCACCCCCCCCCCCGGGCTCCTCCGAGAAGCCTCGGAGCCGCACGGGGGGTGGCGGGGAGCGATCGCATCGCCCTGCGCTGCCCCCCAGGTCCCACCTGACCCGTTTCCGCATATCGCGGATTTTCAAGCATCGCGGGTCGGGTGGGTCCCTAACCCCCACGATAGGTGGGGGGGTTACTGTATTAGGAAAATTATAAATTATTTAAGATTCCCCATTTTTCCTAAGAATCTTTTATGCATATTTTAAGTGAGCCAGTAAAACACAGTACAGCAGACCCTCATATCACAAGTGGTTTGTTTAACAGAAAATCCACTTAAAGGAAAAAATTTCCAGAGATAGGGGGAAATCGCTTAACAGAATTGCCTATTGGGTAAATCCGTACAACAAAAAAACGGTTGTGATAGGGATTAATTCGTTTTCAATGCATGGGAAATTTGTACAAAGGAAAAGATGCTCAACAGAATTTCATTTGGAACAAACTAATTCTTTTATACAAGGTATCACTGTACATGCATTTTTCTGACTTGTTCACATATTTGCTGACTGGTTATACAGTGGACACAGAGAGTAAGCCAAGAGAAAATGATATCCCCCCCCCTTTAATACACCTATGAGCGGGAGGATTGAATGGAAGAAGTGACATCTCTTTTCCAATGATTTATCTCCAACACCAACAAGCTCTTCTTTGCCTTAAGGAGGTTCAAACTGTTTCTTGGTTTAGAGGAGAAGAAAAGAAAACTTTGGAGAGAAATGCTTCCCTGTCCACATAGCACAAACATATCAAAGTGCTCTTGCTTTTCCTTACCTGCAATCCCTTGTAGCAGCCCACAAACATTAAAAATACTTTTCTTCATAATACTCTGTATACACATGGTGAAGACAGAGACAAAGGCAACAGCACAGAGTATCACAATCCCCACAGCAAGGAAAATAGCAGTAGCTTGCCAGAATCCACTGGCGATCTCGGTGAAGGTCTCTGCGTAGGGGCCACAGAGTGTATCAGGCATGGAAGACTGCATATGCGGGATTCTGGTGCAACGTCCATAGATCCCTAAGGTGGGACGATACGGTTCCATTGATCCTCCTGTCCTGTTGTCTAGATCCTCGAAACGCCCGGGTTTGGCCTTGCCAACCAACCAATCGGCACTCATGAAGGCTATGAGTTCAGCAAATGCCACAACGATACTCAGGAGTGTCCACAGCATTGAGCGGCAAGTGACAATGACATGACACATATTGCTGTCCACTGCTTGCAGCCACTGAAGCTCAGAGCGTGAAATCCAAGACAAAAAAGAAACTGTAAAACAGATGTGTATATTTTTTTTTAAAGAAAGGAGAAGAAAAAAAATCAGGAGTGGGAGAAATATCTTGTTTCTGGCTCAGCTCGTCTTCAACACCAAAAATTGTTTTGCTAGCAATGCAGTCATTGATTCCAAACATTTAGTTCTTCTTTTTCTTTTCTTGGGTTGCAGAGCAATGAAGGGTGTGTGTCTGTGTTAATATTCATACTGGCACATGATGTTTCAGTTGCATGTGGGAGGCTACAGAGGACTGCCTACTGACTTGACATCACATACCTAAAAGAGAAGAAAGGCGGGGAGACAACATGTTAGCACTGAAGGAAAAAGAATGTTTAAAGCTACCCCCCCCCTCAGTTTCTAAAGCGGTCCAAGCTTTTAAACAGAGCTTTAAATCAGTACAACATCCAATAGTTTTAACACTGGCTTGTTTACTGGAGAGTTCCCAGACTCTTAACCTCAGCAGGGTGATTACTCTCCTGTAGCCCTGCTGCTGTAATTACAGTATCAATCCCACGCCATCTAACTCAGCAGTTGTTTGTCAAAAGCTCTACAAATTTCATGGAAACGTCCAAGCACATCCGTTCAAACCCTTGCTTGAAAACTAAAACTAATGATGGCTTGTCTGCATTAATGAAGATGAGGTAAAAACAGGAACTCGCTTTAAAATCCTACTTATATTTCCGTAAGAATAACTGATTCTGCATAAATGCATCTAAGATTGCAATGTAAGTGAAGGCTTTGTTTTGGAGAATAAAGACAAGATCAACTGGAAAATCATTGTGTGTCTTTAAACAGAATATTTTATTTAAGCCTGCCGATTTTCAGAATGACTTACAATTAATATTTAATAATGAAAAGAAAAGAAAAGTAGATCAACAGGGGGCAGGGTAAAACCACCATAACAATGTAATTTAAAAGGCTTGGGGGAAACTGTTTTACCTGCCACCAGAAAAGTGCTCCCCTCTTTTAGAAAGCATTTCACAGACTGAGCATAAAACTGAAAAAGAGTATTGTATGGATACTACAAATCGAAATCACAAAGATGATGTCTGTGAAGATTCTCAGTCATCCAGGTGAGTTTATCTAGAAGCTGAGTCATGGCTACTGAACTTCTTTTTCTTGAGAGATAGAAACATTTCACTGCTTATCCAGACTTGATGAAGCTGTTTGGATGAGCAGCAAAATGTTTCTATCTCTCAAGGAAAAGAAGTCCAGTAGCCATGACTCAACTTCCACACAAAGATGATGCGACGTACAAAATGATCCGAGTCTGAGAAATACATTTTGGGATAAATTCCCAGACTCTCCCAAATATCACTGGTACTGTCCAGAAAAAAAATCACCACCAATATCCCTAAATGAGGCACAATGACACAGGTGGAGGTATGGGGAAAGAGAAGTGGGGGGATGGTGTGATAAACAAGGCACTTTGGGATATTGGCATATTGAACACATTCCCTGATCCTAGGCAGAAGGTCAGGGAAACTAAAATATCTATCTATCTATCTATCTATCTATCTATCTATCTATCTATCTATCTATCTATCTATCTATCTATCTATCTATCTATCTATCTATCTATCTGTCTGTCATCTTCATTTTGTCTGTAGTCCTGGTATTTTTATTAATGACCTGGATCAAAGGGGCACAGGGAATACTAATCAAATTTGTGGTAGACACAAAACCCGATGGAATAGCTAATACCCTGGGAGAAAGAAACAAAATATTGGTCTTAATGGGCTGAAAACAACTGAATCCACTTCAACAGGGATAAACGCAAACGTCTGCACCCAGGAAAAAGAACCCAAATCTACAGCTACAAAATAGGAGATACTTAGCTCAGCAATACTACGAGCAAGAAGGATCTTGGAACCATTGTAGATCACAAGCTGAATCTGAGTCAACAGTGTGATATGGCTACAAAAAGGGCAAATGCTATTTTAGGTTTGATTAACAGACGTTTAGTTTCCAAATCCCACGAGGTATCAATTCCCCTCTATTCAGCACGGATTAGGCCGGATTATGAGTACTGTGTTCAGTTCAAGAAGGATGCTGACAAATCAGAACAAGTTCAGAGGACAGCAACAAATTAGGGAACTGGAAATGAAGTCTTTGAAGGAAGACTGAAAGAACTGGGCAAGTTTAACTTTGAGAAAAGGATACTGGAGGGAATTATGTTAGCACTTTTCAAATACTTCAAAGGATATCATGAAGAGAAGGGGCACAATCTGTTCTTGATCAACCCAGAAAGCAGGAGATGCAACAATGGGCTCAAGTTACAAGAAGCCAGATTTCAGTGGAATCTCAGGAACAACTTCCTAACTGTTAAAGCAGTAGGGCAATGGAACAAATTACCTCGAGAGATGGTGAGTGATCCAACACTGGAGGCATTCAAAAGCAATTTAGACAACCACCTGGCAGATATCCTGTGATTTGTGTTCCTGCCATGAGCAGGGAGTTGGACTCAGAGGCCTTGTAGGCCCCTTCCAACTTCATGATTCTATGATCCTATGATCAAAATACCTGCAATAAGAAGAGAAATTCAAAGGAGAATTTCAACAGGCATAATTTGCTATTTCTACCCTTCTTCCTCTAGATCAGTCCTTCATAGGAAAGTTTCAGCTGTCAGCAGTAGGGACATCAGACAAGGCAAAGTAATTTTAAAAATTTAATCTAAGTGACACAGCGCTTCACTGATGGTCTAGCACAGGGCTGTCCAACTTTGAACAGGCCAAGGTCTTCTTTTTTCTGGCCCAAACTGCCTGAGGACTACTACATAAAAACTAAGGTAAAAAATAGTTTCAAATTAAAATGTAACCCAATAAAGTTGAAGGATTCCCTTCCCCCATTTTTATGAACACCCCCCCCCCCCCCCGAAGTGCAATGCAAACATGGACAAAAGGTACCAACAAGACTACCCCAGCCTCTCTTCCCAAACTCCACAGTTTTCACTCTGCACACACCCGCTCGCCCCTTAGGAATCACTGCTGCACCGAGGGATTAAAATGGGGAGGGGGGAGGAAAGGAAGAGAGGCTCCCACTGGCAAAATAGATCCCAATTTGTTCCCCCGGGAGGCAAGAAGTGATGCTACTCAGAAGGGAGGGAGGGGATTCTTTTTGGTGCCTGGTGTTTGGAGAAGAGGCAGCCCAGCGGAGACAGGAGCCCTCGCCATCCTTGCTCTCTCTCTCTCTCTCTCTCTCCATTCTCCCTCTTGCACTGGAGATGCCCCAAGGTGTGCTCTGCCTCACCAGCCAGGGCGCATGCCACTCAAGCAAGGAATTGGATGCTTCTCTGGCTCACCTTGCGAGCCCAAGGGCGGCGGCGGCAGGAGCCCTCCTTTCCTGTCCACTTCTTGCTGCTGCTGCTCGATGGTACCCGTTGGCCCTGGGCCTGCCTGCCTGCTCTAGGCTGACCGGGAAGGCGCGCAGCTGGTGCACTCTTTCTTTGAACTGCCCCACTCTTTGCAGATGAGAGAAGGGAAGAAGGTGGGCTACCTTTTTTAACCCTTCGCGGAAGAGAGGGGGAGGCAGGAGTGGAGCTCCCATTGTAGGGGGTGGATGGTAGGGGGCAGTGGCCTCGTCCTTCCCCCTCCTCCCCCTTCACTTTCCCGGGCAGGGGCTCTGGCTCCAACTCCATGGGGGTCAGGAGGAGGAGGAGGAGGAGGAGGAGGGCAGCGGAAGCAGCGGTCCAGCCAGGACCCTCCTGCGCCTGCCGCCCCGTGTCCATCATTCCCACACCACCACCACTCAAGCTCTTCCCTTGTCTGTCTCCTCCCTCCCTCCCACCCTCCCTCGGCCGGCTGACCCTCCTCCTCCTGCTGCCTCTGTTGCTGCTGTCCTTGTTGGTGGCCGCTTGCCTCGCCGGTGCTCCGGATCGGGAGGCTGGCAGGGACCTTGCGGGCTACTTCAAACAGCCCTGCGGGCTACTCATTGCCCACGGTCAACGCATTGGGCAGGCCAGGTCTAGCAGAATCAATAATAATAATTTCCCCTGCTGAGAAGTAGGGGAAGTGTACAATTTGCTGATATCCTGAAGTAGCTAGTTTATTAAGCTACTTCACAATATAAGAAATTGATACTGGAAAATGCTAGACTAAACAGAGTCATTTGGATGTGAGAATAGCATCAAATGGCATACTGCACCCCAACCTGACATCAAGCAACCCTGAAAGGGCCAGCACAGATAATTCATGAGTTTATGAATGTCACTCAAAGGAGGCAAAATATACACAAAGGGGAAATTCAGAAATGTGTGTGGCCACTCCTTAATTTTATGCTAGCTGAACGAAAGCAAAGCTTTATTAAGAAGAAGACTGGCATGTTTTCTTAATTTGAAAAGGCAATAAAATGGCTCAACCTTCAGATACACTAAAGAGAACAAGGCAAAGAGCTAGTTCAGTTCACAACTTGACTTCTGGCAGAGATTAAAAGCCAAGAAGCATCCTTGTCAGAAAGGCTGATGGGCATGTGGTGCTAACACACCCTCTGTAAATAACAAAAGTTCAGTATCAGTTGCCAGAACAGCAAATCCTCTCAGCACGTCCACTTTCAATAATAAACTGGAAGAAAGGAAAGAGAATAATAGTTCTTTTATCAGGGAGGTGAAGAGTTTAATAGAAACATCCAAGTGGAACATAAAGGGTTAAATCCAATTTTGCACAAGAAAATTTCTAATGACACAACTTGATTTTCCCTTTCTACCCTCCCTTCTGTAGAGCAGTCCCTGAGAGCAGATTTGGAGGATGCACAGGTACCTTGTGTGTGGAGGAAGGGGAATATCCCTCTCTACCCAGTTGAACTGACAGAATAACACCTTTTGATCCTTGACAAACCCATTACTGGACCAAGTTCTGAAAAAACACTTATGTAGCTACTGAAAATCATTTGCAGGCAGGGTGGATTTGATTTGATTCAAACTGATTTAAATCACAATTTAAATTGCTATTTAAAAATCAAGAGTTTTGATGATTAAATAAAAATCATTTTAATTTGTTTTATTTAACCTGTTTGCAAGTAAGCAGGGGCAAAAATAAGCTCCAGAATAAGGAACAGTTTCGGAAGGGGTAGATGTGTCAGTCTGCACTAGAATATCAGCCAAAAGGAAAAGGAAAAGGAAAAGGAAAAGCTATCTAGTGCAATGAAATTACTCCCAGAAATAAAAGAGAAAGCAAGGACTGTATTTTTAAAAAAAACAGTGGAGATCATCTGAAAGGAAAAGCAATTGCAACGTGACAGTCCAGTGACCTGAAATCTGAGTCAGAAGGAAACATCACTATAACTGTCAGCTTCTTCTATTTCAAAATCTCAGAACTCGGGTGTTTCCAGGCAGAATTCGTGATTCACAGGGTGCAGAAGTTTTGGGTGCAGAAGTTTGTGTACAAGTGTACAGGGCTTCCAAAGCCAGTATCCAGATCCCAACTGCCACCCCTGCTTTACGCATCTCTTGTCCCATCCCAGAGCCACAAAGGCACTGGGCAAGTTCTTCCTTATTCCTAGTTGTGGGAAGGAAACAGCATTGCTCTGTATATTCAAGCAGGGCATCTAGTGGCCAAAATCCAAACCATCCTTTATGCCAGTGATGGCGAACCTTTTAGAGTCCAAGTGCCCAAACTGCATTTCAAAACTGCGATTGGCACTTTTTGTATTTTTTCACAGAGTGCCAATACGGCAATTTAACCTGAATACAGTGGTACCTGGAGTTACAAAAGCTTTGGATGCTACCCTTCGGGAAAGCGAGGATCAAAGAGCAGGAGTGCTACTCTTTGGGAAAGCAATGCAGGCTTTTGAATTTCCTACGGCCACAGTGAGTGTGATGTGGCAGTCGGAAATTCAAAAACCTGCTCTTCGATCCTCAGTTTCCCAAATAGTAGCACCCCATCCACCTCTCTGCCCTAGGTCAAGAGGTGGATGGGGTGCTATACCATTGGGAAAGCCAGGGGGTGGGGACAGCAGTTTGTGGGCCCCTTCGTAGCCCTAGTTTACTCTCCAGTAAACTTTACTCTGGGTATCCCAAAAGCGGTGGGGTTGGAGAGTAAACTGGAGCTATGAAGGATCCCACAAACCACCGCCTCCCCTTCGCCTGGCTCTCTGCATGGCGCACAGTGGTATACTCCAAGCAGAGGGGGAAGTGCTCTGGCTGTGAGGGGCCGATGTCATGTGCCCAGAGAAAGGGCTCCGCATGCCACCTTTGGCACCCATGCCATAGATTCGCCAACACTGCTTTAGGCGCAAAGAAGTGCTCCTTAAACATAGCATTCCCATGCCTGACCCTATGGCTAAGGGAAATGAAACAATCATCTCAAAGAACAAGCACCAAGAGGCAGCAGTGACAGTCTCCCAACCGTTCCTGGCGGACAACCTGTCTGAGAGAATTCTGTATATAACTCACCTGTCTTGGGCTTCTGATACTAGAGATATGCAGTGGGCTGCGTTATTCCATTGTCTGTACTCAAGAGATATTTGACCTCCCCTTTCAGCCAGCCCTTTCTGTATAATGAAAGGTAGGGGCACTTCCACATCCCCTATCTCTAGCAGAAACATTTTTAGGGCAAGGGTGCAAAAAGAATTAGGAATCTTTCTGTAACCTTGACTTGGAAGAAGCAGAGAGCAATCAGGGCCAGTCATGTATGCACTAGCAGCAGTAACTACAGACTACATGAATCCAGTTTTGCACAATCGGGCCTCAAGAACACCTAACAAAAGTGGGGTTTTAAAAATAGGTCTCGTGATAATTGAGTTTATTATGCAAGTGATAACCAATTGGATTCCAATTCAAAGCAAACCTGAACTCTCACTAGAAAGCAGAATGATGAAGCTAAGAGTATAATTCTATGTCAAAAAGAAAACAAGATTCAATGGGAAGGGCAACAATACTAGGAAAAGAGAACAATCAGATGTGAAGTGGATTGATTCAATAGCTAGAGGAAGCCACGGCCTTGAGTGCACAAGACCCAAGCAGGGCCATTAATGTAGACTTTTTTTGGAGGTCACTAACTCGTAATGTTTTCTATCTCAGAAGTAGATTTGTGATATTTAACAATATGAGCCTTGTGCTGCAGTGATTAAATACCTGTACTGCAGCTAAAATTGAGCTCACGGTCTGGGGTTCAATCCCAGGTAGCAGGCTCATGGTTGACTCAGCCTTCCATCCTTCTGAGGTTGGTAAAATGAGTACCCAGCTTGTTGGGAGGGGGCAATGTGTAGCCTGCATACTGTAATTTAAAAAAAACTGTAAACTGCTTGAAGCGGTATGGGGCAATATATAAGCAGAACACTTTGCTTTCTTTGTGTTATTAGTTAGAATCTTGTTAACAGATGAACTCCAAAATATTTACATATTTGATCCAGATTTAGACATGCATAGTTGGACTAAATGAAATAATAATCTAGCTCAGTATCAGGCAGATTTACATGTTCCTAATATTGATCTGGAACAGGTTAGACATATTGACTGGATCATATTTAGAGCAGACCCATGGAAACCAACATAATTTAAATTCTATTGAAATACTTATGACTAACCTAATTTTTCTCTAAATATGATCGAATCTGAATCAATCTCAGTATCAGTCATCCAATCCTAAATATGTTTACTCAGATGTGAGATCTAATAAGTTCACTGGGATATCCTCCCAAATAAGTACAGAAATATAGGCTAAGAGTATAAAATCTATTTCCAGACTAAAGCATGAAATATCATATGTTAGTATTATATTATAAGTAAAGGCAAGTAAATATTGTGGAATGATTTAACACTTTCATGTTTTTCTTTTTGTCTTTCTTTCTTTTTAGCAACATCTCCATTATGTCCATCTTTGCCACTTCCCATGTTCATTATGAATGGTGCTTGGATTAAAGGAGGATACTTGATTTCACTCAAAATTGTCTTAAGGCTATCCACAGTAACAATATCTATTATATCACATAAATATTCATTTCCAGAAAGAGACTCATGTTTTAACCTGGATAATCTATAGTTATAATTAATCATAAATGTTTGCCCAATTGACTGCTCCGCAGGTTGTCAGTTGCACTTTCAACCAAAATCTAACTGGAGCAAAGTGCCTATGAAAGATATTCAACACTACTGTGAGGGTTCTTTGTCTATTTCTATGTGTGTTCTGGAAGGATTAGACGCAGACTTATCGGATTCTTGCAAAATAAACAGTTCTTTATTCAAATTTTCCATTCTCTTCTTTTCGGTTTCTTTATTAAAACAACTATCTCCAACGGGAGACAAAACTGGAATATCAAAGTTTGGTTCAAACGGATTATCAAACAACATGTTTCTTTGAGGGGACACATTGCCTCTTACTTGGGGTGTACTTTCGGCGGTGCTATCACAAGATTCCCGCAATGAACTCCGTAATAGGGGTGTGACCCTTCCGGGCTTAGGCTCCAACCCCACCCTGGTATCCATCTCGGTGGATTTATGGCTTGATTTCCTTTTTCATCTCTCACCTCAGGACTATTACTTTTCCAGGGAAAACGGGGAGGATAGTCAGGTGTGGGCAATGGTAATCCCGTATCCACCTTCCGTAATATATCCCTTCTCACCGGCACCCCTTCTCTAACGTCCTTAATGGTTCCTCTCTCCAACCGACTCTCCCTCCACCCTTCACGCGACCCCTTTTCCATCTCGCGCTCCTCTGTTTGGACACTGACTTCTCTATATAATATTCTGTTCACTCTACTCTCGGTTTGGGTTCCCATTTGTCTAACTACCTTTTCAAGATCTCTATTCACCTGCACCCCTGCATGCCAGTACAATCCTACCGACATATCTCCGTATCTCCCTCCTACTTGTACTTATCTCTTCTCCCAATCCTCCAATCATCTGTCTGTATTTCCTTTTCTTCCTTTCTACTTATTTCTTCTTCTTTCTTATCAGTCTGAATCTTCTTATCATCTGTCTTCACACTAAGACCCTCTAGTTCTGTTTTCAATACATCCTACTTCATTACCCTTTGAACTACCGCCATAAAGCCAGCAGTAATCCTTGCTGGGCTCCACCTCCCTTCATAGCTCTCTCCAGGGCTATCCTCTACATCCCTCTTTAAACTATCCAAAGGTTGTCCTCTTTCTTCTTCTTCCCCGTGGATGCCACTCAGCGCATTCTTCTCCACATCCTGTATCACAGATGTCTGAGCGGACAGACCCACACCTGTTCCTTCCTTCTCCCTGTCACAACTACTGTATCTCATTCAGAAACAATTCAAAAATCGAACCCACTGTATGATGTCACTAATGTTTAGGATTAAGAACATGCTGGATAATTTATTCAATGTAAACCAAATTTGCTCATTGCCATTATTTGGACGGTTTCCTTTCAGAACTTTCTACTTTTCTGAGCAGGTACCAGAATTCATCTTTGCACATGAAAGAAGGATGGACAACAGTATTTTCCTAGAAACAATAAAAGATGTAAGGAGGTAACTTCAAGAAACATGGAGCACAATGTTTTGCTCCCACAGTCCTCCAGGTGGTGGGGTGGGGGAACAATATGCCAAACGTTGTTACAAAATGAAACTAAAAGTGGGTAGTGTTGAAAAGGGGGTATTTGTGTTAAATGGTATAATAAGGTGACTTTCTCCGTGTCTTTTATATGTGCCATCAAGTCAGAACCAACTTACAAGAGACCTAATAGAGCTTCCCAGTTAAGTGAGATGGTTAAGGTGTTTTTTTTTCTACCAGTATTACCACCCCCAGTGAGTTTCCATTGCTAAATGAGGATCCAAACCCAGCTCCTTCAGTTCTAGTGTGCCACTTTATCCATATCACCACACTGGGTAAACACTCTACAACTCACTTAAAAAGCAAATCACAACTTCTGGAGGCTACCAAGAAATACTAATTAAGTGTTAATTTTTTTAAAATAAAATGCTCTTTTAGTAGCTTTTCAGGCTGAGTCTGTGAGCCGTGAGGAAGCTGGAGGCAGACTTGACCCCTAATTTATAATTTTCCTCTGCCCTCTGATTCAGCAGAATCTGAATATGTGAATATTATACATATGGCATGTGGAGTTGCTAGGGTCCTGGAACAGCTTTCTTTGGGCTGTGTATTGTTACCACAGTGCAATACACATAGCTGCAAATCATCATCATCATCTTGGATTCTAAGACTTGGCTTGGAGCAAAAAAAGAAAGGAAAAAGAAATAGCTGTGAGATAGACTGCCCAGTGATTCCTTCCCTCTTTTATTTTTTACTTCGGGTACCGAGAGCTTGCTTAAGCCATCTGTGTTTATTTTACTAATGCTCCTTGCACCGCAGAGATCCTTCTATCATGAATCACCTTGGCCATTTCTCATTGCTTGAACTGGCAGTGCATATTACTCAGGAGGATGTGTAGGAAAATTAAATTGTAAGGGAAGAGGAATGGCTGGGAAACTTCCAGCCCCTTTCGAGTTTCACAAACTCTGATTTCTTGTTTCTTTTGCAAGAAAGCGTAAGGCTGAAAGCATTCCTTCATCAGCCTCCCCAAACCTCTCTCCTTTGCATCCTGTTTTGTCAACTAACCTTTATAAAAGTGCCTTTTGGTTCAATGTAAACAAATAGTTGGGAGGGCCACGGAAGACAGCTGAAATGAGACCATGAAAAGAGAAGCAAAGCAGCAGCTGCAGGCACAATCAGAACTTTTCATCTTCAGAATAGTCTGCAAGCAATG
The DNA here is from genome assembly GCA_037367245.1 of Phrynocephalus guinanensis. Taxonomy (NCBI): domain Eukaryota; kingdom Metazoa; phylum Chordata; class Lepidosauria; order Squamata; family Agamidae; genus Phrynocephalus; species Phrynocephalus guinanensis. The sequence goes on from CM074738.1 coordinate 85,730,699, forward strand.
AAAACCATGCAGGAATATGTATATTTTTTGTTATCCAAACACAAAGTTAACATTATGCTGTCTAAAATAAAGGAAAGGAGTGCTGAACCCTTGGCATCTATTCCCTAAACTGTTATTCATCATTACTGTATCTCTTGGAGAATGCTTTGAACAATGAACAGAAGAAGTAGCAGCTATTTACATGTCAATGATTTTAAAGTGTTGCCATGTAAAGACACACATATGAGCTCATATTATTTACACATGTTAAACGTGACTGAAGTATCCCTTTCAGCATCCCTTGGACTGAAAAACTGCAACAGCTCTTGCTTTATAAAAGGACAACAGAACTGATAAAGCCAATGGAGGCTTTATCATGAATCTGAGTGTGATAACTGTTATTTCTTGGTTAACGTCAACTAGTTTCATTGTGTTTTCCATACATACAGGGATGATGAGCAACAAAATCATGATCTCTCAGCCTTTTCGGAATATACTTATCCAAAGTTTTACCAGTGTTATTCTCTCTACTTTTCCCCTCCATTGTTCCTTGGTAGAATGCCTACCAAGCTTGAAGTTTTAAGAAAGCCGAAAAATCTAAATTCTTATTCAGGTAGAGAACATTCACATAATCAAAATATTCTCTTCAAACAGGCCTTTTGCAGACTGCCAATTACAGCTATTTCCATCTAAGATGGTTCTAACAATGGCAATGAGACTGCAGACTTTTTTAAAAAACATAGAATTTTGCAGCTACCCAGAAGAACTTGGTGCACAGACTGAAGAAGTTTAATTATAGTTGAAAACTCAGTTTGTTTTTTGTTTTGCTTTTTTTCCAAGTCATCTAATAAACGTATCACTTGCTCCTGCCTTTGAGTTATTTAGGAGAACACACAGCCTTTTCCTGATGGTTTCTTTAAACCTGTTTGTCACTGCATGAATGAAGTGACAATGGATGGCTTATAGGCAGTGGTTCCCAACCTTGGGTCCCCAGATGTTTTTGGACTGCAAATTCTAGAAGCCTTTGCCATTAGCTCTGCCTCGTGGCGCAGTCACTGCAGCTAAAACTGTGCTCACGACCTGGGGTTCAATCCCAGGTAGCAGGCTCATGGTTGATTCAGCCTTCCATCCTTCCGAGGTTGGTAAAATGAGTACCCAGCGCTGGGGGGGGGCAATGTGTAGTCTGCATACTGTAATTAAAAACTGTAAACTGCCCAGAGACTACTTGAAGTGGTATGGGCAGTATATAAGCAGAACACTTTGCTTTGTTATCCAAGAATGTTTGGGAAGCCAGGGTTGGAAACCACTAGCGTAAAAGAGTGCTTTCTCCTTGCGTACAAAATTTCCTGATGTTGATACAGTGGTACCTCTTAGAACAAATTTTATTGGTTCTATGGGTCAATTTGTTTTAAGAAAATTTTGTCTTATGAAATGTGGTTTCCCATAGGAATGCATTTTAAATGGATTAATCCGTTCCAGAGGCTATGGGTCGCTCAGTTGTATGAAAAATTTGTCTTATTAAACATGGTTTCCCATAGGAATGCTTTGGGAATGGATTAATACATTCCAGAAGCTAGAATAAAGAAAAAATAACCACCACCACCCCGGGTACATGAGGAGTGGTTTTTCTTCTTGTGAAGCATCCCATGGGGAATTTTTTGTCATGCGAAGAACACCTATTCCTGGAATTTTTTTTCTTCCTACGAGTTTTTTGTTTTACGAAGCATATGTCTTAAGAGGTACCACTGTACCTGCAAAGATAAATAAGGTAAGGTATGGCATTATTGTCCCTGGAAAGATGTCCCAAAGATGATGGACCTTCCTCTCCAAGCAAGCAGAGGTGGAGGCACATGGACAAGAAAAGCTTTTCTTCAGAAGCCTTCTTGTATAGCAAGGATGAGTCTCATACTGAGATTTTATTGCCAGTAAGAGCTGAAAACAGACATATTGTCCTCATGAGAGCCATCATTATCATTGACATTGTACACTGTTACTACTGCTGGAGGCCTCAGCTAAAGGTTTTAAAATCAGTTTTCATCGTTCAGTTCTTTTGGTGCTATGTCACCCCAAGTCCCCAGGTAATCAAACACTATTTGCTCTAATTATAAATGTTACACTGCCTTTCCTTCCTTCTTTCCTTTCCTTCCTTCGGTTCCCCTCAGAAATGGACAATGAATTCAGACAGCAAGAAGCCACACTATAACTGCTTAAACCCTAGGTGTTAACTACATTTTTAACAAAGGTCATCACCGAAATCCTATTATTTCCCAAGCAGAATAGGTCTACTGGATGAACGGAAATTTTTAAATCAACCCTGTGAACCTAAATTTTTTTTCAAGGAGGCAGCTATTCTAGTCTATTGCAGAAAAAACAACAGAGCCTTATGGCACTTTTGATGCCAACATATTTTATTTCACATACATTTTTTTGGGATGCCCTTTGGAATCTACGTTCCCAATGGCCCTATGGATTCAAGGGGTGTAACTGAGTGAAAATAAAATAGATTTCTCTTACATCCTATCAATTCACTTCTGATTTATGTCGTTCTTCAAAGGGGTTTCAAAGTATGTAAAAGATGTTCAAGGAACAGTTAATGATTATCAGCCGCAGTGAATTTCCATGGCTGAGCATGGACTGGAACCCAGGTTCACTGAGTCCTAGTCCTATACAGTAGTGTACCCACTACATCCCATAGGCTTTAACCCCAATTTTTAAAAAATGAAATAAATACTATAATAATCAGCAGTCCTGGCCTAGTCTGTGCTGCACAATCTGTGGTACAGGTGAAGAGTTTTAAAATCCTCTCCTTGTCCATCCAAACACAAACCTTACCATTTACCTAAATCTCTGCTCACAGACAAGACTCTCTCTCAAATATTTGACACCACCAAATTTGGCTCTATCAGGTTCCTTTTATTCTTCAGTTTGCCACTGCTTCAACATGCACCGATGCATAAACAGATAGTATGCATAATCAATGGGGCTACAATCCTTAGAACCAGGCACTGTACAAATATGAGCGATGGGAAGTTCCTGCAGGCTAGACTGATTCAACGGATCAATCTTGGCTTGTGTTTGGATGCAGCACAACTGGGTGGCTGTATCTATCCATCAACTGCTCAAGTTGCTAACTCTAATATTTCCACCTTCCTGTGTCTCTGAATTTCTATAAGGTTGTGACGAGATGCCAATATAGCAGGGCAGAATGGTTTGCATCCAAAAAATCATGATGTTATTCCCCATATACATGTACTGATACTTCTTAAAGCTGGAAAGGAAATATTCTACCTTGACTTGTAATATGAAAAGTAAAATGCAAATGAACATGAAACTTCACATCCATGATGATTCTTAAACTGAGAAATGGGACACGTTTTGTTTTTGTTTTTGTGTTTGGGAGCCACAGTCCAAAAAAAAGAAGCAGCATAGTTTCCCATCACTAGTATAATCTTACTTCAACAAAACATGACACATTGTGCTTTATTAGTAAAAAGGTCAAACTCCTAATGTTTTTCAACATTATCAAAATTTCAATTTCCTACACTGTGGATTTCTTCAAATTATTCTTTGTTATTACATTTCAAATTCCTTGGGTCTCCAGCCATAGCACTGTGTTTTGAAAACTTATTGAAGATTTGCTATAGTTCCAAAACTTTGGCCACAATCACTGGGATAACATAACCATTCAAGAATTTATATGTGGGAGGGAAATTAGGAATGTTGCCTCCTTTGTTCCAGATGAAACCATTCCAGATGAAATCATTATTCAACAATCGAGGTTCCCATATGAAATCCCCTTTCTTGTATGTCTACGTTATCTCTTCAGACAAAGTCAAACACAGATTCTACTCTATCTAGTACAACCTTGGAATTTTGCTCCCAAGTAGAACTCCATATCTCAGCTTCAAAAGGTAATGGTGATGTAGGACATAATTAATCATTATTTTTTCCCACTACTTGTTAAACCAAACTGTTAATCAGTAAAGACCACAGCATAACTTCTGTTAGACAGGCTTGGAAGTAAATATTTATAAGTAACTAGTTACCTATAATTTCCTTCCGTCTACATATACATCATAATAGTAACTGATCAAGAGATGATTTTACTGCTTCTGGGGTACAACCTCAATGTTTTAGTTACCTCTGCAGTTATTAGGGGTTGGGCTTATAAAAAGGAAAGGGTGAACTTTGTAATTTTACTTTACAGACCAAACATTTGAAATGCAAGACAGTAATAAATCTAATTTAGTGTTTTATCTTTATAAATTTAACACAGTGCCCTGAAGTATCATATCATAACGTATCATATAAGAGTCTAACATTTATTGTATTGCAGTTAACGAATGTGTGGTTGAAACATTTGTATACTCTTTATTCAAATATTCCATACTTCCATTTTGGTGCTTCCCTATGTTTTAGAAAGCAGACTTCTTGGACTACAGACCTGTCACATCTGTTCTTTATAAAGTTACATGCACATAGCAGATAATGGTCAAAATCCTGTTACCATTTATGTGTCATTTAACTTATGTAACTTAACTCACCATTGCAAATTGCTGTTAAGTCAACAAAACAACCAGGCACATTACTACTGGTATGTGCATGGCTGTTGCACAATCAAGTGTGCACCCTATAATATGACCAGAACATTGTTAATTAGTAGCAATTCTCTACAGTAAGTTATGCAATTTCATTTGTGTACAATTAAATAACCAAGAGGATTCTGGTCAATTATTACCATAACAGTGGACATGTCAGAAAAATCACAATGTATGAAGATTATAGTCAATAGTAATTTTTATCAGTTGGTGCAACAGGTACCAGAAGACACATTTAACTACCACTGCTTACGCATCAGAATGTGCTGTACATAAGGCTGGTATGGAAGATGGCCTGGCATTTTCAGCTCGTCTAGTGCTTGCAGCTGCCTGTTATGTGATGCAGGTGGAGCTGAACACATTACAGAAGGCTTGATTATTGAGTTGCTTTGGTTGTGTTCTCCATGCAGTAGAGGAATGATGTGTCTGTTTTGCTTCTTGGACACGTACACACCCAATCACACCTTCCCAACAAGAATGAAAGCATTTGCAACGTTGCGCTGAGGCTCAGTGAAACATGAACACAATTAAGAGACTGAATAAGCAGAACAGAATCAGTTAGCTAAGCTTCAATAAGAAGAGGATCCTGTTTTCATCTCCAAACACAGGGCTTACTTTCTTTGTGTCAGATGCACCACAGTACGAGTAATAAATATTATGAGATACCTTTCACCAGCAACAGGCAACATCAAGCAGCTAGCATCAAGTCTAGCATCATATTGACCAGCCTACAGTTTACTGATGTAAGTGTGAAATCTCCACACTGGTAAACAACTGCCATATGTAGATCACAAGTCAATATATGTTTTACTGTGCCTGTCAAGTCATTCGTATAAGCAAGGAGATGCAGGTATGAACTGGCCTTTGACAACTATATCAAATCAGAATTAATCAGTAGCACCAAGCATCAGGAAGGGTATTATTTTCCGCTCAAGTTTCCAATGATCTGTCTTCAGCCCCGTGTTTGCTGCTTCCTGGATGCTGAGCTGGAGAAACAATTGGTAATATGGCATTAATCGCAACCTCTAAGATCAAATTCAGCATCCTAATAAGAAAAGGTAAGAGTGATAAGATATAGAAAAATCCCATTTCTAACCTCCACTTATCCATGAAGCTGACTGTGGCTGTAAGTCAGACACTCTCCATCTAATGTATTTCAAAGGTTTGTTGTAGAAATAAAATCGTAGTTGCTTCTAAAAGAGAAGAACATGCGCCTCCTTGAGCTATACAGAAAAAAAGGCAGGACGAGAAAGAAACTATGGGTTACATTTTAGTTTTTCTTCATAAAACAGAAATGAACTGTGTTGCTCAAATTTACTGAAGGAGTGGGCAGCTCATGATCTGAACAGTGCATCTCTCACCTGGGGATTCTGAGGTGTCCTTGGCTCAGGAATATAAGGTATCTATGTTAGTTATTAGAGATGGACATGAAGTGGTTTGTGGTTTGTAGTTAGCCTGGAAAATGAACCAGTTCATGGTTTGTGGTGGTTCAGGCCCATCTCTGCCCCCCGCCGTCACTGGCACCTGGCCTACCTGCCACTGCCCCCACTTCTGCCACCAACCACCCGTCCAGGAAAAGCAGTACCAGGGAAGCCCAGTTTTGAGATTTCCCTGGCAGCAAGCTGGATGGCAAACACAAGTAGAAAGGCAGCCAGCCATCTCTTCCGTCTGGCTTCTCTTCCACCACCATCACCTTGGGTGGTCCAGAAGGCAATAGTGGAGATGGGGGAGCCAGGTGGTTGCATCTGCACATGTACCCACAAGCTAGACCATTGCCAGGGAAGCCTGGCACTGGGGGCTTCCCTGGCAATAATCTGGCAGGCAGCAAAACTGGCAAACAAAGCAAAAACAAAAAGTGTTCAGCTTATATACCGCCCTATTGTGCTTAAAGAACCCTCTGGGCGGTTTACAATTTATTTATGCAGGCTACACAATCCCCCCACCCCGGGCCCAGCAAGCTGGATACTCATTTTACCGACCTCGGAAGGATAGAAGGCTAACTCAACCATGAGCCAGCGCTACCTGGGATTAAACCCCAGGTTGTGAGCACAGTTATAGCTGCAGTACAGCAGTTTAACCACTGCGCCACATGGCACATGTACTGAGGCAGCCAGTTGGGTCATCCAGGTGGGTTAGGTATGATCAGCTGGGAGGCTAGCATATGCTCAGAGGTAGCAGTCCAGCTTTCCTGCCAGGGTTGCTGCCTCTGAGGATGGCACCTGGAGTTCCAGGCACCCGGCCTGGAAAAGGTGGGACAGCAGCAGGAGGTCGGCCAAGGTAACCGGGGGGGGGGGGGGGAACAGGAAGGGGGCAGGCGGGTGATTCCTGTTTGCTTTAGCAAACACAATTACGGGGGGGGGGGGGGGGGGAAGAGTTCCATATTTAATTTTACTATGGCAAAATACGATCTCCAACTGTGTTGTGAAGCAAACCATGAACTAACCCAATTCATTGGAGGTTCTGGCTTTTGGTTCATTTGGTGCCCATCTCTATTAGTTACTCCACTTTACTTATCAGAAGTATGTTCCAGGTGGATGAACTGTCCCCTTTACAATTTACATGTCACTGTCAGTTCCCCCACTCCTCTGCAAGTGCTTCTTTTCTAAGTTTTCTTGTTTGCTGTGAATTATGGAGTGGCCCTAAGTAAAGTTCTGACAGTCTCCTAGAACATTTATGGAATTGTTGGTTCTTGGAGCCAAGTATAAACTCAGTGACTGAGGTCTGTCAGTTTGTGTGATCAGGACAGATCACGAGATACATTCTGTAGGAAATGAAACCAACTTAACTCCAGGAGAAAGGTGGCCTATAAATAAAATAAACAAATAAAATAAATAAAAGAATCACTTGTGACAGCCGGCTTCTAACTCAAAATCCTTTGTGGAGAGGATAAACTTGTGACCAACTGATTTACAGCTGACGCATGCATTATAATTTTAATGCACAGGCAAGCAGCCTGTTTTCTCCTTTTCTTTTTTTCCCTTTTTTTAAAGCTTTTCAGATATTGATCACATGATATCGTCTAAATGCACTCGAGAGTATTTTGACCGTTATGAACCCTAGGATGCATGCATTGCTCTTGCAGTCTATGGAACACTGTTTAAAGAGAGAACAAAAGAGAACAAAAAAAAAATCTTGCTCTTCTGCTGTCTCAGCCAATTTCACTGCTTCCTTTCCAATTCTGTTGCTGTTTCTTCCTCTTTTGATTTCTGTTGCTTCTTTGTCTCATTTCTCTTGTGCTTCCTCCTGCCAACGGTCTTTGGCTCTGTCCTAATCTCCTCTATCTCAGTTCCTGCACATTAAGCCCCCAGAGTGACTTTTATTCTCTCACAGCTGTAGCTTTCTGTTCTGTTCCATTCTTTTCATCCCGCCTTATCTCCAGCAAGGCAACTTTACTTCCCCATCCTTAACCTAGTTATGTTCCCATGCTTATTGTCACTCAACTCTTCTCCACTTATGCCTGGAAATTCTCCTGGCCCCATCAGTGTGCCTTGATAACCAGCTGGTGACAGTAGCCAGGAGTGCTTTTGTACGGCCTAAGGTAGTAGCGTGCCACTGGAGTCTTTTCCTGGGAAAAGGCAGATCTTGACTTAGCTAACACATGGAACACATGAAAGGGCCTTATTTATTTATTTTTGAGGATTTTTATCCAGCCTTCATCCCTGGGAAACAACCCAAGGCGGCTTACAGAAAGGAGAGACAATATACAGTCCATTACAATTAAGACACATTCAGTTTGAGAAACTGGGAATTGAGGGGTATCTTACAGCATTAGAAGGCAACGTTAAAACCAACAACTGATAACATAGTGTCAATGCAATCACACAAGGAGAGATATAAACACAACGTTATAAGTGGCCATACAGGCAAGGTCTGTGTAGCTATGTATGGTAGATTCATAACAAGACACATGATAGGTAGTCCATCATTCAGGAAAAGCTTGCCTGAAGAGAAAGGTCTTTGCCTGTTTCCAGAAAGACAGCAGAGATGAGGCAGTCCTGGCCTCCACTGGGAGGGAGTTCCAGAGTCTGGACGCAGCAGCTGAGAAGGCCCTTTCATGTGTGTTCATTTCCATTTTCTTCCAATGTCAATTTTTCTTCTTCCACTTCTGTTTCTCTTGTGGCCTCCCTGTAAGATCTGCTTTTGCCATTTTCTTCTCTGTGTTCCTGCTCTGTACTCAGCTGTTTGTTCTTTAACTCCAGCAATTATTCATGAAATTAACATTAGAAGGTATTTTAAGGAGAGAACTGTTATTTTACCTTTTTTAAATGCTTTTGAACTTATGAGGATTTCAGCTCATTTTTAAACAATTAATTCCTGAAATAAGCAGTAATTTTCGACAAGATCAGGTCCATTCAATCAAGGAACTTTTTTAAAGGAAATTACCTAAAAATGAACTCTATATGGGGCTATCCTTGAAGATGACATGGAGGCTACAGATGGTGCGATATGCAGCAGCTAGATTGCTAAAATAAACATTTTCAGGACTCATATGACTGGCTCCCAATATGCTTCTGGTCTATGTTCACAATGTCGACAATGATTTTTAAACCCCTAAATGGCTTGGTACCTGGATATTTGAAACTGTGACTCTGCCTATATAAACATGTCCAGTTATTAAGATCTATTGGAGAGGCCCTCCTCCATATCCTATAATTAAAAACTGTTCTTTATGTGGAGACATGAGGAATGGCTTCTTCTGCCATGCAGAAGAAGTGGGATGCCCTCCCCTTGGAGAGTCAATTGTAGTCAATATTACTGTTTATATATATACCACCCCATAGCAATTCAAGCACTCTCTGGACATTTTACAATTTTAATTATGCAAGTTACACATTGCTCCCCCCAGCAGGCAGGGTAGTCATTTTACCAACCTTGGAAGGATGGAAGGCGGAGTCAACCTGAGCCTGCTACCTGGAATTGAACCCCAAGTCATGAGCACAGTTTTACCTGCAGGTACAGGCATTTAACCACTGCACCACAAGGCTCTTTTGTGTGTGAGCCAAGCCAAAACATCTTTATTAGACCATTTGGGAGTTAAGGATTGTGGCCTGTGCAGGTTTTAGTGTAATGGTTGAATGTCTGAATTTTGTGCTGTTCAGTTCTAGATTCTTTTAAAGTGTTCATGTTTTAAATTGGTCTTATACAGCTTTGCAACCTACCCTGAGATCCTGTGATATAGGTAAAAAGGTAAAGGTTCCCCCTATACATGTGTGCTAGTCAAGTCCGACTCTAGGGCAGTGCTCATCTCCGCATTCAAGCTGAAGAGCCAGTGTTGTGCAAGTCTGGGGCTACATGGCCGGCATGGCTGCAAGGAAACACTGTTTTACCTTTCGACATGGTATCTATTTATCTACTTGCATTTATATGCTTTCGAACTGCGAGGTTGGCAGGAGCTGGGGTTATCAGTGGGAGCTTGCTCCGCTCTGTGGCACCCGGGATTCGAACTGCTAAGCAGCCGACTTTGCAGCGAACAGTTTTCGGAGCCTTAGTTCACTGAGCCACCATGCCCCTCCTGTGATATAGGGTGGACTCTAAATGTTTTAATAGATATGTTTGTATTTAATGCGTGCAATTCATAATGCTAAATGGTTGTTGTTTATTCGGTGGTTTATTCTGTTAGTGTCATTTTGTACTATGATTTATGCACTATTGCTGTAAACTGTCTAGAGTAGCCTTGCAGCCAAATGGGCTATGTAGAAATCAATCAAACAAACACACAACTACTGATTCAATGTGCCTACTCAAGTTGTAACTTACAACTGGATTTCAGTCAATATGCTTAATTGCTTTTAAGAATGTAATACCGTGGTACCCCGACTTAACAGCAGCTCGACATAAGAGTGGAAAACCGTTGGCGTTTTAACTGCCGCCTTACAAATTTTAAATATGGTCTGCTTGACTTACATTTTTTTTTCATTTTTTGGATTTTTAAACTTATTTTTTTCAATTTTTTAGATATGTACCCCGACTTAAGAGTAGTTCGACTTAGGAGCATGCATTCGGAATGAATTCAATTCGTAAGTCGAGGTACCACTGTATATATATTTTTAATATTATTGATTATTTTTATATATTTGTGTTTTTACAAAATTGTAAGCCATCTGGAGTTCCTCTGCTGGGAGAAAGGCAGGGTAAAATGTAAATAAATAAATAAAATAGCTTTTGAAAAAAAATATGCTGCTGATCTTGCTATCCCTTTTCTGTTGTCTACTGAACTCTTTTGGGATGTTGTGTCTACTATAAACAAGCATCTCCACCTGTTTTGGGATTTTAAATGCTTCCAGGAAAGCTTCTTCTCAGACCCTCTCTCTTCCTGTCTTTTCTAACTCTTTTGCATCATGTTCACATTTCTTGGTTTGACTTTGTATAGGGCTAAACCTAAGACCAGTCCCAACTAGAATCTACCTGCTGAAAAGAGTAGCTGCGGTTTTACTTACATCCCATTGATTTCAGGAGGTTTGTTCCAGTTGGTACACCGGTTTTAGTCCTTACACTGGTGATTTTTTTGTAATGTATGTAAGAGTTTATTTTTGACAATGGCTGAATTTATGTGGGACTTCCAACTGGACGTTTGGGCTGAAGAGAGTTAAGGAATCAGAAGCATTGCTGGAGATTTCCTTAATGGTCCTCAGCCAAGTAAAGTTGGCAACTGTCCTCTTTTGTTATGGTGAGTTAGAAGTAGCACATTTCATATTCTATTTCTTCTACAAGATACAGAGGCTACATTCAAGTTTTTTTAAAAAAATGATAAAGAGACTTTGGGCTTATTTCTTTTAAAATAATCATCTCCAAAAAGAAGATTCCAAGGGTTTATGATAAAGCTTTTCATAGAATCATAGAGTTGGAAGAGACCTCAAGGGCCATCCAGTCCAAACCCCTGCCATGCAGGAACGCCCATCACAGTATTTCTGACAGATGGCCTTCCAGCCTCTGCTTAAAAACCTCCAAAGAAGAAGACTCCGCTACCCTCCGTGGCAGCATATTCCACTGCTAAACAGCTCTAACCATCAGGAAGTTCTTCCTAATGATCAAATAGAATATATTTTCCTGTAGTTTGAAGCCCTTGCCCCGAGTCCTAGTCTCTGAAGCCATGGAAAACAAACCAGTCCCTTCTTCAATGTGACATCCTTTCAAATATTTGAAGTGCCATTATGAGATAGGGAACCTCCAGGATCACATCTAGATTCATTAGGTTCATCAGTGGTGCTGTGTTGGAAGACTACTGTATGATACCACCTCCGAGTTCTGATGCAGCAGTGATGGAACCCACCTCCCAATCAATCCCTCTCCAAGCTATTTAGTCAGCCCTTATGCCAATAAGTCTTTAAACAAAATATTTACCCTAATAGGAAATATGTTTTAATATGTCATCTAGGGAAATCATCTATAAGGAATAGCTACCGGGGGTGGGGTGGGGGAATGACACAGGAAAAGTAGAACATCTGATTATTAAATACAAAGATTAGTATTTGGATTTGAAGTCCACATCTGGACTTCTTATTTTCATCTCAGTGTGGCCTTGGGGTTCTTTTGCTAAAAAAAGTGCACACGGGGCTCTAAGAAAGAAACAATACACAGGAAGCAATTAAAGACCAGCCAGGTTTGTAGAGCAGAGAGAACTGTAAATGAGACACAGCTGTGTGAACACCAGGGGAACAGTTAATGTCTGTAGCTAATTCTTCACAAGTTGGAAAAAAATAGAAGGAACAGGGGACAAAAAACTTATGATAGCTACCACTGTATCAAATCTAACAGATGATCGAGAGTGATTACTAAAGAAATATCATAACCCTAGCATGCACCAAATGATACAGAACTGAATACATACATATTCATATAATGAAGGGAAGAGTTAAAAATAAAAGCTTGAGGAAGGGGACTATTTGCCAATACTCCTGTCACCCTCCACCACGTGAAGACAATGTTACTACAAGAGACCTCTGACCATAAACCCAACCAATTAAGGCAGGTGCAACATCATTATCTTCTAATGACTTTCTTTAATTGTTCTCTTTGAGGTTCAACTTATTGACCATCATAGATTGCCCACCATTCTTACTGAGGCGTGTTCAGAATTAGCAGAACCCAAACATCCAACATGATCCTAAACAAGCTATTATGGAAAATGGTAAGAAGATATACAGTATACTTAATGATCACTGACTTCAGAACAGAATTACAAAATCATTACAAATAGTAGAAATACTGTATAGTGGTACCTCTACTTACGAGTGGCTCTCCTTATAAGCAATTGACTTAAGAGCGGAAAACCATTGGTGTTTTAACTGCTGCCTTATAAATTTTAGATGCGGTCTGCTCTACTTAGAATTTTTAAAATTTATTTATTTATATTATTATTTTTAGATATGGCTCCTCTATTTGCGAGTTGTTTAACTCATGAGGTTGCATTCAGAATGGATTAAACTCGTAAGTAGAGGTACCACTGTGTACTGTATAGTATGGAGCCCCGTGGCGCAGTGGTTAAATGCCTATACCTGCAGGTAAAACTGTGCTCATGACCTGGGGTTCAATCTCAGGTAGCCAGCTCATGGTTGACTCAGCCTTCCATCCTTCTGAGGTTGGTAAAATGAGTACCCAGCTTACTGGGGGGTGTGTTATAGCCTGCATGCTGTAATTAAACTGTAAAAAACCCAGAGACTACTTGAAGTGGTATGGGGCGGTATATAATAAGCAGAAATACTGAAATAACAGAATCATGCTCATCTTGGTACAGTACTGTTATTTCAAAGATGGCAGGAAACTTACAAAACATTAACTTCTCATCCAAGTTCTTTAATCAAAGTGCATGTCACAAGAGTCAGAACTGTATCCCACTCAGAAGAGGCCAGCTCCTCTTTTACAGTGAGTGTTGGCTCAGATTAAAGGAAGTGCATCCTATCCAGAAGACCACCCAGAGGGTTATAACAAAGCACAACAGAATAAGCTGCCCTTTTACAATGCAGAAATGCAAAATGTGAATGTCTAACGAGAAACGAGGTAAATATCAGATGGAAGGAATAATAAGGAAAAAGAAGGATAAAGTTTTGGAGGATTTTGTTGGAGTGACCAGCAGAAAAGGAAAGGGGGAAAAAATACTCAGTTCAGATGACCACCTTAAAAGAGGTAGAGGTGCACTCACTTTGGGATAGGTAGCCAGGCTATACAAAATCATGCATGCCCAAGTGCAGAAAAGAAAGGGAAGGAGTGCACACAGAAACACACTCCACACCACTTTGCTAAACAGGGAAGAGTTTTATTTTATTACAGCTGGAATTAAGCAAAATTAAAGTCTAATCCTCACTGACGTTCCCCAGGATTCTGGAGAGAAAGTCTCTAATCATGTCTTCTTCCAAGTACAGTGGTGCCTCTTAAAACAAATTTAATTTGCTCTACGGGTCAATTTGTTTTACGAAAATTTTGTCTTACAAAACACGGTTTCCCATAGGAATGCATTGAAAATGGATTAATCCATTCCAGAGGCTAGAATAAAAACAAAAAATAATGGGTGGTTTCTCCTGGGTACATGCAGAATGTTTTTTTTTTGACTTGTGAAGTACCCCATCAGAAAAAAATTTTGTCATGCAAAACACACACTAACAGATTCCATATCAGAAACAATCAGGCAAGAATGTTTTAAAGTGGTGCCTCTTAAGAGAAATTTAATTTGTCCTATGGATCAATTCATTTTACAAATAAAATGCCCTATGAAACATGGTTTAAAGTAGTTCCCATAGGAATGCATTGCATTCATCTTGCAAAGCATCCCATGGGAAAAAAATCATTTTACAAGGTTTTCCTATTCCTGGAAATGTCATTTGTCTTACGAGTTTTTCGTATTAAGGGGCATTCGTCTTATGAGGTGCTACTGTATTTCAAGAGGTAGAGAGTAATCTGAGCAACCTTTTAACATATATAAACCTCAGATTTTGTGAAACAGAATTCAGACTAAATTAAATTATAGATTAGATTAAATTAGATACTTCAAAATGTAATTTGCAATTAGGTACTTCATGATACATTATGTATATGTAGACCTCAAGCCAAAGGTAATGCTTATTGTTTTCATCTCTTACCCTCAAATTTCTTCCCTTTTAAAGAAGATAGGAAGCATTTTGCTGCATTTCAACAAATAATTTTCATTTCCTAACTGCCTAGCAACCCACCCACAAAGTTCCTGCAACTTACCCTTGAGGGATCAAAATATAACGGACCACTCCTGATCTTAATAAAACAGCCTCTCTCTGAGTATGTTTTATGTCCACCTGTTGGTCCCACCACATCCCCTTATGAAAAATTATAGACTCTACTATACCATCTGCTTTGTACAGAAAATTAAAGCACTCCCATCAGGGCAAATAGGCATCATTACTATATCTTGCGAAAATGGTTTCCATAAATCAATAAAGCGAATGTGCGTATTCTGAAAATATATTTATGTTAAACTGCCCAAAGCAGTTCTAGAACCTGGGCATTGTGCATTGTGGAGAGCTTACAAATAATGTGTTACATGCATTGTAACTACCTATAATGTGTTACACATTTTAATATTGATGACATAACTAATTCAAATTTCAAGCAGGTGGGAACAAAAATGTTTTACTGGTACAAGTACTTTTTGTGGGCATTTAGCAGGGCACTATGAGGGGCTTGGTGACTCAGCAGGCTACAGCAGTGCTCCCCAACCTTTTTATCCCCGCGGACCGGTAAATTTTTGATAATTTTTCCATGGCCCGGGGGTGGGGGTGGGGGTGGGGAAGGGGGGGAGATAAAGGAATGCGAATGGGGGGTCGGGCGGGGAGAGAGAGAGAGAGACGCACACACGCACGACCGCACCACCCCACCCCCTCCCTCTCACCTTTGCAAACCGGACAGTTGGGACTCTTCCTTTCCGGGGAGGCCCGGCTTTGCTCGGGGACCGCCGCCACTGACGGGGCCGGATCCTTCCCGCGGAGGAGGAGGAGGAGGAGCAGGCGCTGCCTTCGGGTGCCGGGGAGACACCGGGGAAGTGCGGGGTAGCGGCGGCGGCGGCGAAGAGCCCGGGGTAGGCGGCGGGTGGGGGGCCGAGCGGGGCTGCCGCGCGCCCCTCCCCCTCCTCCTCGTGTGGGGCTGCCCCGCGGCGGCGAGGACCCGGTGGGCAGCTTTCTTTCTTTCTTTCTTTCTTTCTTTCTTTCTCCCTCCCTCCTTCCTTCCTTCCTTCCTTTCTTTTTCTTTCTCTCTCTCTCCCTTCCTCCTTCTCCCCCTTTCTTTCTTTCTCCCTCCCTCACTCCCTTCTTTCTTTCTTTCCCTTTTCTTTCCCCCCTCCCTTCTTTCTTTCTTTCTCCTCCTTCCCTCCCTTCTTTCTCTCTTTCTCTCTTTCTTTTCTTTTTTTCTTTCTTTCTTTCTCCCTCCCTCCTTCCTTTCTTCCTTCCTTTCTTTCTTTCTTTTTCTTTCTCTCTCTCTCCCTTCCTCCTTCTCCCCCTTTCTTTCTTTCTTTCTTTCTTCCTCCCTTCCTCCTTCCCCTTTCTTTCTTTCTTTCTTTCTTTTTTTTTCTTTCTTTCTTTCTTTCTTTCTTTCTTTCTTTCTTTCTTCCTCACTCCCTTCTTTCTTTATTTCCCTTTTCTTTCCCCCCTCCCTTCTTTCTTTCTTTCTCCTCCCTCCCTCCCTCCCTTCTTTCTCTCTCTCTCTCTTTCTTTCTTTCTTTCTTTTTTCTTTCTTTCTTTCCCCCTCCCTCCTTCCTTTCTTCCTTCCTTCCTTTCTTTCTTTTTCTTTCTCTCTCTCTCTCCCTTCCTCCTTCTCCCCCTTTCTTTCTTTCTTCCTCCCTTCCTCCTTCCCCTTTCTTTCTTTCTTTCTTTCTTTCTTTCTTTCTTTCTTTCTTTCTTTCTTTCTTTCTTTCTCCCTCACTCCCTTCTTTCTTTATTTCCCTTTTCTTTCCCCCCTCCCTTCTTTCTTTCTTTCTCCTCCCTCCCTCCCTCCCTTCTTTCTTTCTTTCTTTCTTGCGGGGTGGGGCGATTCCATAGGGGTCGCGGCGGCGGCGGGATGGGGGCGATTATGGGGGGTCGCGGCGGCGGCGGCTCCCCTGGACGGCCCCGAGAGGCCGGTGACGGGGGTCGCGTCCGGCGGGGGCAGCAAGGCGGCGGCGGCTCCCTGGACGGCCCGAGAGGCCGGTGACGGGGGTCGCGTCCGGCGGGGGCAGCAAGGCGGCGGCGGCTCCCGGAACGGCCCGAGAGGCCGGTGACGGGGGCCGAGGCCGGCGGGGGCAGCAAAGCGGCGGCGGCGGCTTCCGGGACGGCCCCGAGAGGCCGGTGACGGGGGTCGCGTCCGGCGGGGGCAGCAAGGCGGCGGCGGCGGCGGCTCCCGGGACGGCCCGAGAGGCCGGTGACGGGGGCCGAGGCCGGCGGGGGCAGCAAAGCGGCGGCGGCGGCGGCTCCCGGGACGGGGGCGATTGGGGGGGATTGCGGCGGCGGCGATTACGGGGGTCGCGGCGGCGGCGGCGGCGGGGTGGGGGCAATTGCGGGGGGGATGGCGGCGGCGGCGGCGGTGGTGGGGGGGGCGATTGCGGGGGGGGGCGAGGAAAACATCCGGGTCGGCCCGCAATGCCCCCCCGCCCTCCCCCAACACAGGTGCAGTCCGGCGGCGACGGCAGCGGGGGGGCTCCCCCCTGGAGCGCATCTGCAGGGAGGGGCCAAAGGGCGCGCGCCCCGGGGGAGGAGGAGGAGGAGGGGCACCCACCTGCTCTTCCGACCGAGGGGGGGCCCTCCTCCCCGCCGGCCCCCTGCGCGCCCGGCCCCCAGGGCAGGGGGGTTGGGGCCGGGAGGAGGCGAGGAGGGGCAAGCGGGCCAAACGGGGTTCCTGCTGCTGGTGGTGGTGGTGGTGGAGGGCGAGGAGGAGGAGGGCGGAGGAGGAGGAGGATGCGCCGCCGCCGGCGGCGGGCAGAGGAGGGAGGCAAAGACAAAGGCGGTGGCGGCGGCTCCTCCTGCACTCCTCCAGCCTTCCTCTTCCACCGGCCACCCGCGGGAGAGAAGAGGAGGAGGAGGAGGGCGGCGGAGGAAAAGGGGAGGAGCCTCCCCGGCCTCCCCAGGCGGCCCGGTGCCGACCGGTCCACGGACCGGCACCGGTCCGCGGCCCGGGGGTTGGGGACCACCGGGCTACAGCACTGAAAACTGTTGGCTACAAGATCGGCAGCTCAGCTGTTCGAATCCTGGGTGTCACACAGAGGAGTGAGCTCCCGCTGTTAACCCCAGCTCCTGCCAACCTAGCAGTTCGAAAGCATGTAAATGCAAGTAGATAAATAGATACTGCCATAAAAAGTGGGAAGATACAAAAGTGTTTCCTTGCAGCCATGCTGGCCACATGGCCACAAACTTGCTCAACACTGGTTCTTCGGCTTGAATACAGAGATGAGCACCGCCCCTAGAGTCGGACACAACTAGCACACACATGCAGGGGGGGGGGGAACCGTTACGTTTTATAAGTAGGTTCCGACCTGATGGCACATAAGAATAAAACAACAAAGAGATTCAGACATAGATATTTGGACTTTGATTTTTCAATATTTTGGCTATTCTTTTATTAATTCTAAAGTCACACACCCCCAAACACAAAAATAGAGAATAACAAAATGAAATAAGCAAAGGGATACACAACACAACCAATTTGTTTTTAAAACACTCTAAAAGTAATGACAATGAACAACTTTTTAAACACTATAATGAGTAATGGAAAATAATTACTTTTAAAAGTAACTTTGAAGCTCCACAAATGAAAACAGGAATTGTATTTTCTTCTTCCAAACATTGCAAATCTTCAGATACAAGTTGGCAGTTTCTCAAATCCCAACAAAGAGATTTACAATACAAAGGTTAAATTGGATCATGTTGGAAAGAATATGCTTTCAACTTAACATTTTGTAATTTGTGCATGTGGGCTTATGTTAAGCAGAAAGATAACCAGAAAGATATGATTTGTGGGGAAAAGGACCAGCAGCAGACTTCAAAGCCTCTATTTTTCAAGTCCTCATTCCCATAAGAAGATTCTCATTGTTAAGTCTGAGTAATAATCTTTCTTTTCAAAGTACTGGGGGCCTCCTTTCTTGAGGATTAGCATACAGATATAATGAATGTGTCTTGGAAACCAAACAAACTCTTCTCTGTTACTAAGGATCTTTTAGCTCAGCTTGTCTGGTATTCAGGAAGTGAGACCCTGATTCGTTATCTTCTGAAAAAGTACTTCAAAGATGATGAGTGACTGATCCCCCCCCCAACTGGACTGGGAAACAGCTTATTTGGTTAAAACAAAAGCCTCATTAACGTGAAAAGACACTATGGACTAAGGCAGCAGTTTTCCAGACCTTGGAAAAGTTACCCCCCCCCTTTTTTTATATATTACAACTTTCAGAAACCCTAGCCAGCATGGCTGGTAGAACTGAGTCATGGGAAGGATCCAATATACATTTGGAGCACAGGTCAATCTGTATTCAGAAGGAGTAATTTCAGGGCATCCCTAACTATGACTGAGAACTTGATGTGTAGGAAACCTGTCAAGACAATCTAGAGTCCCCTGGCTCTCCTCTACAGTTCCGTTTAGTCTGATGGAGATTGAACTGTTGATGCTTGAGTTATGCCCTTCCAAATAGCCCATTACCAAGCAAGTTCTTCCCCAGGCACCTAGAGACTCCTAACTTGATGAGCAGTTTCTTCTAATTTTCCTCTACAACCCTTGGAGGTTTAGCGATGAGTCCGAGTCACACCATGTGTCTCCTTAATAGCCAGTTCAAGTTAAGAGCCTACTCAGAGGCATTTAAAAGTCAGTTTTAAATCAGTGCTGGCTCTAACCCTGGCCCACCAGAGCTTCTATGGTACTCCCACTCTGGGTGGCCACCCCTAGGGAAGCCCGGGGCTGCCAGGGCTACTTGTTTGTATTTGTCTGTGTTTACTGGGTTATCTTTTTGGATTAGTGGTTTATTTATTTTTCTTTATGCATTATACATGTGCTGGTTTTACTGTAGTTGTACTGCTCTCTATGTAAACCATCCAGAGTTCCCATTGGGAAAATAGGATGCGGTATACAAACAAACAAATAAATAAATAAAATTTGTGGTCAAGCAATGTCTCCAGAAATTATTTTCATTACCAGACCCTTTCTACAGCACACTGTGACAGTTCAATCAAATACCTTATCCACTATACTCATTGTGTTCATGAAGTACAATGCTTGCACATATTAAATTAATAGCATATAGTCCTTTTGCAGAGAGGCTTGATGTGCAGTTAATTATCAGGTTGTCAATAACATGTTGAGCATTTTTATAAAATCTATGTAAAGCGGTTCTTGAGTTTAAGAAACCGGGACCTTTAATAACAATTCAGGAAAAGAGTTCCTAAAATCCATTTACATAGAGAATCAGATTCATCATGATCTATTTGCTATAGTGCACTTTTAATTTACATAGAAACAGTTTCAATAACACCATGTTTCCAGAGAAAGTCAGTAAGGGCGCTTTTACATGACCCCTAAGATCCGCTGGTCACTTAAATTCGGACCAGAGATCTTAGGGGTTTGTCGCTCTTTGTGCGTCCCCACCCCTCCACACTTCCTGGCTGCTGGCTGCGTGAGGGGAGGGAGAAAAAAAGGGACAAAAGAATAAAGGCTTACCTCCCGGTGCCGGTGGAAGCTGCCGGGAGCCCCGTTACTTCCTTGTTCCTTCTCTTAAAGGGGCGGGAGGCAAAAAACAACAACAAAAAGAAGCGAGGAGAGCCCAGCACATCCGCATCAAGATTTTTCACCCTTGGAGAGCAGGTACAAGAAAAGTGTGCTGGGACCCGCTTAGGTGGGCGTGGTCGCACTTAATTTTCAGTAAACTCCGGAGCTGGTGGGTAAACAATTTTAAGCTCCGGAGCTGGGAGCCATTTGCGACAGAGTTTAGGGGTCGTGTAAAAAGGCCCATTGAAATTGAATACTGCAGAAGCAAAAGATGATGGAACTGAATTGGTTTTCATAGAGGAACATGGCTTCTAAAAGGAAGGAAAGCTCAAAATAACTACTTGTAACTATTATGAGCAAACAGATTCAGGAAAAACACAAGGATTTTAAGAGATTTACTTCCTGATCCTAAAACATGTACAGCCAAAAAGTAAGTTTTACAGTTGGGTGCTGATAAACTGCACTGCCAGGGTAATCTCACAAAAATATGTTACAATGACAGTGCAAATATTTTATCAACACATTATAGTCAGATACTGTATATCAATCTGAGATAATTTAGGAAGCATGTGCCAAACCTGTGGGAGTATTCCAGTTTAAACAGCTGCGGGCTGCATCCAATACAGCTAAAATATTTGGAAGCCTTCAACACTTGCAGATCCCAAAGTAAGCATAAACCGAATGAATGATATTGGATCATCCAACCACTCAGTCGTTTTACTGAACACACACTAATATTTCAAGCTGGGCATCTGTGATTGCAAGGCATTTCCTATGATCCTCAAGCAGATGTTTTTACATTGGACCAAACATACAGTATTTTGCATTATTTTATATTTGCAAATGTGTGTTATCGCTGAAAAGATGCAGCATCTGGATGGTTAAAAGTACTGCAAGTAGTGACATAATGACAACCTCTACAAATGCAACTTCCATGTGTGTATGTTGTGTCGTTACAGTCGTGACCAACTCTTCATGACCCCATGACCATAGTCCAGTCCAAAATGCCTCAAAGGGAGGAGAGAGAAATGAAGAGGTTGCATTGCAAGCCTTTTACCTCCAAACCCTGTCCATGTACATCCTCGTATCAGCATTCACAGCCAGGAAGATATGCATGCTTGCTCCAAAAGAAGCACAGAAAAGGGTGACTATATAAGGGTATTATCTTGGAGATGAGATTTGTGTATTTTTTATGTTTAACACATAATTTTGTTCAGTTTCCCAGTTGCAATTGAAAAGTTTATATAATAACAATCTATTATAGACCAGATTGCTGGCACTCAACCTCAAAAAGGCTGCAGAGCAGCTTTTAAACTGATAACTGGGGGAAAGCCGACAGGAGCTGAGTGGCATCCGGTTCGGAACACCTCATCCACAGGGAATGAGGTTGGAAAGGGTAGAGAATCACATAGAGATGACATAGCAGGTATTAGCACTGGGAGAATAATGGAATGTGATAGTTTGTCTACTGAAAATAATAGCTGAGGGGGGGGGGGGAGAACAAAGCAGCAGCTGTTGTTGCAGAACCCACTGTACAGGTGCTTCTACGCCAATGCTTGACGCCTCCAACCAAAAGTGGGAGAACTTGAACATTTGGCAGCTAGGGATAACATTGATATAATAGCCATAACAGAAACTTGGTGGAATGTAGAGAACCAGTGTGATACAGCAATCCCAGGCTATAAACTCTATAGAAGGGATAGAGAGGGGCGGGTTGGAAGGGGAGTGGCCATCTACGTTAAAGAAGGGGTAAAATCCAGCAGAATGGAGATTGACAGAGGGTCTGACTCCACCATAGAATCACAGTGGGTTAAATTACCAGGTCCAAGGAGTGATGTGATAGTTGGGGTATGCTATCGTCCACCAGATCAAAAACTTGAGGGGGACCTTGAAATGAGGAGAGAAATCATGGAGGTGTCTCAGAAGGATAGGATAGTAATCATGGGGGACTTCAATTATCCCCACATTGACTGGGCCAATGCGAGTTCCGGGCAAGAAAGAGAAACTGGGTTTCTCGACTTGCTGAATGACTGTGCCTTAGAGCAACTTGTCATGGAGCCCACCAGAGAACAGGCAACTCTGGATCTAATACTGTCTGATACTCACGACCTGGTCAGGGATGTGAATGTCACTGAGCCTCTGGGGAACAGTGACCATGCTGCAGTCTCCTTTGCCATGCATGTTGGAGGAAGAGTGTCAAGCAAATCAGACAATAAAACCCTTGATTTTCGAAGGGCAAACTTCCCTCAGATGAGGAAACTAGTTAGAAAGAAATTGAAGGGGAAGGTTGGAAGAATCCAATCTCTTCAGAGTGCATGGAACCTGTTTAAAACAACGGTAACAGAGGCCCAGCACAAGTGCATACCACAAAGAAAGAAGAGCTCATTTAAGTCCAAGAGGGCACCAGCATGGTTAACGAGTGGAGTTAGAGAGGCTCTAAAGCGCAAGGAGAGGTCTTTCTGTAAATGGAAATCCTCCCCAAATGAGGAAAATAAAAAGGAACACAAACTCTGGCAAAAGAAATGTAAGAAGATGATAAGAGAGACAAAGAAAGATTTTGAGGAACGCATGGCTAGCAATATAAAGGGTAATAATAAAAGCTTCTTTAAATATGTTAGAAGTAGAAAACCTGCCAGAGAACCAGTTGGCCCTCTGGATGGTGAGGGAGGAAAAGGGGAGATTAAGGAGGACTTGGAAATTGCAGAGAAATTACATGAGTTCTTTGCATCTGTCTTCACGACAGAAGACCTTGAGCAGATTCCGCTGCCTGAGCCGCCCCTCTTGACTAAAGAATTAAATCAAATACAGGTTAAAAGAGAGGATGTTTTAGGACTAATTGATAAATTGAAGATTAACAAGTCACCTGGTCCAGATGGCATCCACCCAAGGGTTATTAGGGAACTGAGAAATGAAATTGCAGATCTCTTAGCGGTAATATGCAACTTGTCTCTTAAAACAGCTACAGTGCTGGGGGACTGGAGGAAGGAGGGGGGACCCGGGAAACTACAGGCCAGTTAGCCTTACATCTGTCCCAGGGAAGATGGTGGAAAGCCTCATCCAAGAGAAAATCTTAAAACACATAGAAGAACAAACCTTGCTGAGAGAAAATCAGCATGGCTTCTGCAAGGGTAAGTCTTGTCTGACAAATCTTTTAGAATTTTTTGAAAAGGTCAACAGGCATGTAGATTTGGGTGAACCGGTGGATATAGTCTATCTGGATTTTCAAAAGGCTTTTGACACAGTCCCTCACCAGAGGCTGCTGAGAATATTGCACAGTCAGGGGATAAGAGGGCAGGTCCTCTTATGGACTGAGAACTGGTTGAGATCCAGGAAACAAAGAGTAGGTGTCAATGGTAAATTTTCACAATGGAGAGAGGTGAAAAGCGGTGTGCCCCAGGGATCTGTCCTGGGACCTGTGCTTTTCAATCTGTTCATAAATGACCTGGAGACAGGGATAAGCAGTGAGGTGGCCAAGTTTGCAGAAGACACAAAACTTTTCCGTGTGGTAAAAACCAGAGAAGATTGTGAAGAGCTCCAGAAGGATCTCTCCAAACTGGGGGAATGGGCTACGAAATGGCAAATGCGTTTTAATGTAGCCAAATGTAAAGTAATGCATATTGGGGCAAAAAATCAAACTTTATCTATCAACTCATGGGCTCTGAGTTATCCATGACAGATCAGGAAAGAGATCTTGGTGTGTTGGTGGACAGCTCCATGAAGGTGTCCCCCAATGTGTGGCAGCGGTGAAGAAGGCCAATTCCATGCTAGGGATTATCAAAAAGGGGACTGAAAATAAAACAGCCAACATTATAATGCCATTATACAAAACAATAGTAAGGCCGCACCTGGAGTATTGTGTACAATTCTGGTCACCGCATCTCAAGAAAGACATAGTGGAACTGGAAAAGGTGCAGAAGAGAGCGACTAAAATGATTACTGGGCTGGGGCACCTCCCTTATGAGGAAAGGCTAAAACATTTGGGGCTCTTTAGTCTGGAAAAAGGTGCCTGAGGGGTGATATGATTGAGATGTACAAAATAATGCAGGGCATGAGTAAAGTGGATAGAGGGACACTCTTCCCACTCTCACAAAATACCAGAACTAGGGGACATATACTCAAATTGAGGGGCTGGGAGAGTAAGAACAGACAAAAGAAAATATTTTTTCACCCAGCGCGTTGTTAGTCTGTGGAACTCCCTGCCACAGGATGTGGTGATGGCATCTGGCCTGGATGCCTTCAAAAGGGGATTGGACAGATTCCTGGAGGAAAAGTCCATCACAGGTTACAAACCATGATGGAGATGTGTAATCTCCAGGCTTAAAACCAGGGTACTTCAAGGGCCAGATGCAGGGAGTGGTATCAGGAGACAGATATCTAGCCTCATGCGCTCCCAAATGAATCTGGTGGGTCCACTGTGAGATACAGGAAGCTGGACTAGATGGGCCTTTGGCCTGATCCAGCATGGCTCTTCTTATGTTCTTATGTTCTTATATTGAGATGCCTTGACAGCTCTCACATGGATGAAGGAGCTGATATGTTTTTAAGTTTGCTCAACATTACCTGAATCTATGCTTCAAATTATAAGATTTTAAAAACAAGATCTTAAAATAAGAATTAAAAAGAACTTCCTGGTGGCATAATTCTACATTGAAACAGTCTATCATACAGTAACAGATGCTTTAAATATTTATCCAGAATCCATAACAGAGATGCTATAATAATAGTGGGTTTCCTGCATCACCTTGGTGTTGAACATTTGATGGCAGTGTGATCATTTCCAAATATATGACTTCATGTTTCCATGCAATGAATTCTAGAATCAGTCAAATCAGTCAACATCCACACAAAAAATATGAGTACAAGGCTCAGAATAAGATAGCACTTGAATCAACTGGCATTTGCCCCAAACCATAACTTAAATTAAATTACAGTTTATTTAAAAATTAAATTACAGTTACAATGTAAAAGGAATAAAGCTATCCCCCTCATCAAATTACAATCATCACGAAATGAGGTTCTTTCTTCACCATGGGCAAAAAGATGTTCATTACTAGCAACTAGTTATTTGTATCTACTGGCTACTTCCAAGCTCTAACAACAAAATCCCAGAACTGGGCAACAAAACTGTACTTGGATGAAAAACTGCTTAGTAGAGCAAACTATCATTCTTTGGCACTTATGAAATTAACAGTGAAGTGATCAAAGAAAAAAATAGTACTGTGAAAATAATATATATCCAGCTCAACCTAGAAGTGGAATGATTCTCTCCAAATCTGCTTTTTAAATCATCCCCACTCACACTTATTCCTCAGAGGCATAAATGGAATTTAGATATGAACAACGTTTTGGTTTAAAATGCAGATGTTTCTGAAATTGTTGAAAAGGTCCAGGCTTTAGCATCAACATTTTCCCAGGTATTTCATGCAAAAGAAATATTAAATGTTTCTGATCAATCTGGTAAAGACTGCCACTGTGATGACATTTGCAAGATTATAAATTGTATTTTTATATACAGTGGTACCTGAACTTATGAATTTAATCCATTCCGAATGCATGCTCTTAAATCGAACTACTCTTAAGTAGGGGTACCTATCTAAAAAATTGGGGTGGAAAATAAGTGAAAAAATGAAAAAAATGTAAGTCGAGCAGACCATATCTAAAATTTGTAAGGTGGCAGTTTAAATGCCAACAGTTTTCCGCTCTTAAGTCGAATTGCTCTAAAGTCCAGCTGCTCTTAAGTTGGGGTACCACTGTACTGCATTTCTATTCCAGTTACCATTATAGTCAATATAGCACTGATTCAAATTGCTTACTGTGTCTTGTCAATTTAGCACTGTTTTGCAGGTACTTGCTTCTGTGTGTGCGTGTGTGTGCATGTGTGTGTGTAATTTTGGGGACCACACAGCCCTTCCCCTGTTCTTTGTGGAATATATATAATGCCATTAATGGCCATGTGCAGCACCACAAATCAATCTGGATTCTCAATCCCAGCCCTTTGTATTCTTCACTTCTGCCAGATGTGACTGCAACCTGAAGTGACATCTCCTTGTGCTTACCAGGTAAAAACAATAATTTGGCACAATTGGTTATATCTACCTGAGGAATAAACCAAATTATAACCCCCAATTTGTGCAAGACTAGAGGCTGCTATAAAAACTTTTCCGCTTTCTTTGAGCAATCTTAAAAGGGTGTAGACCCATCCCAGTCAACAGACTAAAAAGACCTAGAAAACCTCATAAGTTTAGCTTCCAAGCAAAAATCTTTTAGTACCATAAAAGCTATGTCTCTGTGCTTTTTCTTCTCTCTCCAGTAAACCAAAAATAAACTCCATGTTTCAAGCAGGTAATGTGAGATGCCTCCGCCCCCCATCAAAAAATAATTGGCAATGTTTTGATCTTAAGAGCAGGAGTCTAAAAATTACAAGCTGCTCAAGACAGCTATCTCAAGAGATAGCTGTTGTGAGTTTTTCAGGCTGTTTGGCTGTGTTCTGGAAGTTTTTATAACCAGAAAAATCAGCAGTAGCTGAACACACCATGGAACAAAATGAACATGAAATCCTCTTCCAGGACACAGAGGTACTGGATAACACTACCATTCACTATGTTAGACAACATAGGGAAGCCATTGAAATCCACAAACATAAGCACAGTTTCAACAAAAAAAGTCTAAAAATCAACAAAGCCTGGCTTCCAGTACTGAAAACTACAGAGTGCAAAACGTCAAAGCTCAATTATTCCCAACCATCCACAAGCAACAGTGATCAGCTCACTCAATAGAAAAGCTAACGACACCTATCAACATAGAAGGATCGCTGCTACCCCTGATTGTTTTGAAACTTCTTAATCCCTTCATCACAATACAATGACTAGCACCTATTCTCCTGCATAGGACATGCTTCCTCTTTCCCAAACTTTAAAAATCCACAGTCTCACTCACTCTATACCCTAGAGCACAGAGAGAACTCCTAGTTTCCTGAGGTACTTGCCGTCTAAAAATTCTGGCCACAGAGTCAGGAACGTCAGGAAGAAAAACTTCCAGAACACAGCCAAACAGCCTGAAAAACTCACAACAGCTATCAAACACTGGCCGTGAAAGCCTTTGAGAATAAACTGTCTCAAGAGAACTTATATCACTTCTCATTGACATATAACATCAATTTATCTATACTTTTTCCTGGACTATCCATAGAGGAGTTGTGCTAAGCCTGAAGAAGTGGAATTTTATCCATGAAAGCCTACCATTTGTTTCATTTTTAGAGGTCCAATAAAAGGTATCACCCATTTTCATATTTTCATAATCTTGGGACTTACACAATCTTTTCCTTATTTTTACTAGTTTAATAATCGGTTATTAAACACATGTAAACATCTAACACGATGTTGGTTCTTCTGAATAATGCTCCTCATGAAGTGCCGTCCAGAGAACTTTAGAAGCTGTTTATTTATTTATAAGCTGTATAAATAAAATAAATAAAAATTGTATCCAGGATTATTATGCAAAATTTTCTGCTATACAGAATTGAATAATTCAATGGCTACCAGCTTGGAAAGAGAGGCACCTCAAACTGGGCTACATCTCAAATAAGGACATGGTTTCTACAATTGGAAGACTCTCGATGCACTGAAATAAAGTGAGGAGCAAAAAACCCTCTTCTCCAATTATGCCAACATCATACAATAAAGTGTTGATTTTTGGAGATGAATTGTCACATGTTATTTAATCACCACGCCCCATCATCTGTTGTGCATAACTCAGTGTTGCACAAATATTCATGGTGATGATATGTTAACCCAGAGCAATTTGCTTCTCAATGTTATGCTGTTCTGCACTATGCAAAACTATGCATAACTACACAAGAGGAATCTGGCCTGTGAATTACTAAAGAAACTGAAAAGGAAAAACCAAAAATTGCTTGACCAAAAGCTGCACAAGAAATTGGAGGTGGCAGGGGATGTAAGTGGCCTTCCTAACACCTTAGCTAGGATACACTTTTAATTGCGGGACAGGTTAGGTTTGGGGGAGGTGTATTCCATGGTCATGGGGTCACGAAGAGTCGGTCAGGACAAGACACAACACACACACATAACATATGGTTAAAGAAAACTGTCCTCAAGGATGTCTCAGAAGGAAATAAAAGGGGTTAAGCACACATTTCCTGTTCTTATCTGTTCAATGTGATATTGATCCACTGAGAAATAGTTTAAAAGACAGGTGGTACTATGCCTAAGAAGACAGGCCCTCACAGACTTTCGGTGTAATTTAGAACAAGACCTGGTCAAAACAGAAAATAAAATGAAAAAAATTCATCCTAGTTCACAAGAAATATTGAACATTACTTTCTGAACATAAATCATCCCCAGCAATTTACTCAATGAACAAGTCTTTAGCAAAAGGCACAAGTAACAACCCTGTTAAAATGCCCCTTTCTTCTTTAATTTTGATGGCATATGTAAATCTACATACAATAACGGAGGGGAATATAAATGCAGCTGGTGTGCCTTGTGTTAGGGAGGGCTGATTATACTTTGTCTTTATTTGCTTATGGGAAGAACAGCCTTCCTTCCAGCTGTACAAATGGCACTCTGGCTGCTCTCCACATAAACATTTCCACCTGGCCTCGGAATGGGGAGGGAGGGTGGAAATGATGTAATTTCCAAAGCACTGGCAGAGCTAAAGACAGGCAACCCATCAATCAGACCTCAGCAAGCCCATACACTAGACCTCTCAAATTACCTCTTCACACCAAGAACCTGCTGAAAGCGTCCCCTCTTAACATCTGCTAATCAGATTGCTTCTTAGAAGCCTGCGACAATTAAACCTGTTATTGTAGGGAGCAATGTAGGAAGAAGTGGGATGTCACATATCTACAGCTGGGCATTTAACAAAACAGATGGACTGTATCTGAAGCAATGACTCTCTTTGAAATCCAATTATTAGACAGTAAGAATGAGGCCTAAATGAAACTGGCTGAAAAGTGTAAGCCTTGTCCCCCTGAACAACAGCGCCTGCAGAGCAGTCATCTGGAACAAGCATTAATACCTGATGAAACTCTGGTCGGTCCAGTTCAACCCCTGAGAGGAAATCCGCAGTGGCAGGC
The DNA here is from genome assembly GCA_037367245.1 of Phrynocephalus guinanensis. Lineage (NCBI taxonomy): Eukaryota > Metazoa > Chordata > Lepidosauria > Squamata > Agamidae > Phrynocephalus > Phrynocephalus guinanensis. The sequence continues at coordinate 85,760,051 of CM074738.1, forward strand.
AGGAATAGCACTTACAGTCACTCCTTAGCTTTGAGGAGGAATATAAAATGTGAAACAGAAGCAAAAGACTGGTGCAGATTTCAACCATAAGAGCATAAGAAGAGCCATGCTGGATCAGGCCAAAGGCCCATCTAGTCCAGCTTCCTGCATCTCATAGTGGCCCTACCCAATGTGTCTAGATCTGTCTCCTGCTACCACTCCCCTGCATCTGGCCCTTGAAGTACCCCCGTTTTAAGCCTGGAGATTACACATCTTCATCATGGTTTGTAACCTGTGATGGACTTCTCCTCTAGGAATCTGTCCAATCCCCTTTTGAAGGCATCCAGGCTAGATGCCATCACCACATCTTGTGGCAGGGAGTTCCACAGACTAACACCGCACTGGGTAAAAAAATATTTTTTTTCATCTGTTCTCACTCTCCCAGCCCTCAATTTGAGTGCATGTCCCCTAGTTCTGGTATTTTGTGAGAGGGAAAAGAGCATACCTCCTCTTTACTCATGCCCTGCCTTATTTTGTACATTTCAATCATATCCCACTAGACTTTCTCTCAAAACTGAAACCAAAGGTGGCTCACAGCATGATTAAAAAACAGGGTGGATCAGGTAAAGTAGTATCTCCAGTGAACACAATCCACATCTGTTCAAAAGCGATTCTCAACCTTTTAAACCCCACACCTTCATCTGATGCTACCTCAAGCATCAGGATCCATAGGCACAAGCAGACAGATGTCCATGTAGTGTGTCCATCCATACACACACCCTGGGATCCTTCTTTCTCACCAAAAGGAAGTAGAGAGACTTCTACTCTTCCCTTCCCCTTGCACCCTGACACATCTTATAACTTCCTCTTGATCTTGAACAAGTCAGTGAGTAGGCAGGTGGGTAGGGTTTAGTAGCACCCCAAGACTATGCAGGGAAACTTAACTATGCTACAAGTCTGCTTAAGGTATGGAATGTAAGCTACTTGTCATGAACAAGGACCTTTGAGAAAGGTTTGAAAATGCTTTAGTACTATAATATTAATAGTTATTTTGAGAGAATATGAATCCTGGGTGGGATATACAGCCCCCTGTTCTATAGAGATCCTTAAACAGATTCATATTGCCAAGATATATTCAGAGTTTCTGGCACAGACTACAGTCTGCACAGAACAACAACCTACAGCTTTCTATGCTGCTGTCAAAATAGCACCCTGTAGCAAAACTGGGCAACTCTACAACCAGCAAGGTGCAGAGACGCTTCAAGGTACCAAGGCTCAATTTTTTGTTCCCATGGGCTGCACAGCTGCAGACACTGTTGTCGTCCATTTGGTTCTGGTCATAGCACACACAGGGCAGCTCCCTACCCAGTACAGTAGGACTCCCATATCCGCTGACTCACCATCCACACATTCACTTATCCACGCAGGGGGAAGGGAGGGCCCTGCTCATGGCACAAGCCAACAGGACCGCGCTACCGGTGGCTGAAGTGGGGGGAACTCCCTGCTGGCATAACCACCCTGCCTGCAACATGAGCTGGTGGGAGTGCCCTGCCTGAGGCTTGAGCCAGGAAGAGCGTCCTGCTGGTGGCCAAACTGGCGCAAGCTGGCGGGAGCGCCCTGCCGGTGGCTGCACGGCACCACCGCTGTCGTCCCTACCACTCACACCACTGCTGTTGCTGCCCCTCCTCACCGCTAGCAATCGCTCTTATCTATGGATTTCCATATCCACGGGCTGGTCTAGAACCAATCCCCTGCAGATACAGGGGTCCTACTGTACTGTACTGTACTGGTAGAAAATTAAAGGGAAGGTTGGCTACTATGTCAAGTAAAAGTGTAAACCAGTAATGTTTTCAGGAACAGAATGCAATGAAGCTTCATATGGGTTCTTGTCCTAACCATACACTTGGGGAGAAAAATCCTTTTACAGACCAGAACTGGTCATGCTGGCTAGGGAATACTGGGAGGCTTTTTTTCTGAGAGTGAGTAACTTTTATGAGCTCTGATCCTAAGGTCCAGTAGAGCATCCCCATGTCCATGTCTGATCCAGGAGAAAATATGTACTTAAAAGAATGATTGAATGTTCTAGAACTTACAGTAGGTGAAGTAGCTTTACATGGCATGCTGCTTTTGTAGCCACAGGGGACGTATTGTGTGTCTGGGGGGTGGGGGGGAGGGTTTGATCTGATTGTCACATGCTTGCTTTTTACTATGCCTTCGCATTGCATTGGATTGCACTGGATTGTGGGGTGTGTGAGATGTGATCACTGCTTGCTTGTTTTTTTACTATGCTTCTGCATTGTATTAGATTGCAAGGAGGGGTGATCTTATTGCTTGCTTGCTTTTTACTATGCCTTTTAATTGCATTGGATTGCGGGGGGAGGTGTGATCTGATCGTCCCTTGTTGGCTTTTCGTGTTCCACATTGTTTGTGGGGGCTTCTACTGTGCAAGGCTATCTTTTTCTGACCTCCCAAACGGATTGATTTGTTTCCCATTCATTCCTATTGTATCTCATTTAGAGATACAAAATTTTCATAATACAAAATTCCCATAAAACGGATTAATTTCGTATCTCGAGGTACCCGTGTAGTTAAATCATGACATGGAATAAACCCCAAAAGCAGTCACTAGAGAACAGACTTAAAAGTATGCCACTGAAGTGAAATCTATGAATGTTCAAATTAAAAAACAGTTCTGTCCCCAACAAAAACCTTTGACTGGCACGTTTCATAATGAATTTAACAGTCTCATGAAGTGACCTGAAATACATCCAGTCTCCAGGAAGGAAAATGGAAAACCAATTTGATTTCCATAGCTGTTTTTAAGCTCCAAAGTATTGAATTTCCTTTTGTTCTTCCTTGTCCCAACAAGCAAATAAAAACATATCTGCTGGAGACGAATGTTTCTCTCATTTAGCAAATATTTCAAATTCTTTAAAGCTACTAAACTTCAGTTGAGTTTTGAAGTGCAATATCCCTCAGCACACACTTGTAAAAGCATACAGACAAATCTTTCAATAAAACATTTTGTCTTGAACTACTGTTTTTCTATGATACTGATTGGAAAAAGGTCTAGTGAAAGTACAATTGAATTGAAGTATCTGGGGAAAGACCTGTTTCAGGCCTCCTGTACTTACCCTAGGACTGGCAATGCCCTGAACAGGCCTGCGAGGGCCTGTTGGAAAGCCCCAAAATGGCTTCCACGCAAACTGGAAGAGACCTCCAGATTGCTGAAAAGCATTTCTGAGGCCTCCGAGGGCCTTTCTTTCTTGAATTTTTCTGTAGAACCCTTCCGCAAATTTTTTGTATCTCAAAGTGTCTCAATTTGTATCTTGGGGTTTTCGTGGGAGACTTCAATTCCCAGGGTGCATTGTGCCCCTGACATATTTCCCTTCATAACTGAATTTTTTCACGATTATGGGCATTCGTGATTCGAGGTACCACTGTATTTGTTTTTTAAATATTAGTACCTGTATTGGCCTTGTAATGTGGAAAATCGAATAAGTAAATACCGTAAGTCTTTTCCACTATTTCATAGATGAGGACCTTAAGTTGCAGTTCTGATGGTTAACAAATGCTGATGGGTACCACCTTCACTTATTGTGTGTGTGTGTGTGTTGTGTCGTTACAGTCGTGACCGACTCTTCGTGACCCCATGTCCATTGAGTTTTCTTGGCAGGAATACTGGAGTGGTTTGCCAGTTTCTACTCCAGACGCCTACAGCACTTGGTATTCCCTGGTGCGTCTCCCATCCAAGTACTAACCAGGGCCAACCCTACTTAGCTTCAGAAACCAGGCGAGATTGGATGTGCTTAGGGCATCTAGGCAGTGCTCACTTATTATAACTTGCCACTAAAACGCACACGCACAGTGCAAGGTATGCCTCAACTTCTGCCCGTGCTTATTTGTTCCAGAAGACTGGGTGATGTCCTGGAATATTTTTTAGGGAGCTGAAGAGTGAAGGGGGGTGTTCTATAGGAGAAACATAAGGCCATCATTATCAAATGCTGGATGAAGCCTGAAAGCTTTCTACAAATACACAGTACATGATTTCAGTGTTTTAAACTGAGTCCATCCATATCTTTTCAATTTCAGTGAGAACTCTGGAGCTCATCTCTGTTTTACAGCTGTCCTGATTGTCATCTATCTGTGATTGAGAAAAAGCAGATGGGGGTGTGGTTTCTTTTAGTGTCTGCCTTTGAGAAATGTTTCATATTTGCTTTTGGCAAGCACTTAGTGTATCATTGTACATTTCACAACAAACCACCGCGGTCTATGATTTTTTTCATATTGCTTTTAAACCAAGAACATGACAGGAGAAATTTAGTGTGCAGTGTTTCAGGTATTTGGCATTTGGTTTCCTTTTGCACTCTGTCTCCGAAATGGGATGGGACTGCTGTGCTTCAGGTTTTATAATGATATGCTTCGTATCTGTCCCCAGCGGATGTTATCATCTTTGCAAACCAAGTCTTTTTTTATCCTCCCCATCTCCCTGACGGCTTTTTCTCCTACTCCATTATTGAAGCCTTCTTTTCATTTCACTGCAGCTAAATCCTGCTATGTCATGCTTAATATAAGTACACCTCCACTAGGACTGCATTCTTATTCTATTTGGCATTGACTATGCCCGGCATCATGACAGCATATTGGTAAAACAATATGAAAACCATGATGAACCCTTGGCATACAGCTTGAGGTGTTGATGGTAGGCTTTGGCTGGATTATATGTTTGCTGGCTGTGTGCCATGACATGAGGGAAAGGGACATTGTACTACCACAAATTACTGTATAGTGTGTGTATAGCGCGCGCGCACACACACACACACACACACACACACACCAGTATTGGTATTAAAAAGTGAGTGTGGCATGTGCCACATGCAAGAGGGTGAGAGGTTATGTTACTCATAGGTGTGGCTTTACCTACTGAGTCATTTAACTTACCCACATAGGAGAGGCTTGTTAAATCCCCTACCCAATGGTGTGTGTGTGTGTGTGTGTGTGTGTGTGTAAGACACTGCAACTATTTGTTTGTTTGTTTGTTTGTTTGTTTGTCTGTCTGTCTCACCTTTCTCCTTAAAAAGAACCTAAGGTGGCAGCAAATCTCAAAAGAAGTGGAGGGGAAGAGCATTATTAATGTGGATGGTGCATGTATAAATTGTGTTAAGAATCACAATGGAGAATTAGCATATAGCAGGAATCATCATGAATAAGGTACCAGCATCTGCTTTTCTTTATTGTCTTAGAAGATGAAAATAGTAAAAATATGTTTCTTCAAATTCTCTTGTTATTTCCCAGATCTTTGAAATGTTGCTTTGATGGGAGGCATGGTTCCACAGAAGCCCACTAGAGCAATAAATCTTGCCACATTTGTGATCTCCTTTTGTGTCTCCTCAGTCATTAGGATAGCCTTAAAATAAGCTGAAAGTAACATCAGAGGGAAGCTCAAATAATTGGCAGTTGTTGATACTTGAATATTATTCATACCTAACAATGAGAATAATAGCACTTGATGATAACAATTCAGACCTGTGTACATGTAAACACACAGCTATGAGTCTACATTAGGTGAGGAGAAATAGTTCCCTCTGTGTGTAATATGGCCTGCAGATGTTAGCCATTCAGCTGATGGAAGGCCCTTCATTGTTCTCCCAAGCTAGGACAAGCAAGTCCAAACTTCAGCCCTCCTGATGTTTTGGACCACAAATCCTGGAATTCTAAGCCTGTATTTCCAATGTCAAAGGACTGTGGGAGTTGTGGTCCAAAACATCTGGAGGGCCAAAGTTTGATCATGCCTGGTCTAGGAAGATTCCCCTTCCCATGCTTCTGGCATTCCTAGTTGGTCTGCAGATCTGCTCTGGATGGCTTCACAGCAGTCTTGATGAGCAGGTTTTGAGAATATATAAGGGCTAGCAACAAGTTGTAGAACCACCATCTGGCCTGGTCCTTCTATCAAGGTCAAAAGCATGGCACTCAAACAATGACCTCTGAGTACCATAAAATTTTCTTATAGTTTTAATCTGAGATGGTCCCTTCCAGTCAACATTTATCTCTGAAAGGGGTTCTCTGCATGTGAAATTAAGTAACCATTTCAAGGTACAGTGGTGCCCTGAATCAGAAAAGCCCCTAGTTTCGAAAAATTTGAAATCTGAAGGGAACCCTCTCAGGGACGCAACACACCCTGGGAATGGAAGTCACATTTGATTTTGAATTACAAAAAATTCTAAATCTGAAGCGACACGACGAAGAGATTAACTTCGTAATTGGAGGTACCACTGTAAGTACTTTTTAAACAAACAAATAAAATTTTCATAAGACAAATGCCAGTGGTTTTTCTGGATCCCTCTACATAAAGTTAAAATACACATCAGGCATTTTGCATTATTACCTGGTATTTCTCAATTTCTCATAGTCTAAGCATTATTCGTGATTCTGGCTACACAGTGAAAAGGTTTTTTGTTTGTTTTTGTTTTGTTTTAGAAAACCTGGCCTGATTTATTGTTAGTAATTAAGTAGTAATTTTCTGCAGGATGCAAGATGCTGATCTCATCTCACACAGCAGAGCCTGAAATATACCCTGAAGGAAACCTTAGCGCTTAAAATATTAAGAGTTATAGGCTACAGAGGCTGGATACTATCCAGTGCTGAGATCACTTCTATCCAGTATTGCTTAGGTCATTCCTTACCGAATATCAAAATGTTTTCTCCTGTGACATGAGAGACATAGGTTTTTCTAAATACAGTACTTTCAAATACAAGAAATCAATGAACCACTATGGAGATTTAAAAAACAAACTAGGTAAGTATAATAGAGGAATTAAAAGCCTTTATTGTGTCTTACCTTCAAAAAAAAATAGGACCCTAAATGAGTACGCCAACACTTAAGGAACTAGTGCTGAAACTAATGCAAATCTGTTCCAAGTAAACATACTGTATTTAGAATCAGGGTTAATTTTTCAGAAGTCTCATTTCCATTTACAATTAAAAATGCTACCAAGAACACCTCATTTTTATAATGGCAATTCACCTTACTAATCTCTGCCTTGAGCAACAGAAAGCAGCTTAATTATCTTTAGATTGTGGTAGTCATTGCTAATTAGTGGTAGGTAAATCAGGCTGTTTTGAGTTCACGTCAGTTTTTCCTAAGTTCATCCAACAATCCATTTTCATATTCACAAGAGACTGCACATATCTTATCCTAAGGCACACATTTTTATATGCATTTTGGGATACGGTTAACTTATGAGTAATATGTTTGGAGCTGATAGTTTGATACCAAGGGAGAGCAGTCCAAAGGACATCGTTAGAAGTGGAGCAGGCAGACTCCATCTTCAGATGACTGGACAATTGTAGCTTTGCAGCAGGCATGGCTGAGGAGCCCCAGAAGCTATGGCTGGACCCAGATGGTACAGGCATACTAACAGCTGTATGGCTTTGCTTCAAGGGTCTTGCACATCAGATTAAGGGCTGATGCAAAGCTAGAGATGTTCACTATTATTCAAATAATAAAATACTGACATTTCTCATTTGTTCATATATACCATGTTATTACTACAGATTGAAGAGGAAAAATGAGAGAAGTAGAAAGTTCAACACAAAATCCTAAAAGTATGTGATCTCAGCAGGCAGGGTGTCAGGCCAATAATACTAATTAAGTACCATCACATTGATTTTGAGTTCCAGTAATCCTTCTAGGGCTTTCCAGGTACAGAGCACTCAGACGCAAATCTAACACTAGAACTACAAATCTGCAATAAGCTGAAGGAAACACATTTATTGTGGGTTAGCTGCAAATAGCAAATAGGTTGTAACACACACCCAAGTTGCAGCAGTTTGTTCCTTTGTTTTAACCTGTTGTAGGCGGGAATGCACACTGTCAATGTTTTGTGTATTTTTAACAAAAATATTACACATCTCATAGTAAAACTGTGGGTTGCTCACATTACCTTGTGTAAAAAATGCCCACAGTTACCTTACGATAGGGGTGGGGAACCTTCATTCCTCCAGCTATTCTGGACAACATCTCCCACAGTCCTTTATCATTGGCAATATAGGCTCAGAATTCTGGGAGTTGCAGTACAAAATATCTGGAGGGCCAAAGGTTCCCCATTCCTACCTTAAAACATCCTGCCCAGGGGTTTAACTGAAGGAAGGGAAGGTATGCATCCCAGAAAAGCCAGCCTTTGAGACCTTGGTTAAGCTGCCCAGTACCAGGGTGGTGCCACAAGAGAATGCTAAACCACTTCTGAGTAATTTCTACCATTTAAAAAACCAGAAAAGGGGTCACCACAAGTCAGAATTGATTTGATGGTACACAATTATGATAATGATGGTCTTCATTTGTGCACTTGACCCACATTTACTAAAACAACCCTCAATTCAACCTATTTTCAAATGAATGTACTCTTTTTTGTTCTATTCACAACATTTTTTTATCTGCTGCCTTTAATCCCAGTCAAAAAGAAAGAAATTAATCACCAAGCTGTTAATTAAATCAGTAATATGCTATTCCTGAAGCACAAAGATAAAATAAGTACACTATAAACACAAATATCCTTGGATATCTGGATGGACAGGCTGCAGATTCATTTTTAAGTGAAATGAAGGAAAAGAAAGCAACTCAGTAAAAGGACAGTGTCAAGATTTCTGCCAAACTGGTCATATCCTTTTTGTTGTCTGCTGTTTGGTTGTCAGACTAAGCAATTTCCAATTTGTCCATATGTAGAAAACTGAGAACTAAGGGTTTTCAGAAAGAATAAAAAAGTGAATGTTATTGTAGATTTTAGTAGTACAAGTAGTTTAACATTATACTATTCTTCCCTTTCAACATACCAGTACTTGATTTTAACAATGAGAACCTGATTATAAGAAAAAATTTCTGATGCTCGCTTCACAGACTTTGAAGACCAGAACCTGAGCACTTGGCAACCAAGTAAGAGAATCCAAGTTTTGGCAACAAGACTGGAGTGACTGACTGTATCTTCAGGCAAAGAATGAAAAAGAGTGCGAGAATATCAGAAAACTTACTTTTTGGACCATAACTGTCCAAATTTATCATTTATTTAACTTTTTTTCCTGCACCTTTCTCCTTAAGAAGGATCTCAGACGGCTAAGGATAACATTTAAAAATGAGTATACAAAGGGTGGCTTACATCATTAAAAGACCAAATGTAATGCTAAAAACAACAAGTATACAGATATGAAAAGAATAAAACAAATGTCACTCTGAGAAATAGTTTTAAACAATGCTAAAAACACAATTCAAAGCTGTAAGGCACAACAATCCATTTAAAAATCTCACACCTGCAGCCCATCACTCAGGGAAATCTCGCCCGAAGAGGAAGGTCTTTGACTGCTTGAAGAATGGGAGCAAAGATGGGACCAGCCCAGCCTTCCATAGAAGGGAGCTCCAAAGAATTAATTGCCTGACTAGGATAATAACCTTACTTGCTTCTCAGACTTGTAGTCCAAAAAATGGAAACTGGATAGTGTGAACTGAAGCACAGTGATATTGTTCAACAATAGGCTACTAGAGAGAGGGGAGTTAAAACTAATTTGTGTTCACTCCATTATATATATATATATATATATATATATATATATATATATATATATATATATATATATATATACACACACACACACACACACACACACACACACACAACTTTATTTTTTCTAAAACAATGACAATAAATAAATGTCTTATTTTAAAATTACTAAAAAGAAACTGAAAATAAAAACTATTAATTGTTTAGTCTGAAAACATAAATTGGTTTAGACTCTTGGTTTTTCACATTCGCCTCAGAAATCTGTGAAGACACAATGCCACTCTATCAAGTGACTACATGTTTTTATTATACAGAAACTAGTGCAAAAAACAAGGGGAACGTTCATATCAAATGACCCCTTTTCCTTCACACAGTTTGCTTCCTACATGTCATGAAATAAAATAAGACTGTTGTATCAAAGCTTAAGATACTGTAATTCCTATTACTAAAGAATCAGAGAAATCCCACACACCACAGAAGCCCCACATTAAATAAGCATCATTTGCATGGGCAAATGATTCACAGCTCAGCATACAATATACCTCACGTTGTATTATGGGGATAGGGAACAAAGGCAACACTCAGCTTCTATGTTTATAGAAATCATATGTCTGAAATGTTTTACCTACTCACATCAGACTAAACATTTTTTTCATCTACCAGGAGGCATGGCAAGTCAACTTTTGGACTACTTAACAAAAAAGGATATAAATAGAACTCTGTAACCCCTGCAGAAGAAGACTACAATTAAAGACTATATAAATGCAAACAAACAAGTAAGGGCTATCAATATACCAACTAGAACACACAGAGTGAAACACTTTGCCTTTCATGTATAGCTTAAAACATGCAGGGGCCACACCAAGAGCAAGAAATAGAGAATGATAATGATTGTTCAAGCTGAAACTCTCCTTACCATAAGGCACAAGGGAATCTTGCAGCAGGTCCTTATGTCTTATTCTTTGTGATACCTGGGTAGTTTCTGGGCACAGATCAAATGGCTTGATTTAGAAATGGAAGAAGGGAATCCCCTTTTTTGATTACAACTCTCAGAAAACCACAACAACCTAGAGTCCTAGACAGAACCAGTGACAGCTAGATTATTCCGAGTGTTGTAGTCGAAAAAATATGTTTTCCCCTTTTCAGTTAATGCATACTATCACATACTGTATATACTTTAGTATAAGCCGAGTTTTTCAGCCCTTATTTTTGGCTGGAAAAAAACACCCTCTGCTTATATTCGAGTGAATAAGTTTCCCAGTTTTGGGGGGTAAAATTAGGTGCTCAGAGGGCTTGGGGAGGGAGGCGGAGGAAGTCCTAATCAGGCAAGCGATAGCGGTGCCTCTACTTTACTTACAAAATTTACTTTCCTTGGGACTCCAAAGTAGCAGGGGTACCTTCAGAAATCTATTTTAGGGAACACCCTGAAATTTGGTAACATTTGGGAGTAAGGGGGTGAGTTATGAAGCTACAAAGGGGTGGCCCTAGGAAAAAACCTTCTACTCCAAAGCTGATTGGGCGGGAGATAAGGCTGCTGCCGCTTCCCATATGATTTCAAGAAGAATTTTTTTTTCCTAGGGGCACCCCCTTTGGAGCTTCATAACTCAGCCCCCTTATCCCCAAATGTTTCCAAATTTCAGGGGGTTCCCTAAAATCCCATTCTTAAGGTACCACTGCTACTTTGGTGCCCCAAAAGTAAGTAATTTTAGTGCATGTTTTAAAAAAATATGCACTCAATTATTTTAAAAATATGCAATCAAAATTTACTTACCTTGGGAGTCCAAAGTAGTAGGATTACCTTCCCGAAGTGATTTTAGGGAACCCCCTGAAATCTGGAAAGATTTAGGGGAAAGGGGACTTAGTTATGAAGTTCTAAAGGAGCTGGGGGTAGTATTGGCAACTGTGCAGGGACTGCGGAGGCAACCAGGGAGTTTACTCTATGGTATTAACTCCCTAATTGCCTCCACACTCCCAGCACACTTGCCAATTACTACCCTCAGCCCCATTAGAGCTCAGCCGGTGTACCATATATACTCGAGTATAATGAAAACAACGCCGTCGGCTTATACTTGAGTCAATAGGTTTTTCCAGTTTTTTTGGGGGGGGGGTAAATGGCTTATACTCGGGTAGGCTTATACTCGAGTATATACAGGTATATGGTTTTCTTCATTAGTTGTTGAAGTCCTCAGATAACAAGCTAGTTTACATGAGTCTTTGAAACTATTCATTCTTCTATTCATTAAGCGGACTGAACAAACATTTCCAACTGCTGCCCTCCAGACCTGTTGCACTACAGTACACATAGTTACATACTTGGCTGGATTTTTTATAGAAACTGTAGCCCAATATTCTGAACTAAGGGCAGCACACTGTTATGAAGAATCACAGAATCATAAAGTCAGAAGAGGCCTCAAGCGCCATCCAGTCCAACCCCCCTGCCATGCAGGAACCCCCATCAAAGTACTCCGAACAGATGACTATCCGGTCTCTGCTTAAAAACTTCCGAGGAAAGAGACTCCACCACCCTCAGTGGCAGCATATTCTACTGCTGAACAGTTCTAACTACGAGGAAGTTCTTCCTAATGTTCAAATGGAATCTCTTTTCCTGTAGTTTGAAACCATTACTCCAAGTCCTAGTTCTGAAGCCATGGAAAACAAATTTGTCCCCTCTTCGATATGATCTCCTTTCAAATATTTAAACATAGCTATCAGTTTAATTTGCACCATTGGTAAGAGATGCAAACATTAATAACAAACTGAAAAATGTGTCACATTTTTTGATGAATTTGGTGAATTCGTTAAAATTCATCAAGTCACATTCATCCTAAATCAAGTTCCCCAATTAATAAGGATTAATGAATTTTTAGCAATTTTTGATTCATTAATTTGTTGGGCTATAAAATGCCCTCTCTAGTCACCTTGAGATACCAAATTTGGAAGGAAGCATCCCCTGACCCCCCTCTACAATCCAGTTGATGCCCTCCCGCACTTTATGGGCATATAATTCAGATCTCTGAAACCCAATCTTCACTAAATTGGAGGAATTGTAGAGGAGAGTTGGGAGATGTCTCTCTGCTAGAAGGCACTTTCATAGGGATGCTTAGATGTCGGAACCCCAATCCTCACCAACCTTTCAGGACTTGCAGAGGAGAATCAGAGGACACATCTCTATAAGTCTGGGCCTCTGGATGCCAGGGGGATCTCTCTATTGCATTTTAAAGGGAAGACAAATCAATTCATCAGCCCTGATGCATCACAAATCATCACAAAATTCCCATCTCTACTGTTGGCATTAAATAAAATAGTCTTGCAACCAGGGTGGATTTGATTTAAATCACGATTTAAATCGCTAATCAGTAAAGCTCAATTTAAATCATGATTTTCTACATAAAGACTCATTTTTGCTGGAGTTGATTTAATCTTAATATTTACAACCAGATTGTGAGGCCCATTCCCGTCCCTTCCCTCGTGACCCATGTCCGGCAAAGCAGAGAGTGGTGACACAGCATCGTCTTGCGAAAATAAACTTTTATACTATACAGCATTGGAGTTTCATTGTCCTCATTGTTCTCTTAATAAAGGCTCTGCCTCAGCCCACCTTTCCTCCAAGTGCTCTAAAGAGACATTAGGTTGCACAGTTCACCTCTGGCGAGGTAACGCTGCCTTGGTGAACAAGCCCGGGCTCAACTTTAATTCCCCAAGCACTTTAACCAATGGTTTCGCCTCACCCGTGCCTGCTTCAACTGCGGAATCTGGCATGTCCATCTGTCCCGGTTCGCTCACTCCGCCACCGGGTTCCTCCCAGGGACACTGCCACATTCCTTCCAGCGGGCTCTGAGCTCCCTTTGAGTCTCCCGCCAACGTGCCTGCCACTCTCTTTCGTTCGCGCCAAGCCGTTTGCCCCCAAAAGGGCGCTTTTACTGCCTTTCTTTCCTTCCACTCCTGTGCCGCCACTTCTCACGCAAGTGAAAAGATAACCCAGTCCCCAGTCCAGGGGTCCTCCTTTACTATATCTACTAAATCTTCCTGCTTTGAGCTTTCTCTTATTCCAATTCACCCTCCCAGGGCTATCTCATTCCCTTCCATCTCCTTTCCCCAATCCGTAATTTCCTTTTTATCCTCCCTTCCTCTTTCTAACACCCCTGTACTCCCCTCTGTTTCAAGAGTAGTGGACTCTGCCCGTGTCTGCGAGTCTGCGTTGTGTGCAAGCTCTTGGGAAGAGGAGGGCACACTGTCCTCCTCACACAGATAAAGATTTCATTTTTAAAATAATAACTTTTCAGATTTATTTTACAGTTATATCAGAAAATTACTGATTTGATGGTTATATACCATTAGAAATACATAGCTAGATAATTGGGAAATTATTGCAAGGTGAACTATCTCCAGTTCAATAGGTTAATCTTACTTCTTAAAATGTAGCACTTAAGAGGTAAGGAGGTTGATTCTGTGTACATAGATTTGCAGAGGAACAATGGGAGTAAGGTCTTTTCCTCAATTCTGATGTTTATTTTATAACATTTTTTGCTATGAAGGAAGCATGTTATCATTGCAGACCCAAATGCACAGTTTTGAAAATAGCAAAACCAAGCATCTTTGGTAGTATCTTCTACCCAAATAATCAGAAACCTCTGGGAGAGCATGGCATTGTGAATGGATTAATACAACCTTATGCTACATAATTAAAAACTAATTTCATGATGAATAACCTTTGGACTATAATGTATCTTGGCTAGAACATGATCTTTAGAGAGATTTTTCCTCAAAAAGCATTTAAATCTAAATTTTAAAAAACTGATTTAAATTAAAAAATATGATTTAAATTAAAAAATCCAATATAATAAAATAATCTGATTTTTTTAATTTTTTTAACAAAATCACTGATTTTTATCCACCTTGCTTGCAACAGACTATTTGCACATCCCAGGTCTTCTAGATTAGAACACAGAAACTTCACCAGTGCTAACCTAACAATTAACTGAAGATAAGCAGCACTGCAGTGTAATTAAATAACTGAAATATTCAAGTTGCAATTAACCACAGAAACAGATTCAAAACACAGTTAAAAAGATAGCCACAACAAGTATTAAAATCCCATATCCAGTATATTGCAATGCTCTTCTATATATCTGAATATGCATGTTTTAACTATTTTACAGAATCCATTATGGAATTGATGAGATACAACTTAGTTCACAAGCATTTAAATGAATGGGGATTTCAAGATGCTTTACTCTTAATGGATCATTCCCAATGGGAAAAGGAATGGATTATATGGAGCTTAGAAATGTTGTTTTTCACACTATAACTCCTAGATTCTTCAAGTAAAATATGGCGACTTTCCAAAGCTTGCATTTTAAATAACATTTCCCCCTATAACTTATCATGTAATACTTTGAATGTTATCTAAAACTCAAATACAAAATGAAAATGAACTTACAGTACTAGCAAAAATGGACAGTCATTCATCTTAATAACATTATTATGATTAGATTTAACAAATAAAAGCATTATGTTATATTTTACCTTTTTTTTAAAAAATCCCTGTTTCTTCTGCTAAAGAACCTCCCTTGATTTCCCCAGGTCTCCAAACAGGATGAGCAAAGACTTCCACCATTGAACTGGATTGCTTTTCTGAAAAACTCTTTAAAATGGCGTTCTCCAGTGCCAATAAGAGAAACTAGAGCTGGTTTGCCACTGTTCTGAAGGAGTTATTAACTCAGTTTTTTTTTGTAGATGGAGAAATATCCAGCCCCAGGGAAAGCAGGAATGTTAACTGTGGTTTAGAGCTTACCACAAAGAACCTTTTCTTTCATTTTAATTTTGTATGTGTGTCATTCCAAGCTTGTATGTAGAGTCTGAATACTGTTAGTCTCTATTCTGTACTTTTTAAAAAAATCACAGCTTCCTCTTCTTTTAGTAAAACAAACATGATGTTTGTAGTTTCATTGGTCCTTTGTTATAAGCTTTACAAAACTGATGCAGATATATGTTGTTCTTTCAAAAGATATGGTGGGACACTTTGCTAAGCCAAACCTTTTTCTCTATGAATTTGAATTGTTTAGAGGCTTTTTTCTAGATAAGACAATTTTACACAATGAAAAACAGCCTATAAGAAGTTTGCCAGATGAGGAAATGCTATTTACCTCAGATATTATTTTTCCCTTTTGCCTATCCTATTCTTCTAGAAAACTTGATAGTTTGATTTATGAACTACTGGTTACCACTTATGCACACCAGGTATACAATAGTTTATGTTCCATTTTGTATTCTTTATGCAAGCTACTATCAAAACCACAACCTACAGAGTTTCTTCAAAATAGCCTTTACCTGCAGGTTAATTCTAAAAAAAATTGTTCCTCAAGTATATCTGGGAGTTGAGTCATGGCACTGGAGAGAGATACTTTGCTGTCATCCAAACAGCTTCATCGGTCTTCCTCAAGTATACTTTGACATGTTCCATTCATGGTAATTTTAACCAACATTCACAGATGCAAAAACAAACACCCCCCCCCAACCTTAACATTTACGCACAAAGTTTGGACCTATTGATTAAACTGTTTTGTTCAGAGATTGCATCCTCATAACCAAATACCTTACTGCAAGATGATACATATTTTGTAGATACTGTAAAAAAAACTTACACACTGCTATGTAATATTTAAGCCCCACTGCACTGTGTAAATGTGACTTTGCCTTTGGGAAAAATCATTGCTCCCTCCCCCACTTTTTCCTTTACAACAAGGAAATTCCAAACAGCCATAACAGTATGTAGGAAGTCACTCTGGGCCTTTTGGAATTTTTCATTGGAACACAAAAGGAGATGTTTACCTGACCTTACGAAGACCTTTATGAAATGAAAACTGCTGTTTTAAGGGCTCTCTAATTAACATTTTTAAACATTATAAATAAAAATAATGAAACAAAAGTCTATCACAATCCATTAAAGCTAACTATAACTTCCATTCCTCACATTTTTACGTACATAACACTTGCAAATAATTTCTCCAAAACCCTCTGATAATATGCCAGTTTAGTTACTAACCTGATATTCTGGATACCATTAAACAAAGAAATCCTGATCTTTTTGTACTGCCTTCCCTCCCTAAGCTTGGGTGTAAGATTAGATATAATCATTTCTCTGTGCTTAGCCTGCAAGTGCACTGGGGAAAAGTGCAGCAAATATTACAAGTTTGAGACAGGTTAATGTGCATTTTTTCTTGTTGACTGTATGATGAAAAGGGAAAAGGGAATCATCCTGCAATTCGCCACCTCAAAGCTGATTTTTCCCTCTTAAAAACAAACAAATTGATTTCCACCTGTTCAATACAAGTGGTTGCTTGAACTGATGCAGCATACTCTCTTTTTCCAAAGAATGGAAAAGGAAATGAAGAGGCTTTCCCTCAATAAGGGAAATAAGTAGCCTGGAGAGGGGAGATCCAGTGCACGTGAGCTGGATACTTCCAAATGATACCCTTCCTTCTTTCCTTTCCTTTCTGAAGCTGCACCACCTGTTGGCTACAAGAGAGCTGCATTAACAAGTGACAAACAAGCTACTAAAAAGGTTTTCCTGTGTGGCCGGTTAGTTTGAACTGACCCAAGGAAATCCAGTGCAACTTCATAGCAGGCAAATGTGAATTTGCAGTTCTTTTGCTGTGAATTCGCACGTTTATAAAAGTGAAAGGCCTTCCCAGTGAAACCTCTACAAAAAATCTCTAAACATATTGACTAGTCCAGATCATTGTCATAATGGAAAGACCACTTGGAATTAATCAAGTTAAAACTGCGATAATCCAGATGAAATCTACAATTGTTTAAGTAATCTAGAACAAACGGGAAAATGTTGAAAATAACAATGTACATGATTGGGATGCAGAAGAGTGTGCAGCATTGCCGCATCTTGTCACAGATAACACAGTACTACTGATACTACACTAGCAGAAAATAACACATGCGTTCTGTGAATATGCCAAATAAGTACAGAGTGTTGAAGTCAACTTAAAATGTTTCTTATGCCAAGTCATCTAACACTCTACTCTCCACATGAGAAGCAGGAAACATCTTTCTGTTGAAAGCTGATTTCTGTCAGAGGAAATTGGTCAGGGAGTTCATGCTGCTGATGAGATAGGCTGGAACAAACAAGCCAACTCAGAACTCAAGTCACAGTCCAAAAGGAGCATTGACTGAAGAGAAAGGAAGAATGGACAGTGGTGATCCTGATAAAGGATCCTGCCTTCAGACTTTTCCCAGTTCTTTATTGCTTATCTCTCCCCGTGTTCTACAGTGTCACACACACATCCTTGTATCATCTATCCTTGTTTCCTTCATGTTGACCGTGCATGCTGTGGGCATGGTCAACTTCCAGCACTACAGGGTGGCAGTAGCTTAGTTCTCTGTCACAAACCCCATAGGTTCAACTACAGTTATCAAACATGTGGGCACTTGATTCCAGATTGAGAGATATTCACCAGTCAGTCATTGGGTACTACCCTCTCCCTCACAGGGGCTTCTCAGTTAACCTAACTGTCTGCTGCCGCCATTATCATCTATCAGAGTAAGGCTTCACTCGGCTTAAAGATGGTTTGTACTGTCCTTGATAGAGGCTCTGGTTGACAGGCCTGACCCTTCCCATTGGACCTTTCCAAACCAGGATGATGACCAGGGAAGGGTCCACTGTCAGAAGTTGTCTTCCAATAGAAGGAGGTTATATTGCTCTCCACTAGAGATGGGCATGAAACGGAAAAATGGTGTTCCGTTTCTGTTCCGTTTTGTGGCCCATCTCCCTTTGTTTCCGTTTTTCAGAATGATTTTTTTTTAAAAAAAATCGTTCCATTTTTTTGTTGTTTCAGAAACGGGGGTCTCGCCTTCCCCACACTGGATGACAGCGCCAGGCGCCCTGTCATCTGGTGTGGGGAAGATCCCTTTGAGACCCCTGCTCGCCCCTCTGCAAGCAGAGGGGCGAACGGGGATCTCGCCTTCCCCGCGCCGGATGACAGCACTGGGCACCCTGTCATCCGGCACAGGGAAGATCCCTCTCGCCGCCCTCCGCCTCAGTGCATGACAGCACTGGGCACCCACGTCATCCAGGGCGGAGAGGGAAGGGGGCTGCAATCCCTCTCGCCGATCCCGCCCTTCTGCCTCGGTGCATGATCAGATCATAGCCCCTTCTCCAGCGATCTGGCCTCAGCCCAGCAGGCTGCATGCATGGCGGAGGGCGGCGAGAGGGGGATCACAGCCCCCACTCCAGGCAATCCAGCCCCCTCTCCAGCAATCCCTTGGGAGAAAGCCGTGGCCTTGGCTCCGCTTGCGGAGACGAAACCGCGGCCCTCTCCCGACCGCCCTCTGCCGCGGGGGATGACAGCCGAGCCGGCTGTCATCCCCTCGCTGCGGAGATCAGAGATTGAGATAGCTGCGGCCTCACTTCCGGTTGCGGTGGCGAGACCACGGCCCTCAGTTGGAGTCTGAACTTAGGACCGATCTCCACAGCGGGGAGGTGACAGCCGAGCCGTCTGTCACCTCTCTGCGGCGGAGATCTGTTTAGAGAGAGCCCCGGTCCCGCCTCCGTGTGTGGAGGCGGGAACGGGGCTCTCACAATCCTCCCCCGCTGGCGATGACAGCCGGGCTGTCATCGCCAGCAGGGAAGAACAAAGCAAACCTAGCCAAACTAATTTGTTCTGGTTCTGTTCTGTTCGTTCCTAAATTACTCTGGGCTTCATAATTCATTCCGTTACGTAACGGAACGAGTAACGAAACGATTTTTTTTTTCCGTTTCATGCCCATCTCCTCTCCAGGCTTTGTCTTTCTCCTCCTCCTTCTGTTAACCAGCAGCCTCCTAAAGGCCTGTCTTCTCTCCCTTGTATCTGGCTCCTGGCTGCCTTGGGCTGATGTTCTTTGTTAAGCTGCTGTGCCTTCCCTAGTTGTCTTTGCTCCCTCTTTCCCTCTGGCTTAGCCTTTCCTCCTGGCTGACCTCTGAACCAATGTTAAAGGAGCTTGGCAGCTCTCCTGACATGCTCACCATCTCTTTCACATACTCATGTCTACATAGCTCTCCCTTTAGAATATAGCAGAGACAGAGATCCAGAATGAAAATAGGAAATCACTGCTGGGTGAGGTTTGCAAATGAGAATAAAACACGGGCAAAGCTGCATAAACAACACAATGGAGACACCTGGATCAGATGATAAAAACTAAATTATTTTGACAACTCTGTGGCTGAGACCTAGTGCAACACTGAAAGACAGAAAGGCCCTGCTAGGAAGCATCTGATCATACAACTGGCAGAGCTGGCAGTGAAGGTAGGGTGGCACCATGCTCAAGATCAATAAAATATTTAGGCTATGCCAGTCTTTATACCATTGTAACATACACCTTTTTTTCAGCTGTTTTGCTTGTTTTGGTTTTATTGATTGCCCATGTTTTGTAGGCCTAGTTCACTCCAAGGGCATTGCCAGTAGTGAAATACTTTAAATGAATGAATTAAAATTAAATTTGGGTGCTGCGAGGGGATAAAATTCTGACTCCCCCACATCCTATGCTAAAGAGTACTGAAAATTCACATCCAATTAATAAGGAAATTCTGAAATGCTTAGCCTCAGATCAGAAAGAATATGGAATAAAAAAATTCAGAAAGGAGATCTAAATATATTCTACTTTCAACCCCTTATTATTACTATAGACAAGTCTTTGTCACCTTGCCTTCCAGCTTTCACCACAATGTGCTTTTTTAAAAACTCTAAATGAAATGAAACTCAGTATATACAGTGGTCCCATAGGCACTGTCCACTCTGCAACAAGCCCTGTCTGGAATCTTTTTCGGAATAGCTAGAGCTGACTCTGTTTTTTAAAAATCTGATTAGGTAAACAAAGGATCACTCTTTCTTCTTTGCCAATACAGTACAAGGAATGATTTAACGCACCACTAGGGACGAGAACTGAAACACAATCCAGTATTTTCATAAAATAATTCACAGACTTACATTTTTAAAGCAGAATATAACTCCTTAAAGAAAATGTAAGTTGAAGATGGGTATATTATATTTATATAAATCTCCCCCCTGCCCCTTTTTTCTGCTGGCGTTTCTTGTTAGTTATCTAAAACTTCTCCAAAGATACATAAATCTGAATTTGTCATCCTTCATTTTTAACCACCTGAAACTAGCAGAAAAAATAGGTTACAGACAGGAAAAACAGGAAAATATTGGTTCAAACCACATAAAACACATCATACAGCACGAGAAGCTGGAATTCTAATAGTCTTCTAGAGATGTGATTCTGGCAAACTTTCAGATATCAGAAAACACACTTCCAAATGAGGCAAGCTAATTGAGAAACTATTGGGGCTGTGATAAGTTGTAGTTGTGAGAATCAAATGCCTTTCAACACGTAAGGAGTCTGTAGTATCTACTTCAAACCTTAGATATGCTCCTTTTGTGGATGATGTCTTCACCCCACTATAAAATGATACAAACTTCTCCTATAAATCCATAATGCAATTGGTTAAGTAAACATATACATCCACATAGCCAGAAATCATGACTTTGTAGGGCATTTTTCCTTATAAAATGTATGGCCCTCATACAATGTAGTTGTAGCCAACTGATGCGATCTTAATTGTTCCAATATTGAAACATACACATTACAGCCTCTTGGCCTTTCCTAGCCCTTGGCCTCATCCTGCATCTCCTCCTATCTTTGGACATGACAGGACTGGAAGTGGTTCAACTCACTTTATCCAGTCTTCATCATGGTTGATTCTTTCCAGTTTTCTAAATGATGGAGATGCCAGGCCTGGCATCTGCAACTCTATCATCTCTTCTAAGGTTGGGTGGAGTAGAATTGCTATCACAAAGGATCTGGGCTATCATTTAGTTCAGTACATTCTGCATGGCTTCATATCAAGGCAAGTCAACAATGGTGTAGTTGATTTTCCACAGGGCCCCAGTTGAGCCGATCTCTTGGCTCACTTCTCTGTACATCTCGTTGCCATCCGCATCATTATCCTTCTTCGCTCCCTGGAATAATCTTCCTCTTTTGTACCCAAGGCCCCATGCTCATCAGGCTCTTTCCTCTCACCCGATACCTTCATGTGCCCCACATGTGCAGCAGGTGACTCCTCCCCCTGATCAGCCATATGGGATTCCCATAACTGGTCATAGACCACTTCATGGTAAGTGTTGTGGGATTGAATCACAGAATCATAGAGTTGGAAGAGACCTCAAGGGATATCCAGTCCAACCCCATACCAAGTAGGAACCCTTATCAAAGCACTCCCAACAGATGGACATCCAGCCTCTGCTTAAAAACCTACAAAGAAGGAGACTACACCACCCTCCGTGGAGGCATATTCCACTGCTGAACAGATCTGTCATGAAGTTCTTCCTAATAGGGATGGGCTATTCATTTTGAAAGCTATCAGTTCCAGAACGACACGTGTGAGCCCAGCTGGTGTTCAGAAGCTTCCAAAACGAAATCAGCCAATCCCTTACCTCGCTCTGTGCCCGTGCGAAGCTGAGCTCCAACAAGGAAGAAGCCTCCAACATTATCGTTCCTTCTCCCTGGCACTGGCCAATCAGGAGCTGTGCAGGGAAATGCATCATCCAACCTCCCTGTCTGATTGGCCAACATCAGGGAGAAGGAATGATGATGTCGGAGGCTTCTTCCTCATTGGAGCTCAGCCCAGCGCCAAAGTAGGACAAACTCAGCTTCAACATTTTTGCTTCCAGAGATTTATTTATTTAGTTATTTAGTTACAAGATTATTTTAGCCGTTCCAATACCAGATAGCTCAGGCTTAATTTGATCTCCGACCCATTTGTTTTCCTTTATAACAGTCCAGCATATCAACCAAGTTCTTCTCCAGCACTACATTTCAAACAAATCATTTTCCCCCTGTCATTTGTCTTAACTGTGTACAAGGGTATGGATGGTCTTGGTCTCTCCAGAGACACATGCTTACACTTGATGATATTTTCTAATTCCTTCAGTGCTCCCCATCTGAGTCTCAATTTTCTTCTGATTTCATGGTTGCAGTTTCCATTTGGATTGATGATTGAAAAAAACTATATGAAATCTCTATTTCCATTTCATGATTGCCAACACTAAAGTTCTGCCGTTCTTCTGTAGTCCTGATTTGTAGTCATGATTATCATAATAGTCAACATCAAATCATGAAAGGCAGATCAAATAAATGCTAATACAAGTAGTTTCAATGTGATCTATACCACTTTGAAAGAGCAAAGAATTTTGGAAAGGGGCAAGGAAATTTGAAAAAGAAATGAAAAGTTTGGGATGGATTCTTCAATCTCCATATATAGACAGGATGCCTTGTGGAAGGGATGTCAAGCCTATGTATTTTAGCTATAATTTTAGCAATGCCTTTGATACATACATGTCTTTTTCTTCTCCTCTATGTATTTAATTATTTGATTCTGTTTAATTTTATATTGTGTTTCACTTTTTGAAACATGTGCTTATGTGATGCTCTACTTGACCCACACCTCATCCAAATATAAAGTAGAGGGCAACTTGCTTAAGAAGGGTGAAACTAAGGCCAGGAAAACATCTCAAGGTTTCAGCTGGCAAACTATCCCAGAAGCACAAGAGACTGGTCTTAGAAGTGAACCTACAGTGTTTAGGACAATCAGAGGTGACTATACAGGAGCTGCACGTAACAGCACCATTAGCTCTAAGGGGCAGAACAGACTGGCATTGGCATAATGTGTAGTAAGCAAAATGAAGCTGAAGAGTGCAATGTTTTCTTTTTAACTAATGTAGATCTAGCCAATGAATTCAATGAACAAAGAAGCTCTTGACCCTAAAGAGTGCCAATGGCTTCAGGCGCTAAACAGAGAAGCGCGAAGGCAGTTGGGCATTCTTAAGAGCAGAGCTTATAATATCAGCCAAAGAAGGGTGGGATCCCATGCCAAGGTGAATAATGCTCAATATATACCCTAGTCCGTTTTAGCCTTTTTGCATCATGTAAGCCTGAACTCCTGCCAGTTGATGTTTACCATTGCAGACCTGCTCCTATTTGTTTAGACTGGTACAGTATGTATATGATTTTTCACATGACTACACGCCCTCATTTCTTACTCTGTTCTTGTGTCGTTACAACTCAAGCTTCCACTACTTTGACTTGAGTCCCACTTCTTCCTCTTTACAGGCACTTCAAAAAAAAAGCAAGGAAGGAAGGAGAGAAAGAAAGAAAGAAAGAAAGAAAGAAAGAAAGAAAGAAAGAAAGAAAGAAAGAAAGAAAGAAAGAAAGAAAGAAAGAAAGAAAGAAAGAAAGAAAGAAAAAGACAAAACCAAAAACATGTACCACCTTAAAGACCATTATATTTTGATGTGAGCATACGTAGACATGTCCACATCGTCAGACATAAGGGGACAGACACTTCTTGTCTTAGGACATGACAATGGTGGGGCATGGCATAGATGGATGGAAAGAAGGAAAAGGGCATATTGGGATTGTTTGCTGAGTACAATAAAATATGGGATATATGTTGTCATTAAAATGATGTTAAGACCGTGACTCCCATCAGCCCCACCCAGCTTGATCAACTCTGACATTGGAAAGTCCACAAACTCACCAGCTTGACTTTTAAAAGTGACTGAATAAATCATTTCATATACAGTAGAGGAAAAACTTCAGTTCTATATAGCCTTCCTTAATCTACACTAACTTTCTCAGATAAATTCCAAGGACAGTGGGATACATTTCTTGGGATAAATAGGACTGTGCATAAATGAGTGCAGTATTTTTCTTACACTTCTTTAACATGCCTTTTAAAGTTATTGTTACAGCTGTTGAGTCCTGTTATCTGAGCACTCTAGGCTGCTAAATGATAAGTATAAAGATAAGAGGATCAAAAGAGAGAGAGAGACATTGTGAAAGCCGATGAGGCAAGAAAGACCAAACCATGTCCAGCTGTTATAAAAGGGAGCCATCTGAAATTCATCCAAGTCGTACACAAAGTTACATATATTTTAAAATTATTTGCTACTCATCCCAATCCATAGGTGCATATTCTGCTAAAACTAAAATGGCAAACTTTAGTACCTATTCTAAATTCTTGTTAATTTGTTATTTTATTAACCAACTACTAACCATGTTTAATGTGGTAAGGAAGAAAATCAATATTATTTGTTTAATGAACAAAACAACAGTTCAGAAACAAGCACACACAATCGGCCAGTCACTCTGTAAACCTTGAAATTCATCTTGCTGTCTTCTGCAACAGATGTTTATAGGCAAAATAATCCGCTATGCTACAAAACAGACTGGAATATCAGTTTCGTGCTGATTATACCAATCCTATTTAACTTAAATGGGTATTTCAATTACAAGTCAACAAGGTATTTGTTCAAATCAATTTAAAATGCCACCAGACTTATTAATTAAAAGAATTATCCTAGGGAGGGGAGGGGAGCTGCTACTAGCTAGCAAGGAAGTAAATTACAAGGTGGCAAATAAGGGTATGGATGAGTAGGGAGCAGCTTCTGGACCAGAGCAAGGGTGGCACCTTTTCTCAAAAGCTTCAAGGAAGGGCTTTCCCTTTTCCTTTTCAGGAGCCACCATTCTTCTAGAAAATGTTACTATTTTGTCACATGGTAATGCTGTTCCTATTTTGTGAGAGGAGGTGTTGACTCAATAAATTCCCATTGTTTCAATGGGCCTATTCCACAGTAATTTACTATGCTAAAATATAAATTTGTTGGCAGTATTCTAATTCACTTTAGTCTTATATGGGGGGGTGTGGCACAGTGGACTAAGGCTTCCAAAAACTGTTGGCTGCAAAGTTGGCAGCTCGGTGGTTCGAATCCCGGGTGCCACGCAGCGGAGCGAGCTCCTGCTGATAATCCCATCTCCTACCAACCTAGCAGTTCGAAAGCATGTAAATGCAAGTAGATAAATAGGTACCGCTGCAAAAAGCAGGAAGGTAAAACAGTGTTTCCTTGCAGCCATGCCGACCATGTGGCCATGGATTTGCACAAGACTGGCTCTTTGGCTTGAATACGGAGATGAGCACCGCCCCTAGAGTTGGACACGATTAGCACGCATGTGAGGCGGGAACCTTTACCTTTTATACGAGGGGGGGAGCTTCAATGCGTAATTTAGCAACATAGAGCGGCTGGGTAATGGGAAAATTAAAATGTACACCATTATATGGAGGGTCTAAGTCAGGGATGTCCAAACTTTTTGCAAGGAGGGCCAGATTTGGTGAGGTGAAAATGTGTGGGGGCCGACCAGTCAGCCTGACATGGGTTGGGACTGCTGGCTTCCTGCCACAACCTTCCTCCGTCTCTGCCGCTCCGTGAGAGCCCCATTCTCCACTGCCTTTGTTTTTTGTCTCTTGTTATCAAAGAAGCCGGCCCTCAAGGTGGGGAGTTGTTTTTGCCCCGTCCCCCTTTTTATTGCCTGATGGGAATGGGGGACACACACACAGAGAGAGGGAGAGAGCTGGGGGCTCTCACAGTATCAGCATTGCAGAGTGATGTTAGGCATGGAAGCCCCTGTTTTTGGCCTGCCTGCTTGGCACGCTTTCCTCCTCCTTGCCCCCTCTGGTGGAGCCGCTGCCGCCTCCTCCAATTTTACCTTTCACCTGCCTTGACTGCCTGAGCAACCTCCTCCTCCTCCTCCTCACATGTGTGTATGTATATATGTCTCTGTGTGTGTCTCACCCCCATCAGGAAGAGTTTGGTGGGGAAGTGTGGAAAGCAAGCCTCGAGGTGGTGAGTTCCTGGGGCTGTACGTTGGGAAAGGTGTGTGTGTGTGTGTGTGTGTGTGTGTGTGTGTGTGTGTGTGTGTGTGTGTGTGTGTGTGTGTGTGTGTGTGTGTCATTCCCATCAGGAAATAAAAAGCAATTAAAAGGGAGGGGGGAAATAACTCCCCACCATGAGGGCCGGCTTCTCTGACAATAAGAGACAAAAACAACCAAAGGCAGTAGGAGCTCTCATGGAGCAGTGGGGAGGGAAGGAGTTTGTGGCAGGAAGCCAGCAGTCCCGACCCAGCAGGGAGGGGTGAGCGACAGCGGTGGAGGCTGATGGCACCGAGCCCCAGCTCATGGGTTCTTTCTTCCCTCTCCCAACCAACCTCCCACTTTTCCAAGCCAGGAAATACACAGAGCAAGTCATGGGGCTTGCCACAGGGAATCCAGGCTGGCTGTGGCAGGGAATGGAGACGAGGGAACCAGAGAATGCGCTGCCAAGCTGCCTCCTCCTCGCCTCCATTCACCACTGCAGCCAGCCAGGATTCCCTTTGGCAAGACCCAATTCCTGGGCTTGGAAAAGTGGGAGGTTGGCTGGGAGAGGGAAGAAAGCAGCCATGAGACCAGGGGCTGTTGCAGTTGCCGCTGCCAGGGGCTCTCACTGGGGCAGTGCTGCAGAGCGATGTTAGTCATGGACGCCCCCTTTTTGGCCTGCCTGCCTGCCTGGCATG
Source organism: Phrynocephalus guinanensis (assembly GCA_037367245.1). Lineage (NCBI taxonomy): Eukaryota > Metazoa > Chordata > Lepidosauria > Squamata > Agamidae > Phrynocephalus > Phrynocephalus guinanensis. Next base: position 85,787,014 of record CM074738.1, read on the forward strand.
CTCTCCTCCTTGTCCATGCTACTGTATTTCAGACCAGGGTGACATGAGGTCAAAGTGAATTATAAAATGAAGGACTCGCAACTAGCTTTTCTCAGACTGAAGAAGCTGTTTGGATGAGCAGCGAAAGATTTCACTCTCTCAAGAAAAGAAATCCAGTTGCCATGACTCAACTTCCAGCTCTGCTTCATTTTATATATAAAAACACATGCCACAACTTTGATGCGAAGAATTTACCTGGAAAGAGATGACAGCACACCAATTTTTAAACCAAAGTTAATTTCTATTTTGAGTGAAATAAGTAACCCCCATAACACTATTAAGATCACTTAGGTCAGACCTGCCCAAAGTCCGGCCCGGGGGCCAAATACGGCCCGTCAGGCCATTTTGAGTGGCCCGCGGCTGGCTGGCCTGCCCCTCCCTCCCCCTCCTTCACCCACACATTCCCCTGCGGTGGCCACGGCTCCCTGTGCTTCCTTTGGTCCCCACCTTCCTTCCTTCCTCCCTCCCTTCCTTGTTCCCCACCTTCCTTCCTTCCTCTCTTAGTTTCTACCTTCCTCCCTCCCTCCCTTGGTCCCGGCCTTTCTTCCTGCAGGTGGGGTTGCAAGGGGTCAGTGGGTGGGGTTTATGGGTCAGTGGGTGGGGCTTGCAGTGGGGGTGGCAGGGTCGGGGAGCAACTGGCCCCTGACACATTCTCAGCCACCAAATCTGGCCCTCCTTACAAAAAGTTTGGGCACCCCTGACTTAGGTGAATGAAGCAATGGAAAAATACCTTTAGCTGTCTCTAGTTCGCACTGCTTTTAGTGCTTTTATTGGATAATTACACCATTTAATTGCTTCACATTTTTTCTAAAGGAAAAAAAATCAAATATATACACATAATGAGAACATGCTTTCTTTAAGTGTTCAGCATAAACAATGTTTATAGTGGCAAACCCTAATTTTGCAAAACATATTGTGTTCAGCAAGAAGGATATGTATAATTTTCCTGGTTCAGCACAATGTTAATAGGATTTCCATTTCTTTCCTGTTTTAATTTTAAGAATGGGTTTTCTGATAAAACTTTCCTTCTGCTATTTTTATTATTGTACATGTTAAAAAAGGTCAAGGATTTGTTTGTGCTAAACTCTACTCAGAGCTGATGACAAAAAAAAGTGTTTCTGGTTACAAGAAATACAGGGCGGAACATATAAATTATTCTGCTAAGGAAAGTCAAGGTTATTTAAGCTGTAAACTTGTGTATAATTACATTTACATACACTGAAAATCAATGTGATGTATGCGTGCTGACCATGTAGGGAACTCAAGGCACAATGAGTAATGGTATTTTAATAGAACTTGGCTTCTCCTTTAAATGACTAGTGCACCGAACGTTTGGCTGCATGCACCAAAAACAGGATACAAGATGGATGCAGCCAGAGATATATATGAACCCTAAATAAAATGTAAGCTGCATTTCATCAAGTGCTTTAAGCTTTTGAGCCCGCAGGTTTGTACATACCAGGCAATCTAAATATACAAATTTTTACATTGGGTGGGATATAAATATTTTCACAAATAAACTATATAACTGCTCAGTTGAAGAAGAAGAAGAAGAAGAAGAAGAAGAAGAAGAAGAAGAAGAAGAAGAAGAAGAAGAAGAAGAAGAAGAAGAAGAAGAAGAAGAAGTAAAGAAAAGTACTATTTCTCCAGATGGAGTAGCACTTGTGTCTGAATAAAGGACAACTTTGGCTTACACACACCTTCCCCCTGTTGCCCATTATCCCACTCTTTTCATGATTAATGCAAATATTCCCATGCCTTTAAATAAGGAAATGACCCAAACCATTATTCCCAATTTAAGTTCACAAACTGTGGTTTACTAAAACCATATTATTGATTACCGTAGGTGCAAACAAGCTGAGAAGAGGAAACATGCCCACACCCAAACATCAGGCCAGGAGGCCCTGCTGAAGGTGCCATCCCTCAGAGAGGTGAGGGGGAATGACACGTCAGAACGGGTCCTTCTTGGTAGTTGATCTTCAACTTTGGAATACCCTCCCAATGGAGATCTGCCTAGCGCCGACGCTTCTGGCTTTTTGACACCAGGCAAAGAACTTCCTGTTCAGCCAGCATTTTAATTAGATAGTGACCTTGTGGCTAGACTCATAAGCAGCAGGATTTTATTGTTTGTATATTGCTGTTTTAAGTTGTTTCATCCTTTTAATGTTTACGCTGTTTCATAGTTTTATTTGTAAATAATTTTTGTAAATAAACCAAATAATTCCAGTGTGAAAAAGCAGAAAAAAGAGTGGAGGGACTGATGATGACTGGAGAATGGTCAACAGGCACTACACCACAGAAGTGGTGATCAGAACTTGCAGGAGAAACTGTTTGATTTATTGTTCACTATTGACAGCCCTCCTCATTAAAAACAAACACTAATACAGTGGGACCTCTACTTGCGAATTTAATCCATTCCAAATGCATGCTTATAAGTTGAACAGCTCGTAAGTAGAGCAACCATATCTAATAAATAAATGAATGAAAAAATGAAAATTTTTTAAATTAGAGCACACCGCATCTAAAATTTGAAAGGGAGCAGTTAAAACGCCAACAGTTTTCTGCTCTTAAATTGAATTGCTCGCAAGTAGAGCCACTCGTAAGTAGAGGCACCACTGTAATCTGTTTCACATAGTTTTTAATCCAGGACTAGTAAATGGGTGTAAACTACATGGCATACACAATCCATGTTGAACAGGGATTTAAGTTGAATTCACATGAATAAGCCATAATACAAAAATCTAATCAAAAGTTTATCAAATACAGTGGACCCTTGTATAACAAACAGCTTGTATAACACAAAATTTGTACAACATAAAAAATCCAGAGATAGGGGAAATTTGCTTTACATAATTGCCTATGGGGAGAATCCATACAACATAAAAATGGGATCACTCTGTTTTCAATGCATTCCTATGGGAATTTGTATAAAGGAAAATTTGCTTTAACATAATTTCATTTGGAACAAATTAATTCCTTTATACAACGTACCACTGTACATTTTTGTGATATGAATGAATTGTGGTGTGTCAACAATCTGGTGTAGTCAATTACACAAACAATTATAAAATGGACAGTTTTCTGGAGAGAAAAACCCAGTATTGTTGTTAGTCCCAACTAGAACAGATTCAGAGAACCGTTTAGAATCACATAAGTGTTAATTTAACATCCAACAATGACAATTAGAATTAGTATTTAAGGACAATATAAAAATGAATAAATGGTAAAACATTCAAATAATAATTTCTACTATGGCGCAATGTAGAGTAGCCTCCTTGGGATGCACCCTGGGCAACATAACTAAATAGTCATGGCTAAATAGTTAACATATCTTGGCTACTGGACCTCACAAGGATTTCCCAGCAAGATGAATCACTGTGGACAGTGAAATTAAAAACAACAGTTCTCTTAAGAATTGACTTTATGGCACATGATTATGAATGAATTACAATGACTGCCATACACAGCGGTACCAGTTAAGAAATGTGACATGAAGGAACGGATTAATTTGAAATGTGATGTTGGAATGTTGTGGATGCCACGGAATGGTAGAAAGACAGACAAGGGGGTCCTTAAGCAAATCAAGCCTGAACTATCTCTGGAGGCAAAAATTTTGAAGCTGAGGGCGTCCTAGTTTGGGCAAATCCTGAGAAGGCAGGGATCTCTGGAAAGGTGAAAGGCAGCAGAAAAAGAAGAGGAACGAATATGAGATGGACTTTCCTTAAGGAGGTCACAGGTCTGAGTCTACAAGAGCTAAGGAAGGCTGTTGAAGATAGGACACTTTAGAGAGGACTCATTCATGGGATCACCATTAGTAGGAGGCAACTTGACAGCTCGTAACAAAAACAACAACCAATACACAACATGAGATATGTACACTGTTGTCACTAGCCCTAATAATAACACAATTATTGCTTCTTTAGTTGTTATCTTACCTTTTTAGAATAAAATTAATATAAAATTAAACAAACTTAATTCCTAAATGAATGGCATTTTGGCAAATGCAACGTTGTTAAAACTGCTCTTAGAACTGGGTAACTGGCTGTAGACCCCAGACATTGGGGGTTCGATTTCCCACTCTGCCTCCTGACAGAGCGTGGTGGCTCAGCAGACTAAGGCTCCGAAAACTGTGGGCTGCAAAGTCGGCAGCTCGGCGCTTCAAATCCCAGGTGCCACACAGCAGAGCGAGCTCCCGCTGATAACCCCAGTTCCTGCCAACCTAGCAGTTTAAAAGCATGTAAATACAAGTAGATAAATAGCTACCACCACAAAAAGCGGGAAGGTAAAACAATGTTTCCTTGCAGCCATGCCGGCCACGTGGCCATGGACTTGCACAACACTGGCTCTTCGGCTTGAATACGGAGATGAGGACCGCCCCTAGAGTTGGACAAGACTAGCACACATGTGCAGAGGGGAACCTTTACCTCTTGAGAGAAGAACCAGCCAGTGTACCCTTGGGTGAGCTGCACAGTTCCAGGGCAACCCCAGAAGAAGGGAATGGTAAGTACTCTTGAAAAGCCTGGAAGAAAGAAACTGCTGGACATCAGAATCAACTTGGCAGCACATTTAAGGACAGCTGTCCTTAAAATGCCAGCACCCCCAGCATTGACTGCATCAATTAATTAATTCAATGAAGCAGTCCATTTTTAAAATATTCCACCGTCCCCTGCCCAACTCAAAGCAACACAGCTTTGGCCATAAGGCTTTTTAAAGCTATTTTGCTCTATTCATATTGTTCCTTCCTTCCTTCCTTCCTTCCTTCCTTCCTTCCTTCCTTCCTTCCTTCCTTTTTGTCTTTTTTTCTTTCTGGTTTTGGCCAGACATGGCCTCCCCTGGCGCAGCCAAGTAACAATGAACTATTATTACACAATTCCATATGCATGGACAAAAGCCAGTTTCTTCTCAGAAGACTGTGACCATGATTACTCATTGTTCAACCAAGTATCTTTTCCAAGCGTTCTATAATCCTTTGAGAAATGTTCAGTTTTCATTATCTTTAACAGTGAAGAGACTGGGTCAGAAAGAAAGGCTTTGCAGTTTAGGTCAAATTTTGCATCGTTCACAACTTGTTAACATTAGCATTCTACTTCAGTCCAAAAGAAGAAGAAGAAGAAGAAACTGGACATGGTTACCGAACTTTAAACATTTAGCATTAATATTAAACTCTTAGTGACAAATCTGAAATTGCTTTCCGCTTTTAATACGTTAGCATTTTTATAGTTTAGCACTACTTGGGATTACTGCTCTCTGAATTATTATTCTGCATCACTCTGAAAATGTTTTGTACTGTAATTCCCAGAATCCCAATTTAGGGAGCTGCAAGCCAAAAATAACTTTGCCAACCAACTTTATGCCAAGTGGCCTTTGAAAACAGGACAGTCATTTCATTTAATCTAAAACAGAGTGCGAGAATGTCATCTGAGACCAACCAACGAAATTACATGACACCTGTAACGCTGCCATCTGTATTGGCTCCCCCGTCCATTTTGAGGATCAATTTGAAGTGCTAATTTTGAACATCTGAAGCTTCAAATGGCACAAACCCAAGTTACCTGAAGTAGTATTTTCAACCACATTCTTCTACTTAGACACTAGGGTCCTAAGTGAGGTCCACTTAAAGGTTTCTCCACCAAAGAGAGAAGTGTCACTGTGTTTATGAATGCTGTCCTCAGAGAGACTCACCTGACACCTATTTTCATTATTCTACAAGGCATTTCAAGAATGTTCTGCTGCAGTTAGATCTTTGTATTGCTGTATTTTGCTAGTGATTTTACTTTGCTCCATATATGCATTCTTCTCTGCCTTGCTGCTGATTTTTGTGGTTTTGTCATATACTGGTTTTACCCTTTGTTTCTTGTTTTCCATTTTATATTTTTACATTACATGTTCACTGCCAAGCAACCTCTTTCTATCAGGTGGCTTAAAGGGATAATAAATGAATAAGTCAAGTTATATTTTCATTATTTCTTTTGAGTGGGCACTACCCAAAACATTTCTTCAGGCTAGAGAGAAGTTCAGTACCTTAAGCTTCTTTATATAACTACATTTATTTTTAATAGATGTTTTGTGTTTCTGCAGTTAGAAGAATGTAACTTCTGATGTTGATTTTTAGAAAAGCAATAATTTCCAGGTTTAATTCTTTATTCATTTTTCATATTTTGCCTTGAAGTTTCAGTAGACAACAAATCCACTGTTCTATTTCATACTGCATAACACTCAACTCTAACAGACAAAAATAACTCACTCTTTCTTCCTTTTCCTTCCCTATACTCATGGAGGGAGAATCCTTGAAATTTGCTATTTTCTGACTACTAGCAACTCCCCAAATTATAAGGTGAAGCCAGTAACTGGAGCTTCTGAGAAGATTTACTGCCCTCTCATTCCTTTATTTTGTTCCAGCCCTTAAAATGTTCTATGTGCTTCCACCCACCCAAAACGTTTTTATTTTTTAGTAGATAGTAAGGCTGAAATCCAAGGGTCAGAGCTCAAAAAAGGACTCTGTAGAGAAATTCTACTGAAATTTCAACAACTTCATCCATACATCAAACTTTAGCCAGAACCAACCCACATAACAGTTTTAGCTTCTTGATGTATCACCGACAAGCAACAACATGAACATCTCATCACTACATGGTATCAAAATCTACTAATCGATTCACCTACCATCACATTGTAGCCTCCATCTCAAAGACACCTCTCAGTTAGAATTGCATCTGCTTGGACCCACAAGATGGACTCCAAACTTAAGGACCTACACAACACCTTTCTTAGACTACAATACTGGACAAGATGAAAACAAACAAACAACCTACTACAAGAAAGACCCAAAAGAGAAAATCACCGAACACCAGTAGTTGTTGCACTGAGCCGACAATTGAGACCATTTGTCATGCATCGCAAATGATTTCCAACCCATCCTTGACAAGAGTACCTCACTCTCCCAAGCCCTTGGTGGCAGGCCTGTATTTGCTTACAGACAACCTCACAATTTCAAATAAGTATTGATCTTGCGGGATTATTCTTCAAGGAAAAATAGATGGGAAGCATGGCCTGGGGTGCAGAAGAACATTCTGGCTTAAGAATTTAAGCCAATGGTTCGCAGTGGGCACAACTTCTCTAGTTAGAATACCTTTAGATAAAAATATGTCTGTGATTCTCAGTCATCCAGGTGAGTTTATCTGGAGGTCAAGTCATGGAAACTGGCCTTCTTTTTCTTGAGGGACTGAAACGTTTTGCTGCTCATCCAAACTGCTTCATCAATCTGAAGAAAGCTAGTAGCGAGCCCTTTTTATAGTCCACTTTGACCTCTTGTCACCCTGGTCTGAAATAGGCTCATAAGATGAACAATGGCCTGAATGGGCTCGTTAGGTAGATAACAGTCACAATAGCCTAAAAGTGAACAAAGGCCTAAGATGCTGAAACCCACAATGTCATATAGAACACCACCTTTACTTGTTTCTCTGCTAGTGTGATCTATGCCATCTTTTGTCAAGAATGCCACTCTGCACTTTATATAGAGAAAATCTATGCACAGGAAAATCTCCGCATAGAAAGATGAATGGACATAAATTGGATAAATCACTTCAGTCTCCCGGGATACTCTTCACAGGATTTGAAAGCTGATATTCTAGAGCAGAAAATTGCAGAACAAGAATCCAGATGGAACAGCTGACATATGCTTAATATGCATGTGCTAGGTTCATAGTTCAGTGTTTGAAAGAAAGAAGTTATGAAGTTCACAGAGTTTAGCTAGCGTTTGCTTTGCCTTTTAAGTTCTTATCTTTCTTTTGCCACCATTTCAAAAGGCACCAGCAGTGCAGGGGGGTCACAGTTTCACCCCAACCTCTTTCAGAAAGGACACTAACATCTGTCACTTTCTCAGCATGGGAACACTACAGACAAACACTCCACACAAACCCAGAGCAGAACACAAAAATATTGTCTTCTTAGATAGTGATCTGGTTTTGCATAGCAAAGGGAGATCTTCCTACTGAACATACAGATCAGATTCTGACTTCTGCTGACTAAACATTTAAAATTCTGAGCTACTGGTAATACCCGCGAAACAGCTATCATTGTAAATCTGATATATTTAAAGAGAACCTTAGTCTTTGCAGATCTGATTATTTCTAAGCAAGAATATATTTTTTTAAAAAAACCTCTGGAGGATATTTTATAATGCTGAACACCATTTACCCTTCAAAAAAAATCACTCAAAATTACGAATGTGTGGAAGTGATACTTGGTCTATATTTCAAGTTTAGGAATTGTAGGGGGTCACTACAGTTTATAAATCCATATTGTAATTAGGATATTTCAATCGCCTGTGCCTTACAAAGGATATTGTAGAGCTGGAAAAGCAGCAAAAAAGGTGCAACTACAACGAAGTAACTGTTGGTTGTTTCAACTTCCAGTATTGAATTTGATGATTTCTTAGTGCCTGTTTCAGTACAACTGTTAAAAACCTAGATGCCTTTAAATTTGGGGGTTTGGGGTGGGAACCACTGGGAGATAGAGAAAAAAATTATAAAATTACAAATATGATTTTACAAATACTAGTTTGATAAAATTTGGCCAGCATTCTGTTCTGTATCTCTGTAAGTGCAATAGGAGTGGCATCATTGACATCAGAAGATTGCCAAAAAAAGTGTGCTGCTTACATACACCCCCATATGGCTTAAAGCACTCTCTGGGCAGTTTACAAGTAATTATGCAGGCTACACATTACCTTCCCACCGCCAAACAGACTGGGTGCTCATTTTACCAACCTCAGAAGGATGAAAGGCTGAGTGAACCTTCAACCTCCTTCCTGGAACTGAACCCAAGGTTGTGAACACACAGCTGCAGTACAAAAGTTTTAACCACTGTGCTACAAGGAACTTGTGCTACCTACTGTGTGGCAGCAGTGAAGAAGGCCAATACCATGCTATAGATTATCAAAAAGGGGATTGAAAATAAAACAGCCAACATTATAATGCAATTATACAAAACAATAGTAAGGCCGCACCTGGAGTATTGTGTCCAATTCTGGTCACCGCATCTCAAAAAAGATATAGTGGAACTGGAAAAGGTGCAAAGGAGAGCAACTAAAATGATTACTGGGCTGGGGCACCTCCCTTATGAGGAAAGGCTAAAACATTTGGGGCTCTTTCATCTGGAAAAAAGGCGCCTGAGGGGGGATATGATTGAGACGTACAAAATAATGCAGGGCATGAGTAAAGTGGATAGAGGGACGCTCTTCTCCCTCTCACAAAATACCAGGACTAGGGAGACATCCACTTAAACTGAGGGTTGGGGGAGTGAGAACAAACAAAGGAAAATATTTTTTTACCCAGTGTGTTGTTAGTCTGTGAACTCCCTGCCACAGGATGTGGTGATGGCATCTAGCCTGGATGCATTCAAAAGGGGATTGGACAGATTCCTGGAGGAAAAGTCCATCACAGGTTAAAAACCATGATGGAGATGTATAATCTCCAGGCTTAAAACCAGGATACTTCAAGGCCAGATGCAGGGGAGTGGTGTGAAGAGACAAATATCAAGTCTCGTGCGCTCCTGGACACATTTGGTGGGGCCACTGTGAGGTACAGGAAGCTGGACTAGATGGGCCTTTGGCCTGATACAGGATGGTTCTTCTTATGTTCTTAACTTTAAGACTTCCTGTTTGAATTTTAGGTTAAATCTACATCACCTCCTGCTTAAGAACTTCTTGTTGACACAGGATGACTAACTACTGGAAGATCAAAAAGCCAGATTTGTGTATAGCCTTTGAGACCTTTGTTCCGATACAGCATGATTCTTTCTTGGTGGTTCTTATGAGACTTGCCACCTTTTCATCTTGACTGTGGATCTTCTGGAAGGATTTGGCAACTCACTGTTAGAGAAGATAGAGCAAGATAAACTCATTTTTCTGTCCCAGTACGCTTCTTCTAATGTCCTTAAAATGCTTCATATCTATGACTCAGGGACGGCCAACATGTGGACCACAGGCTGCATGGGGCCTCAGTCCAATTTTGTGGGCTAGAAGCTGGCTGCACATGTGAACATGGTTGGTGCCACACTAACAAAGAGAGAGAGAGAGAGAGAAAGAGAGAGAGAGAGAGAGAGAGAGAGAGAGAGATGAATTTGGCGCCAATGTTTCCTAAGTTTTCTACCCCAGCCTGGCAGCAGTTGATGTTGTAGCTTTGCTTGAAGGTAGTCATGTGTGAATCTGATGATATTCATGCAAGAGCGCTCGTGTCCCATGTAGAAATAAACTGTAAGAATAGTTAATAAGCATACTGTGTATATAGTAATTTAACTATTCAAAATGTTCTTTCCTATTTCAATTTTTAAAATTCCTCCATTTGGTTTCACTCCTATATTCTCTGTTTTAAATATCTGGATAGAAATATGTCAACAATGCACATTGCCACAATACAGAAAGCATATTAAAACCAAATAATTGGGGATATTTACTCCAATCTGACTAAAATTTTTAACCCTAGTTTAATTTTATAGATATAACTGAGGAAATAAATCAAGGAACCAGAAAATCAGGTGTTTCCACTTCTTAAACAAATGCTAAGATTTCATCTTGACTTCTGCATATACTTCTTCACATGTTCTGACCTGAACATTACTAAATCCAGGCTTGGCAGATTGCAGGGGAAGTGAATTCCACAGCACAGACTTCCTGGTCTCCAAATACTCCTACCCTCTACCTTGACCCTTCTAAATATTAGAAAAGAGAGTTCAGCCTCTAATAAAATCAATTGAAAATATTGGGAAGAGGAAAAGACAGAACGGAATCTCAAGTATACAGATAAAATGCTGCAAACATAGATGGGAAACTTGAAAATTTACATGTGTAACCTTATGTGACTTATTATTAATTTCCTGTTGGTCCCAGAATTTGATACTACAGTTTACTGCCACTACCAAAAAGGGTAACTTGTTGCATTAGCTACTGTATCGTTGCTTATACTGCAAGGGCCAGATGCAGGGGAGTATCGGGAGACAGATATCTAGTCTCGTGCGCTCCCAGACACATCTGGTGGGGCCACTGTGAGATACAGGAAGCTGGACTAGATGGGCCTTTGGCCTGATCCACCATGGCTCTTCTTTATTTTCTTATGTTCTTATGTATTATTTATTTTATCAATAGTATTTTTATATTAAGAAAACATCTTAAGACTGATCAGAGAATAGCATAATAACTGATGATATTTTCAAAATGCCTCCCAAACTGCCTAAAATTGTTCTCAGCAGAAACCTTAAACACACAATGTCTCCTGATAATTATCATACGGGAAGCAAAGACTGTGACAAAACTAAAAAATAAAATAAGGTATTGTTAAGCATACTGGGAAAAAGAAAAGTTCTCATTCAGTTAAAATAAAGAAATGAGGTCCTTTGCAGCACATGTAAAACAACTGACTGCATTAGAAAACCTCATTATTTCAAAAGGACTAGATGAAATCTCACCATCACCTCTTAACTGGTAAAATATTTAAACAGCCTGGGAAAGAAATGTTACTGGAAACTTTGGCATGTTTAATCATTAACATTTGCAGACTCCAGAGCTTAACTTATAAACATCTTGAAACTGACAGCACTTCTTCCTGTTATCTTTTTTTAAAATACTCACCATCTCCAGCCCCCTCAACCCTAAACAGCCCCCCACACAAAGTTGCAGTACAAGGAAAGTGTGTTTTTACATCCCGATCCAGAATTTTCTGAAGAATAATTTTAGTGATACAATAATGATTTAAACTGTATAATTGTCAACAGCAAGCATGCAGATTCTGCGGCTAATGTTCATGCAATTCCTTTTGAAAGGAGAGACTTTTTGAGAGCTTGCAGCAATTTGTTTGCAAAACCTTGTTTGGGTTTCAAAAGGCATGCCCAGACCAAATGTTAAAGCTGTAAAGTTTTGGTTACGCAAGAAGCAATGCTTATAACATGGGGGAAAGTGTAACATACTACCACCAAACTGCTTCCATTTGGTCATCTAGAATTCTCCTGCAGTTTTGCTCCAGCACTATCACCATCAACACCTTTCTGTTTGGCCCTTACAACAAATAAGAAGCAAAGTGTTTTAAAAAGTGGTCTTTGAATCTGTTTATTTTGCTCTTCTCTCTTCATCCTTTTTGTCAATCAGACTGCATGCACTGAGTTATTTATACTGTACAGTTGCTTCCTTAAGTGTTGGGAAATTGGAAGCGTTTCACAAGCAACAGAAGTTAAGACTAAACATAACCCACCCAGTGAACAAAGAGTGCCAGCAGGTGCTTCAAGTTCTTTAAATGGTTGTTTTGGTGGATGCTTCCAGAAGGGCAAGGAAATCAAGGGACTTCTTAAACAAACAAGCAAACAAACAAGCAAAGACTTCAAATGGAAAATCTGGCAGCACAAAGCTTTTAGAGAGAAATTAAATGGCAATTTAATTTCAACTCAAATTGATTTAGCTAGAAAAGTGCTCTTCCGTCAGCTAGAAAGGGGGTATAATCTCAAGTGGTTTCAGTGATGAATAGCTCAGTTGTTCCCTTCTTTTATATGGTTGGGTTCAGTACAGATAATGAATTTTTCAGATAACAAATGCAAGCTTCTGGGTATGGGGCTGCCTATGGGCTGCCTCTGATAATGAGTGTTTTAGATGGCAAAAAAGTGTACGTACCCAGGATGGTGAGGGAGGCAGCTGCAGAGGGAAGGGCCAGGGGAGGAACAGGCTCCGATGGGGCACCTTGGTGGCCACGGCAGCCAGCTCAGCCTCTGGCGGTAGCACGCGGCTTCAGCCACCATTGGGGTCTGGCAAGCCCTTCTGCAGAGCGGCATGAGGAGCAGCAGAAGCAGCAGAAGCAAAGGTGGGGGCTGGGCGAGAAGGGTGAGAGAGAGGAAGAGGCGGCTTTTTTTGCCTTTTTATCTCAGACTTCCGGAATGGATTAATTGGCTTCCCAATGGGAAACCGCGTTTTGGATAACATTTTTTTCTGAAAACAAATTAAATTCATTATCAGAGGTACCACTGTATCTCCGTTCTCCATCCATCTACTACTTAATTGGTGCCCCCTCTGTTCTTTTAAGAGAAAAGCTGGGGTGGAGGAGTAACTCCTATATGGAATAGGTAAGGGGACAGCACTACTGTCAAAGCTTGGAAAATGTATGTTGTTTGATAAAAAGAACAAGGAAAGGGATGTGTGGTCCTCAGGGTTACACAAGTGTAAGACTCACTTATACTTTTTATTGGACCATGAAAAATTCAAAGAAATGCCAAATTTTCGTGGACGAAACTCATTTCATCAGGCTGAGCACCATCCCGCCATGGATACTGAAGAAAAACTGTAGTCCAGAGTCCAAACCTGGAAGGTAGATGTCTGTGAGAGGGGATCTCAGATGACTCTGTTGTGGTCTCAAGCACTATTTCTTGCAGTGTGGTTGGAATTTTTGCACCCTACGTAAGACCATAAGGTTGCCAGTTACTCTGTGATTGCCACACATCTACATCACACTGCCTTCTTTAAAAGGGGTAAGCAACACAAAGACATAGCAGCCTCTTGCTTAAAGCAGGGGTTATAATTTGGTTTATTCACCAGCTCCCATCACAATTCCCCAAATCCCCCAGCCAGTATGGATTTGAGGGTCTGGTTGCTGGAACCCCTGCAGATTGGTTTTGTCGTTGTTGTTAAACTGATCCCTTTCTGAAACTTGGAAAACTCTGCAGAGCTCATTCGTCTCTAGTTAAATGGAAGCCACAGTGACAGAGTCTCTCTACCCAGAGAGGATTTCATATACAGTATCTTATGAAATACAGGAAGAAGCAAGGGTTGCTGTCATGCTTGCTGGCATTCATTTGTATGCCCTGCAGGAACTGTTTGTACCCCCCAAAGTACTCTAGTTATTTAAAAAGAATCCAGAGGGAAACATACAAGGAAAGGCAGCCAGTGAACCATTCAACTTTCTCTGCTTTCAGATTTAGAACCTACTGAGATTTTAGCAGAGACAAAAGTTCTGTTTATATAATGCCCCATACCACTTCAAGTAGTCTCTGGGTGGTTTACAGTTTTGACTACAGTATGCCTGCTACACATTGCCCCCCCCCCAGCAAGCTGGATACTCATTTTACCGACCTCGGAAGGATGGAAGGCTGAGTTGACCATGAGCCTGCTACCTGGGACTGAACCCCAGGTCATGAGCATAGTTTTTAGCTGCAGTACAGGCATTTAAAGCTGCCTAGATGCCCTAAGTACATCTGATCTCGCCTGATTTCGGAAGCTAAGCACGGTCGGCCCTGGTTCGTAGTTGGATGGGAGACCACCAAGGAATACCAGGTGCTGTAGGTGCCTGGAGTAGGAACTAGCAAACCACTCCAGTATTCCTGCCAAGAAAACTCCATGGACGTGGAGTCACGAAGGGTCGGTCACGACTTAATGACACAACACACACACACACACACAGGCATTTAACCACTGCGCTACAGGGCAGCAAGGGGTGGATGGGGCAACAAATCTACTTTTAAAGTAACCACACAATTTTATAACTTCATAGTCTGTAAGGAGATAAAAGTACTGTACTGTAGAAATGATCTCACAAGAAAAACTGAAGGACTCACGTACCTTTGCCTACTAATAAAAGGGGAGGAAGCGGGTCAAATTACTTTTCGGCAGTATGATTTAAAAAGAGTGGGAATAACTGTCACTTGTAACTACTTCCTATAACATCTTGGTGAGTTTAACATAAATAAATGGCTCTGCATTTTTGTTGAGCATATTGACAACACTAGTGAGTTGTTGTCTAACACTTTTATAAAATTTTGTGTATTTTTAAACAGCACAAATTTTCTTTATCTTCATTTGATGAGTGAGTTTCTCCATTATCATGTTTTTGTACTTTGCCCAAGTACAGATGGTATGTTGGCACAGAAGTATATCTATGTGAGACTACTACCAAGTTTGCTGTTAACAGCAAAATTCTTTAATTATTTCACAATCAGCACTGAAATATTATCATGGGTGATGTCTTGACCTTTACATATCTTTTATAAGGTACAAAATATCTCACTAGAGATACTGTAATCAGTTATCACATTTTGTACAATACATGGAACAGATATAGAATATCACACAATGAAGAAATTCCATGAGATTTTTTTATGGATAAGGGATATTCTCCAGCTGTCATTTCAGTTCTTAGCAATCAAATTTGTGAAGAAGCTACAGCATATATAACAGCGAAGATGAAGAGCTAAAATGTGAAGCCAGCATTGTACAGACTTCTAGGTCAAGCACTGGGGCCAGGAGACATACATTTCCAGGTCAACAGATAAGTGATGGAACACAATTCTGGCATTACTTTTATTCCAAATTGTCAACAGGTACTCAGGTGTCAGTAAACGTTAGAAAAGTGAATTTAGAAGTTACTGCCCTGAAGTTACATTCCAACAGCTTCTTGAGAATGTGCCATTCAGACTTGGATTCATAAAAGTGTTTATCTGACATTTAGTGTTAGCTGAAATAAAAACTGTACATTTAATACAAATCCAAGCAAATCCAAGGTTGAAATCAGTTAAGGATATGACTTAGAAGACGCAATCAAAAATAATTACATTGTCCTATTTGTCTAAAATGTTGAGTTCTAGATCAATGTTGTGACTCGGAGAATTCAGGAGTTATACCATTGAATACTAATAACCATTTTGTATATAAAATGTAGGAAGATCTGCTTGTTTTCTTGCATTAACAACATTCATGTGAGATTAATATGTTAATATTACCATTCATGACATATATTTCTAAGGAAAAGTCAGTGACAATCCCAAGCTTTATGATAGCAAACCCAAGAGAAGCTTAAACAACTCTAAGCAAACAATACTTATATGAAAAGAACCCCACTGAGATGTTTCTGAACAAAGAGATTTAAGGGCTATTATATGAAAGCCAAGTGTATGACCTCTGATCATAGAATTACCTCCCAACATGCATGTCTGTTATAAGATCCAGTCTTTGTTCTGTTACTTGTCAAATATATTTACTTTAGCATTGTACATAGCAAGTAGAAACACAAAGACTTTGTTTTTTCCTAAATTGTTACTATACATGGAAAATACAGCCTAACCTACACTAGAAAATATTTATACAAGAAAGTTTTGGCAGTGAATTTTAGAAGAATTGATTTTAAATATATCATAAAAACTGGTATAATTTTTTTACTGTGTCAGCTTAACATCTGAAAACAGAATAAAGCCCATTTTGTATCATAAGGACTGGTTTCACCCCAAAAATGACTAGTGCTATAGTTCTATATACATATTAGTTATTTTTGAAAAAACAATGCATCAACAAAATGACTGCATTAATCTCATCAGCAGCCATCAACATTAGTCCCTAAATGCTGTTCCTCAGCTATGGTCTCCAGTGAACACTTTCCTATTGATTAATTAGCTTTTCTGCCCAATTTAACAGGACAGCAATAAACTGAAAGAGCTGATAGCTCAAGCCATAACCCAAACACACTAGATCAGTGGTTCCCAACCTGGGGGTCGGGATCCCTTTGGGGGTCGAACAACCATTTCACAGGGGTTGCCATGAGCCAGTGAAGAAAAAGGCACAAACAGCTTTCGTCTGGAGGAGGAGGGGGAGGAAGGGGGGAACGAGTGAGATTTACATCTTGATAGGTTGGAGGGGATGTCAGTCAATGGCACCAGAGGCTACAATTAGCTGAGGGTGCCTGTAGAGGGAAGTTTTCTATGGCACCTCTGGCAGTGGCCTGCCAAAGGGGGGTTGTGGCCACTTCCAAGCAGGGCAAGGGGTCACCACAACATGAGGAACTGTATTAAAGGGTTGCGGCATTAGGAAGGTTGGGAACCACTGCACTGGATGTACAAAAGCAAGAATTCACTCTATATGTGCCATCAAGTTGCCTCTGACTTACAGTGACCTCATAAATAAGAGATCTCCAAAATGTCTTGGATTCAACAGCCCTGCTCAGATCTTACAAACTAATGTCTGTGGCTTCCTTTAGGGAGTTTGGTCTTTCCCAGATAATCCCTCTTTTCACAATGTACCCAAATTAAGACACCTTCACCTTCAACGTTTTTGCCACCAGGGACAGTTCAAGCTTGTTTTGATCTAGTACCCACTTGTTCATCTTTCTGGCTGTTCTCCTCTAGCATCATATTTCAATCAAATGAATTTTATTCCTGTCAACTTTCTTAACTGTCCTTCTTTTACATGCAAAGGTGATTGGAAATACAAGAGGGTAGATGATCTTGGCTTTGAATGACACATCCTTATTAACTTTAAACAGGCATAGAATTAACTCTAGAGATACATAACTCTGTAAATACAGGGCAGGATAATTCTAGTGGGATCAAAGAAGAACAAAAGCAGACTTCCAGAGCTTAGAAAGGTTACTGTGCTTGATTACAGCACCCAGACTCCTCCAAATAGAGGCCATGCCATCTTGAGGTTTTTGGGAGTTGCAGTTCCAAGCTCAGCTTTATATCAAGTTTTCTCAGCTGACGTCAGTCACAGCAGAAGATGATGGGCTTATTTTAAAACAATGTTCTCACATATTAACACATCATGTTTATTTATTTGCAGTATTTTTAGGTAAAGGTAAAGGTTCCCCCCGCATATGCATGCTAGTCGTGTCCGACTCTAGGGGCGGTGCTCATCTCCGTATTCAAGCCAGAAGAGCCAGTGCTGTGCAAGTCCATGGCCATGTGGCCGGCATGGCTGCAAGGAAACACTGTTTTACCTTCCTGCTTTTTACGGCAGTACCTATTTATCTACTTGCATTTACATGCTTTCGAACTGCTAGGTTGGCAGGAACTGGGGTTATCAGTGGGAACTCACTCCACTGTGTGGCACCCGGGATTCGAACCGCCGAGCTGCCGACTTTGCAGTCTACAGTTTCGGTGCCTTAGTCCACTGAGCCACCATGCCCTTATTTTTATATCCTATCTAATTCTCCCCAGGGCAATGACTACAATTTGATTCAACACAATTTAGCAATAAACCCAATCCGCCGACATGACAGAAGCAGAATGTGGCTCAATCGACTTTAGGATGGTATTATCAAAATTCTGAGAGTCCTGGAGAGAATAAAGAGATGCCTGCCTGGTATCTAGGGCTCTACCATTAGATTGTCAGTGCCAAAAATACCTTTTCTTGCAGTCACCGTTCACCTTATGTCAAAAGAAGGGCCATTAAAACAGTAACTCACAGCCAAGAAATATGCTGTATTTTATTTCATTTCTTTTCTAACTTGCATTTCTCCAAGGTAAGGACCAACATGTACATGTATTGCATTCCCCAAATGCAGAGACCAGAAATGTGCCATTCAGATTTTTTTTAAAAAAAATATTTATTTTACTCCAATTCCCAGAATGTCCAACTGCCCAGAAAGAACTGTAGTTCTCAGACTTGCACCAAGGTAAATCCTACCTTGAATGCTGCATTCCAGGCCTCATTTCCTGCTGCAATGAGTCCGGTCCACCATAGTTCTCAGGGAGACACCCTCTATAGATCCTATTGGTCAGTAAGAGTATAATTCCCAGGAAATGCAGCATAGAATGCAGCCTCCAAAGTAGGCCTTGCACTAACTCAGGGAAATATATGTGTCTGCAGGTACGGGTCTCTGGATTCCCAGAATTCTGTCTGGGCTATTCTTAGACAATTCTGGGAATTGGGACTCCAAAAATCCTAATGGTAAGGACCTATTAAGAATACACATGTAATGAGTGGGGTGAGGGAGAGATAGCTATTGAAATATGTAGACCACTTAAACCAAGCTATAGCTAATGTCCTCCAGAGGTTTAATACTTTAACCCCCCAATACCCCTCACCATATTATCTGTGGTAGAAGGAAGGTGGAGTCCAAATCATATGGAAAGTATCTCTTTAGATTTGACAGCCCTACACCGCAAAAACCCTTATGGAAAGCCTGAGTAACATAGGAGGCCAATATCAGCCACGGCAAAACAGGCATAATGTTTCCCGATGGCCAGTCCCAGCTGATTGCCCAGGTGGTATGATCTGAAGTGATTTTCCAGGCGGTCTTCAAGGGCAATGCAGATAGAATCCATTGAAGTCATCACTCTGAGAAACAGGGATGTGCCCTTCAGACATTTTGAACTTCCAGCTCCCAAAATTCTTAGACACTTCGATAACTTGGGCCTTGTCTCCAGGCTGCCATGGACTAACTTTGGCCTACTTCTTAAGAACTGCAGTCTCACTGCCAGGGATGTTGACAGGTCTTAGGAGCCAAGTCCCAAGCCTTGAGTCCAAGTCTCAAGCAATTTGTCCCACCACCTTGAGTCTTGGGACTTGGACCCAAAGACTTGGACTGTGCATGTGCTGCCCAACTAATAGTGACATACTAATGTGCATCAAAACTAGGCTACCCATTTAGTATCTGTAGATGTCAATGGGAACAATGGTTATGAGTTACTTAAGATACAATTCTATAACCATTTGTTCAAAGGTAGCAGTCCTTAGAGGGCACAGTAGCTGCCTCACATAAAAGTAGAGGTCAATGTATCTTAAGTTTGTTCATATTAATTGCTTATTTGATATGATCAGTATATAGCATTAAGGTTAAGTGTCCTTCCATCAGGGATGGCACTTCAAGGACAGCACAGGTCACATTCTATCATTTCTCCAAGCCTCTAGAATTAACTTCCTGAAAATATGTGCCAGGATATTGCTTTTTAAAATAAACTGTTAAAATAGGTTTTTAATTGGTAGGGATGTTTTGATAGTTTTAGTCAGCCTTCCCCAATCTGACATCATCCAAATGTGTTTTACTGCTATCCCAATTATGTACCCCTAAGAAGCATGGTCAATGGCTGATTGACTGGGGATTATATGAATTGCAGTTTAACGTACCTATAAAGTAGCTGATTCAGGAAGACTAATTCCAGCAGCTTTTGTAATGATGTAATCCTTTAGCTATTTTAACTGTTATTCTTACATTTCTATCCTACCTTTGATCTCTTAGCTGGTGAAGTGAAAATCTGTAAACAGAAGTATGTGGTTGATTACATTGTTCAACTGCTTAGTATACAATCTACAGTAATTGCAATCTTTCAATGGATTTCTTCAAATAAGAAAATTCTTTTATATATGAACAAAACAAAAATAAACCACAGGCATGTGAAAGATGATATAGCAGGAATTACTTAAAATACATACAGAATCAGACACCTGCAATTACAGCTAGGCTGTTTAAGGGTAGAGAATGAAGAAACTTGAGTGAAGGATTAGATTTATTCTTTTTCTCAGAGCGAAAATCAGCTCCCAACTGGAATTTCAAGAACATATTAATTTAGGGAGCTACTGCCATCTTCAGGAAGTACTAAATGGAATTGCTGCCAAATAATTACATTTTATTTTACTGTGTGTTTTGTTTTCAATTCAGACCATAGTTGTGATAGTTCTCAGCTAAAATAAAGTGGGTGTCCAATTCTGAATCCCTTAGTTTTTGTCCTTCAAGTAAGATAATACATAATCTTCTGCCAAATACACTCCATGTCGTTTTGCTAGGTCTACACTAGAAAGTCCCTATGCTTCTAACCATTTTCCATTTAAAAAGAGAAGGGAGAACAACAGCATACAGCTATTTCTAAAAACCCAACATGCAAATTAAGGCTCTGAAAGTGGGTCCAGATGTTAATGACCGTCTCTCAACAACTCGAGTTCCTAAAAATGTTTCCAAAGTCAAACTGTCTGATTGCCTGCAAAACTGCACAGCCTAGTCACCAAATGCATTGCAACCTTCACCTTCATAGTCATTTATCTTTGGGTATTCAATGAGTATGGAAGTGGGATTTGGGCTACCAAAATATTGCTACCATGTTCTTTCTCTGAGAGTTGACTTTGTTCTCTCAGCACCCAATTTCTCAATTCAGAGTAAGCATTTCTCAACATTTTCCATTGCCTCTGTTATCTTCAAAATCTTCCTTTTTGGCTCCCAGCTTCTTTGCAGTCCTGGTTCCCACCACTGTCCTACCCTGGCTTTCTTTTAATGTTCAGACCTCTATCTTCATCCATTTTTTTCTCACTATAAGTAAGCTATTAGCTTCATTCAAGTGGCACAACTCTCTTCCAGTACACCAAAGGCAGCCAAAGTATACAAAAAAATCCCTTTAAAATATTTGTGTAACAAGGGAAGACTGAGATAACAATTAGGCCAGTAAGAAACGATGTTCTGAAAGTTGAAGAGTCCAGCTCAATCATTAAAAATAATTTATTTTCCAATAATCTAAAGCAAAGTCTTCAACATTATAATTGTCTGCCATCAAGTCAATTCTGACTTGTGAAACCCTTTTCAGGGATTTTCTAAGTAGAAAGTGGTTTACCATTTTCTTCTTAAGGGACCATCCCGGAACTGTGCAGCTGCCGAAGGCCACAAAGGCTGGCTTTTCTGGGATATGTGTGTGTGTTGGGTTGTTACAGTAGTGACCGAGTCTTCATAACTCCACGTCCATGGAGTTTTTGGGCAGGAATACTGGAGTAGTTTGCTAGTTCCTACTCCAGGCACCTACAGCATCTGGTATTCCTTGGAGGTCTCCCATCCAAGTACTAACCGAGGCTACACAGTGGTACATTGGCTCCACAGTTGAATGCCTAACTCACCGAACTATTAAGTCAGCTCTTCAATGTTCTTTTCCCCATAAATGACGTTTTTCAATGTGATGTATTTATTTCAGCCCTAGCAATGCAACTTCTGCACACAGCACAGATTGTGGATACAGACATAAGACTGAGTTTGGAGATTAAATATTTTAAGAAAACCTAAAATTATTCTGGTAAATAAGTACATTTTTTTAAATTGGAAAAGAATATCCTGACACATTTTGATAATGGCAAAAATCAATAAATAATTTCCTGAAATTCATTACTATTTTTCTCTGCTGCTGGTTTTAAATGCAGGTTTCCATCTATTTTGGCTACACTGAAAGACAGATGTCTACAGAAAGACAGAGTACATGATTACTCGACTGCTACTACTGTTTCCACAAGGAACATTAGGGGTGTGTCCAGATCTGTCAGAACCATGTAGCTGGTACTAGAAAATACCCTTCATGCATAGAATCTGCCCAACTACTGTTCCATTTCCAGATTTCTTTGTATAAAATGCAGGCCATGCCAACACTAATATATGTTTTATGATTTTATATGTCATGCTTGCCTTCTAAGCTCTATATCTTAGAAGTTGTATTTCGATGACTAGGGATGACACTTGCATATTTTTAAAAATGAGGGGAGGGGGACAGAAGAGGCTCTATTTCGTTTTCAGGAGTGCTGTGTCTTTGGCTGTATTTTCATTTGCTATTTTTCTCCTTTACATATGGCAGGGATGCCTTCCCTCGCTGACTGATTCTTTAAAATTGTTATATGGTTAGTTGCTGTGTACAGTATTTATTCTATGAAAGTTATGTATTGTGTTGGTTTTCTTGGGACTGTTTTGTTTGATGGTAGCTTTTTTCTGTTGTACTGTTGCCTGCTTCCAGAGTAGATGAATTCTCTGCTGTCTTGCCTCTTTGGATTTTTTTTTTGTGGGGGAGGAGGCTTTCTGAGTTCTTTACACCCATTTTGGAACAGCATTAAAACACATGGATGGGAGAAAATAAAATGACTTAATCACAAAAAGGAAGCCACTTTCATGTAAAACAACAGGAGAGGTGCATGAAAAACGTAAAGGGGGGAAAAAGCACCTCCCAAAAGAACCCAAAGGGTGTGTGTGTGAAATGTTTTTGCCATGCAATCCTTACTGCTGAATATGTATGTATGTATGTATGTATGTATGTATGTATGTATTCATTCATTCATTCATTCATTCATTCATTCATTCATTCATTCAGCTTATATGCCACCCTCTATCCAAAGGTCTCTAACAATGTAACGGTGAACAGCCCGTCTTCCCTAATACCCTTCTGCAACATTTAAACAGCCACCAGCTTCAAAAAGGTAAAGAATCCCCCCGCACATGTGTGCTAGCCGTGTCCGACTCTAGGGGCGGTGCTCATCTCCGTATTGAAGCTGAAGAGCCAGTGTTGTGTAAGTCTGTGGCCATGTGGTCGGCACGGCTGCATGGAAACGCTGTTTTACCTTCCCACTTTTTACAACGGTACCTATTTATCTACTTGCCTAGTTTACATGCTTCCCAACTGTTAGGTTGACAGGAGCTGGGATTATCAGTGGGAGCTTGCCCGGGATTCGAACCACTGACCTGCTGGCCTTGCAGCCAACAGTTTTCAGTGTTCTAGCCCACTGTGCCACCATGCCCCTCACCAGCTTTACTGTGAACCATAAAAGGAGAGCCAGAGATTGACAGACGGTAGGAGCAAAGAGAAGGTCAGTCCCGAGATTGTTTTGCCTGGATAGCAGACCTCACCTTCGTTGTAAAACTAGTTCAAGTTTCCTCATAGTGCTGATGCAAACGATTCTTTCACATAAGAGAAAAGGAGGGAAGAATCCATAGCACCTTAGCTACTACTATTCCAAGGCTACGAAGACATCTTTTTTAAAAAGGTGGACAAAATAAATGAGTCAAAAAACATGGAGCTGGAGGATTTCACTATGGACCTCCACCCCAGACCCACATTTTATTCATGTATTTATTTAAAATATTCATATCCGGCCTTTTCCACCTGGAAAGGACCCAAGGTGGCTTTTTTGAGCTGTGGTTCTTATATAGTATTTTTCCATGTACTGTATAAAACTATATTTTTTCTAAAATTGTCAGACTTAAAATTGAGGGTTGTCTCATATATGGAAGTAAGCTGCTAAGAAACCTGTGTAATTACGAAATTGTAATTTTGGGTTGGGAAAGGGGGGTTCGTCTCATACATGGGGGCCTCTTATAGATGGAAAAATACAGGTACAGTATATCCTGAATGGAATTTTCTAGAACTGCTTCCGTTGTTATTTGGTGGGTGGGAGGTAAAGTTATAAGAATACATTGAACAAAAGATTTGTAATTTTAAAAGTTTAGAAAACACATAATTCTTGATGGCAAGGAAAGACTTGAAGTAAATGTGACACGAATTGTTGACTTTCTTTTTTCCTCATGATAAAAACCAGTCACAATCTCTTGTATAAGTTTTTCTGCTGTCTTTCTTACAAGTAAAGAAAAGTAAAGAGGAATGGAACCTTCAAAGGAACAGTCATTTCCCTCTCTCAAAGAGTTTAAAGTCAAAATGTTCATATGTCAACGAATGATAATAAAAGTCTCTGTAATGTTACACACATACTTCTGAAGTGTCCTTTATTTGAACTTCAACAACCTTTTCCTGTTTTTCAGGACTTATCTACAGCAGTGCCTAAGGGTTTACTAGAAACCACCATGCTTCTTTTTAACGTGTACACCACCATCACGGACTCCCAATCCTAAAGAAGCTCTTTAGTGAAGAAGACACCTACCTGACTCCCTGTTTATGATTTGTTTGTTCTATGTGTTTATTATGCTTACTTTTACACACACACACACACACACACACACACACACACACACACACACACACACACACACACACACACACACACACACACACACACACACAGAGTAAGTAATTGAGACGCACAAAATAATGCAGGTCATGAGTAAAGTGGATAGAGGGAAGCTCTTCTCCCTCTCACAAAATACCAGGGACATCCACTCAAACCAAGGGTTGGGAGAGTGAGAACAGACAAAAGAAAATATTTTTACCCAGCATGTTGTTAGTCCGTGGAACTCCCTTCCACAGGATGTGGTGATGGCATCTGGCCTGGATGCCTTCAAAGGGGGATTGGACAGATTCCTGGAGGAAAAGTCAATCACAGGTTACAAACCCTGATGGAGATATGTAATCTCCAGGCTTAAAACCGGGTTACTTCAAGGGCCAGATGCAGGGGAGTGGTATCAGAAGACAGATATCTAGTCTCATGCGCTCCCCCACTGGTGGGGCCCCTGTGAGATACAGGAAGCTGGACTAGATGGGCCTTTGGCCTGATCCAGCATGGCTCTTCTTATGTTCTTATGTTAAGTAGTGCCAAATGAAAACTGCGGCAAAAGTTTGGATTTTGTTTTTTTAAGAGCAACCATTCAGAATGCAGGGGGAAAACCTCATGCTCCCACCATGTTTCAGACCACAGTGTCAAATTAGCTCATAATGGCCAATGCAGAATCCAGATCACAGATTTCCCTAGAAGAGGGTGGATGGGAGACAAAATGTGATACAGGGTGGGGAGCAAGTCCCACCCTTATGGTTTAGAGAAGATGCGCTTGAATGTGTGCAGTCACTGGGCAATGCCCGATGAAACCTCAGAAGCCAAAGACTTGTCTCTTGACGACTGCTCGATGTAATGGCTCTGTACGATTCACAATACCACCAGTGTGTGTGTTGTGTCGTTACAGTTGTGACTGACTCTTCGTGACCCCATGCCCATGGAGTTTTCTTGGTAGGAAGACTGGAGTGGTTTGCCAGTTCCTACTCCAGGCGCCTCCAGCACCTGGTATTCCCTGGTGGTCTCCCATCCAAGTACTAGCCAGGGCCAACCCTGCTTAGCTTCCGAAATAAGGAGAGATCGGATGTGCTCAGGGCATCTAGGCAGCTTTAGCATGCCTCTAATAAACACAAGCAGTAGACTGCGTTTGAGTGGGAGGTTTTCCCCAGGTATCCATAACAACTGCAGAAACAGAATGCTGGAACAGATAGGTCAGTATCCACAACTTTATGACATCCAAAGAAAATATCAAGTCCAGTTATCCACAGCCAGAACAGCTAGCTAAAGATAACATGATTTGTCATGTTATCACAACCGGAACATGCTAAGTAGAAAAAAGATTACACAGACCTTTTGTCCAAACATGGGCTGGTTTCAGGAAAAAAATATAGCTCCTAGACAGTGGTGGTGAAAAGGCAAGACCTGCAGTGCACATCCTCCACAGAATCAGGAAGACTATTTCATTTTATTTTTATGATTTGCACCTTCTCCTTCTCCTTAAGAGGACCCAAGATGACTTAGAATATTAAAACAGACAATATCAAAAGCTTTAAAAGATAGCACATAATTGCAATATTAAAAAGCAATCAAAATTATACCCTCCTAACTAAAATTAGTACATAAAAGCAGTTTAAAGTAACTTTAAAAGTACATTACAAAATTTAAAAGGTGTTATAGCCCCATTTTGAAATCCCTCCATAGGCTGCAAGTTTCCGGGGGAAGAAAAGCCTGCCTAACAGAAGGAGAGCAAAGAAGGGGCCAGTCTGGCCTCCTGTGGGAGAGAATTCCACAAGTTGGGAGTAGCTACAGAATATAACCTCTCGGGTATTCTCATGAAATGCACCCATGAGCATGCCAGGACCAAGAGAAAAGCCTCTGCTATGCTCTTAAAGCCTGAAAGCGCTCATATATAGGTTTGTGGTCTTTTAGATAGCTTAGACTCAAATTTTTCTAGGTTTTAAAATAGCATTTCAAAGTGGACCTAGAAATCGAACATCAGCCAGTGAAACTTTGCAAATGGAAGCTATACGTTCCCCAAAACCAGTCCCAATCTGGTTACAACATTTAGGCCCCAATGTAATGTAGTTTTCAAACTTCGTCCAAAAGCAGCCCTAAGTACTGGGTGTTTCATTCTGGGAAGTAACCAAGGCATGTATCACTATGGTCAGATTAGACATTTCAAGAACAAGGGTACTTGAGGCACACATTTTAACTGTGAAAATGCATTCCTGGCTTCAATCAAAGCCTGGACACCCAGGCTCAGAGATGAATCCAGAAGCACACCATGAGCAAGAAAGCAATCCTACGCAACTCAACTCAGAAGTAAATCCTGCAATGTTTGGTGAGAATTATTTTCAACTACGATATGAAACCAAAACTATATAAAAGAGCAAAATTTGCAGAATGTTTTTTATGTACACAATTTAAAACTGGGCACAGAATGCAATTTTTCTGTGGGACACAGCAATCTGAACCAAGGCTGCACATTGGAGAACATGCAACCTTGGCAGTTCTCCTTCTTTCAGACATATCTTGTGTTTAAACCAGTTTATCTGTGTTTAGACTAGCAAAGCACAACCATTTTATCTACCGAAGAATATTTTGACACTGCTTTTCACTTATAAAACTTTCAAAATTGATTACAGTTGAAACAGATACAATAAAACAAGTACCTAAAATACAGTATTACAATAATAAAACACTCACAGCAATAACTGGCAGTGTTAACGCTCAGGGAAATAATCAAGAATATGCAATAAATTCATCTTTAACTGAAGGTGGAAATGCCCATATACTGCCTGCTAATCCTAAAGCTCTCCACCACAAGACAACCAAATAAAGCTCTTCAAGCCACAGTAACAGCTCAGTCTAATTGGCAGTCATTCCAGTCTTCACAGGAATTTTATGTGCACAGTAAAAGATCCCACTAACCAACTTTGCAGCTACAGTCTGCATTAGCTGACTCCAAAGCAAGCTCAAAACGAGTCCCACGTAAACTACCTTACAATGGTCCCGTTCCGAGATTACCAGTTTATGGACCACTATGCCTAGTTTATACAGCATCCACCAAGACTATGTTCCTGTCTCTGCAGGGAAAGTCCAACCCTCTTCAGGTCACAGATTACTTAACTCTCAAATCCAATACTCACCTACTCAAAAGGTTTCCTCCCATCTTCCCAGGGTTTAACCCGGGGGTCAAATTGGTCTACATCAGTGGTTCTCAACCTGTGGGTCCCCAGAGGTTCCTGGACTGCAACGCCCAGAAGCCCCCACCACTCAATGTGCTAGAAGAGGTTTCTGGGTGTTGCAGTCCAGGAACATCTGGGGACCCACAGGTTGAGAACCACTGGTCTACATGTTAGCATTTCTCTAGGAGGCATGTTCCCTTAGGAAATACAATATGGTAGTTTATCTTAACACGACCTTTCTTCATTTAGCTTGTTCTCATTTTGCGACTGTTCCTTGAGAGATAAAAAGGCACTTTGCTGGCTAGTCTGATTATTCAGGCACACAGATTTGAAGAAACTGTGTTACTAGAGAGAATTTCAGCAGTTTCTAACGGTGAAGATGGTACTTCATCTAGTTTGATTCTCAAGTTAATCTAGTTTAGCCCTCTTCCAGACCAACACCATATCCAGTCCAGATTATACATGGCCATACCAGATTCTGATGTAACAGAGAAACAGAGCTGTGGGTTTAGTTCAGTGGTTCTCAACCTGTGGGTCCCTAGATGTTTCTGGACTGCAACTCCCAGAAGTCTTCATCACTAGCTGAGCTGGCCAGGATTTTTGGGAGTAGCTGTCTAGGAACATCTGGGGACCCACAGGTTGAGAACCACTGGTTTATTCAAACTTTAGCTCAAAGCAAGAATGTGCACACACCTCTGACCTAAGAGTACAGAGATTGGTGTCTGACCCATCCCATGTCCTTTTGGAAACACACTGATCCAATCCTTGCTCAGGTCATCTGTTTATTTCCATTTTTTCAAGACACACACTGCTCCCATCCAAGTTATTTATGACAAAATGATTTGCCTAGCTCCTGGAGGAAACAACTATTACAAACTTGGGTGGTAATTCCACTACACCAACATGGGGAAGAGAAAGTCAGTCTCTCAATTACCATAGTCAATCACTCAAATCCCATAAAAGGAATGCTAGCATTCCATCTTCATTTTGAATCCACATCCAGTTCTAATACTTTAACTATTTAGGTAAAGGTAAAGGTTCCCCTCCCCCCCCACGCACACATGTGTGCTAGTCGTGTCCAAGTCTAGGGCCAGTGCTCATCTCCATATTCAAGCTGAAGGGCCAGTGTTGTGCAAGTCTGTGGCCACGTGGCCGGCATGGCTGCAAGGAAACACTCTTTTACCTTCCCACTTTTTACGGCGGTACCTATTTACCTACTTGCATTTACATGCTTTCGAACTGCTAGGTTGGCAGGAGCTGGGGTTATCAGCAGGAGCTCGCTCCGCTGCGTGGCACCCGGGATTCGAACTGCCAAGCTGCCGACTCTGCAGCCAACAGCTTTCGGAAACCTTAGTCCACTGAGCCACCATGCCCCTTTAACTATTTAAGGCTTTAATAAATAGAAGGTTAACAGCCCCACCAGAGGTTCCTCACTTTGCACTAGCTCTAGAAAATATCCCACCCCTACATTCTGGTGTCCCCTCTCAGACAACCTCAGCAACTGACATGTACCGGACAGATTGGTTTCATTGGTGTGTTAGGTTTCTCTCCTTTGGCCCTGGCTCAGCAAGCCCCATATAATGTACTGATACTCTTCTTCCCTTTTCCTTTCCCCTACTGTTAATCACATAGCATCTTTTCTATTATAATATTTTAACTCCACAAATATCAGATTTATCTTCAAGGATCTGTGTGTGGGGTTGCTACTCTGCCCCATAAATACACTGGGCTCTCTGCTTCACCCTGTGATTTCCTTATAATAATTATGTGCCGTCAAATGGATGCACCCCCTTCTATGGTTTTTTTTTTAAGGCAGGAAGTACTCAGTACTGTACTGTAGTTTACATTCTCTTCTTCTGGGGACATCCTGGAACTGAACAGCTTGTCCGGGACCACTCAGGTTAGCATTTCTTCCAGGTGACACAGTTCAGAATCAAACTCCTAACTTCAGGCCCCATAGACAGATGTCTAATTGACTGAGCTCTTCAGCCAGCAGCAGTCTCGTTAAAAATGCACATTTTTGATATACTGTATGAGGCTGCAATCCACTGTATATTTTCTTAGGCCTAACACCTATGCAATGCAACATAAAACGAAGACTGAAATCTCTTGCATGATTATTTAGGCATAAATCCCCAAAGAACCAGGTAAGGAGACATTGGATCAAAACTACAAAAAGCAACATGGAAGGCAGTGAGAGTAAAATCCTTCCTTTTGTTCTGCAATTTCTTAGTCCACTTCATATGCAACACTGCTTTCCTAAAAGCTGTTCTGTAAGCCAACATTCTTCTTGAAATAATTATAATGTTTATTACGGTGCTATAAAAAAGGGTGGCTCGCTTTCCCCAAATTTGGTCATTATTTACACACTTGTCCAAATACAGTGCCCAGCAAGTTCCTGTGTAGCCTTTGGGGTTCATAAACTGGCTCATACTGATCAGTGAGCAGAACTGCGTACATAGAAACAGCAGCCAAGACTGCTCTTCCAGCCACTTGCTTCAAAGCACAGGATAGATCCATGTCTCAGTTATTCCCAGTAATGGAAAAAAGGTTACCTCTGCCAACTGAACTAACACATTCCTTCTCATGACCAGATGCAGCAGCATGCTTGCCCGCTGCCCCTCACCTCTGTCATAGACACATGCCACCTTAGAGGGCACAAAAATCCTTCCAGGCAAAAGCAATTTCAGAAAGCAAAAACTCTTGTCCATTTCTAGCCAGCTGAAACTGACAAAGTCCCCTTTTATGTTCAACTTCCAAAAGATATAGGGACTACATCAGTGGTGGCGAACCTTCATCACTCCATAGGTTTTGGACCAGAATGTCACGGGCGCTCTCACTTCAGGTGGCCATGCCCAAGGAGGCTCGGAAAACCGTCACACGTAACTGAGCCTTCTCTGTGGCTGGCCCTGTGCTTTGGAACCATCTCCCGAGTGAGCTGCGCCTTGCACAGTCCCTGCAAGCCTTCAAAAAAGCCTTAAAGACCTGGCTTTTTTGTGAAGCTTTTGGCGACAGTTAATCCCCACCACCACCATCACGTTAATGACTCCTTTTGTAGTTTTATTATGTGTTATTATGTGTATAAGGCAGGGGTGTCCAAACTTTTTGCAAGGAGGGCCAGAACTGTCGAGTTGAAAATGTGTGGGGGCCGACCATTCAGCAGCATTTGGCCCCTGAGCCAGACTTTGGACAAATCTCTATAACATGCAAGGAGGCAGGGAGGATGCTGCAGCAACAGAGCCGGGGGCGGGTAGGTTGGGCTGGTGGCTGGAGGGGTGGACAGAGGCACGGAGGGCAGGCAAACCGTAAAACTGCAAGCTGACCCCTCCATCCGGTATGGGGAGAAGCCACCTGGAAGAGATGCATGACAGGCTGAGCCAGTGGGGAAAAGAGGCCGCAGGCCACTCAAAATTTGAAAATGGGCCATATTTGGCCCCCGGGCCTGACTTTGGGCATGCCTGGTGTAAGGGTTCAGTCTTTGCCCAGGCGTCCCGCCCTTCCAACTTCAAAGAAGGCATCTCACGTAACAAGGAAACAGAACTTTTATTGGGTTCATCAACAATAAACGGAGTTTTTCTTCTAACAACAGTGTCAACTTCTTTAACATCAGATATAAACGGGTTCTTCCCTCCGTAGGTTGGCATCTCTAGAAAGTGATCAAATTCCCCATCACCACCTGTGGATATTCGGTTCCACCACGGTTCTCTTCCTCCCTCTCCGAAAGCCTCAGCCCTTCCACCTGCATCCCAATCTCCTTCATGGAGGTTTGGGGGGTCCCCACTTGTATCCCAACTTCCGAAGTGAATCTGGGACCACGTGGTCTCAGCTTGGGTGTATGCAAGGGGCAATCGGGTCTCTTGCTCAGTTCCTCCCAAGGGTCCAAAGTCCCTGCCTCGATCTCCTGCCGAATCTTTACCAGCCATCTTTCTAGCTCCAAGTCCTTACGAATCTCTTTCAGCTTACAGTTGTCTTCTCTATATTCTCTCTCACCCCAGTAAGAGCACTTCTGGCAGTGTGCTCTGCGCCTGTAGCTCTCAGCTTCTTTGTGTGGCATCATCATTTGTGTCCAATCTCCCGTCCATGGGTTCTCCATCCACACCCATTCCCATCCTTTTGGAAGCTCCCTCTTCCCTCCCTTTTTACAGGCTCCAAACCCCACCTCCACAGGAGCGGATTGGTCCCCTTTTCCCGACCAAATCCTCCTTTTTACTTCCGGCTGACCTCAGGTTCTCTTCCTTCTCCTTATCCCTGAGGGCATCATAGTACCCCTTCAGTGCCATGAATCTCTCCACAGGTGAAAGGTTCATTAGATTCTCAGGTTTCTTTGGTTCCTCCATCATCTCAGCTGGACGTGCAGGGGTCCCTCTCTTCCCATCAGAGAAGTCCCCCTCACAATGTGTTTTATTTTCATTGTTAATACTGCTTGCATACTGTTTGTAAATCGCCCGGAGTTCCTCCGGAAGACGGGTGGTATATAAGTATTAAAATAAATCAATAAAATAAATAAATAACTCCCACAGTCCTTTGTCATTGACAATCTAGGATCGGAACTCTTGGAGTTGCGGTCTAAAACATCTACAGTGCCGAAGGTTTGCCACCACTGGACTATATCATCCTCTGCATCTGGTTAGTACAGTATATGGAGTCAATTGGTCCAGGACAGGGGATCTGCCCTATTGTATGGGCCAGAGCTTCTTTGTGGGTGTCCACACTAGTTCATTAAAACTAGAGTCACTGATCATGCTGTGTGTAAACCAAAGAGAGCAGGGGGGGGGGGGGGTCATTGAGCTATTTAGGTCACGCCTCCTAAGTCACACTTGGGAAGAACTTGCATCTCCCTGGTGACTTTTAAAGGTATGTACATGAACTATGCCATTACATCACTATTGGCACTTGTAAGATCGCACATTCATGCCATTGTTTTATTTGATACTAGTCCAAGTTCCTCAATTTGGGAATAAAAGCTTTCCTATGTTCAACAGCTCTTCCTAAATTTGCTGTGAACAATAACTGTTAACTATGCTACCTTTTCCTCCTCTTCCTTCCTTAAACTACGGGTACCTTTTAAAGGAAGCAATGGCCAACCCTAGAAAGCAAAATGAACAGTAACAACAATAAATTATTTTTCCATTTTAAGAACTGCCTATCCCTACAGCTTGAATTAAAGTTAACAAATGACTGAAAAACTCAACACCGGTATGCAGCACAAGAGTAAAATCTCAATCTCAGCCAATCCTAGTACAGTAATACTCCAACTTTCTCTCTCTCTCTCTCTCTCTCTCTCTCTCTCTCTCTCTCTCTGTGTGTGAGAAAGACACAGAGACAGACACACACACACACACACACACACACACACACACAGAGAGAGAGAGAGAGAGAGAGAGAGAGAGAGAGAGAGAGAGAGAGAGAGAGAGAGAGAGACTGATGAGGTGACCATTCTAACAAAAAACCAATGCAATTAAAACTATCAGTACCTAAAGGCTATAATCCACTGCATGATTGCTTAAACCTAAAAGAGAAACAATACAGTACAGTACAGTATTGCAATTTTGCATAAATGCTTATGTGGGTATATGACCCAAATAACTGAGCAGAGATGCACTGGATCAGATTGCAAAAGGCAATGTGGACAATTATGAGAGGGAAATTCTTGCTGTTGTTCTGCAAGTTCTTAATTAGCCTCATGTGCAATACTGCCTTCCTAAAGCCTGGTATGCAAGCTAATGTTCTTCCTGGGGGGAAAAATACTGTTTATTAGTCTGCTATGAAAAGGCTTGCACACTTTCCCCAAACCTGTAAAAACTACACCACAAAACAGAAAGTTTAAGTGGGGGAGGTACAGAAGGAAAGAAATTCAAATGTACCCAAGGCTGTCCAGGAAGCGGGATACAGCACTGCCTCCTGCAAGCAAAGTTATTGGAACCACCATCTGACCCGCGGTTTTTCTCCTCCTTGTCATCACAGTATTTCCCACAGAAATGCAACCAAGAACAAGAGAAACAGCTTGGAAAGGTTTTCCTCCTAGTGAGTGTACTAGCAAAGTTCTCGCCATTAGAGGAAAAAAAATTGTAAGTTTTATAATATATGTGTGCAAAACTAACGACAAGAATCCCAAGGCTTCTCTCTCTCTCTCTCTCTCTCTCTCTCTCTCACACACACACACACACACACACACACGTGCAAGGAAAGGAATATGATACAGGCAGCACTGGAGAAAGTGTTGCACTCGGAGAAAGAAATAAATGTGCGAAAAAACTAACGGCTCTTTCCCAGGGTTCCAACTATTGGGAGTGGGAAAGGGGGGGGGGGTCTCGGAAAGCGAACAATGCACTCACTCCGGCTTTTCTTTTCCACACTGGAAAGCACACAGCAGGCGGCGGAGCAATGACTGGCTGATTTATCTGCCTGTATCGAGATTGCTAGTGGCAGTGAAATGGCTCCAGCAGCAGCCAAGTCCAGAGAGTCTCGCCGGGAGAGCTAGCGGAGCAGCACCCAGGTTTCCAAACCCATCTGCAAGTGGGGAATTAAAGAGCCATCTGTGCGTTGCATCTGCAAAACTCTGGGGTTTCCTCCCTCACCAGGCATTCTTGAGCTTGAGGCAAGGAAGAGGGGAAAAGACCAGGGTTGGGTTTGGAAACGCACGCTTCCCAGGCTATTGGGCAACCGCTCCTTTTGATCCTTCGCTGCTTATAAAACCTGTTTGAGGAATCCCAGTTTTCAGCAGCGGCTGGCGAGTCTCCAACACAGATCGAGCCGGAGATCCGCTGCTTTTGCGTCTGCTTTTCTCTCTCACACCCACACGGTCACACGAATACCCGGAAGACTGGAAATTTGGGACGATCAAGTTAGGAACTTTAGCGGCCGCCTATGAGACTGAAGGGGACCCACTTAGGAGCAAACCCACTAAAAATAAAGTGTTCTGCTTTAGGAATAAGCAGGAATACTGACTTGCGCCCCCCACCAAAAAAGCCGTACTGGATCTTGACTGTAGAAGTAATCAACCAACAAGTTCCATATGCAGAAAAAGGGCTTTACCGTATGCCCGTTTTCCCCCTTGCTGGGAACACAAGGCTCCTTCCTCCCGCCCACTCACCCACCCCCCAGCAGGAAAGAGTCCTGAACCTTTATCCTGGCCTTAATTTTTCTACATTTGAGAAGTACTAAGCACATGGAGGGAAGTTGGTGGAGCAAAAGCGGCCGGTAGGTCCTGCTTCCCACCACCACCACCACCACCCGCCCCTGCCCACAGGACTTACCCGCCGTGCAAAGGTGAATCTTCCTCCCGTCTCGTCTTTTTTTTGGGGGGGGTGTCACTTTTTGTGGGGGGGGCGTCCCCTCCCTCCAGGCCTCCCTGTCGGTGGCCACTCGAAGAAGGAGGCAGGCGTTCGCCCTTCCCGGCTTGGCTTCTGCTTCCCGCGGGAAGGAAAGAGCGGCGCAAAGCGCGGCTCCCTCGTTCGGCCCTGCCCTGGACCGGCCCACTCCGCACGGCCGTCCCCCCTTGCTTGCTTGCCTGCCTCCCTGCCGGCCGGCCTTCCCCCTTCTTTCCCCCTCCTCCCTTCGCCCGCCAGATGAAAGGCAATGGGCGGCGGCGGGCGGTGCAGGATGGAGAGAGGCTGCTGCTGGTGGGAGGCGGCGGCGGCGGCGGGGGGGGGTCGGCTCGGAAGAAGAGCGCCAAGTGGGGAATCGCAACCCCCGGAGATGGAGGACGAGGAGAGAAAGGGGGGGGGAGAGAGAAGGAGCCTCGTGAGAAAGAAGCCGAAGCGGGGTGGGCTGCCCGAGCCCGCGTCCAAAAAGGGGCTGCGGGGGAGTTCTGAAATAAAAAATAAAAAGTGACACGGGGAACAAATGCGAAGAAGGGGGCGGGCGGGATGCCAGCTTGGAAGGGAACACGAGAGCCCTGCACGGTCCGAGTCACATTCTGCCAACCCAGAAGCACGTTGGAAAGTACAGTATCCTGGAGTAACAACGAGGGCACGGGGAAGGGGGTACCCTTGGGGAAGTCGGGGAAGGCGGTGGCCTGCTGGCGCGTGGAGGGTGTGTTTTCCTTTTAATTAAGCAAAATAATCCGTCTTCCGAGGTAAAAGAAAATGGGGGTAACTGAAGAGAGGGTGAGGTTTGGGGTGGGGTGTTGAGGGAAAAACACACGTACACAGTGAGGTTGAAAGGGTACTTCACTCTCCGGAAACGGAGGGGGTTCCCTTTTGCCTGTTGCTTTTACGACCTCAGGGAAGCGGTGAGAAAAAAGGAGATGGGGTCAAGGGTTTTAAAAAAAAAAACAACTCCAGGAGAACCGCTGAACGAGGGGGACTGGTTAAGCCCACACTTCTATACGTCCCCGTTAGTGACGGGCACGAAGCGCTTCGTATCCATCTCTAGCCCCCCCCATGCTTTCTGGGAACAAGCCTTGGATTTAGCCCAATACCATGTTACCGACTCCGTATTACGAAGCGAGGAAGGAAAGAAGCGGAGGTGAGGTGGCTAATAAGGAGGGTTTCACGGGAAAGCGGAGTTTGGGTGAGGGGACAGGAGAACGGAAAAGAGGGGGGGGGAGACCGCTGTTGGAGGGGGTCAGAAACGAGGCATACAAATTCTACCCCTTGTGTGTATGTGTACTCTGTTATATATGAGGATGAGAGAAACCACCGCCTTCCCACGTGAAAGAGCAGCGTGTTTTTAATCCGAGGAACAAGTCCTGGGCAGGAGCAGCCGCCAGGCTCCTGCCTGCGCCTGGAGAGGTGAGGCGGAGGCCGGCTGGGAACAGGGTTGTCCCGGCAGGGACGCGCAGCCAAAAAGGCAGGGCGTCCCGAGAGGCGCAGGACGAGGTCAGCCGCTGTGTGCGCGCTGCTGTTGATACGAGAGGGAGGCCCCACAGCTCCCAGCAGCGGGCGGCCAGCCGGCCGGCCGGCCGAGCAGGGAGGAGGGGGGGGAGCGTGGCAGACACAATGAAGGGTTCAGGGATGGAGGAAAGCCGTGGCGGGGGTTGGGGAGGGGAGACGGCGGGGGGAGGAGGAACGGAGGAGGGGAAAAGAAGACACCCCCCCCTCGTACGCCGCCAGGGGTGACGGCGCTCCCAGAGCCAGGCCCTCTGCGGCTCGTTATTAGAACCACGTGGGAAGGGAAGGAGAGCGCGAGGCCCGAAGCGACGAAAGAGTCACGACAGATCTGGCCTGTGGGGAAACCCAGGAGGAAAAGGGGGGGGGGGAGGGAGCGAAAGAGCGCGCGACTGCAGAAGCTGGGGAGTTCCCGCCAGCTCGGCCTGGGCTACTTCTTGGCGCTCTCTCTCTCGCGCGCGCGCGCGTCTGTGCGAGGGACGTTCCTGGTCCTGCTGAGATGCCTCCTTGCCAAAAAAACACTGTTCAAGTACCAAACGGAAGGAATTTCCCCGAAAGGAGATGGGAAGAAAACGGGACACGGAGGCACTCCAGTCCCGCGAGAGAGCTGGTTGAGGGAAGGGAGGTTGTGTGTCCACTCAGGATGCTGGTTGTTTAAAAGAAAATAAATACAGCATTTCCATGCCAAGAAGGAGAGAGAGTGCACTTTCCTATTCCATTATTTTTTATTATTCAATTACGATTTCAGTCTTATTTTATTGTGCACTATTTTGTAAGTAGCATAGGCAATCTGAAGGATTGGTTATTGATTCAAGGGATATCCTTTGATCACTCCAGGAGGAGGTGGGTGGAATCTGAAAAGTTTTTTAAAACTGATGAAGAAATCATAAACAGACTTTCCCTGTAGATATGTTTGTGAAAGGCCATTTTTGCATGTAAATTTCCATACTTGGGGGTCTGGGGCTATAATCCAAAATGTAATCACCCCACCCCCACCCCCAGCTTTGTTTCTGCCATCATAACACCCATGTTCTGGGAACAACAGCATTACAGGATTGTTGTAAGGATATTGTGGGAAGGAGAGCTTGCTGAAAGAAAGTCAAGATATAAATGTTACAAATAAGAACAGCTGAGTTTGGAGTGTGCCATAATGCACCCCCTTTTACTTTATTTTACAGTGTTGCAGAACTGGGTTGGCTGTTCTCCAGCTCTGCTCACAAGAATACACTTCAAATGTGTCTTAATGTTGCTCAACTCGTGGTTCTCAGCCAGAGGGCAATCTCCAAAATGTCATTACTACAGAGATTGGAAGCATTATTTCTCAAACTTCAATATAACACTCACAGTTCCCAGCTGAAGGGTTCAGGAAAATGTAGTCCAAAAGGCACCTTTTCCAAGCTCTAGATTATTTTAAAATTTCACTGAGTTCTATGACATTTATTCCCAAGTATCTGCATGTGTAAATTTTCAGTTATTCCTTTGGATAAATAATATCCAGTGGTAAAGCCACAAGAGGGGGAAAATCAGAACTGGGCAGGGAAATTGTATAAATTATCTTTTCATGCATGCTACTCCTTTGGCAACAGTTGAATTTTACTAAAATTAGAAATGGGCAGATTAACATTTGCTTCTGCAGTCTTCACATGACTCCATGTTTACTAAAATATCTGCTAAATGATGTAGTAACATGGCTGTTCCTGTCAACACCTCAAACAACGTTTCATTTTGCAAAATTGATTATTTCACTTTGGCATGCTAAACTTTAACTCTGTTTGATTTACAATTTGTTTCAAATTCATTGTAACTAGATCAGTGTTGGTGAACCTATGGCACGGGTGCCAAAGGTGGCACTCGGAGCCCTTTCTGAGGGCACCCAACATCGCCCCTTCACAGCCACCTGTATTTAGGTTAAATTGCCGTATTGGCACTTTGCAAAAAAATATTGGGTTTGACTTGTAGTTTGGGCACTTGGTCTCTAAAAGTTTCATAGAATCATAGAATCATAGAGTTGGAAGAGACCTCAAGGGCCATCTAGTCCAACCCCCTGCCATGCAGGAACCCCATCACAATATTTCCGACAGATGGCCATCCACCCTCTGCTTAGAAACCTCCAAAGAAGGAGACTCCACCACCCTCCGTGGCAGCATGTTCCACTGCCGAACAGCTCTAACAGTCATGGAGTTCTTCCATCACTAAACTAGACAGTTCTTCACATTTTGATGTAAGTGACCTGGTTAATTTTTATGGAACTCAGGTGGACTTACTCTGGCTATTTTGTTTAGGACCACAGCCCTGCTGTTTTGGGAGAAAGATTGGAACGAATATTTATACATTGCAAAATAGGCAGTGTGTAAGTTATTTAACTAAATTAAATATTGCGCTCAAGCGCTACTTTTTAAAAAATGTGTATGCAAGGAGGACCCATCACTTCATTAGATCAGGGAAAATTTGCTAAAAGCAACAGGGGTAATTGCAGGACCTTCACAAGTAAGATGAAACACACCCTATAACACATCTGTTTTGAGGATCAGGAGAAAAGCAGAATTTGTCATCTACCTGTAGATGATTTACTTATAGCTCAGTGAGTTGGGGCATCTGGTTGCAGAGCACTGAATTCAAGTCTCCGCTCTGTTTACCAGGGAAGCAGCCTGCTGAGAACACCCAATGTGTCTGTGTACTTTAGTGTTATATATTTTGGATTGAATTCTGACCCAAGTATGTGCCTCCAACTTAAGTTTGGGTTGCATATATTTTTAAATCATTTATTCCTACCGTTTTCCATAGTTGTATGACTTTTGGATATTTCAGCAATTCTGAAGTATTTTTGTGCTTATGGAACATACAGTGGTATCTTGTATAAAGGAATTAATTTGTTCCAAATGAAATTATGTTAAGCAAAATTTCCTTTATACAAATTCCCATAGGAATGCATTGAAAATGGAGTAATACCATTTTTATGTTGTACGGATTTTCCCCATAGGCAATTATATTAAGCAAATTTCCCCTATCTCCAGAATTTTTTATGTTGTACAGATTTTATGTTATACAAGCTGTTTGTTATACAAGGGTCCACTGTGTAAGCAATGTAGAAATAAAGCTTATAAAATTATACAACCTAATATTCATTGGAACCATTGCAACAATTCAAAAAAACTTATGGCTTGATACTCTGATGAATTGGATATAATATAAATTGATCTAATTTTTGGCCTTGTTGTGCAAGGGCTCTTTTCCCTGTTCATGCATGCATGCACTAGATATGCACAAATGGTGCTCATTTTGCAAGACGTGGCTCACAAAGTGGAGCAAATTTTTATTAATGGCTTATGAGTATTTTGCAAGACGAGCAAATTTTTATTAAAAATAAAACTCGTAAACCAAGGTACTCGTAAACTGAGGTACCGCTTTACTATTTGTGGGTGTGAAAGCTGACCGACAGGAATAAGACTGATTTATTTGAAATAGGGTGCTTGCAGAGAGCTTTGGAGTTAGTATGGACCACCAGAAAGGCAATCAAGCAGGTCCTAGAGCAAATAAAAACTTAACTCTGGAGGCGAGAAGTACACAACTGAGGGTGTCATACATTTTCGGGGCTGAAAAGGACATTGTTCAAACCTTTTCAAGTAACAGCGTGGAATGAACAATTGCACTCAAGGTCTAGTTCTGTGTGGACTCTGCAGTTAAATGTGATGCAAGTGGTGGTGGTTTCCTAGTCAGCAAGAACATATAATTAATGGGTGAAGGAGTCAATTAAAAGTATCAAATTCATACATGCCAAAAACAGATTTCTGTCCTAGCAAATTTATAATGGCGTTTCAGAATAACTACACACTGTCCTGTATCTTAGAATGGGAGAATTAAGGAAACCCTTGGAAGCCAACTTAGTATAGACTGTGAAATAAATGTTGAATGTTTTCCTTCAACTAACTTCACTTTTTATATTAGAAACATGGGATGTATTGTAACATTTGCCAACTGCTCTCCAATATTAAGTATAGCTACTGTACAAAACTCATCTAGAGAGAATTATGAAGCTACAAAATAGAAACTAAATATCCTGGCTGCTCTTGGGGCCAATTCTGACATAATACTTTCACCCCGCAATGTGAAATACCCACAGAGGAATGCAGGAGAAGTCGGAGAAATGCTGCATAACCATGAATATCCACATGCATTTTTGAAGAAAGGCTCAGAAAGCAGGAAATTACATTCTGACTCACTCATATTGTGTGAAATAAGAGCTCCTGGTGACCACATAGTGAATATATAAGGAGGCCTACTGCTGCAACCAAATCTGGAGTTTACAGACTTTTCCCTACAAACACATCAATGAACTAATCCCAGCTATTTATTTATTTATTTATTTATTTATTTATTTATTTATTTATTTATTTAATGTCCTACATTTCCTCTGATGCGTTCAAGGACCTGTTTGTGGTTCTGTGCTTTCCCACTTTAGCTGCATACAAATCCTCTGAGGTAGAGCACACTGAGAAAAAATGACTGAGGCAAGGCCATCTGGTGATTTGTGACTCAGAGGGGATTTATCTAATCTCATGTGCTCCCAGATGCATCTGGTGGGGCCTCTGTGAGATACAGGAAGCTGGACTAGATGGCCTGATCCAGCACGGCTCTTCTTATGTTCTTATGAATGTTTTATTAGGATAAAAATCACTGCTGAAATAAATGATCTACAGTATTTGTATTCTTCACACAATTCAAACTACATTTACAAAAGTGAATTTGAGAATTCTGTGATGTAATGGTCAGGATGTCAACTATCGGCTAAAATTCAGTAATATGTCACAGCTAGAGTAGTTCCATTGAATCAGTGGGATTTGATGAGTCAACCCCACTGTAAATTCAAATAATTAAATGCGCCTAATCTAGTTGCAATTTACCTCAGGATTTCAACCAATATACATTTGGGCTAGCCCCATAATGGAAAGTTTGCTTCACTTTAGTACAGTACAGTATCTCAGTGCTTCAGCTGTGGTCACCTTTGATTTATCTGCATAGCCTTCCAGCTCTAATCATGGTAGATTGCCCTTTTATATTGTATGTTGTGGACTGCAGCTGCTTTTGTTTTCTTCTCTGAAACTTGCCAGAGATTAGTCATAAGGAAGAAGATTATCAGCAAGGCCTATAAATATATAACAAATAGTGTTGAGGTGGAGAAGATGAGATTTCACAAAATCTAATCCCCAGACCCTCTTACATCTAAATATTAACGCAATGTACAGTTTGCCAAAGTTTTGGGGGGAGGGTATTGGCTTGAAATGAAGGACTGAAATGGAAAAAGAATAATGACTGGAAAGTAGATTAGATTTCTTGGAGAACATGCAATGGCTCTTCAAAGACACCGTAAATGCCTTTATAAGACTTGCACGTAATTTCTAAAAGTATTAGTTGGAAATGGCCTAGGAATTAGTGGTACATAACCTTCAGTACTCCAGAATTTTGGACCACAGTTCCCATAACCCTTTGTAATTGGCAGTACAGGCTTGGAATTCTAGGAGTTGTCCAAAACATCTGGAGTGTGGAAAGTTTGCCACCACTGGCTAGGTGAAATCATTACCCAAATACCCAATTTATTATATGGTATAAAGAAGCCTTACTCTAGGCATCATCTCTCTATTGGGGATGTAAATAAAACTCAGTGTGGGGGAAATGTCTGTGATGTCTACAGTATTCTGGAAGTTACATTTTTTTAAAAATGGTTGTGGGCCAACACAATTGCTTTGTGACCGAAAATAACATGCCTTCCTCAAAGTCTAATTTGATTCTTAATGTATGAGGGGTAGAAAATAGTTTAACTCTCTCAACTACCATATTACATTTGTTTTTGCCATCATCCCATTTACTGTTATTTTACACTTGGCATCAGTCCTCCAAGTCCTAACAAAGCAGCAAAGTAGATTCTGCGACCCTGGCCATACAGAGATATTGTAAGAATTATTGTGTAGACGTCCTTGCTTTTCAAGTGTACTGTGTACTTTGAACATTGGAAAATTTGTCATATAAATCTTAAATATAAATAATTAGAAAAGCTACAGTTTATACTAATCTGTCTGCAATATTTATTCATTTATTTATTTACAAAAAAAATTAGCCTCCCACTACCAAATGGTCTCTGGGCAGCATACAACAATGTATTAAAACTATAAAACAACATCATTATTAAATACAATTTAATACAAATTATAAAATCCTGCTACTCATA
The DNA here is from genome assembly GCA_037367245.1 of Phrynocephalus guinanensis. Taxonomy (NCBI): domain Eukaryota; kingdom Metazoa; phylum Chordata; class Lepidosauria; order Squamata; family Agamidae; genus Phrynocephalus; species Phrynocephalus guinanensis. The sequence goes on from CM074738.1 coordinate 85,829,761, forward strand.
AACACAGCTAAAAGCACTATCTAATTAAAATGTTGGCTAAACAGGAAGGTCTTTGCCTGACACCGAAAAACCAAAAGTGTTGGTGCCAGGCAGATCTCTGTAGGGAAGGCATTCCAGAGTTGCGGGACAACTGCCGAGAAGGCCCTGTTTTGACACACCATCCTCCTCATCTCTTTGAGGGGTGGCCCCTTCAACAGGGCCTCCTGGACAGATCTTAAGAAGTGGGCAGGCTCATATGGAAGAAGGCAGTCCTTAAGGTAACCAGGTCTTTTAACTGTAACATTTTAGTGGCATATCATCTCATGATCTAAACTAAAGCAGCTAAAATACACTATGGACCTAAATGATCATGCACTAGATGATTTTAAAGACAGGCACATAAAAGAGTACTGCATTGGATCATCCTTAATCCATGAAATCTATCTAACCAGTTGAATCAGAATTTTTACTTACTTGATTATAAATAATACATTCTATCAAGAAAAATAACAACAATTATATGTCTAGGATAAATGTTTTGCTTTGTTTACAGTTCTTGTGAAGCTTTTATAACTGGGCTGTGTATGATTTAAATTTTAAATGTTTACAAATTTAACAAATGTTAAACGAAAACGACAAGCCTGTATAGTCTTTTAAAACATCAAAGCTTTAGAACCACTCACATCTTCAGTCATGTTAACATTGATGGATGAATCGAGCGGAATATTTCTAAGCAAAACAACTCCTAGGAATAATACTAGACTATTTCCTTGTACACATTTGGTAACACAGCCAAAAAGTTAGAAGACAATTTGGACGTATTCCTAGGAAATGACTCATTCATGAAAAATAAGCTAATAGTCCGAGAATGTATTAGGATTGGATTTTGGACTACACTCATGAGATAATGGCATACTTTGATTGTGCATTACTATCTACAAGTAGGTCATGACATTGATGAAACAATCATGCCTTCTCTCTGTTATGCAGATTCCTGCCCCCCCCCCCGGCCCCAATAATCCATGAAAGACGCATCAGTTTACCAGTAAGTCTGTAAACCTCAGGCTTTTTGTGATTGTTAATATTAACATATCAAACTGGAGTATTTTTGGTAATCAGCCTGATTTATCTGATTGTAATAGTAGACACAAAATGTTCACATTATGATGTTTACATAGTCTTAAAGCTGATTCATCTATTAATTGTAAAACATAGGAGCCAATTCCACCCAGCTGGATCTCACGGCATCTCATGGCCCTTTCTGATCCGAATACTGTGTAGTCTTTCAGAACGCACGTGACATATTTGGTGTGGGAAAGGTTCACAGTAGTGTTTTTAGATGGGTTCAGAGCATCCTATGGGGTGGGTCTCCAGAGAATAATGTTGAAGCTGAAAAGGGACTTTGAAGATAGGTTTTCTTGATTGGAGAGTTAGTCACAGCCTCTATCAGATGTTCAATCGGTTTGGCCCATGGGAGCTCACTTCTTTTCTGGGAGTAGCAGGAAGCCTAACAATGAAGTGAGGACATAAACACATGGTGAGCCTTGAAGCCTGGCCCTCAATGAAGTGTCTAAGCATCTTTTAAGACTACTGATTTCATCTGCCATGTGCATTGGACTGTGGTGAAGCTTAGAGTGTTTTCGTTTTATAGGACGGTTGGAAAGCAAACCTTCACTTCAACCACTGATTTTTTTTCTGAATTAATTCATTTCCTTTTGAAATATCTACAAGATTAAGTTCATCTGTTTGTACTGATTCTGGAGTATAACATTGAGCCAGGCATCTTATTTTGGCATGATTCAGATTCTAATTTCACATGGGTTTTAAAAAAATGCAGATTGGCATTGTCTCATAAAGTAGGTAGTGCACAAGAACATCGTTCATCCTCCATGTAGTATTGGCATTAGAAATTGATCCTCGGATCGCAGCCAGCAAATGCCAATGGTGGAGCTCTTAACTAACTAGATTCATAGTTGTGAGGTTTTTGAGGCTGTTTGTTGTGAGTTTTTTGGGCTATTTGGCTGTGTTCTGGAAGTTTTTCTCCCTGATGTTTTGCCAGACTCTGAGCACAGACAGAAACTCCTTGTTTACCCTGAGCTCTTTGCCAGCCACAGAGTCTGGCAAAACGTCAGGAAGAAAAACTTCCAGAACATGGCCAAACAGCCAGAAAAACTCACAACTATCAGATCCCAGCCGTGAAAGCCTTCGAGAAAACATTAACCAAGTTTCACTTTGGGGAGGTTATACCCAGATTGAACAGTTACAATGCCCTCTGGTGCAGCCTTGAAAAACTGTATGGAAACTACAACTGCTTTAGAATGAGAGGTTAGGCCAGATTTTGAGGTACAATGACTAGCATCTGCTAGCCAAGGCTCTGACCAAGATGGCTGGGGAGTGTGGGGGTTTATAGTTTTCAAAGCCCTGTTCAGAGTGCTGTTGTTGGCTTCCTGGTGTACGCATTATTCAAAATATAGATTTGGGGGCTTCAGCTAGCAGTAGTGAAAAGAATCTAAAGATCATAAAGGCTGAGTCTGGAAGATGAGTAATGGCAACCTGGATGACTGAGAATCTTCACAGACATAAAGGCTGAGAGAAAATGTAGGTCCAAACCAATGAAGGAAAAAATATGTGGTCTTTGTACTAAAAACAAGTCTTCTAAAATATTAAAAATCCCCAAGGTTTCAGATACAGTAGACTACAGTATTTCTTCAAATTGGGCATTACAGAGCTTGAGACTCAAAGGAGAGACACAGGGAAGCCCCCAAATTGTTGTGACCGGATACTGCAGTGTCAAAATTTGGATTAAAGTCTCAAGATAGGGACTCCAAATGTTTCATCAGCTTGAGGCGTTGATCAGGTTTCACTTCATGCAATGCGGGATGAAATGTCCCTTCTCATTTTTTGTAGACAAAAGCTTGACAATCACCTCATGCATTCTCTATTAATTTGTGTGGAAACAAGGGAAAGGGGTTCAAAATAATACTTTCAGTATCAACTGCTGTTTTACAAACACTAAGCACAGTTCTGGTGGCTACCAGTAGGTCCCACTATACAGTTTTGGTCTACATGATGGCAACTATTACTCAGATTTAAGACCTATGATTACCAATTTCTGGGAGATAGCTATGTATTGCTCTTGAGTTTCTCATTGGCATCTAGCTGGCCACCGTGAGAAACACAACGCTGGATTAGATATGCCTTTGGTCTGACTCAGCAAGACTCTACATGGCATGGCATGGTTTTCTTTCTACTAGCAATCACATTCAGATGCTAATGCTCAAATGTTCTTCAATGTAATTAAAGAACAGAACTTTTGAGATATAAATTTACCTCATTCAATTAAAGGCAATAATAAAAGAAATTCAGAAGGTAGAGAATGCAAAAGCCACATACCTTTTTTTTAATTATGAGGAAGCACATCAGATAATGCTAATTTGGCAAGGTCTTTTTAACAAATGATAAACTTATCAATAGGAACAGCCAGCCACTTGACTACTTCTTTTAAATTTAAAAAGTTGACTGGTCAATCTCAGTGTTGCTGAAGAAAAACATAAAAAATCAGATACTATTCTAAAAATACATCTTGTTTTCAAAAAGGGTATACATTAAAAGAATTTCACATCAGAAAACATCAGTTCATTTGGAGTTCATCTGGAGGTGGGAGAGAGGAAATATACTCTAGGTCAAGGAGAAAGCTCAGTCTTAATGTCCTGCTATTGTCTGTGTTGAACCTGTTTATTGTATAAACAGAAAGCTTTAAAAAGTTTTAGCTTACATTGATATACTGTACTGTGAGGTTCGAGTTTACATTATTTTACCAGGAGTGAACAGAACAAGACTGGAGTCTACTGGCATAGTGGTTAAACTGCTGTACTGCAGCCAAAAGTGTGTTCACAGCCCAGGGTTCAGTCATGGTTGACTCAGTCTTCTGTCCTCCTGTGGTCAGTAAAATGAATACCCAGCTTGCTGGGGGTTAGAGTGGAGCAACATGTAGCCTGCAGCACATAATCATTGTAAACTGTCTGGAGAATGCTGTGCTATGGGGCTGTATATAAGCGGCATGTTTTGCTTTTTTTTTGAACTGAGTTATGCGCTTCTTTGTAATATGACGCCAACCAGTAGGTTGGATCAAACTGGATCAAAGTGATACATCACAACGCGGTCGTGGTTAAGTTACACTGTTGTGTTGCCCTGGAGTGAGGTGATGTGGTGGTTTGTGAGTGACAGGATGCTAGAAGACCTTCAGATTGATGAAAATGTCTAGCTTCTGCCACTGCATGGAGAATATAGCAGTCTTTATCTAGCCAAAGTGTAGGTTGGAAGCAAAAAATCTAGAGTAGTAACATCTTGCAGTAACAAAAATCTGCTTATAAGTGGGCTAGTTCGTTGTTACATGCTATCAAACACTTCTAACCTAGGCATCTCCACTCTGATTAGTGACTGCTGAAAGGTTCCGCATTAAAAGTTTCCCATCTAAAAATTCCTATTAACAGTTCTGCTGAGGTCTTACAAACCCAAGGTTGTTAGTTCCTTTACTGAGTCAATATATCTCATGTTAGAGCTTCCTCTTTTCCTACTATCTTCCACTTTTTCTGGCATTAATGTCTTTTCTAGTGAGTCTTGTCTTCTTGTGACATGGTCAAAGACTGATAGTATCAGTTTAGTCATTTCACTTCCTAGTGAGAGTTCAGGCTTGTTTTTGTCTGATTAATTTTTTTGGCAGCCTAAGCTTTCATAAAACACCACCTTTCAAATGATTTTTCCCCGTTCAGCTTTCTTCACTGTATTTCTTCCACATCCTCCCTACATGGCAATCAGGAATACCATATTATGAATTACTTTGCTCTTGGTCTCTACTAGAACAGCACTAGGGCCTAATTGGAGGATTGAAATGACCATAGGCAACAGTAATAATAGCAGTGACAATAATTTTCTTATACTATATCTAACAGTGTCTCAAATGTGATGGGAAAAAATCCTCAGTTGAAACACAGAATTGTCAATTGCAAAAGTAATAAGTTGAAACAATTTAAGTTAAAGACCCAAAGTATAGTTCTCAAAGTGAACAAACAAGCACTGTTAGTTTAAAAGCTTCAGGTGAAAAAAAGGTTTTAAGCAACATTTTGAGTTTTCCAGAATGCTTAAACAGACAAATATGGTATAAAATGTAGGGTTATGGCAAATACGGTATTTTCCTTGTATAAGACTATATTTTTGTCTAAAATTGTTGGACTAAAATTTGAGGATTGTCTTTTACATGGAAGTAAGCTGAGGTGAGAACTTCATGGTTGAGAACGGTAATTTCGGGGTGGAAAAGTGGGGGTCGTCCTATACTTCAGGGCATCTTATAGACAGAAAAATATGATAATTTAAAAAAAATAGACTAGTTAAGATTCCCATGGCTCCTAAAATCAGACTCCCAGGAAGGCAGAATGGAGTTTGCAGATTGTATATGAGTTTGTAGATTCCAAGTTGTCACATGCCCCCACCACCCAGCTGTTACTTACTTTGGGCAAGGCAACAGACCTCTTTGCAGGCCTAAAGCAAAAACACAAGAAACAAGCTAGCAATTGACCAGAAGAGGTCTGCTGAATGACAACTTGAGGGGGCAATAGAGCTGGCCTCATATGAAATCTGCAAAATCTATTATGCCTTCCATGCAATCTGGTTTCAGAAGACTTAGCCATTTCAACTAGCCTTAAAAAATCTTGAACTCCTAGCAATAGGAATCATCATGTGGTGTAAGACATGTCTGCTCATCATCGTGACAAGTCAAGCTGAAGTTTTCCAGTAAATCTGTGTAGAGGAGAAAAATATGAACTAGGTTCTGGCTTGCGCTAGAATTTCAATTGCAAACAGTAACAGCAATTTAGGGTGCAAAAAGTTGATGCTTCCATACAGCTACTTTGAGCTGTTCCTACTCAGTGTAAACAAGAAGTTTGAAAACTCTTAATATTCAACCTCTGGTCATCAAACAACAGCACCCCAAGCACATAAATGACCAGTGATGTAATTGGGGTCAATTCACAAATCCCCAAGCAACTATTTGGGACAAGGGGACCTTTCATTTTCTTCTTTCCTTGTGTGTATGAGATGTTTTGGTTGATTTGCAATTCTAGATTATGTCAGTCTTTATTTCTACCAAACAGCATTCCAACTTCTACTCTAAAACAATTATAAAGTTGTTTTGTTGAAAATATATCCATTAGACAGACAGACAGACAGACAGATGTGTGGGGGCATGTTTTTGGTTATATATCTCACCAAAAGCCAATAATATCTTCTTACAAAATCATTTAAATCTGTTCTCATGTATTTTATGTAGCAATGCCAATGCAGAAGAGGGTGTGTATACAAAAGAATGTTTTGGTCTCCTGACCTTGTTATGACTATAAGTCTCAGAAAATTAACAACCATCTGCCCATAACAAGGAGTGCATAGAAAGTTTAACCAAGTTGGAGCAGTGTAATCCCACTCAAGTTAGAAACTCAAATCCAAATAGGCAAAGCCAGGCACCAATTTAGGAAGACTCATGGTTACAACTGATGAAATTGTCATCCACTTTCAACAGGGCAACTTCAACATGGAAGGTGAAGAAAAATTATCTCCCTCTCCTCCTTTCATCCAATCAAGCCCCAGTGATAAAAAAACCAGGATAAAAGTTTCAGATAAAATCCTGAATAGCTCCCCCACTGCATTCACCATGTACCCTAAGAGTGGCTTGTCCATTAATGGTTTTTGAGCAGTAATCTCAATCTCTTTGCTCACCATTGACCATTTTAATCTATCTCCTTACCAGAGGCAGAAATCCAGGGCCATACCTCTGTCCATACCTGCTGTGTCTGTTTGTGGACCTGTGCTGTGTCTTCTACCCCCGCTCCCCCCAGCCACAATGTGTACAAGGCACTAGTGCATTCAGTGACCATATTGCCTTCAGGCTCACTGTGGTGGGAGACAGTTTGGGAGCAGTCAACACCCTACTGCATTCTGCCCACCACAGTAATGTTAACTGTTCAGTCCATCTTCTCCACACTGGGTGTATGGTATCAGATGGAAGAAGACTGCTGAATACCCATAAAACAGTATATGTGATCATTATCTGTATCTCAACCTTTATCCAAAATCAATAATTGAAGATTACTTTTACCATTCATTGCCTGTTTTGCCTTTAAAACATCTCCAAGTTTCAAAGCAATCAGGATCTCAGTTAACACTGAATTATGTATGACCGATTGATCCATGGCTTGCAGTATTCAGCTGCAGCACAAGTAATATTTCTTGTCAACTCAGTTGAAGTGATGTACTGATCTGATTGAGATAATCAACAATCCAGTAGTTCTGATGAATTCTTTTCAGAGGAATCACCACTTATTTGGATAAAACACATGCTGTACAAAGGCATTAAGATGAAGCTGTAATGAACAGAAGGAATTCACAACACATTGGTTTTTTTTAAAGGATCTAAATTATGTTTGGTGGAAATTACTATGTGTACTGTACCTTTGTATAAATAGTAATTCTGGGAGCATGTCTAAATTCAGAGATAGAATTTGTCCATGGCTTAACATTGAAAGTATTTGTTTCTATGAAGCCAGAGAAATCAGCTGTCTGAGAAACAGGGATATACAAATTTGAATGTGCATTTGGATGCACACTCAAAAAGACTGCCAAATAAAAGAATCTAGATTAGGAAAAAAGTTCTCTAAGTAAATAGCTGAATTACTGTTATGACTATACTTTCTTTTATGAGCAAACACAAGAGAGACTGTTGACCCAGTTAGAACAGTCAAATCCAATTTGAAACAAACATAACTTAATGAATAGTTCTCAGCAGATGTTGGACACCTTTGTAAAGGGAAATTGTCCAATGGCTAAATAGATCAATATGTGTCTCCGCTGCTTTATGATATATCATTTGCAGAGGTGCTATGTCCCCAGGTATGACTGGGTTCAAGAACAGCCTTTGTTAGCCTCGGCCTAAATCTGACTGCTGGTTACAACTAAAGTAGACTCTAAATCAGTTGCTGAATCAACACCTTCACAAATCCGAGTGATTTCATGGGTCTTTCCTGGTTGGGCCTATCAGTTGCATTCATACCTTGCTATATCACTGGAGTTTTATGGGGTTTCTTGTTTGTTTATTTGTTTGTTTGGATTTTTTAATTTTTAGTTTGTTGGGAGCTGTAGTCTAAAGGCACCCAATCATGGAAAGCTGCATTAAAACAATCTAATAACCGTGCACCAAGAGGCATGGGTTAATATAGAGTATGTGGAAACTGTGTGGCTCTCTTTATTTTATTGACACATAGCCAATAATTCCTGGGAATTCAAGTCCCACAGTACTTAGGAAAACCACAGTTACTGGATTAAAAGATGCAGCTAGGATAGAGACCAGGAGGGGACCATTAGATTAGGTTAGATGGATTCTCCCTAGCACATTAATGTCCAAGCTAGACCCTTCCAGATGTGCATTACAACAACTCCCATCACATTACAGGTATTTGCATCTAATAGGTGTAGTCAGCCCTTTGGAGAAAACCTCTTTGAAACAGATTGTGCTAAGATGTACTTCCAAATATGTAAGAATTAATGTACAAATACTAATAATTTATACAAATGTACAAATAAATGTGATAAAACATTATTTAGAAGTTACTTAAATGATCTGTTAACTCATAAAAGAGCATTACCAAAGAGACAACATGATCAAGTGATGTGAGGAGCAGAATAGGAGTGAACAGAAAGTAAGCATTCACAGTATCTTCATTTCCTGCTAAATTCCACTATGCTGTGGGATTAAATAACTGTACTCCTAACTAGGTAGCATAATGCTGAAAAATATGATTGAAAAGCCAGTCTGGTGTGGGTGGTGAACAGGAGGCAAATGGAAAGAATAACACACATTCTACTAGATTAAATATACAGTATCCTTTTATATCTGGGAGAACAGCACTTTTTAGCTACAAGTGTTCAGCATGTGAAATGAAAGGAAACCATGAAGCCACTGCTTTTCTCTTTTGCTTTTGACTGGATCCCTAGGTTTGGTTGAATACTGTATATTTTCTTCTGCCTCTTAACCAGTGACTAATGCTTGGGAGGCTGATGGCAAGGCCTCCATCTCTTAGGACTAAACCTACAGGCACATTCCAACTGGAGAAAAGCTACAAGTGGAACCTCAGTCACACCACTCCCTGGTCTTCCCCTATACAATCGGTCATATAACTGGCCACATGCCCAGGTTTGCAACCCATGGGAGACTGAGTGTGCAAAGGAGAGCTTGCTGCAGGTGGGACAATGCTTATGCCATTGCCCTTATTTGCTCATGTAAGTAACAGGGATTCTGCCCTGTTACAAGCCATCATTCTAGCTGAATTCATGTTCATGTTTCAGAAGCATGTCTCGGGCAGATGGTTGTGTCTGAGAAATCATTAGGGATGGTGAGTCAAGTTGTGGGACTCACTGTTAAGTCAGACTTACATTACATCAGTGACTCAACTTGCAATCAGCTCGCAACTCGGAACACACCAACCTCTCCTCTCTTTTTTTTAAGGGGAAAAAAGCTTGTTTTTAATTGGGACTTAAGACTTGGGGCTTGGGACTCTAGACTGGGTAGCAAAGACTCAGATTTGGGACTCGGACCCAAAGACTTGCCAACCTCCCTGGAAATCAGACTTGCAAATAGAGTCCATGTTTATGTCATGAGGACCAATCATGAAACAAAACAAATTTGCAAACTGGGGAAGAGTGAAAAGCTCCTATGGCGACAATCAGATGTTTTCAGCAGTTGAGGGATCCCCTATTCTAAGGAGGGACAGATTGCCTATTATATATAGCTAACCGAAAAAGGCATCCCTCAAAGTAGCTTATAGCGTACAAACATTAAAACCATTAAAACCATCAAACACATTTTCAACAAGGTAAAGACTGTATGACAAATGAAACCATAAGGAATCAAAAACAAAGCATCAAGGAATAAATAACTGCAGCAGTCAAGTGCCTGTTTCAATAACATTTCTTCACCAAGTTGACAAAGATGCTTTTTTTTGGCCTGGCTCTGTCAAATAGTTTTGTTCAGGTTCACCAAATGAAATCTTGGAGGGTTTATACTTTGCAGGAGGTACCCTATATCGGGTATTTTTTTAAAAATCAAGCTTATAGCTGTGATGCTTAAAATATATATGATGCTTAGAACAATCATCTCCTCATTGGGCTGTTTTTCTATTATACTGTAAAAGCTTATGGACACCAACATAAGTCTGTATGGTTTGTGCACAGGGATAATTGGGAAGCAAGGCCGGCTACTCTGAATTTTTTTTTTGAGGTCACTGCAGCAGAAATAAAGTTATCCTTTTGTCAGATTCCTGGAAGACTGCAACAGTCATCTATTGTGCTATAATTTTGCACCACTCTCTCCTTCCAGTGTGATGTTCCTCTTATAGGTGTTGATCCTGGAATTTGGTCTAGTTTCATTTTTTAATTTAATTGTTTTAATGATTTACATTTGAAAGAATAAAATTGTCAATGTTCAATTGCACCTTTTGGTGAATGAGGCAATCAACTCACGGGGCAGGAGGCAGGAGACAGATGCTGGTGGAAACAGGAGTGAACCACATAGCATTTCCATTATACACTAAGCTTGCCTGCCTTCTTCGGGTTTGGTGGCATCGTCCCATAACCCATGCTGAAGAAAGCTTCAACTTCTTTTCCAAACTGGAACAGGAAGGGCACCATATTGTCCTTCACCTGACAGGAAAATGTCAGGTGTTACTTATATTAACACAGAGTATCTCAGGGCGACCCACTGTGGTGCAGAGTAATGGCCTAGGAGTCAAGAGATAAGAGCTCAATTCCCTGGCTCTGCCATGGAAACTCACAGGGGTTGGGTTGGTGTACAGTGGAACTGGTAGAACTACTTCTTAAATGCCTCACTCACCTTGAAAATCCTATTAGTGTCACTATAAGTCAGTTCTGACTTGACAGAACATAACAACACCAGAGTATATTTACATATTTTGTCAACCATGTCATGCAAAGTGACATACATGGTGGGTCTCAGGATCCCAGGTGGAATATGTTTATGCAATCACTTTGAGTGATAGCTTTGATTAAGTTTTTGAAAGAGTTATCCATTTCTGAAAGGACCCTGGTATTCATTGGGGATAAGTTCCAGACCTCCCCATGGATAATGAAAACTATAGATAAGAGAGAACACCCCCAAAAACCCTGCTGTTTTGTGACAGTAGCTTGCCTTACAGCTGCTGTTGTATGAAGTAGCTTGGTTTGCAGCTGCTGTTTGAGACAGTAGCTTGCTTTGCGGCTCCTGAATTATTTATTTAATATTTTCCTCTGCCAACCATGGATAACTGAATCAGTGGTTAATGAATCAGTGGATATGGGGCTCCTACTGTACATTAATTGCTAAAAGACACAAAATAATGCACGGCAATTTTTTAAAGAGACCCCTCTCCCATAGAGCCATACCTCAAGGAGGTGAGAGGGATGGCTTGTAGACATAGGGACTTCTTGGCAGCTGCCCCCAGGCTATGGAATATCCTCCCGAGTGAGATCCGCCTGGTGCCAACATTGATGACATTTCGGCTCCAAGTAAAAACCTTCCTGTTCCAGAAGTTTTGTAGTTGATACAATATAGTTTCTGGGTCCTCTGATGGCAATTTTAGTGTAATTATTTTAGTGTAATGTTTTTATTATTGTTGTTTTAATTATTTATTGATATTTTATCTTTTAACTGTTTTAATTCTTTTGATTGTAAAAGACCTTTGGGTAGTGGGCGGCCTATAAGTTGTAAAAATAAAATAAAATAAAATAGTAAATAAATAGGCTGATTTTGTACTATAAAAGAAACTGTAATGCCACTCATGGCTTTATAAAGAACCTTTGGATATTTTAAGAATGAGAGGCACTATACAATAAGCAAACCCTTATTTTCTTCCTTCCCTGGGATGCCAGTGATTATTCACACTGAACTGTGGCTTGCTAGCATAGTTTATTGTGGGATTTTTTTTTTGATGAGTAGGTTCTGTGCTGCTAAATCCAGAATTTCTGTTTGACTGTACTTATTCTAACTATAGCCCTTCAGACAAAACACAGCAGCGTTCTTTACCACAGGGCCCAGACATAAGAGAGGATAACCAGCAGCTTGGAGTTCCTTTTTGCTGCTTCTTTAATAACTGAAACAGATGTTCCGTTTTTACCGCACTGGAAAGAGGCCAAGTATCCCGTATCCCTCATATGTCCAACGCCACGGCTGTACCCTCACGTAACATTCACAAAAGATCACAGCATGGTGAAAGCATGATGGGTGTTGTCATAGGTTGTGTCAAGTCATTTCAGTATTACAGTGACCCTAAATTGTGCTCACGGCCTGGGGTTCAGTCCCTGGTAGCTGACTCATGGTTGACTTAGCCTTCCATCCTTCCGAGGTCGGTAAAATGAGTACCCAGCTTGCTGGGGGGGGGGCAATGTGTAGCCTGCATAATTAAACTGTAAACCCCCAGAGACTACTTGAAGTGGTATGGGGAAGGAAACAAGCAGAACACTTTTAATTGGGTTTTCAAGGCATATGAGATGTGAGCATAATTTACAATTGTCAGCACCCCATAAGTTTCCATGGATGAAAAGGGGGATTCCCCAAGTCCTAGTTCGACACTTATTCCACATTAGCTCTCTTAATGCATGCTAAACATTTTTTTAAATGCGAGCTACCTAGCCCTTTGTAGTACATACTGCAGAATCCAGCGAGTTACTCTTAATCACAGGAAAGCTGGAGTTTTAAGATCAGAGCTTAGAGATGGGCACGAAACAAGCGATTTTTCGTTTTTGTTTTTTTGTTTCGTTACGCAACGAAAACGAAACGAATTTTTTTTTCAAAACAAAACAAAAACGAAAACAACCAATTTTGCCATGGTTTTCGTTTTCGTTGCAGCAAATGCATTCAACTGAAAAGAATGCTAACGAGACAGCAATTTTTCGTTTTCGTTTTCATTTTTTCGTTTCGTTACGCAATGAAAACTAAATGAAAAAAATTGCAAAACCCCACCGAAAAACGAAAACAAACCGAAACGGACCCCTAAACGACCAAACGACAAACGAAACACCATTTTTTTGAGTCGTGCCCATCTCTAGGGTCAGGTGATGGTAATGGGACTTTTTAGTAAGAAAACTCATGTGTATAAAAATTGATGGGATATGGATCGTTTCCAAGGAGAAAAGTGGGTTAAAATATTTAAAATAAAATAAAATAATACTATTGACAAATGCTTCCTTAAGGCCAGGATTTGGTCTTTGCTCCAAAGGCCCACTGAATTTCTGACCAGTATGCAAGTGATTTCAACCTGATAGTTCAATTCCCAAGAGCGTGTCCCAGAGGCCAAAATGATTTGTGAAACTTCCTTCTGAGGGGTCTATCCTTAAACAAAGCACTCTAGGCTCATATGGCTCTGGGAGGCCCCTGGCCTGGTACTTCTTTAACATTAATATTCTAGTCATCTGTCAAAGTACATGAGACAGTCAGCTCCCTTAAATGTCAATTGTTGCCCTAATGCAAATATTTTCTCTTCCATATGCACATTTTTTAAAAAAGTTTCACGTTTAGGCATCAGAAGGAAAGCATGGACTTTGTTTACAAGACAAATCACCTCGGCATGCACCTCTGAGAGAATCACGTCACTGGTGGATGATGCCAAATGAACTTTTACATGTAAACTCTGTGTTTTGCATAGGTTGAGCCTTGATGAACAGGCATTCTGGGTACTTTGGCTCTTGAGTATACAGTAAGAAAGAAAGAAAGAAAGGCTCTTGAGGAACTGGCATTCGGGGGGGGGGATGTTAGGGAAGGCTTTGGAACCCTGGAAATGGGGAGAAGGTCCGACATGGGTTATGTAAATACACAGCTAAGCATCTAATGGATTGCTAAATGAAGTGGATTACCACCACTACTCCACATCCTGCTTTCAGGTTGCCATTGTCCTCCTCTGGTGAGAACAGATCCAGGAATTGATCTGCACTTGAGCAAGTTTCCATGGGGGCAAGCTGTGACTTCTGGGATGTAGATTCATTCCCCCCCCCGCTCCACCAATGTTTTGTTTGCCACTATGGACTGCTGAATAGCTCAGTGGCTTAGGTCTCTGGCTGGGGAGCAAGAGGTTGGGACTTCACTTCTCCACTGTGCCACCTTGAGAGGGGCTGAACTCATTGATTCATAGGGTCTCTTTGAGCTCTGCAGTACAAATATGGTTGTTGTGGTTATGTCATGATTGATCATCACCAGATGATGACCTTTTCCTTTCCACTGATGTCTTCAATCCAAACATCTTTTAGCCCCAAGAAGTTACTTCCCACTAACAATATGTCTTGTTGCTGTTTTACTATGTTGATTTTTTAAAAAGATGTGTGACAGTTTAAAAATAGCATTGTGATGTGGCATGCAGCTGTTGTATTGTGGAAGGAAGTTCAAAGGCTGGAACAATCTGAATGGTTCCATTTTAACTCATTGTTAAATGCAACCTGTTTGCTAAAATTATGGGATGCAAGCACATACATGTGTGTCTGGAAGCCGAGTCATGGCAACTGGACTTGAAACTTTTTGCTGCTCATCCAAATAGCTTCATCAGTCTGAGGAAAACTTCAAGTGGAGGTATTTGAAGGACAAAGGACACTCATTCAAATATAAGGATGTACACAAATTAGGCAGAGGTGGCTTGAGAGAGGGGTCAGGGAAGCCATTCATGAGAATATTGAAAACCCCTCTCTCAACAGAGGCGGGGAGGGGAGGCTCAGGCACAATCTGTCTGGTACTTATCAAGTGGCCATTTCAACAACTCCCAGGCAAATCAAGAGTACTTCACATCTCCACTAACAAAGCCATGGCTAAGGACTCATAATTTATGATTATTATTATCTTATCTTAGTTGCCAGGGTTAAACTGCTGTTTTAATATGTTGTCACTTTGTTGATTTTATTGTTCTGAATTGGTCGTTGTTGACCTAATGTTGGAAACCGCCCGGAGTTCCTTCGGGAAGACGGGCGGTATATAAGCTCTATAATAAATAAATAAATAAATAAATAAATAAATAAATAAATAAATTATGGGTGTTGGGAAGGTTGTAAAGGCGGGCCATTGTTCACCTAATGAACCTATTGAAACTATTGTTTACTCAATGAGCCTGTTTAGGCCATTGTTCATTTTATGGGCCTATTTCAGACCAGGGTGACATGAGGTCAAAGTGAACTATAAAATGGAGGACTCGCAACTAGCTTTCCTCAGACTGACGAAGCTGTTTGGATGAGCAGCGAAACATTTCAATCTCTCAAGAAAAAGAAGTCCAATTGTCATTACTCAACTTCCAGATAAACTCACCTGGATGACTTCACAGACATATATAAATGCGTGTGTACAGCTGGAGAAGTGAAACTCTTCCTTTCTGGTAGAAGAGACAACTGAAAGACATCTGCCTCAAAAGAAAAAGAAAAATAAACCTTCCTTAATCTTCTATTTTTAAAAAAATTTTTTTGAGCCAGCCTCAATTATTCCCTTCTGGGTCAGGGACTGGAACATGTATATCATTTGCTGGGTTAAAAATTGGAACATCAAATGTGCATGCGGTATACTCAGTACACTACACTCAATAATATGGATATTAAATGCATATCCCCATCTTTTTACAGTAAATTGTACACAAAAACATTTATGCTAAACTGTGGTGGAGGATATAATGTATCTCAGTGATGGCAAGCCTTTTAGAGACCGAGTGCCCAAACTGCA
The DNA here is from genome assembly GCA_037367245.1 of Phrynocephalus guinanensis. NCBI lineage: Eukaryota > Metazoa > Chordata > Lepidosauria > Squamata > Agamidae > Phrynocephalus > Phrynocephalus guinanensis. The sequence goes on from CM074738.1 coordinate 85,845,521, forward strand.
CTTCAAAACCCACTAATTTCTTTGCAAAGTGCCAATACAGTAATTTAACCTGTATACAGGTGGCTATGAAGGGGCAATGTCGGGTGCCCACAGAAAGGGCTCCGGGTGCCATAGGTTCACCAGCACTGATGTATCCAATCCTATGTTATTTTGAAGTGTACAGTATTTTTGCAGCAAGACAGATGAAAACAGTTCTCCTCACAACACAGGGCAGTGTGTGCCCTTCAGCACTCACAAACAGCATAGTCACTGGTTGTACTTGTAAGCCAATGAAATAATTTTTCCAGGCTCTGGCCAAAAACATTAAGTCCCAAAGATTTCTGAGTCAAAATGTGCACTACAGAACTTGGACCCTTGTGAGTGGTGGCCATGGAAATGCTGGATTGCTTCCACAGGATAGAATGAGACAGTAAAGGTGAGAGCTGAAAATGCCAATAGGATCCAGCAACTGGGATCTTTCTCTTTTTCTTTACAACATCAGCCTCCAATAAAAGCTGGCTTCTGGCAAGTCTGCAATCAAACATCTGACTTCAGATGCGAAAGAATGTAGGAGGCCCTGCACCCCACCCCGTTGACTCAGAGCTTTCCAAGAGAAATAATGTTTCCCAGCTGGCCAGTGATTTTAGGACGGCAGCACCATTTCCACCCCCTGCTTTAGAGACCTGTCATGGACAGAAACTGACATCCCAACCACGCATTTGATGACTAAAACAGAACATCAGACATAACCGAAGACGTCCTGGCTCTTCCAACTGCCTTTTTTTTTTTTTTAGTAAAACGTGAATCCAAAGAACCAACGTTGTCATTATAGAGATAAAAATCCACATTGGCCCAGAAGTCCCTCTCTGAGTTCCTAAGCCTAGAGACTGATTGTCATGGATCAGTTTAGCACACTTTTATATGAGGAAGGATCAGCCATACCACTACAGTATGAACATGGTGCCTTAGACAGCAGATTCTGGAAAGAAGACAAGTGCAAGAAGGCCAAGTTGTGTATGCTGCACATGTCAAGAAAAGGGTAATAAAAGCAGTAAAGGGTATAAAAACCAGTCCTGATGAAATCTGGTTGAAGGAGTGGAGTATGTTTAGCATGGAGAAGAGGCAGATTTAAAAAAAATCACATGACAGCCATTTTCAACTATTTGGAGGGATGTCGCATAGAAGATGGCACGGGCGGGTTTTCTCCTGTTATAGAGTCATGGCCTAAACCAAGTGAATCCATATAAAGTGGAGATTCTGACTTGATCATCTCAACACTAAGAGCTGTTGAACAGCCACAGAAGGGACTGATTCACAAAGTGGTGGGCTCTTCTTTTCTGTATATTTTAAACAAAGGCTATCTCTCAGGCATGCTCTAGCTGTGGATTTCCTGCCCTGCAGTGAGGAGGACTAGATGGCCCTTGGGTGTACTGTCAATTGTATGACCCAATAATTCCTGTGCCCTCTAAACTAGCCAAATAATGCCAGATGTCATGGAGAAAGCTGTAGAACAAACAGTCTAGCAAATGGGTAGGGGAGCCATTTTATTCTTTGCCCCAGGCAGCAACAGGTCTTGGGCCAGCCCTGATTCTATGCACACAGAGTTAATATTTTATCACTACAAAATAGTCCTTGAGCAGTAGGGCTGCTTCCTTTTACATCCAAGGCCCCCAGGCTTCAGTTCCTTCGGGATCACAACGCGGATCATCATCTGGGTAAAACACAGGGACAGAGTTCTTATAATAGTGCTGGAGACGTAGCAGAAGCTTTTTCACAACTTCTGGATGTTGCTCAGACACTTCATTTCTTTCCTCGGCATCATGAACAATATCATAGAGCCACAGTTTCTTCGTTGGTGGGTCAGATGACAAGGCCTTTGACTCACTGACTAAAGATGGTGGTGGAAACCAGTGACTGCAACCTATGAAAAAGATCGAAGCCGATCAGAGATAAGTGGGGACCATATTAGCTTTGCAATTTGTTTCCAGGATGTCCCTCGATTTAGTTTTTGTAATTTCAGTGGCATAGAATTGAATTTGTCATCTGGAATTTAGGTTTTTCCCCACTACTATAATTTTTGACAGAGACCTTCCACCTGAAGAAGGAAATACTAGGCACATTCAACATTAATTTCAGTAAGAGTTGCCGAAATAAACTCTATGAAGAGTTGTCCACCACAGAGAGATGCTTAGGGGCAGTTTGTTAACTTTGGTCGCTTTTACATGACCCCTAAAATCTGAGGCAAAGGGCTCCCAGATGCGGAGCTTAAAATTGTTTTCCCACCAGCTCCGGACTATTAAAAAAAATTAAGTACGACCACACCCACCTAAGCACGTCCCAGCACATTTTCCAAGTACCTGGTCTCCGAAGGTGAAAAATTTCTGATACGGATTGCAAAGCAGTGAGTGCTGGGCTCGCCTGCCTTCTGTTTGTTTGTTTGTTTGTTTGTTTTGCCCCCCCCCCCTTTAACAGACTGGAATGCTTCCTGGGGCAGCACCCAACGGCAGAGTGGAGGTGAGCCTGCATTCTTTTCTCCCTTTTTTTCTCCTTCCCCTCACGCAGACAGGAGCAAGGGAGTGCGGAGGGGTGGGGAACACAGGAAGAGGAACAAACCCCCAAGATCTCTGGTCCGAATTTAAGTTGCCAGTGGATCTTAGAGGTCGTGTAAAAGCGCCCTTTCTGCTTTGTTTTGATGCTTCTCTCCTGTTTCTAACTGAACTTTGTTTATTTGTCTTTACAAATTTTAAGACGATGTGTATACAAACATTAGTAAAGGAGCTGTGAGTTACAACATTGGTGGGGTGTGTCTCAATCGGAGTGCAAGACAAAGGCCTCCCACATCACCATTGCATAGGAATTAACCTCTTCCACTGAGGCCCTTCTCTGAATACAACCACCAGTGGGTGGTACAACAGCAGCAGCAGCAACAGGAAAAGAGGTACATCTTCATTCACTCCTGCTGTTTCAGTCATTATAAAGCACATAGCTTTTATTAATTAAGCTGATGGTACAGGAAATCAGTTTTTACTCTGTATATGGAGACCTTTTGACTCTTCAGACATATTTGGTAACTCACAGAAGCCCTAGGTATCATGGCTGATAGTGAGGGATTATGGGAGATGTAGACCAACACAACAGTGCCAAACGTTCTTTGCCTAGTTGATACACTATTAACAGAGCTGCCCATTCTGCAGTTTCAGATAGCTTTAACCTTCTGGTGAATATATAAAGTGCTTCTGTAGTGGTGGCTTGTGGCACAGTGGTTAAACTGCAGCCAAAACTGCTCACAAGCTGGGGTTTGGTCCCAGGTAGCTGGCTCAAGGTTGACTCAACCTTCTATCATTTCAAGTCAGTAAAATGAGTACTCAGCTTACTGGGGGGCAATTCATAGCCTGCATAATAAATGTTAAGCTTTAAGAACTATTGGGGCAGTATATAAACAGCACACTTTATTTTGCTTTCTGTAGTGTTATTTCTGGTAGTGTGTTTTTGTTTACATGTCAATGTAACTTCTTATTGCAACCCACCTACAGGATATACTTGTACCAAGAGATGATATATGCAAGTAACTATCTACAAGATATATGTAAGTAACTATCTACAAGACAGTCTGGAACACTGACATACCAATTCCTTTGATATATTTATATATGGTTTTATTCATATTTTGTTTTATTATATAAAATTTGTATCTTTTTACTAAATGTATCACAATAAGGTCTTGTTATAGGAAACTAATCTACAAGACAGTTTCATATGGTAATTACAGTTCCAGCTTCATGCTTCAGCTGTTAAAATGAGGGCCAACTACTAAATCAGTTTTATTGCTTGTATGCCCCTTACTGTTTCAGCGGGCAAATGATAAGACATCAGTGCTCAATACTGCTGATAGACCAGGTCTATGCAACAAATACAGTTGGTACAAATGGGTTCAGAGGGACAATCTAAAGTGGCATGGATCATCTTTATCAAAGCAAAGTGTGCCGCTTATATACTGCCCCATAGGGCTTTTAAGCTGAGGGCTTCAGAATTTTTTGGGTAATTTACAATTTAATTATGCATGCTATGCGTGCCATACATAACCCCTACTTACCAACCTTAGAATGGAAGTCTGTTTTAACCTTCAGCCGGCTACCTGAACCTGTCAAGATCAAGCTCAGGTAAGGAGCAGAGTCCTGATTGCAGTCTTGACTGCTGAGTCGTTTGACTCGCTCCCTCGCTGGAATCCTTTAAGAGATCATTAAAAACATGGTACTACAGGCAAGCCTTTCCAAAGCCATTACCATACTAACAGCAACTCCTCAGCTAAATCAACTTGCCATGCCATCTAACTTTAATATGTAATGTTTAGTATTAACCTAACTTCTTTTTAAATTTTAACTGTTTGATTTAAATTTTATATTGTCTATATGTGACATGTTTAATTTTAATTTATGATATTGAGATGTTCTTAGCTGCCCAGAGAGGCCCTATGGCCAGTGGGGAGGGATAAAAATATCATACATACATACATACATACATACATACATACATACATACATACATACATACATACATACATACATACATACATACATACATACATACAAGGCCCCTTCAGCCAACTCTCTCCTTTAACATCTGATACATCAGTTTGCTATCCAAGCTACTCTACCAGGGCAAACAAATCACAAAAATTAATAAAGCAGGTATTAATAAGTATGACATGTGAAATCCACAGAGGATTACCTGGATTGCCTGTGAGTAGTTTCCATTTTCCATGTCGAATTGCAGCATGTATGGAGGTATTAAAAATTGAATCTTCCCATGAAATGTAATTACTCGATGATGAAATGCTGTTCCTGACAGCAGTACCTAAGATGGAACAGAGGATCACAGGTATATCCATTGTCCAATCATACAATTTATGTTTAGAATAAGAACATAAGAACAGCCATGCTGGATCAGGCCAAGAGCCCATCTAGTCCAGCTTCCTGTATCTCACAGTGGCCCCGCCAAATGCCTCTGAGAGCGCATGAGAATAGATATCTGTCTCCTGATACCACTCCACTGCAACTGGCCTTTGATGTAGCCTGGGTATTTTTAAGCCTAGAGATTACACATCCTCATCATGGCTTGTAACCTGTGATGGACTTTTCCTCCAGGAATCTGTCCAATCCCCTTTTGAAGGCATCCAGGCCAGATGCCATCACCACATCCTGTGGCAGGGAGTTCCACAGACTAACAACACGCTGGGTAAAAAGAAAATATTTTCTTTTGTCTGTTCTCACTCTCCCAACGCTCAATTTGAGTGTATGTCCCCTAGTTCCGTTATTTTGTGAGAGGGAAAAGAGCTTCCCTGTATCCACTTTACTCATGCCCTGCTTTATTTTGTACGTCTCAATCATATCCCCCCTCAGGTGCCTTTTTCCCCAGACTAAACAGCCCAAATGTTTTAGCCTTTCCTCATAAGGGAGGAGCCCCAGCCCAGTAATCATTTTAGTTGCTCTCTTCTGCACCTTTTCCAGTTCCACTATGTCTTTTTTGAGATGCGGTGACCAGAACTGTATGAAATACTCCAGGTGTGGCCTTACTATCGTTTTATACAATGGCATTATAATGTTGGCTGTTTTATTTTCTATAGTTTTAGCTTGCAGCTGATCTGAGGCACTGTGGACTTTATTTTAGTCGGAAGTATTAGGACTGCAATTATAAGCATGGCCGGCTCTACCATTCAGTAGGCAGATGACTGGATGGCACCAAAAAAGAGAGGGTAGTTAGTTACTTCATTTATTACTGCTCTGTTTTAACTGCAGAGAAAAAGGAACATGCTTGCAGAGTTTTCTGTATCCACCTCAAGTGACTAAGCAACTGGGCTGGTCTTACGTACTGTTGTACTTTTGATATGGAACAGGATACTCTTCTCTGCTCTGTGTCTGGGAGTGAAATGGCTATTATTTTATTTGGCCTCAGAATCATGAAGTTGTTTCATGAAGGAGCAAATTCTTTGCACTCCAAAGACAAACACTCAGTAAGCCTGTAGAGAATTTGCATTAGCTAATCACTCTACTTGTTGCTAGGGTGTTTATGTAATTGATCCTTTGAAAGTTCATTTCCTGTGTTAATAATGCTATTAACACTTTGAAAGTTCATTATCTTGGCCTGTATCACTCTTCACTTGGTCTCCACCACCACCTTTAGGTACACCATGATAGAAACTCCAGGATAAACATTGTACTCTTGTCTGAGAAAGCAGAATGTACTTAAACTGAAACAAACACCTTAGTCTTAATGGTGTTTGAGTTTCAGTTTGGATTCAGGGGCGTATCTAGGGGGTCCAGAAGGGTACATCTGCCCCGGGCGCAGCAATCTGGGGGAGCCTGGCCCGCTGCGGTCCCCCCGCAGTCAGGAAAGCACAGCAGCGCTTCCTTCTCCTCTTCCTCCTGGTGGTGGTGGTGGTGCTGCTAGCGGTGCCGCCACCCCCCCCACAAGGGTCCGTCCCCAAGTTGGCAGGAAGGATGCCTGGCCACCCGGGAGGCTGGCTGGCACAGCGCAGCACTCCCCCTGGGAACGGCAACACTGGCAGCACAAGCACGAGCCTGAGAGCCCCCTCCTCTCTCCGCCTCCCACTTAGCCAGGACAAAGCTCCTGCGCCAGGTGAGGTGGGATTTACCTAAGGCTGCCGGCGCCGGGGGGGGGGGTTGTCAAGGCTGGAGGAGGCCACCAGGGCTGCCCCCCATTGGCAAGTCTGAGGCGAGGGGGAGTCACAGGAGAAGGAAGAGGAGGAAGAAGAAGAAGGGGGAGAGGAGGAGGAGGAGAGATGTGTCCCTCCCCCTGCTCCTGGATGCTGGGAACAGTGCGAGAGAGGCGGGCAGGGAACAGAGAAAGGACATCGAGGCGGCGGAGGAGGAGGAGGACCGCTCCAGGATGGACTGGGCTGGCCTCGGGATCCACACACGCACAGGAGCATACGAAGAAAGCTCCGTCCCCCTCCCAGTCCGCTTAAAGGCACACTGTTTGTCCCCGGGCGCTCAAAACCCTAGCTACGCCTCTGTTTGGGTTTTGTGCTAAAGGTCCCCCCCCCGCACTTGTGTGCTAGTCGTGTCCAATTCTAAGGGCGGTCCTCATCTCCGTATTCAAGCCAAAGAGCCAGTGTTGTGCGAGTCCATGGCCACGTGGCCAGCATAGCTGCAAGGAAACACTGCTTTACCTTCCCGCGTTTTACAGCAGTACCAATTTATCTACTTGCATTTACATGCTTGCGAATTGCTAGGTTGGCAGGAGCTGGGGTTATTAGTGGGAGCTCACTCTGCTGCGTGGTACCCGGGATTTGAACTGCAAAGCTGCCGACTTTGCAGCCGACAATTTTTGAAGCCTTAGTCTGCTGAGCCACCATGCCCCCAGAGTTCACACTGTAGCGCAACACATTCTAGAACTTCTACTTTGGTATTACAGCCATGCTCATTCTTTTGGGGCTATATAGGCCCCAGAGAAAGGGAAACCATGACCCCAAAATTTCAGAGGGGTCCCCATCCTGATAATGAACTGTCACTTGCATATGTACATGGTTGGTCTCCAATTTCTTAACAACCCTGAACCCTATTATATTATTATTAATGAATAAACAAGAAGTTTTAAGAGCTTTCTCTCATGATCAAAATTAGTTCCTAATAAAAAATGGATGAAACTGTTAATGCATGTCCCTCTCAGTCTCCCATTTTTTCCCAGACGTTGTTTTGCTTTATCCTATTTCTTCACCATATTGTACGAGAGAGAGAGAGAGAGAGAGAGAGAGAGAGAGAGAGAGAGAGAGAGAGAGAGAGAGAGAGAGAGAGAATGGATGTATCCTAATACTGTATACACATTTTAATATGCAGTGTTGCATAATGTACATGTTTTGTATGCAATCTGTCTAACATGCACATTTTGAATGGCAATTTTTGGAATCCTCCGAACTGGGTAGAGATTACTTGCAACAGAAGTCCAAAAGGTAACTTTTCCAAGCTCTCATGGGATGCAAGACTGCAGCAGACAATGGCCCCTTTCTATACTGGGGCAAAAGATTTAGCAAAGTTTTATGTTCATGGACAGAAATGCCTGCCTTTGTCTATACAGTATGTTGGTAAGAGAAAATCACTCTGATCATCAGCTCTGTGTGAGGCCTGCAAACATGGTGTAGTTTTTAATCTGGCTCTGCCAGTAATGTAAATATTATAATGAACATGTGTTCCCAAGCCTCCAGCTGAATGAGATGGAGGCAACCTGGGCTAACCACAATCCTAGGTATCTGCTAGACAAATGCACACAAGCCACAGTTTATATAGTTCTCAGTAACCCTATCCTTTCCCAATCTCTCAAAATGCTGCCCAAAGCAGATTGCTACAGTGATTTTGTTTTGTTTCACTTTATTTGGAATATTTCTACCCTACCTTTCTAGCTAAAAAAATGAATCACCGAGGGCCACTTAGTAAACAGACATACATAAAAACACCCACTAAAGTATGTAAAAGCAGCAGATGCAATTACAACAAATCAGTCCTAATATGAAAAGATACAAGTAGAAAATAAATACCCAGAAAGTAAGCTACCTAAATAAAATGAAGTAAGCAGGCAAGTGCCCCCTGCTGTCATCCTCCCTATTCATTTTGTGGCTCTTAATCTATATCCCCCCCGCAAAAAAACCTGATCCTGAATCCTGCCTTGAATATATCAGCAACTAGCACAGACCTCCCAGATTAGAGTGTTCAACATTACCGACACTTTGGTATTCAAAGTAGAGATGGGCAGAAACCAGAAAACCAGTTGTTCATGATGGTTTGTGGCTAACCCCCTGTGAACCCCCGTAAAGATGAACTGGTTCACGGTTTGTTTTTTCCAGGTCATTTCTTCATAGAATCATAGAATCATAGAGTTGGAAGAGACCTCAAGGGCCATCTAGTCCAACCCCCCTGCCATGCAGTCTCCTACCTGTTCCTAACACCTCTATCTCTGTTACAGCTGCAGACACATGCTCAGAGGGAGCAGCGGGGAAGTTGCGTGCTGCCTCTGAGGATGGCACCAGTGGAGGAGGTGGCAGTGGCAGTGGAAGCAGATAAGTGGAGCCAATGGGGGAAATGGGTAGTAGGTGGGAGGGAATCCTCTTTTCAGAAGAAAATAAAACACCCAAGAGAAAAAAAGTTAGGTGTTTAATTTTTTTTTAGCAAAATGGAGTCCCTGAACTGCATCATGAAATGAACAACAAACAAGCCCAGTTTGTCAGGTTTTTTATTTGTTTGTTTTGCTTATGGTTCATTTCATGCCCATCTCTAATTCAGAGTGCTGGGATTAGAAAGAGCAAAAAAAGTTCAAAAAAAGTTCAGATTAAGTTTAACAGTCCTAGCCTTTTATTTTATAGTTCCTTGCTTGCACACAGCCAAAGGTAAACCACCACTCTTTCCTTCCGACTACCCTTTTGCCTTGCCAGTTTTGATAAAAATCCTGGTGTGAATTAATTAGCCAATGGAATTCTGGAATCTTACTCTGAAAAACCAAAGAATGGATGTTCCACACATATCAAAAGTGCCACGCCTGAAAAAGTCATTTCACATGTTCCTACCAAAAATCAGCATTGAGTCCTAACAGGCCCCTAAAATGTCACAGAAGAGGTGAGCTTTCAGGTCAAACTCATCTCTTGACTGGGTGCTACATGGGGTGGGGGCTGTGGGGAGAAAGAAAGAAAAGCAATAATCGTTCTGGACAGATGTTTTGGCGATTAGATCTGAAATGCCAGGATGGAGACTGGAGCAGGCTTCAGGAAGCAGTCTGAGGTGTGATGATGTCAGATTACATCACAGATATGGGAATCAGAGAATCAATCACTTTTTCCCATCTCTTGTGTAGATAAAGGGTTTTGCAGGGATCACGGATCTATCCCTCATCTTTAGAGACAAGCACAGTTGCCTATGGTGGGCAAGATGCAGAAAAGGCTCTGTCCAGGCAGGTTCATTTAGAAGGAGATGGGGAATCAAGTAACCTCGTCCTAACCCATGCATGATATTACAGCAGCCTTTTAAATTGATCTACAGAAGTTACTAGCCTGCAACCTTTGTTTTATTATCCTGCTGTAAGCCTCCTTTGGGCTGGTAGAGGAAAGACTCTAGTCTAAACCTTCTCTAAACTTTCCTGTATATTTCTTTCTTTTACTTGCAACCTGCTTATTTATTTTTTCCCCTGTTCCATCTTCCTGATTTGACACTAGGTCAAACTACGTCATGCAGCTAAGGCATGATCAGACATGGAACTTCCTTTAGAGGTCTGTTTTTATCAGCACAGCATGCGTGTTTTTATTCATCAGGGCTTTGTTTGATAACTGGTTGCCAGGAGATAAACACAGGTCTATGTATACGTGTTAATTGTGCAGGCACGGCAGACACAATTAAAGGAAATAATCTCTGGAGGTTTCGATGTTTTATCACCTTGTAGTGTATCGCTATATAGTTTTACATATTTGCAGGGCAGTAGTAAAGTTACACTTAAACTGAGTGAGGAGATCTGGTGTCTTCTAGATATTTTGGATGATAGTTCTACTAGAAGTATCAGGAGTCGTAGTACAAGCTCTAGAAAATTCTGCTACCTACAACAGAGCAACGGACCATATACTTTGTTCCAAGTCAAAGAGTTTAAAATCTAGAGCCACCCAAGTTATCCTGGCATGTGAGTCAGAAAACCCTAAAACTGCCCCCTGACAGTGAGTAAACACTAAGTCTGTGAAGATTCTCAGTCATCAAAGGCCATTACTTCACGTCCCTCTCGTCCCTCTTGGTTATTTCACGTCCATAGCGTGACAGCAGAATTTCATCTCAACCACGCCCCCTGAACCGGGAACAGAGCGTGACGAGCCGTATCTGCCCCTGGGCTGGGGAATTCTGTTGTCACGCCTTGTTCCCGGTTCCTATTCTGAGACAAGGGACGTGAAGTAACGGCAATGGCTGTTTCCCCCTTTCGCTCTAGGAATACTCTGACAACTGAGAAAACCATCTGGAACTCCTGCGCCAGGCCAGGCTGCTTGCCTATCCCTGCAAGAGAAGGCGGCACTTGAAAGGACAGGCGGAGAGCCACTGTCAGGCGTACATAGGTCCATCCTCCTCGGGTCCCGGAGGCGGGGCTGAGCTCTCCTTGCCTGCTCGCCTGCTAGCCCGCAGACTGCTGAGTTCAGGGCGAGGGTGTCTCGCCCACCACCCACGCCGCCACCGCCGCTCACTCGTGGCAAGTGGTGAGGGCTCACCTGGCTCCTCCTGCCAGACTTCCCAAGAGCCCACACACCCGTAGCAGGGATTCGAAATATCAAAAAACGGAAGCCTGACAATTTAAAAAACAGGCTAAACAAACCAGGGAAATCCAGTAGTTGTCACGAAACAAGGACATGAAGTAACAGTTGTCACGAGACAAGTAATCACACCTGTGGGTAAATGAAAACAGGGATTGAACAGGGACAAAACTACGTGACCACGAACAACGCTGTCACGGAAAGAACATAATTGCAGAACGAAGTAGGATGTGAAGTAGCCACCCAAGTGAGGTTTTCTGGAAGCTAAGTTATGGCAACTGGACTTCTTTCAAGATCTCTCAAGAAAAGAAGTCCAGTTGCCATGACTCAGCTTCCAGATATACATTAAGTACGAAACTACCTAAAAATTCATGATTTTTTCATTGTGTACCAAACCCTGCTGTCTAAGGCAAACCGCTCTATCTAATTGAAGGGACAGCCCTGCATCAGAAAGGTTTGCAAAACATCAGATTATATGTCCTGTTTATAGACATTATATCCTTTAGTTGTATGCGAGACATTATTTTGTAGTACAATTCTCATAATTCCCAGCAAGTCCTATTGGCTATGCTGGAAGGTGAGGAAATTGGGAACTGGAGTCCAAAAAGACCCAGCACCTCCGTGTCCCACTTCAGATCTCTCAGAAGGCTTCGCAGGTTTTAGCTCAGTAAGCTTTGCACTGGCTATTATTATCATCACCTCACTGCAGTTGGACAGCTGAAGCTGAGCTTGCCTGAGGCTAGCACAGGATGAGCTGAGCTTTCCTTTTCTTTTCTGACAGTAGGTAATTCATCCTGGGCCTTAACTATATGAGCAGCATTTTATTAGGTGGTGAGTGAAGTCATTTATGGAGAAAAGCTCCTTTTTGAGAAGCACTTGGCGATTCAACATTTCCACAGACTTGATATGCTCTCTCTTGGAACAGGCACTTTCCCAGTGTTTATAAAAGTAAACTAAGCCAGTCTAGCCTACTCTAAACTTCCTGGGCAAATTACGCTTGTTTAGGTTTAATCCTTGATCTCTGTTAATTTCATTATCCTTTTAAGTTTTCTTGCTCTTCTTTCAACAGGGAAACACATGAAAGAAAAAAAATTGTCAGATGCAAGCTGACTTTGAAAACAATGAGGTAAAGCAGTGCACACAGCATTTATTATCTGGGGTGGAACATTCAGCTCTTTGTTTTCTGTAGATCCCATATGATTTACTCAAAACTGATTCAAATGTTCTGATTTTCAATTTATGAAAGCAAAGATGACAGATCATACACTATGACCGTAGCTTATATTTAAAAGATATCTCTGCATCAAGTGTCTCTTTTCTGTGAGTGATACAAGGTAGAGAGAAAGGCATGAAGGAGAGAAAAAATGAGAAATAAATGTAAGCCACAGTTATTGTCTACTTTTGGAGAAGCAGCAGAACAAAATATGGGCTCAGTGAATTTATGCTTTGGGCTACACAATCCAAAATCCCTTTGCTAAGATAACTACTGCCCATGCAGGCTGGCAGCTCTTGGGTGTTCTAGTTCAAAGAAGACTTTTCTTCTTCTGATGTAAATATACTTAAAAACTGTGTGCCATCAAACTCCATTCCAATTTATGGTGAAGCTTTCCAGGGTTTTCTAAGTATAGAGTACTCATATGTAATTTACCACTCCTTCCTCCTGTCAGGGTGCTCTGCAACTGTGCAATTTGCCCCGGCTGTACGGTCCCGTTGGCTCTTTCATGAGAGGCACAGTGAGGAACTGAACTCCTAACGTTTGGCTCAGGAGCCAGGTTCCTAACCCACTGAACTATCCTGCCAACTGTAAATACAGTCACACATACTCATAAGAACATAAGAAGAGCCCTGCTGGATCAGCCTGAACAGCCCACTCCAGCATCCTGTTTCATACACTGGACAACTGGACAGACAAACACACACATCTTTGATGGGGCTTAAAGGGAACAGATCTTTTAACTTTCATTGGATGCCCCAATGGAAAAAGATAGGCCAGTAGTCAGGCCCTTCAGCTATCCACTTTTCTCCCATCTTACTCAACCATACTATTACATCCTCCATGCCAAAGTAATATTTTTAAACAAGTTCCCATAGCATGGTAGCAGCTCTCACTATGGCCTTCTTTGGGATCCTAAAGGTGAGCGACCTAGTTATGGGTTCTGACAGTAACAACTCCAGGTGAACACTGGTGGCTGGGGATGTTACTATTGCAAGGGATGAGGTTCAAGTGGTGATAAGATGGTCCAAGACCAACCAGAGAAAGAGAGAGGTACACATAGAAGCCCCAACCAGTCTGCAACCCCAGATCCCTGCCCCGTAAAAGCTTTGGAGAAATGCTTGTCCCGTACATGCTACAGGGGCTCTTTGTTCATCTGCACTGCAAGTGATTCCAATGTGTTTGGGGTTCTTTGGTTGAGGTTAAGTTAAATCCACGTGAACATGAGGTTCACTCTTTCAGAATCTGTGCAGCAACATCAGCTGCCCAGATGGGCTTCCAGCCTCCATGCATAATGGTTAGGATCATACACTGTGTGACTCTAACCACCTCTACACTTAGATCCTACATTCAGAAGGAGGTGGTAGCTCACAATGAGTTTATACTCCTCTTTCAGTTTACACTCCTGAATGGTTGGTGTGGGTATGAGGGCCCAGCCATGTGCCTTGGGCTCAAAGATATGTTACAGTATCTGCAGGGGCGACTTTCCCATAGGCCTTTGTGGTTCAATGAACCAGGGCGCCTGAACCCCAAGGGCGCCTGAACCCCCAAACCCCAAAACTCTTAGATTCCCCTGCCAGGGAATCCCCGCCTATCCTCGCCCCCATGTTCTTGATATACAGTAAACACGACGCGACGCACACATGCAGTCCGTGGACACCTCAATCCAGCAACCACATTATGTATTTTTATTCTGACATAGGCGCTCCCCCTCTTTCTTAAACATTGCACTGAAGCCCCACCTCTTTTCTTCTTCCGCCCCAGAAGCCCTTCCTTCTTGGCTTGCACTTCCGGGTCACCGGCTGAAGGCGGCCCAGTCAGAAGAGGCGACGGACTTGGAGGAAGAGGAAGGCGTGCTCGTCCTGAAGGCGGCAAACTTCGAGCAGGCGCTGGAGAAGTTCCCCCACCTCCTGGTGGAGTTCTGTGAGTTCGGGCGGGAGAGGAGGAGGAGGAGGAGGAGGAGGCGGGGTGGGTGGGTGGGTGGGAGTACGGGCCGAGGTTTCTCCCCCGCCCGAGGCCTCGGAGGCGGAAGGCAGCGCCTTCTTAAGCGGGGGTGGGCGGTGGGTCTGGAAGGCGAGGCCGCCGTGGCCCCGAGGGTGGGCCCCCCTTCCCCTCCCCTCCCCTCCCCCTCCCCCTCATGCGGGTCACAGACTCCTCTCCATTCCTGGCCTAAAGAGGGGGGGGCACGAGAGAAGAGGCCGGGCGGGCTTTTGAGGGGATGTGGGGGTGGGGTGGGGCTTCCTCCGTGCCTGGAGTGCCTTTCTCTCCCCCCCCGCCCTTCGCTGCAGCTCCTTCGGGGCTGGACGGAGGGGCTGGGATGGGCGCGGTGCGTTCAGGGTTATGAACCCACCACGCCTCTTCCACGGGTGGAAGGAGAGCGCTGTGGCTCCAAACGCTGGGCGCCCTTGCAGGTGTACCAGGGAGGGCCGTGCCAGATCAAGTAGGAGTAGAGGAAACACAGGACACGCCCGAGGTCCAGCTTTGGGTGTGGTGGCTGAGGGTGGTGGCACTGAAAGACTCCTGTGGCTCAATTTGTAAGAGAACTGTAGGAAATGTATATGTTTTTAATTTATTTCATGTACCTACACTTCATTAGCTGCAGGGCTACTCAGGGTCCTGAAAAGGGAAAGTTGTCATGGGATTTAATTGGGCCGGTGGAGCTTGTCCCTGCTAAGTGGGCCTTCTTCCTCGCTGTCTCTTCTGGAGCCCCCATAATACCTGTCAAGATTGTTTCCTATTCTTGGGTCAAGAATAGTCTTGGGGGGGGAAATAAATGTTGATTATGTATGTGTAGGGCTAGGGTCTTTGTGGCAATTTCTTAGCAGCTTGAGCTTTTGCACTTGCAGTTCTTTACTTTGATAACAAAAAGGGGCAAGGTGGGGCTCTTTTTTGGCTGCTTCCGAGTTCTTGCAATATTTAAAATCATTTATCAAGCTCTTTTGCTCTGAAGTCTTAGAAGCTGCTACCTCAGAAAAAGTTGTTTTTTGTTCCTTCAAATCATCTAAAATAACTTCTGGCACTTTTGTTGCCTCTTTTTATTGCATTGTTATGCTATGAGACACATGTAATAAACTGGCCAAAGTATAAGATACATAGTATGTTCTCTTACTATAGTAGACTATTAAAGCAAAAGAAAAGAAAAGTGTTCTGCTTATATACCACCCCATATCACTTCAAGTAGCCTCTGGGTGGTTCACAGGTTTTTTTAAAATTACAGTGTGGAGGCTACACATTGCCCCCTCCCCCGCCGGAAGCTGGGTACTCATTTTACCGACCTTGGAAGGCTGAGTCAACCATGAGCCTGCTACCTGCAGTGAAGCTGTTTAACCACTGTGCCACAAGGCTATTTAAGATTGCTAGGGAGGGATCTGTATGGAATATTTCATGGTATATCTCTAATGTAGTAGAATGTCTTAAAGAACAACAAAGGAGACTGCATGATTATGGCTTTGATACCAAGTGCACACAATGACAGCTTTGCATTTTTACAAAATATAGACAAATGGAAAAAATTAGAGGCAGGCCAGAAAAGAGCAGTGTGTCTGAAATTGCAACAGAAACTGACTTCTGAAAGTAGAGCTGCTGATATAGATGGAGAAGATCTATTTCATGAGCTAGAACTCTTACCAATTGTTTTCAATAGTGACACAACTCCACTGGATGTTTTCAATTATATATACTCAAATAATTTGACATCAGTATTTCCGAACTTGTCCATATCACTACGTATATATTTAACAGTACCAGTGACTGTTGCAGAAGGTGAAAGATCATTTTCAAAATTAAAATTAATAAAAAATTATTTAAGATCAACTATGTCTCAAGAAAGATTGTCAAACCTTGCCATGATCAGTATTGAAAAAGAAGTAGCAATAGATACCAGTGACCTTATAAAGGATTTTGCTCATAGAAAGGCTCGAAAAGTAGATTTTTTGGGACATTCGCAAACAAGCAAAAACAAAACAATGTCGTGGTGTTGTATACTTAATAAGTGCATTGTTAATAAATGAGCAACCTGAAAAGTTTCCTGTTTTCTTTATAATATTTAAGTGTCGCGTTAGCTCCCTTAAAAAAGGAAGGTAGACAGCTCTGTGAAACGGGGGGGGGGGGGGCAGAGGGATCTTCGAACCACGGCTCCACATATCCTTAAGACGGCCTTGAGTATCTGGATGTGCAGGGGTGTAATGCATTGGGAAACCTTGCTACCTATGCTTCAAAAAAGGCATAGACCAGGCCTGCCCAACACGTCAACCGTGGGCGACCAGTCGCCCGCAGCGCCTTCAGAGGTCGCCCACCACGTCTGTGTTGGGGGGGATCCCCCCCCTCACACACCGGCAAAGCGCCTGGGAGCCTGGGCCAGCGCTGGGCTTGCTCGCTTTCTCAAGTGGCAACGGTGGCTCCAGCAGCAGGGGCGGGCCCAGACTGGCCTGCTGGGCCCGTTTGGGTTTTCCAGTGGTGTCCGGTGCAGTTCCTGGCCATGTGCGTGGTGGCCACAGAGGTGGGCCCAGGCCCGCTTTCCAGAAATACCGAACGGACCCAGCAAGCCGAGTTGGGCCCACCTCCATGGCCGCGCATGTACCGTTGAAACCATCACTGGAGAAAATGAACGAGCCCAGCAGTCTGGCCTAGGCCTGTCACCACCGCTGGAGCCGCCGGCCAATGCCAACGCCATTCCCCCACCGATGCTGACGCCCCCAACATTACCCCCACCACCCCGCCCCGCCGCCATATCGCCCCACTGCCCCACCGCCCCTGCCACCACCCTGCCCCGCCCCTGCCATTGCTGCTGCTGTCCCTGCCACCGCCCCCACCGCCACCCCTGCCTGCACACCCACTGCCTACATCGCCCCCACGTTTCTTCCGCCGCTCCCCGCTGCTGCCACTCCCACTCCCAGACCCCGCCACCACCATCCCTCCGCCCCATCCCCCGCCACCAACATAATTCCCACTGTCCCTGCCACCCCACCCCCAATGCTACCACTACTGTCAGTGCTGCTGCCCCACCGCTGTCACTGCCACCACCTTTGCCCCCGCCCCCAACATCGCCCCCACCGTCCCTGCCCCCACGCCCACGCTGCTTCCCATGCTGCCGCCGCCCCCACCCCCACCCCCTGGACACCAACATTACCCCATCGCCATGACCACAAGTTGACCGCAGGGGGGACTTCGGGAGTGGCAGGTAGGCCATGGGCTGTTCAAAGCTGGACAGCCCTGGCATAGACCAACCAAGGTCCTGATGTACTGTTCCTACAACTGGGAGAAAATGACATGGGAGAAAAGAAGGAACTAGACATCTTTCGGGCAGCAAAAAGAGATCTGCCTAAGACATAAACAATGTTCCGAGGGACTTCTATTTGGTGATTGGACTGGTTAGAAAGAGTACAAAAGACCCAGCAGAAGTTGAAATTGTGAGGATGACAATTATGAACAAGCTGAGTAAAGCAGGGCTGAACCTTAGTGGGATGGTGGTGGCTCATCCTTCTTTCTCATTTTGTTGGCTTGCATTGCATTGGTCAGAAAGTGAGTACAGTAATACCTCAGTTTACAAGTGCCCTGGTCTATGAGCATTTCACAAGATGAGAAAAATTCCAGAACATTTTTGTTCAAGTTAACAAGCTTGATCATTTCGCTGCTACCCCCTCCTCTCCCCCACCATGGCTGTTGCCGTCAGCCATGGTGGTGGGGGGCGGGCAACAGTGGCAGGCATGGTGGTGCGGATGAGGGGGTGTGCAGCAAGGTGCAGGTGATGGCAGTGGCTACGGTGGAAAGGTGTGGGCAGTGGCCACGGCAGTGAGGTGGTGTGCAGGGGTACAGGGATTAGGGTGAAGGCAGCTGCAGCGAGAGACCCAAGAACGAGTAAGATAAGTTTTCATTATTTCTTATGGGGAGTTTTTTTTAATTTACAAATATTTTATACGCATGTTTCTGGAACAAATTGTGCTCATAAACCAAGGTACTATTGTATTTGTCAGACTGGGGGCATGGCATGTAGATGCATGATATATGAGGGGGTCTGTGGGATTGATTGCTAGTGAAGTAATTTGGGTGAAAGGTGGCGAGCAGCAATCCTTTAGCCTGTATGGTGGTTGGAAGCATGAGGATAGATCAGGTCAGATGAGGGTAAAGTTGAATAGGCGCTTGAAACCTCCCTGGACCAGGCATGTCCAAAGTCAGGCCCGGGGGCCAAATGCGGCCCATTTTCAAATTTCGAGTGGCCCACAGCCTCTTCTTGCAGATTTAGCCTGCCATGATTCCCTGCCAGCTGGCCCCTTCCCATATTAGATGGAGACGTCAGCTTGCAGTTTTATGGTTTGCCTGCCCTCCCTGCCTCTGTCCGTTCCCCCCAGCCACCTGCCCAGCCTACCTGCCCCAGGTCCCGTTGCTGCAGTGTCTTCCCCGCTTCCTTGCCTGTCCTAATGCGGCTGAATGGTTAGCCCCCATACATTTTCACCTCACCAAATCGGGCCCTCCTTGCAAAAGGTTTGGACAGAGGCACAGAGGCATTGGAAAGTTATTGGCTTGGGGAACCATAAACTCTCTAGTCTTGGTGAAGCAAAAAGCCCCCATCTCTCATCCTCACCTCACTCAACTATCCAGCCTGCATGTACGAAGTCATGTTGCAAATTACAGAAGAAAATATGGCTTTTGGCAAAGAAATAGTAATAGTGCACACAAGTCGATGCAATCAGTTGGGTAATTCAGTTATAGTGTTTTCATCAAAGGACCATTATTTACATGTCTCATATGCATTCATTCACTCTTTAAATAAAAACACCAGTAACAAGCATCATTGGCAGTACTATAAAAATGAGATACAAGTAAAGCAATTTAGGTATTTCCCTCTCCCATGAAAAATAACCCAATACACCCATTCTTTAGTCTGTGATTAAAATGATGAGAGAGAGCCATGCAGAAACGGGTCCCCCATCCCCCCCCCAAGGCCTGTGATCAAAGAGAGCCTTGGTATATCATGGTATTTAGTGAAAACCCAGGCACAGAAATTGAGGCATTCTATGTTCCAGTTTATTTATGGTTTGTGCCAGTGAGCAGAGAGTATATTTTGGGGCCTAGAGAGAAATGGCAGAGGAGACCAAAACCAAAGTATGTAAATGTAATACTCCATTTGGAAGCAAAGCTCTGTCGAATCATTTATTCCACAGTGCTTGACAATCAGGCAGGTTAACTTCTCTCCGATAATTTTCCTCTTTTCCTCGTTTCCTTTCCTTTCCTTTTCACTGAACAAAAATAGAATAAAAATAAAAAATAAAAATAAATTGCTCATCCATGAGTAATATCTATTCTTTCATCTTGCCTATGGATTTGACCCAGGTAAGCCACGACATCTCCAAGCCATAACACCTGCAAAACATGTGAATCACAAATCATGGAGATGTTTCTCAGTTAGTTCCTTGCAGCAGAGAAAGTTTGTGGGATTTGTGACTGGGCCAGTGAACACATGTGCGTTCTGTGTACTCATACTAAAATCGTTCTTAGATGAAACACAGCATATGTGGCTCTTCAGATGTCATTGGACTATTACTCCTAGGCCACAGCAAAAGATGAGGGATGGAAGGAGTTATAGTCCAGTATCTGAAAAGGCAGGTGTTTCCACTTATTTTTAGAAGGGAGTGAAACATTTTTTAGGCCGGCATATAATATTAAATTGTCTTTGCTGTGCTGTTTTGAATCTCTTATCTTTTGCATAACTTTAATGGGTTTTTTTTAAATGTTGGGGCTGGTTTATGTGTTTTTGTTATTTTTTAGCTACTGTAAATGGTATGTTGTTTCTATTTTTCTACATGTTTGTAAGATAACCTAAGGGCTAGTTTTTAATTTGAAAGGGAGGATATAAATGTAATGAATAAAAAATAAATACATGTTCTCCATCCGTGTGACAAATAATCTGCTGGGGGAAAAACTAACTAAAGAGCCTCATGCTGCAAAAGTTAAACTGCTGCACTGCAGCCAAAATTGTGCTCACGACCCAGGATTCAATTCCAGGTAGCTGGCTCAAGGTTCACTTAGCTTTCTATCCTTCCTAGGTTAGTAAAATGAATACCCAGCTTGCTGGCGGAGGGGGCACATGGGAATAATGGGTAGCCTGCAGAATTAAATTGTAAACCTCCCAGAGAAGGCTCTAAGCACTAAGAGGCAGTATTTTACTAATACAGTACTCCCCCGTTTATCACAGGGGGTTAGGTTTCTGACCCCACCCAAGGTAAAGGAAAATCCGCAATATGTAGACGCTTTTATCTGCATGTTAGGCCAGGACCGCCAGGCCTGTGTGGGGCCTCCTGTACTCATCCCAGACCTGGTGCTGCCTGGAACAGGCCTCTGGCACTCTTCCTGGGCCTGTACAGGCCCCAGAAGTGACTTCCAGTGGACCGGAAGTGACTTCCATGACCTGGGCTGGGCCTTGGAGCTTGTACAGGGCCCAGAAGTAACTTCCAGTGGACTGGAAGTGACTTCCATGGCCTGCGCTGGGCCTTTGGAGCTTGTACAGGCCCAGAAGTGACTTCCAGTGGAGAGGAAGTGACTTCCATGGCCTGCGCTGGCTGGGCCTTTGGAGCTTGTACAGGGCCCAGAAGTGACTTCCAGTGGACCAGAAGTGACTTCCATGGCCTGCGCTGGGCCTTTGGAGCTTGTACAGGGCCCAGAAGTGACTTCCAGTGGAGAGGAAGTGACTTCCATGGCCTGCGCTGGGCCTTTAGAGTCTGTACAGGGCCCAGAAGTGGCTTCTGGTGGACAGAAGTGACTTCCAGTGGACTGGAAATGATTTCCAGGCCATGTGTTTGGCCTGTGGTGGGCCTCTGGAGCACTGCCTGCCCACTGCCCTGCCGCCTGCTTGCGCCTACGGTCCTGGTAAATCCATGATATATCGGGACCACAATATATGAAGTGTGATGTGGCAGGGGACATCTCTACTTCAGCCATACCATCTCTTCTCTACCAGCCATACCTTACTTCAACTATACCATCTCTTTTCTACCAATCAGGAGTACTACATTAAGTGAAGATTTTAAGTTGATTATTTAAGTTGAAATCACTTAATTAGGTAGCTAATGGATTGCTACTATGAAATTATTTTAAAAGGCCATAAGACACTACATAAATTATGCATGAAAAGTGATATGTGATACCTACAAATGTATTTTAGGGCTTTAGATGCCCAAGGTCTTCCAGCTGGCAATCCCAGCATTCATGATACAGAAAAAAACAGTTTGGATTTTTTACAGTGCATAAGAAAGGAGAGGTACGTTAGGCTTGAACTATGAAGTCATTACTTTCAAAGCTATACAGACCCTCATAGAAAGCAAGAACACACTGTACTTTTAGCTTTGCACTAGTTTTTCCTGCCTCACTACTTGGATTTTTTTAAAGCTTCAAGTCTACATTTTGTTCCTCCATATATGGAAATATGACTAAGAGCAGGAGGTATGAACAAGACAAAAAAACTAAATACATTGCTCCACTGGCTAATTTAAAACATTCAAATATGGTACACATTTAAGCCCAAGTTAATGTAAACACAAAGCCTTGACCTGCAAAGAGTGGAGAAGAGGCACAAGCTCAGACTCCTTTATTTTTCCCAAAAGGCACCTCATTAACGTATAGAAAGACAAATATTTAAGAGAGGATGTCCCTCATTCCATTCTGCCCTCAGTATTATAAACACCATGCCAGAGAACAGTACATTAGAGCTAGGCAGCCCTTCTTTACAGACGGGACCATACCAAATCCTGATCAAATCTATGGAGAAACATAAGTATTAGCAGCAATTTAACTGCATACATCAAATTTAACTGCATACATATTTTGCATGGAGATTCTTTTTACAGAAGATAGTTTAACAAAAAAATAGGTTTAACAAAACAAATATGTTGGATTACAGCTCCCAGAATCCCCTCGGTAGCATGGAGATATATATCCAAAGAGTTATATTTCTGGGTTCTGTTACATAAGCAAAATTTATTTGAGTACATGAAGTGTCCAAATACTGAGTCAAATCACTGATGGGTTAATCCTGGCATTGTTTGCTCTGACTGACAGAGATGCTTTTAAGGCAGAAATGTTGAGAACTGAACATGGGACCTTTATTGTTTATTTATTTAAAATATTTTTATCCCATCTTTCTTCTTAGAAAAGACCCAAGGTGGTCTTCTGAATCTAACACATAGGTTACATTTTGGCTCCTCCTATGAAGAAGTACAATCAATCATGATCTAAGATCAGACCAATGTGCAGTTATCATTTTTATGGTTTTTATGGCACCTTATAAACAACTTCTAGAAGTACGTTTCTCCTCACACATTAACTGTATGGCTCAGCTTTTTGGTTGGGTTCCTGAAGCCTTGCTAATTTGACTGGTGCAGTTTGTACAAATAAAGAAAGAACATTGTGCCTTGCATTTGTGTCAGAAACACCTATCTATGTTTTGGTTTGCAGGTGACAATGAGTTCCCATAGCTCTGTGGTTTTCATACATGCCTGTTTTTTTCTGATAGCAAAGTGAAAATTAGAGCTGGAAAGTTAATCTGTCTGAATAAACAAACTCCCATGGCCCTCACACTTCAACCTAGTTCATGTTCTTGTTGTGTCTTCTTTTGCTTCCACAACTGCTGTAGTTATTTGCTTTCAGGCAAGACAAACACATCATCCTTTTTCAAAAATTATGCTGTTGTAGATTTTATAGCAACTGTGTTTTTCACTACCAACACCACCCTTCTGTATATATAACATCCAGTTTTGGCTTCTGTTCCTAACTTTCCTATAAAGTTCTAAATTGTATCATTTTGTGCTGCTTAGGAATCACATAGAGTAGCACTATCATTCAGCGGCCAAGGAAATTCAAACCTTGAGCCGCTGTACAAATGTTAGGTCTTCAATAAATCTAAAGAACGGCGTTTTGGTTTGGTATATCATGTATGAGGCGAGGATCCAGTAGGGTCGTTCTACCGACAACCCAATTTCCATCCATTAAAACAGGGGAGGGACAAGGCTCCCTTTCTTCAACAGTTGCTGTGCCCTCAGAATCTTCTCTGGACAGCAGAAAAATCTTGTAGAGGAGGTTTGTAAGCATTGTAGGAAATTGTAGGAGGAATGGAAAGGAAAGAACATCTGTCTGCACTAGTGGTTAACCCTCAGAGTTATGTTAAATTTAGATAGAGGACTCAAAACAACTGCATAATAAATAGTAACTTTGTGCTCTCAAGTCAATTCTGACCTATGGTGGCCCTTTCCAGGGTTTTCTAGGTACTGAGTACTCGGATATGGTTTACAATTCCCTTTTTCTGGGAACAATTAAGGACCGTGTAGCTTGCCCAGAGGTAGCACAGATTGGTCTTCTCTCAGGTGGTAGAGTGGGGAATCAAACTCTCAACCTCTAGCTTCACAGTCAGATGCTTAGCTCACTGAACAATCCAGCCAGGAAAGAGACCCATAGCAGATTTGGCACTCCCTTGTTGGTCAAGCTAGGGTCATGTGTGATTGATATCTATATGGAGAATGGAGATGAATATCTGAGTCTGAGCAAACAAGAACAATACTGATTCCATCAGGCATGTCCAAACTTTGGCTCTCCAGATGTTTTGGACCACAACTCCCACAGTCCTTTGCCATTGGCAATCTAAGCTTAGAATTCTGGGAGTTGTGGTCCAAAACATCAAGAGGTCCGAAGTTTGGACATGCCTGGTCAATGCTGAGCTCATCTGCTTGGGGAAAAGATGATAGAGATGGAATGTGCACTTGGGCCATGGAGGCTTGTACTGCTCCAGAAATTACCTAATGGCTTCCCAGCACCAAATATAGTGCACCCTCCAAATATCAGGGCCCCAAATCAGTCCTAGTTGCTCTGTACCAGTTACGGATCTAACTGCTGAGGAGGCAGCCATTACTGTAATGGTGGCCTTGCACTGGCCCTCCATCAAGCACCCTCACCCCCCAAAATTTCTGCCATACTCTGTGGTTTCCAAGGTGCCTGAACTTGCTTAGTCCAAGTAAAGAGCAAAAGCTGGAGGCTTATCAAGCTTTTTATGTGGTGTTGTTATATTGTCTTCAGTCTGGTGGGTTAAACATTTATTCATTCAAATATTTCTTATTTATTATATGTATACCCTACCTTTCTGCTCTGAAATAATGTGCAAATGGCTAACATCATTAAAACAGATTATAAATGAATCAGAAACTGGTGAAAAAGAAATTAAAAACAGATTAGGTAATGAAACCATTACAATCGATGTAATTAAAGCAATTAGAATCATCATCATAATCAATAACATTGTTTAAAATGCCAGTTTGAAGAGATGTGTCTCCACATCCTTCCTTAAATGAGTAAGAGTAGAAAACTGAGCACGGCTCTGGCAGCAGTCCTACAGGATGCCATGTCCCGCGTGCCCTGGAAGGGGGTGTCCTATTCTCCAGAGGATGAAACTCTTAGGAGTCTATAGGTAGTCCTTTTGATCCAACCCCCTTGCTCTTTAGGGATCTAAAGGTGGAATCTGGTATCTTGAATTCGCCAGAGAACAATGGGCAACCTGTGCTTAGTCCTTCAGGATAGACATGATCTCAACAACATACACAAGTGAGCAGCCAATATGTTTCTTGTTGTACCAATGGACACTCTCAGAGACTCGACAAAGGACACAGCACTAAAGAGAGCACATTCCAAAGTTGGGCAGCAAGACAACAAAAACCACATAAAGTTATTATGATAGCTAGAATGCAATGTAACCAAGGCAAGCATGACTACTGCCAAGTCAGGTCTAATCAGAAAAGGTCATAGGGGGCATACTAACAGTGCAAAGCCATTTATTATTGCTACTGCCACCTGGGAGTCCAGGAACAGTGATCAGTCAAGGTAAACTGTAACATGATTTTCCAGGGGCCTCACAACCCTGTCCAAAGCAAGCCTTTCTAATGACCAGCAACATCTGGTCTCAAAGCTTCAGTTCATCTTTCTCATCCTCATCTAGACCGTTTCTGCACCCAGGCCATGTTCAAGACTATTGCCTGCTTCCTTAGGAGTGAGGGAGATGGATGTCATGATACTTGTGACACTTCTCTCCAAAGTTTTAGCAGTTCTTTCAGCAGATTTCATATAACGATTGGACAGGATCAAGGACAGCCAAAGGTCACACATAGCGTGGAACAAATATCCCCCATCACTAGCTTCTGGATGTAAACCAACAGGAAGAATCAGAACCACTGAAATACACCCTCAATCCAGGTAGGTGGAAAAGAAGGAGATTTTGGTTGGTTATATCAACAGAGAGATTTATTCTACATTGATTAAGTTGTGGGCATGATTAGAGCGCCCTTTGCTGCTGTATAGATTTTTATAACACACACACACACACACACACACACACACACACACACACACACACACACACACACACACACACATCAAATTTGTCCCACGTTGTTCTCCACAGCTCCTCTCAGCTTCCACCACTTCTGTATCAGATCTCCATTAAACCAGGACCCTGGTCTGGCTCTACCAGTGGGCAGGGGGTGCTTAGGAAGGACAATGGCGACAGCTATATCTATTTCAGTGCTGCACAAATCAGTCAAAGCTGCAGCTTCAGCAATGATGCTAAAAACAAAACAAAGCAAAATTGCAGGAAGGTTCCCAAAGGCATACAGATAAACTGTTGATACAGTCCATCTTAACAACAATCTTGATCCCTTAACAACAGAGGTGGGAAACCTTCAGCCCTCCAGATGTTTTGCACTGCAACTCCCAGAATTCCCAGCCTATACTGTCAATGATAAAGGATTGTGGGAGTTGTGGTCCAAAACAACTGGAGGACCAAAAATTCCCCACCCCTGCTTTACAGCAATGGGGCCACACATAACCCTTCCACTTTCAGACTCACAGTACACTAGGAACAGAGCATTGAATTGAGAATATGCCCTGTCACTAACTTTGGGTTAGATATTAATTGTTGACATGAAGTCTTGAGATATTTTGGACTGAGTAACTTTGGGATGAATGTTGAAACTGCCCTGAACCCACTAGTCTGTGGTAGTCCAATGTCTCATGAAAGGAGACTTGAGCAGCAGGATGGATGGCATGCCAACAGAACCCCTATCCTCTCTCAGCTGCCCACCCGCAGCAGCATAAATCGAAATCAGAATCAGACTGCTTGATTTGGGATACTGAATCACTTTTCCACATATCAAGGTGGAATTTTTAACAACAATAGTAAGGATATAATAAAAAAACCTACCAAAAGAAAGACAATAGTCCCAAATTGGCCAGGAACGGG
This sequence comes from Phrynocephalus guinanensis, assembly GCA_037367245.1. NCBI lineage: Eukaryota > Metazoa > Chordata > Lepidosauria > Squamata > Agamidae > Phrynocephalus > Phrynocephalus guinanensis. The sequence continues at coordinate 85,872,266 of CM074738.1, forward strand.
GACTAAATCTTGCAAAATCCAACATCCAAATTGAAAAATGGGAAGGCTCCCAGTCAAGGGACAGAGAACAAGGATAAAGGTGTATGGCATTATTCGGTCCATATTAAGTGTACCGTAAGAGGATTCTTCTCTTTGCAGACAAAACAATGGTGATGTCAAGTGAAAGAGCTTGCAACATGGATTTTTTAAATGCATGGTGGCTCAATGGGCTAGAGTGCTGTAAACTGCCGGCTGCAAAGTTGGCAGTTCGGTGGTTCGAATCCCGAGTGCCATGCAGCGGAATGAGCTCCCCGTTGTGAACCCCAGCTCCTGCCAACGTAGCACTTCGCAAGCATGTAAATGCAAGCAGATAAACGGGTACCACTGTAAAATGCGAGAAGATAAACAGTGTTCTGTGCGAAGAAATGTGTTCAACCATGCCGGCCACCTGACCACAGACTTGCACAACACTGGCTCTTTGGCTTGGAAATTGAGATGAGCGCCACCCCTAGAATCAGGCATGACTAGTACACATGTGTGGGGGGAACCTTTACCTTTACCTTTTTTCAGTTTTGATGCTTGAGGAACTGCTTGTCAGCTGAATGTGGGAGGGTAGCCCCCCTATGGTCTTCTACACCCTCTCAAAATGTACTCTGGAGGATTGAGGAATCCTCCTGAGAAGATTTTCAGAAGACATGTGGTGTTCAGTAAGAGAAGAAGATAGAAGTCTCATGGCAAGAGCAGCCTTCCACCGGATAATTTTTTAGAAAACCAACTTAATGTCAAGATATGTAAAAGTTGATAAAATATATGTTATGTATATTTAACAGATAGTGGAAAGAGAGTTGTAAAATGGAGGCAGTTAGATTCTGCAGACTCATGATGTTAATTCACAAGTGTAAGAGATAAGTAATCACAGGCATGTTATGTGATGAAGCACAGGTGAAAGAATTTATAGCATCATGATTGTATCAGATTGCATCAGATTGTAATTAGTGATGACTCACATCTGATGGGTACTGAACTGTATAAAAAGCACTAGTTTTCCATTTGTTAGGTGGGTCTGTTATGGTGAGAACAGAACCCCACACTCTGTTTGTCTGTTGTAAATATTGCTTGGTTGTTATGCTGTATATATTTTTGATGTATATATGAATATATGAGTTTTTACTCTACCCATTGTCATTGTCTCTTCATAACCTAACTCTGCAATACTTTATATCAATACTGACATTTTATCTGCACGCTACTGCTGCACTGCTCTGTGTCAAGCACAAGTAAATATTATATTTGTTGGTTAAATCCTGATAGGGTTATGGGCCCAGCTGGGTCAGCTGCCTGATGGGTTTTGTTGTACCTGTATAGATAAAGTGTGTGCTGTATAAAGTTGTGTTTTTGCAGAGAAAAAAGGTTTAGAGTTGGAACGGAGACAAAGAGGAGCTGCAAAGGATTTTTCTCTCTGAGGCTTGGAAGCGAACAGAGGAGATAAGCAGCTGATAAGGGCAAGCCACGGAAAACAGTGTGTTGTGAATAAAGCGGAGGAGGCTGAAGAAATATTTGCTGAAGCTGAAACAAGTGTTGCCATAACGGCGGAGTCAAGCCGGCACTATCAGCGAAGATGGCAAGTATTAACTTATCTTCAATGCCTCTAATTAAGCTGTCTGACAATAATTACCTGAACTGGTGTCTGCTTATGAAGCATTTTTTGATTTTCCATGAGCTGTATCAGTATGTAGAACAAGAGCTGGAAGAAGATTCAGATGAGCAATGTATCAAAGAGGATGCAAAAGCCTTGGCGATTTTAATGTTATCCTTGGAGGAGTCACAGTTTGTTTATGTAAAAGAAGCTAAAACGGCATGTGAAGCGTGGTTAGCTTTGAGAACTGCTCACATCAAGGACTCAGCTGGAAGTAAGATATCACTAATGAAGCAGCTTTTCCGGACAAGGCAAAGCCCAGGTGAAACTATTTCTGATCATGTAAGGAAAGTAAATAATATTTTTCAGCAGTTGTCTGAAGTGGGCATTCAACATGATGAGGAGTATAAATGTCTTGTGATATTGTCAAACCAGTTTGTTGACTATTTGGAGAAAAAAGGGGTGAAACACAGATTGACTAACCCTGCAGCTTCTGCTGAATATGGTCTAGCTGAAAGGAAGAATGGGATTCTTCAAAACATAATGAATGCAATGTTGACTGATGCAAAACTTCCCAGAGGTTATTGGGCTGAAGCGATGAAGTATGCAAATTATGTGTCTAATAGAGTATGGAGTTCAGCTGTTAATGAAGTTCCTTATACTCTGCTACATGGTAAGAAACCTACAAATATCTTCGTTTATTTGGCTCTGAAGCCTGGGTATTGGTTCCAAAGAAATATAGACACAATAATAGCCCAAAGTCAAGGAAACTTATGTTTATTGGTTTTCAACCTGCTGCAAAATCCTGGCGTTTTTGCGATAATCATGGAAAAGTTTATATTAGCAGATCTGCAACGTTTTGTGAACAAAGAAACTGGGAAGATCTACATGCAAACAATGAAGTGTTTTTGCCAAGCATTTGTCCCCACACTGAGTCTGCTGAGGAAGATTCCAGTGATGGAGGGGAGTCGACATCATTGCATGATGGAAAGGTTGATGAGGAGCCAGTGTTGCTCAGAAAGTCTACAAGATCCAATTTTGGAGTGCCACCTGAAAGGTTTGTTGTTAAGTTAGTATCCCATGAGCCACAGTGTTATGAAGATGTACTGCAAATGCCTGGAGAAGAAAGGAAGCAGTGGATGATGGCCATGGAAAAAGAGTATGAATCTCTGAAGGAACATATCAGGTATTTACTCCAGTGATGTTACCAGAAGGACAAAAACCTGTTGGATGCAGGTGGATATATAAAATTAAGAAGTCAAGTGACAATAATATAACCTGCAAAGCAAGGCTTGTGGCACAAGGGTTCTCACAAGAGAAATATGTGAATTTCACAGATGTTTATTCCCCTACAGTGAAGGCTGAAACATTTAGAATGGTCTTGGCAATTGCAGCGTCAAGAAAATGTCAAGTGTATCATTTTGATGTGGAGACAGCATATTTGAATGCAAGTTTAAAGGAAGAGGTCTACATGAAACAAGTCCCTGGATATGAACTTAAAAATCCACAACTTGTTCTGAAGTTGAACAAAGCCTTGTATGGTCTCCGGCAATCAGGACTGGCATGGAATAGACATTTGCATGAGAAATTGACTAAAATAGGTTTTTCTCAAAGTAGGGCAGATCCTTGCTTGTGTACAAAGGGTTTTTTGATATTGATTGTGTTTGTTGATGATTTATGTTTAATGGTGCCTGATATCTCACATGTGAAGTGGTTTATGTCTTCATTAGGCAAAGAAGTAAAAATGAAGCATCTTGGTGAGATACAACATTATTTAGGGGTTGATGTCACAACTGATCCTGAAGGTAATTTCTATCTGTGTCAAAGTGACAAGATAGAACAGCTATTACAGAAGTGTAAGATGGGAGACTGCAATATAGTCTCGACACCCATGGAGGTGGGGTTCAACAGAGATCCTGATGATGGGGATTTTGGAAATGTTGAACTATACCAATCTGTATTGGGATCACTAATGTATTTGTGTTCATGGTCTAAGCCTGATATTGCAGCAACTATCAACATATTGTCTCAACATGCTGCAAAGCCATTGATGAAGCATTGGAAAGGTATAAAGCGTGTTTTGAGATACCTTAAAGGAACAATGCATGAAAAGTTGAAAATATTCAAGTGTGATAATCTTGATTTAATTAGCTATGCAGATGCTGACTGGGGTTCAAGTCCAGAAAGGAGGTCATTGTCTGGATATGCCATTTTCTTAGGTAACTCACTAATTGTATGGAAATCCCGAAGACAAAGGTACATTTCATGCTCTACTACGGAGGCTGAGTATGGGGCTGTGAGTGACTTGTGTTGTGAGTTAACCTGGGTGGTGCAGTTGTTAAAGGATGTAAATGTAAATGTTAAACTACAAGTCAAAGTGTATAATGATTATTTTTAGTGTATCCAATTAACACAGAATCAGAAGGTCGGATCCAGAAGCAAGCACATTGGTATCCGTTACCAGAATGTGAAGGACTGCATAGAACAACATTTGATTGTATTAGAATATTGTACTAGTGTTGACAATTATGCAGATATATTTACAAAGCCTTTATGTAAAGAAAAACATGTATGTTTTAAGAAAAGGCTTGGAGTTGAAATGTGTTAAATATAGGAGGGGTGTCAAGATATGTAAAAGTTGATAATGTATAAAAAGCACTAGCTTTCCATTTGTTAGGTGGGTCTGTTATGGTGAGAACAGAACCCCACACTCTGTTTGTCTGTTGTAAATATTGCTTGGTTGTTATGCTGTATATATTTTTGATGTATATATGAATATATGAGTTTTTACTCTACCCATTGTCATTGTCTCTTCATAACCTAACTCTGCAATACTTTATATCAATACTGACATTTTATCTGCACGCTACTGCTGCACTGCTCTGTGTCAAGCACAAGTAAATATTATATTTGCTGCTTAAATCCTGATACTTAAATCTAAGGAATTTTAGAAACATCACATAAACCACAGATCCCCTCCACTATATCATACTGCTCAAAACAAATGCTTTAAAACTCGTAGTTCCATGACCATCTGGGCTCTAGGCTGTGTTTGCTGTCACAGATATTCTCAGCAGAAACTCAGTTCTGCTGAAACGTTTGAAAACCAAAAGGAAAGGTTTGAAAATAAAAAAGTTGTCCTTGTAAAATAATTGCTTCCAGAATGTTTCCATTCATTAGTTCAAGATTTCAGCACTACGCTGCCAACAATGGTTTTCCTGTTCCAGATCCATCTGTACAAAGAGATGGAATATTCATCCATTATTCCCCCTTCTCATATGTCTAATATATTTCTTAAAAACTGGTGAGAAGACCAAGGGTCCATTTAAACATATTCTCTCACTGTAATACTGTCCTCTCATGAGGCTGCAGGAGTTTAGAGATCAGTTGAACTGTGATACAGTCCCACAGGATGAAAAAATTGGGGGACCCATTCATTAAAAGGGGCCCTGCCTCAAAATTTAACTGCATATATCAAATTTAACTGCACACATATTTTGCGTGGAGATTCTTTTTAGAGAAGATAGATACTGACACATGGATGTCTGTATGCTTTAGAAGTGCGACTTTGGAAACAGGATTGTATCGTCTCTTGAACTGCATTTTTGAAAAGTGGTCCAACACTTGCCCATTGATTTCTGTACTTTCCAAACCAATTTGGAATTTACTCTCTGGAACCGGGAAAAATGTAAATCATGCAGTCTGGGAAGCCAAGGAAGGGGAAGAATGTTGTTTGGCACACCTTTTTAAAGCGAACTAATACACATTTTCCATACAAATATACAGATTGAAATATTGTTATTTTTCTCACTGTTTATGTCATCAAACTTTGCACTGCAATTCTCAGCTGCAAAAATATATTATAATGGAATATTAAAAAACTAAATATGTAGCTCAGTGAAAAAAAATACATGCATTAAAAACATACAGTACAGAACTAAACACTGCTTTAAAACAGATTCACTCACTGCTGTGGAAACTGGATGGGATGGATTTGGAACCAAAAACATGCAATGCCAACATGGTCCAGAAATGCCATACTGCTCTCATTCATGTCAGCCTATGGACTGTGCCTATTACAGTGGCATTCCGAGGAGCTCTGTCTATAGTGCAGACAGGTGCAGATTATTCCAGTAATGCGATTGATTCTACCATGACGCATTCCATGGTACAACCCACCTCTGCAGCTTTCAATGGTACAGATTTCCTAACGAAAGAAAGCCAGAGACGCCCAACCAAAGAAATCAGATTTATCAGCTGAATTCCTGTCCCACCATAAAAGGACAGAAACCTTTAAGACTGGATAAATGTTATGTATACACAATTGGGTGAGCAACTGGCAGCTCTCCAGGTGTTGCTGTATTTCAGTTCCCATCTGTCCTAGCCAACATAGCCAGCAGTGAGAGATGACAGGAGTTGCAACCCAGCAACATCTGGAGGGCCATGAATTACCCAACCATTTTACACAGTAACAACAGGTACTCAGGGACAATCTCTACAAACTGAGGTAAGGAAAGCTTACATACTTCTTTTTATTGTTTATTGAAATTACTGGTTCTCTTTGGGTTCTTTCAAGAAGAAAGGTAAAAACATTTTAAGTAAGTCATACATATGTAATCTGCTATTATATATAATACATATTTGTTACTTTAGAGTGAACTTGCGCTTTGGAATTCTACATAGAACTGTAATTACATTTTAACATATTCCACTTGTACGCATATGAGAAAGGGCGGGATATATCTTGTATAAATAACAGATTAGTGGCATACAATAAAAACTGGGGGGGGGACCACAAAAAATAGGAAGTTAGCACATGTTTATATAAAATATACTGTATATTAGAAAATGATCAGTAAATTGACATAAGAGAGGCAAAAGGATTCTGCACCATTTATGGAAAAGCCAAACAAAATAGTACAATCACTGACAGCGAAACAGCTGTGTAATGCAGGACTTGTTTGTTTTCATTATTCCCTGGTACCTCTTATCAAAGAGTCAGAACAGTTTGCATAGGGTTACTAGATAGTCCCCAAAACAGATTTATCACAAGGCCTGGCTTGCTAAACTCGAGTTAAACTGGAACTTCATAATGTGGCATTAATGAATTAATTGCTGGTTAAAATATCAAAAGACATCAGTAGGAATAACTAGATAAATTTACAATTGAAGTTAGCACACAGTCTGACTCACCCAGAATCTGCACTGGAACTGATACTTTTAATTACAGTATATTGAATAATTCAGTAGATGGGCAGCATGAGCCTATGTATTTTTAGCTGAAAATATCCCTTAATGTTGCTGGAAATTAAGTATAACTATATTTACCTAGATCCATCTTCATGACATTATATAAATATCTAGGAGACAACAGTGCAAATACCCTGTGCAGTTCTAGTAAATTTAATATGTGCAACTAAAATTGTTAGAGAACTAAATAATTTTTCTGCTGAATAAAAGCAGTTTAGCTCATAAAATGCAGATAGCTCATGGAATAAATTGCCACTTAGAATGTGATTGAACAGAGAGGCTGTCCTGGGTTGATTATGTCAATCTGAAGTTTCTTATGGCAGTTACAGTATTTTTCCATGTATAAGACTATATTTTTGTCTAAAATTATTAGACTAAAAATTGAGGGCCATTTTATACATGACAGTAATCTGAGGAGAGAACCACGTAGTTGCAAAACTGTAATTTGGGATTCGAAAAGTGGGGGTTGTCTTATACATGGGGGCATCTTATAGCTAGAAAAATACTGTAAATATTTGTTGCTCTAATATGGAATATGAAGTTATCCCAGCAGTTTTCTGAGCAAAAGTCCACACTGCACATCAAATCACTACAACTTTAATTGGGATGACTGGTTGCCCACATTCCTCTGTCATTAAGACTGCCCTCCTTCCAATCTATTAAGAAAATGGCAAGTGACATAGCACTGTATGGATATAATGACTTGTGAAATTGGAGTGCTTATCTGACATAGTACTATATCAGAAATGCATCACTCAAAAATGGTTGAGAGGAAAGAAAAGAGGTGCTCCCTTGAAGTGGATGTTCCGACTTGACTCACATGCCCTTCAGTTGCAAGTAGTAATAAAAAGAAAAATGTAATTATTTCAACCTCCAAACAGATTCAAAGAAAAATAAAGCTGTTACACTCTTAACCTATCATGGACAATCCATCTCCACTCATTGGATACATCTGATATGATCAGTTCATCTCTACCCAGTGTCATTTGCTCTAACTCTAGAGGATCTCCTCAACAAGACAGAGTAAGTTTTGGGCCTCCATAGGGCCTAGACTTGCCTCTGGCCAACTGGGCTAAGACTGTTGGCAACTGGAGTTCAACATCTGGATGGCTGTCAGTACTTGAGGACATTTCAGTTCCTCAATTTTACTCTCATGACCAGGTGTCATGATAAGTAACGAAAATGACTGCCACCATTGTGATAACAAATGAGTTCCCAGGTTGGGCAGTGGTGGCGATTTACCCTTAGAGTAGATCAATATTTGTTCAGTTCCAGAAAGTGCTAGATGTGCATCATAAGAACATAAGAAGAGCCATGCTGGATCAGGCCAAAGGCCCATCTAGTCCAGCTTCCTGTATCTCACAGTGGTCTCACCAGATGCGTCTGGGAGCGCATGAGACTAGATATCTGTCTCCTGATAGCACTCCCCTGCATCTGGCCCTTGAAGTACCCCGGTTTTAAGCCTGGAGATTACACATCTCCATCATGGTTAGTAACCTGTGATGGACTTTTCCTCCAGGAATCTGGCCAATCCCCTTTTGAAGGCATCCAGGCCAGATGCCATCACCACATCCTGTGGCAGGGAGTCCCACAGACTAACAATGCGCTGGGTGAAAAAATATTTTCTTTTGTCTGTTCTTACTCTCCCAGCCCTCAATTTGAGTGTATGTCCCCTAGTTCTGCTATTTTGTGAGAGGGAGAAGAGTGTCCCTTTATCCACTTTACTCATGCCCTGCATTATTTTGTATGTCTCAATCATATCTCCCCTCAGGCACTTTTTTCTAGACTAAAGAGCCCCAAATGTTTTAGCCTTTCCTCATAAGGGACGTGCCCCAGCCCAGTAATCATTTTAATTGCTCTCTTTTGCACCTTTTCCAGTTCCACTATGTCTTTCTTGAGATGCGGTGACCAGAATTGTACACAATACTCCAGGTGCGGCCTTACTATCATTTTGTATAATGGCATTATAATGTTGGCTGTTTTATTTTCAATCCCCTTTTTGATAATCCCTAGCATGGAATTGGCCTTCTTCACCGCTGCCACACATTGGGGAGACACCTTCATGGAGCTGTCCACCAACACACCAAGATCTCTTTCCTGATCCGTCATGGATAGCTCAGAGCCCATCAGGTTGCAAAAGCTGGATAATACGTGCTGGAAGAAATGCAATAGACCCAGCTTCCAATTTTGCATCATGACACATGCCGAAAGTATCAGTGACAGAGAATGAGGGGTGGGGGTGGGTGCAACCCCTTATGAACAAAGAGCAGTACAGATGGTTCCCAGACCAGAAAGGTTTGTGTTTGTTTTTCACTAATTTTTCTGTCATTTTCTAAATTATGATGTATGAAAACAATTATTTTCTCTGAAGGAGGAGGATGCTCAAATGTCAAGGGCTCTTTCAGGCTCCACTGTGATAATGAATTATTGGAGAAATAAAAAAAATTGCTACTTCAGTGAAGAAAGACATTTTGTGACCTTTTGCTGCTTTATGGCGATAATGAATTTTCTGCAGAACTCAGACACTTTCAGTTACTCTATTAAAATAAGAATGCTTGAGGAATAGCTGTGACCTTGACCTTTGAAAAATTAATGGAATAGTGATTTTGAAGGAACTGACAAAATCTGCTTTATTATCAGGACTCTTATTTATTACTGTCATGCCAACAGTGCACATATATTTATATATATTATATAGATAGACAGATAATATTTTTAAAAAGAGAAAACAAACAATGTTCCTCTACCATGCTAACTCATCAGTTGAACTATTAATTCTTAGTATTTAAATACATGTCTGTACTCCTTTTTCATCACATTGGTCTTATCACTTTTATACACAGAGAAGATGTGCAACGGATCTTCTAATATGCAGCGTAAAAAATCATTTCCCCCAGGAGTTCAAATTTATCCAGTTTCATTCATTGAAAGTATTGTTTGTTTATGGCTGTCTTCAATACTCAAATATTCTAATTTCAAGGAGATCGCAATATGCTCTTGGCTTCAGCTTAACCTGTTGTAACAGTGCTTTTAAAAAGTGAATCAGAAAACTGGGTAACTACCAATAAGGATCTTTTTATTTCACTGCTGCTTGAAAGCCTGCCACAAATGCTAAAGCAGGGAAAGTACAGATGAAGCACTGGAAAAGTGTATGACATCTATAGCAACGAATAAAGTCATCTTAGGTAGAATCATACGCCTTATCTGTTTTGTCTAGTACTGTACTGTCCAGACTGACTGGCAATGCATCTTGAGCAACAACGTCCAATATGTCAATATAATGACTGACCAACGTCCACCAAAGAGCCAAACTGCTACCTGGTCCTCTAATCTCATACTCCTTCCATGCACTTTCAATCATTTAAGAGCATTCGGGGGGATGGATGAAATATCTGTCACAAGAACACAAGTTTATTTACAAAATTATGCGGCGTAGCCCCAAAGTTGCAAGGTAAGGGCTCCCTTGCACATTTTTTAAAAAGACACCAGCAGAAATCCTGTTGTTTAGTGTAGTAAGCTGCACTCGAATATACTCACTCTATTAATAGAGATTAGAGATGGGCACGACTTAGCGGTATTCCCGTTTCCGTTTCCGTTACTCGTATCCGTTACTCTACGGAAACGGTAACGGGAATCACTGCCCCAGACTTCGAGCTCGAACCGACGAACGAACAATTTGGTTTGATTTGTCGTGCTCGTTACTTGCATCGCGCAATGCCAAGCGGCACAGAAAAAAAGTTTTTAAAAGTTAAAAAAAAACCGATTCCCGGCCCTAAAAGTAGGCGAAAACTGTCTGAGGGCACCTACCAGGCCAGAAGGGTGTTTTATTTGGGGGGGGGGGTTCCCCGCCCCCCTCTCCTTGGCTATTGCTACTGCTGCGCTGCTGGTACCAGGCTGGGAGGGCGCATCCATTTGCCATGCAGTGCGGGGGATCCAAAAATGGCGACCGCAATATTTTTTTTGAAATCGTTGCCCAAAACCCCACCAAAGCACCACAGAAACATGCGAAAATTAGCTATTTTAAATGCTTGAATTTTTACAGTAGCAGCAGTGGGTTTTTCTTGCAAAAAAAAGTCTCCGTTGATTTTATTTTATTTTATTTTATTTTTTATTTTTTTACACCTGCGCATTTGCAATGATGGGCTCGCCCATGGGAGTGGACCATGCAAAGTTTTGGAGCCATTCCACCAATCGCATGGCCAGGTTTTGCTGACTGTACCAGGCTGGGAGGGCGCATCCATTTGCCATGCGGTGGGGGGGGATCCAAAATGGCGACCGCAATATTTTTTTTGAAATTGTTGCCCAAAACCCCACCAAAGCACCACAGAAACATGCGAAAATTAGCTATTTTAAATGCTTGAATTTTTACAGTAGCAGCAGTGGGTTTTTCTTGCAAAAAAAGTCTCCATAGATTTTATTTTATTTTATTTTATTTTATTTTTTTACACCTGCGCATTCGCAATGATGGGCTCGCCCATGGGAGTGGACCATGCAAAGTTTTGGAGCCATTCCACCAATCGCATGGCCAGGTTTTGCTGACTGTACCAGGCTGGGAGGGCGCATCCATTTGCCATGCGGTGGGGGGGGGATCCAAAATGGCGACCGCAATATTTTTTTTGAAATTGTTGCCCAAAACCCCACCAAAGCACCACAGAAACATGCGAAAATTAGCTATTTTAAATGCTTGAATTTTTACAGTAGCAGCAGTGGGTTTTTCTTGCAAAAAAAAGTCTCCGTTGATTTTATTTTATTTTATTTTATTTTTTACACCTGCACATTTGCAATGATGGGCTCTCCCATGGGAGTAGACCATGCAAATTTTCCACCAATCGCATGACCACTTGGCCAGGTTGACCACAGAGACTTCTGGGATGTGCCAATCGGGCATAAACAGCCCACTAATCGTAGCCCAAACCCGAACCCTAAGCCTAACCCATACGCCAGTACACTGTCCTTCTAAGTGGGTCAGAGAGGCACCCAGATGCACCCCAATACTCACCGTAACCTCACCCGTAACTAGCCTAACCCTAGCCGTTGCGCTAAGCCGTCTTAACCCTAAGCCAGATCTACTTGCATTGCACTACATGCAAGTACTTGAGACACAGCGGGTGCAAAGAGTCTGCCAGTCCGTCACTTGTGGCTCTGGCTGACTCCTGCAGCTCCCTCCAGGAGCCCGCTACCCCCTCCCCAAACCAGTACTAACGACAACGAAAAACGAAAAAACGAACCGACTAATTTTTGCAAATTTTTGCGAAAAATGGAAATGAGCCGAAACGGAACCGGCCCGACTAACGACAACTCGAAAATTTTTTTTTTCAAGTCGTGCCCATCTCTAATAGAGATTTGTTGAGTCAACTCCTTCATAGGTTCCATTGATTGAAATGGTTTTAACTCTACTTGCTGGTTCACCACAGTAGGCTGCAAATAGAGTAGGTCCATTTGAATGAATGGCACTTATGGAGGAGTTGATTTGCTAAAACTCTACTAATTCAGTGGGTCTGCTGTAGTGCAACCTACTATGCTAAGCAATGAGGACTGAACTTGGGGAGTTTACATGCACAAACTGTCCTTCATGCTCTACTGATCCCTTATAGATTTTCCTTGCAGCCTTCTTTTATAAAACAAAGCTCTCCTGGGGTTTTTGATATAGATGGCCTGTCTGTGCTTTACAGTCCTACAAAAAGTTTCCAATTCACCAAGTTGGCATCAAGAAATCACATGAAAATGATGGGATGTGTTAGCAGACTGTCACTTTCTAGTCTCAAACCAAGTTTTGTTAGCTGGATGGAAACATGAAGAGCAAAGCTATTTTCATTGCTTTTTAAAAAGGAAGTATAAACAGATCCACATGCCTTCATGTACCTCTCAAAGCAGGTCACTGATGTGCACTGTACAGGATGTCTGCCCTCCTTTTGTCAATTGTACTTTTCTGCCAGCAATGAAATGTGCAAATCAAGGTAGCTCTATAATAACTCACAGAATCTTTTTAAGGCTTGGTGCAGCCTGTGAAAAATGGAACCCAAAGGAGAGAACTCTCCCATAATCAAGACAAATTCTTCAAGTATTCCTGCATATGCAGTATATAATGTCACTGGTATCCAAAGGTGATCTATTATAAACAAAGTAGTCACGGCTTCTAAAACATTACTTTAAAATGAAAGGAAAGCACCGATTTAGTAGAAAACCAACACTGTGGATTTAGTTGGGAACATGACATCACAGGCAGTGGGGGCAATCAGTGGAGAAAGTCCATTGGACTGCCAAAGTCTAGATACGACTAGAAAGGCAGGCAAATCAAAAGCCATCCATTAAAGTCGACTGAGGCCATTGGAAGTGCTGGTGTATTGCCCTGACTGTGGTTCAGTGAGAGCTTTGGACAATGACTTATCAGGAGTACAATTCCCAGAACCCTAGAGCCGGCAGGGCCTTATTGCCTGGGAAAATCTGGGGAAAGGGGGTGTAGTCCAAAAAAGTCACTTTCTCCAACCTCTGTATCTAAAGCAACACATTGCAGTTTCTCCTGACATTCTTTTTTAAAAAGAATATTCTGTCCTTGCAGTAGTTTTATATCCAGAATCAAGGTTATCAGGGCAACCAAATGTTTTGGCGTACCCATTTATTTTTGAACGATCACAACAATCAAAGGCTTTGCTGCACTTGATAAAGCACTGACTGATTTTGTTCTTAAATTTTTGGTATGCTCCGTTGGCCTCCAAATATTTGCGATATGACCTCGAGTGCCTCCCTTTTTTCGAACCCAGCTTGAACACCTGGCATTTCTTGCTCTATGTATGACTATGTAGACTTTGTTGTAAAATCTTCGCTTGTGTAGAAAATTAATGTGATAGCCCTATAGTTACCAGCAACATTTGCCTCCTGCTTTCTTCAGCATTGGAATGAATATTGAGCACTTCCATTGTGCAGGCTATTGTTTTGTTTCCCATATTTGTTGGTAAGTTCTTGTTAGGATTGTGATTGGCCTTTGTTGCTTGAAACAGTTCCATTGGTATCCCATCTGCTCCTGGTGGTTTTATTTCTTTCAACTCGGGGCAATGGTTTCAAACTACAGGAAAAGAGATTCCATTTGAACATTCATGATGGTTAGAGCAGTGGAATATGCTGCCACGAAGCGTAGTGGAGTCTCCTTCTTTGGAGGTGTTTAAGCAGAGGCTGGATGGCCGTCTGTCGGAAATACAGTGGAACCTTGACTTACGTCATTAATCCGTTCCAGAGGTCTAGACTTAAGTCAAACATGACTTAAGTCAAACAAACTTTTCCCATAGAAAGTAATGGGAAAGTGAATTAATCCGTTCCAGATGATGAAAAAGACCCCCGAAAACAGCAATTTAACACAAATTTGACTGGGATAGGAGATTCCTTCCGGGGATGTAAATGAAATGTCTCTTCAAGGAGAGGAGGAGGCAGTGAAATTATAGTCCACAAGTTATACACCTCCACTTTTTAATGTTCATAGCAACAATGTCTAACATTTAAGTTTTACTGATTTTTAACCTGACGTTCCAAGTTCTGAACAACTCTATGCTTACCATTAGAGTCCCACAACTGTACAGCTCCCCAACTAAAATGCTTCCATTGTGGACCAGACTTCTGCAGCCAGGTTTTTTACAAGACTGAGCCGACTGTATAACCAGCGAGGCCAGCCCCGGGCTCCTGGCCCTTCTTCTCCTCTGGCGGCAATGGTGGCTTCAGCGAGGCCAAGGACCAGCTCCAGGTGCTCGGAGCTGGCCTCGCCGAAGCTGCCGCTGCCAGAGGAGAGGAAGAAGGCAGGAGCAGTTTGGAGACAGCAGCCGCGATGCTGGGTCATGGCTGCCGCCCGATTCCAGTGCCTTGCGCCGGGGCTCCGAGATGTAAGTCAAAGCCTGCGACTCAAGTCAAACAGGCCCCTTCTTGATGCAAGTCAAATATGATGCAAGTCAAGCAGTATGTAAGTCAAGGTTCCACTGTACTGTGAAGGTGGTTTTCCTGCATGGCAGGGGGTTGGACTGGATGGCCCTTGAGGTCTCTTCCAACTCTATGATTTTATGATTCTATGAACTGCCTTGAAATCAGCTCTCACATCCCTTTCCAAAACTACAAGTTCCTCTTCAAAACATTCTTCTCTGAAGCAATCTGTCAACCTTGCTTTTCATCTGTGTAATTCTTCATCGTTTCCATGTTTAATTTGTTTGATCACATAATATATTTCCTTATTGATCCCTAAGCATCTCTAACTATGGTTTAAATTTCTTTTTGATATCTAGGATCTTTCTTTTTATTTTCTTGCAATAATAATTATAATAGTAATCTCTGACCCTATATGTCTTTTACTGAAAAGCTGGATTGAAGATTCTGGCCCCCTTTCTATCATTTGCTGTTTTTGTTTATCCAGCATTCTTTTTAGCAAAATAATAGTCTTTTCATATTCTTCTTGGACATTATCTTTAGATTCAATCCACAGTTTCTCAGGTCAATTAAATTTAGTAATGAACATCTGTTTTTGTATGGACTTTAAATTCAATAAGTCTGTTATTTAATTTGAATTTTGGCACTATGATAGGTCTAATATTTTTCTTCAGATTGACTTTAATTGTTGATACAGTATTCACAATTCATGGCCTGCGCCACAGTCTACTAATGGTCTTCTTTTTGTAGGCAGAATCAGGGTTCTCCATCTTCTGCTTCCAGTTATATAATCTTTATGAATTCCATTTTGTCCATCCAGTGTCATCCAGGTATACATTTTTCATTCAATTGCCTGAAGCACATATTTGTAATAAAAAGATTTTTATTGCAAGTATGTGCTTCAGGCAATTGAATAAAAATTGTACACACCTGAGTTCTGTTCCTGCTTCATTTTCAACTTGTAAGCCAATTTTCCCAACAATGTTTGATTCAGTTTTGTTTCATTGTTTTGCATTCTATTAACCCCACATTATCAGCACATCTTGTTTTGATGTGCGATCATTTTCCTCCTGGATACATGCATAAAATTGTCCTACAATGTCTTCAGCATAGTTGCTCTTTAAGAATTTGTCTACATCTTAATCTGAGGTCAGCTTTGCTTCTTCCACTCGTGGTGCCCTTACTAGAAGTCCAGACTTCTGATGAGTTAGCTTCATGACAATATTGCTCTGTAATTCCATGAGACATTCAAACCTGTCAATGTGTTAAAGTGAGCAGGGAACAATGATACAAGCCAAGTTAAGTCAAATTCAGTAACAGATTAATTTTAGAAGGCTTCTTAAATTTTGACTTAAAGCTATGCTTCTCCACATTACATCCATTACAATAAACAGATGCATAAGCCTATCTATTTTGGAGTTTTGGTATGCAAAACACAGAAAATTTTGAAATATTATGAAAATCCCTCACCCAGAAGTCTGAGGTTGTCATCACATCTATTTTTTGAGCTCAGAAGTCACCTTTCTTCAAATTGTTAGCAGTAAGGCTTTCTTGCAGACGTTTTTTTAATTTTTTTTTTAATTTATACAAATTACAAAAAGACAAACATCAACAACAGTGCACCCCTTCACCAACAGGATCACTCTTCTTATTTACAGTCATTATCCTCCCCTCCAGAACAAAATCGATTGTTGCGCGGAAGCCTTACCCTTATCTCATACAAGCACATATTCAATAAATCTACCCCATATATCATAGAAAATATCTCTTTTTAACTCTCCCTTTTTATATTTAAAGAACATGTCAATTTATCATTTAAAGCAATATTCCATATTTCATTGTACCATTCATCTAAGCATAATTCATATTTAGATTTCCAATTTCTAGCAATTATTAATCTAGCCGCAGTCAACAAATTTGTGACCAACTCTTTAGTTTTAGAATCAAAATTATGATCTACAAATATTGATAACAAACTTGCAGAAGTTTTAACCACTTCTTTCTTTATTCATGGATTCCAGTTCCAGATGAAAAGGTACATTGACAGATTATGATTAACAAGTCTCAGCTCAATAAACAATTTTTATTGTTAAGATTCTGAAAAGAATAAAATGACCAACAACAGAGGACAGGAGGCTGCATTGCAACAGCCTGTGTAGAAATGACTTTGCGGTGAGCCATATGTTTGGTTTAGCAGTTAAGAGAACACTGACGCACAGCCAGTTGGTTTTTAATTCAGCTGAAACACTGAAACTTGATGAAATGCCATAAGACTATCTAAAAGAAAGCAGATCCTTTACAATGGAAGAGCTGACGTCATCCTTACAGCTGCCAAACCATCAATGACTTAAAGAGATGTTAAAGGAACAATGCAAAGTTATAACAAATGTGGATGATACATACATTTTGCAATATTTTCCCATCACGTGAGTGCACTTAATGTGAAACATATTCCTGTCACGTGATTGTTTTCCTTTATATGGTCAATTCAAATTAGCATATTCAGTGGGGAATAGTGGCTTTTCCTATAGTTCAGTGTTCCATTTTAAATGTTGTGTAAAAATATGAAACAGAGAGGCAAGAGCATCTGCAAATGTACATTTATAATTTAAAGGAAGAATTTTCATGTCTAGACAGTAGATTCTATTGAGTGGGAAACTGGCTGAAGGCCAGTAGTAAGTTACAAAGAGAGTAAGCCTGTTGAATCAATGGAACTTACAAAGGAGTTGACTCACCAAGTCCTCGGTGATTCAACGGACTACTCTAGCTGCAACATGCTACTGGATTGCAGTCATTACACTTATCCTCTGTTGTGTTGTGTTAATACCAGAATGACAGCATGTGTCTATCAGGGCTGCTTTTCTCCAAACCTTGGTGCACCTACACCACAAAGAATCTTTTTTAAAAAAGCTTTAGAAAGTGTTTTGGCATAGGCTGTCAGAGAAAGAGAAAGGGGGGAAGGCCCTGTGAACCCCAGAACATACTTTGATTTGGTACACAGTTTAGCAGTTCCAGTGAAAGCACTATGTTCCCGTCTGTTCAAATTAGTAAGGCCCACGCAAGAGAACTTCACATTGGATTTTTGTTTCCAAAATGTTTGTGGTAAAGAGGAGAGGAGAACACATTTTGGGTCACCTTTAAAGTGAACAGGTATCCTAGGTGCAAGCTTGTGGGGTTAACTGTGTACAATCAAGACTTCAACTGCTTTTGGAGGCATCAGTTCAGATGTCATGGAAATAGCCAATTTATAAAGTTCTCAAGCACGGATATTGTTAGAGATGGGCATGGATCACTTTGTCATGCTTTATATGTGGTGCCATGTGGGCCTATCCCCCACCTCCTGGGCCGGCACGCTCACTCATGTGCTGCACACTTCCAGGGTCCCCCTTCCTCCTCCAGGGCATGCCAGTCCAGACAGAAGGTCAGGCAACCCTTTCCTCCCATCTCTGGCAGCCAGCCACTCCAACAAGGAGGCGGGACAGGGAGTCTCCCCACACAGCCAATAAATGATCAGCTGCCCAAGGAGGCAGGAAAGGGCTGCCAGAGCTCCTGCCTGGACTGGCATGCAGCCAGAGGAGGAGGAGGAGGAGGACCCCAGCATTGCACATTGGATGCTGAGTGGCCCAGCCAGCCACGGAGCAGTGGGGGATGGTGCTGAGCAGCACACTTCATATGAAATGTGCCGCAGTGATTCATGCCCATCTCTACTTACTACACAACTTCCTGAAAAGTAAGAAAGAAACCCAACAAAGAGGCCTTGATAAAGGATAAAGAGGGTGTGCAGATAAAGTGTGTGTTTGTAAGGAAACAGAGTATTGTTTTAAAGGGACAATGCTCAAAATCCTGTTGCTGACTTACACCGGCATGAATACAGTGACATAAATTGCAATGATTAATTGTCCCTGGTTAACAAGTTGCCACTCTTATCCCGGTCATGTGCCACTTGTGTGAGTCAGTGTACAAAGAGGGATACAAATAGCAACTTGCTAACCAATTGGCAATTTATGCCATTACATTTGTGCCAGTATAATTAACTACCATAACAGGATTTGGGCCCGAAGTTCTAGAAATATGTATTTATGTCATATGCAAGATTGTCTGCCTTGAGACATATTACTCAAAATCATGGAGAGGGAAGCTTACATTACAGACTGCTGTATAAGCTTTTTGCACCTCGCAGGGTATACACGCTTATACAGTGGTACCCCGACTTAAGAGCAGCTCGACTTAAGAGCAATTGGACTTAAGAGTGGAAAACTGTTGGCGTTTTAACTGCTGCCTTACAAATTTTAGATATGGTCTGCTCGACTTACAATTTTTTTTCATTTTTTTCATTTATTTTTTCAAATTTTAGATAGGTACCCTGACTTAAGAGTAGTTTGACTTAAGAGCATGCATTTGAAACGGATTAAATTCATAAGCTGAAGTACCACTGTACTTTCTATTGTATAAGAAACATGGGCCTCTTGCATTAAATTGCAAGGACATGTACTGTGTACTGGAGGGAAAAATGGTACAGTTGAGCTATTCTTGAACCAGTGTCAAAAGCAAGTATCTAATCTTTAAGAGCTTTCACTGAACGCTTCAGAAACACGGCTTTATGCAAGAGTATATTCTCCCAGGCCCTAGAGATGAGTACAAGCAGCCCAACAGAAATCAGTTCCTGAAAAGTACTTGCACTAGAAAGTGACAGTCACAATGGGAGTCATTAGAGCTGAATCAGAAGGAAAATTACTTGTTTGAGAAAAGCTGGGACAGCCAGGGTTTACGTCAGCCAGCTCTCATATGTCACAGCTACTCTTACAAAGGACTGGCCCAGCCAACAGCAAAACTTGTACTCACACTGCGTCTGTATAAAGAATGAGAAATGAGTAACATGAAACATCTGTTCTTTGCAGGCGTCACTTCTAAAATTTCTGGTTAATTTCCAGAGAGGTAAGTAATAAACTCACCATCTTAATCCCAGAGGTATGAGAGTGCAGTATAACTCAACAAGGAAGGAAGTGCACTTCACACATGCCTAGAGGTAAGTCCCCGCCCCCTGCCCCCATACTCATAGGAATCCTGGCTGGCAGTTTGGTCTGGGCCTCACTTGGGCTTATGATTGACAGAGAGCTTATTGCCCAGTAGGTCTCTTTCTTTTTCTGGGGAAGGCCGTCTTTCAGATGGTAGAAGACTGGGCAAATGTCCCACCCTTACGATCAAGAATTGCACAAACAATTCTCCTTAATCCAGTGGTTCTCTACCTTCCTAATGCCACAACCCTTTAATACAGTTCCTCATGTTTTGGTGACCCCTTGCCCTGCTTGGAAGAGGCCACAAGCCCCCTTTGGCAGGCCACTGCCGCAGGTGCCATAGAGAACTTCCCTCTATACACCAACTTCTCTAAGAGCAGGTCAGGGCACAAGAACTTGACTACATTGAAAATAAAATTTAAATAATAGGTCTATCATTGGAATCACTTGGCTCTCTGCCCCAAAAGGAAGCATTTCACATAATTAAACGCAGGTTACTAGATATTGAATTTCAGGACCTCCTGAGTGCAGCGAATAAGATGCGCTCACCCCTAAACCACTTAATTCCAATTAGACAAGGCCAGAGTGCTGAATATCTTCATTTATTACAATCACCACAAAAACGTAGAGCCTATTCACTGGCCAGATTTAATGTAATGCCTTCAGCACTATTAGCAGGTAGGTTCCAAGGTATTCCGTATAACAAGAGGAACTGCTCATGCGATTTGGGAGGAACTGAGTCTCTTGCACATATGTGTTTGTATTGCCCTCGCTACTCTGTACCTCGCATGCAATACCTGGGCCCAATATTGTCTAAGGTGAAAAGATAGTCAGATGTAGAAACAATGTGATTCATGTTAAATGACCTAGTGGAAGACAGGGTGAAGAAAGTAGCGGGTTTTATGGCATACATAGTGAACCATGTTGAAACACCACAGTCTGTATCAATATTCCCACTCTGAGCTATGTTTGACTGTCAGTTGCAATTATTGCCTTGGTTATTGCTAAAAAACCTAAATTTGGTGCTGCTGAATGTATTTTGCATATGTGTTTTATTCATGCCATTAAAGGTTTTTTGTTTGTTTTGAACTTCCCTCTACAGTCACCCTCAGCCAATCACAGCCTCCGGTGACGTTGACTGACATCCCCTCCAACCTGTCAAGCTGTAACTCACTCTTTCCCCCCTTCTCTCCCCCCTCCCCCAACCCAAGCCCTTTGTGCCTTTTTCTTCACTGGCTTATGGCAACCCCTGTGAAATGGTCATCCCGACCCCCAGGTTGGGAATCACTGCCTTAATCTGCATTTAGCTCTTTCAAATATGTTCAAAAGAGCAGCTAAATTCTGCTCATTCTACCTGTTCTTAATCATTTTACATAGAGCAAAAAGTAATTAGTAACAGAATTTTAATGCTGAATATTTTTAGTTAGCTGCCACTGTTATAGTTCTTTAAAGATCAATGAACTGTTTCCTTTTCATTAAAAAATAATGAAAATTTACTTTTCAGTTACATTAAACAAACCATTAGAATGTTACAAGCCACTGGCCTGTGGTACAAATTACACCAAATGAATAAAAAGTTGCACATGCTGTGGATATAAAAGTAATGAAAACATGGCCACCATTATACTGCAAACAGAGTGAGCATATTTCTGATTATGCTAGTCATAATGTACTCAGTTATACCTTTTGTTATTGCAAAAAAAAAGGGAATCAAATTCCAAGTTACTTATTTTTGTCATACAGTACATTACTTCTAAGTTGTACTTTGGCAAATGGTCAGAAGGTCATTAAGAGGTCAGGAAGAAGCCAAACATGTAACTGAAACTAAAACTCCATTCTGACATCCAACCAAAGGAGAAGGCAAAGTACCGGTAATTAACCGAAAAAGAAGACAAGAAATCACTGGCAAGAGATTGTGGTGATGGAAAAGTGCAGCTCGGACAGGAAGTCTTTTAGGAGGGCAGGAGGTCCTTCATAGCTGGTTTAAAGATGCACAACACGACAACCTCGCTGAATCCAAGCAGATCTACATTTAACCAGGATATGCACAGAACATTCAACTGAAGACCTATATTTGCCCCTTTAGTCCTTCTGAAGTAAGACCGGATATAAATAAAAAAATACGGAATAGCACACTTCACACTGCTCACCTCACAGCTGTTTCCATTTTCTCAAAAGCTGCTGCTTTCACACCTAACAAATGATTTCAAGGAGGCCCTGAGCCATTTGGCACAAAAATGAACTCTGAGGAGCCCCTGTATAGGCGAGAGAGGCTGGTAGAGTACGTGGCCTCCGGGCTGTGCATGGTGTGCCAGCCAGTCCACCTGGTACTTCATAAAACTTTCTGCAGCTCTAGAAAGCCAACATGTGTGTGCCAGGAGCAAGATGGATGTATGCCTTCAGAGGCTGTAGGCTTTTTGGCCTGGCCAAGCCCCACAATATATTTTTGGCCCATCTTCTTCCTCCCTCCCTCCCTTTCCCCTCTACACGTACGCGTGCATACACACCATTGCACACCTGCTGTGCCAACTGCACTGCCTCAGCTTCAGGAAAAGGAGGATAAAGAAAACCATTTTCCAAGAAGTGTTTGCTTCAGGTCATATAACAAAAACAAAGCAAAAATAAAAGCAGCAACAACCCTATTGTGACACTTCTAAAGACCAGCAGATTTACTTCAGGATTTCTCAAGGAATTCAGTCCATTACCTTGAGAAGTACAATGAGAAGAAGTTAGACTCTGGTTGATATACAAGCAGGGGTGTGGTGGCTTAGCCAGCGAGAGCGCTGAAACTGTCGGCTGCAAAGCTGGCAGCTCAGCTGTTCGAATCCCAGGTGCCACTCAGCAGAGTGAGCTCCCGCTGATAACCCCAGCTCCTGCCAACCTAGCAGTTCGAAAGCATGTAAAGGCAAGTACAGTAGATAAATAGGTACTGACGTAAAAAGCAGGAAAGTAAAACAGCGGTCCGTGTGCAGAAATGCGTTCGGCTATGCTGGCCACATGGCCTTGCACAACACTGGCTCCTTGGCTTAGAAATGGAGATGAGCGCCACCCCTAGAGCCGGACACAACTAGCACACATGAGCAGGGGGGAACCTTTACATTTTATCATCTACAAGCACTGTGGGCAGTGAAGACTCGGGGAAAAGGGATGCAAGGACTGCAAATAGAATTTTTAAGGACAACTGCATTACTACCATGGGTAATAGACGTCGAGAGTGCAGATTACATCAACATCCTCATATACCTGAAGAAATAAAATGCATATCATGCTGTCTTTCAAGTGCCAAGTACAGAGTGGCCTTTTAAACACTAAACCTATTATGACACTATAAGGACTAACACAGCCACTTCAGTATGACTCCTCATGGATTTCCTCAGGAACACAGCATGAAATATTTAGGCACAGGCCCAGGAAGTGATCCCCCCCCCCGAATCAACTTTTTATTCTGAGGCCAGAATCAGTAACTCTGCCTACAGGTCACATTTCAGTGGGATAGGACAATGTTACTTATATAGTAAGCTAAGGATCCTTTATTAAGCCTTGAGACATTTCCTGATCTCTCTTGTAGTGTAATCCAATTCGGCTCTCCCCCTC
Organism: Phrynocephalus guinanensis; assembly: GCA_037367245.1. Taxonomy (NCBI): domain Eukaryota; kingdom Metazoa; phylum Chordata; class Lepidosauria; order Squamata; family Agamidae; genus Phrynocephalus; species Phrynocephalus guinanensis. The sequence goes on from CM074738.1 coordinate 85,895,642, forward strand.
CCCGTTGCTCCCTTCTATATCCCCTTTGCTTCCTGCCCCTCCAGATTAATAGAGGAGGGGGAAAGGAGCAGTACAAGGCAGCCCAGTCCACAAAGCCTGGGAAATCGTGAGGGGGATTGCCATCTGTGGTTTTGGAGACCCCTTTGCTTAGTAATTTCATTATGGCACTTAGAAAGAGCGCAAAGAGGGCATGCTCCAAGGAAAAAGTTTCTTAAACAATCCCCATATTGGAAAGATTAGTCCCTGGCAAAAAAGGGAACAGAGAATGAAAGGCTGAGCTGGAAAAAGTTGCAAAACAGTCATCCGGTTAGGAGAGAATGGATGAAATCTTCCACCAAGTGCAAAAAGCAATCATGGGACTTGGAACTTCATAGCCAGGCATGATGAACTAATGATTCCTCCACTTCCACCCCCTCCCTCTGCAAGCTCAACAACAGTGCTTTGTTATACGTGAAACAACAGACCGATGCATATATTGTACATAGCTATTAGGAGATCACCCCCACTCCCACCACCTCAGTGCTGAAGGCCGTCCTGGTCCTTGGCACCATGCCTCCTAGGTACTGAAGGCATATGGTTAGCTGTCAACAGCTCCCCACTCTGGACTGCATTATGCTTTAGGTATGAGCAAGAGAAGTTCTGGGAGTGATTTAAGAGGCAGTTAACAGTGGCTTTGTGGATGAGATCACTGCATCACTTTATGGCCAAGTGGCAGAAGGACAGACTCACATGGAGATGGATCAACGAAAATCGGGTCTATGTTATGAAGCAGCTCCTTCCTGGGTGATGGTTTTCCTTCACTAGAAGAAAGGTTATTAGGGAAAACATTTAAGTTTTGTTCTATAGTTTCACGGCACCATGCAAGCACCATTAAAACGTTTCCTCTTGTAAACCTCTCAAGGAACAACAATGTTGCTTATTGTAATATGGCAAGTTGCTCAAAACATGGGTTTAATAATAGGGATCCTTCACCCCTCCCATGTGTTTTGTTGTATTTATTTACGTGTATTTTTTGTGTATAAGATGCCCCCATGCATAAGACAACCCCCACTTTTCCAACCCAAAATTACAGTTTCCCAACCGTGCGGTTCTCTCCTCAGCTTACTTCTGTGGATAAGACCAACCTCAAATTTAGTCTAACAATTTTAGACAAAAGTATAGTCTTAAACACAGAAAAATACTGTATTTTTTATGATAGGGATATCACAGATTCACCAAGCAGATTTACAAAAGTGTTTACATAAAATGCAGTAAGCCACTGTAGCACATTTTAAAATGCAATACTACAAGAGGGCAAATCCTATATTCCAAATTAACTCAAAACTGCCTGCCTATGCTAAACGTCTTTATCATAAATTAAAGTTTCTAAAGATTAAGAGTGCAGGATATTACTTTTGGGAGAGTTCTAAAGTTGAAGTGCCGTTAATTATATGACGGATTTTGATTCATGAGTTCATGGAACATGGACGTAGGCTCTCTCGTAAATCTTAATGGATGGTGGGTGGATCACACTTCTAACTCTTAGTACCAGAAGAAGGATCAGAGTAGAAGTGCATGACTGGCTCTCACCCAGTGCATTCCATGGCCAAGTGGGGATGTGAACCTAGATTTCCTGCATCCTAGGCCAAGGTCTTCATAATAACTACCCCTCTGGCTCACCACTGTAGTTTCCAAAAAATTTCAATGGCAGTTTCACAAGATTGTACCTTGAGATTACTAAAATTGATTGATTGATTGATTGATTAGTATCTTTAAAACGAGTAATTTGATAAAGCAGACTGCTACAATGCAATTTTATCAACACTATCCTGTCCAGCCAGATCTCTTGATTGGTCTGCAAAATGTAGGAAGGATAAATTAATAGCCACAAATTGAAGGGAGGCCTGGGTCAATTCCCATCCTGGGTCCACTGCAGTGTGACGGCTAGGAGCACAACCAATTGAACCTCCCTTTTCTCTATCAATGTGGCCACTAGTTCTCAGTTTCCTGTGCAGGTGCCCTAGTGCTGGCAAATGAGGGGCTCATGTTTGAATTGCCCAATAAGGATGCCATACTTGAGCTGGCCCATTCGGAGCCTGCTTATTTGACTGGATGGGGGTGGGGCTCCTGTTGGGTGTTTACCAGGTTCTGGTAAGCATATAAAACCAGACCTAATCTTGTGGATGGACAGGGAGACAAATTGGTTTATTAGTGGACTGGCCTGTCCCTATTTCAGGCTGGGAACCTCTAAATGGATCATAGAAGTGAGGAGGAACACTACGTCTCAGGTGGATGTGTGTTATGGGCCTCTCAAGAAGATGGCAGTGCTTCCTATCTTGTGCCCAGGGTGAACCATCCTCATGCTACTCCAAGCGTGGGTCATCCAATGGCTGCATCTAGTATCTTATGCTGAACCGATGTCCCTGTTCATGGTAACCAATAAAACTGTAGCCATTTATTATCCACCATCCCCACTAAGCTGTGTGATGTGATTTTGGGGGGCCATGCTCCTGAGGCCCTGCTGTCTCGAGTCTAAAAGGTCCAGTTAATCACAAAGTGCAATCTAGTCCATACAGGAAGAGATCCAAAGATATTAGGTCAGCTTCGTCCCGACCAACAAGAGCTTTGCTCATCTTTTCGCTACGGGTGGCCACTCTGAGGAAGGCCCTAAGAGTTTCTACCCACAATCAGGCCTTCTCAGTGGCCACTTTGGAATAAACTGCCGGTGGAGATCAGGCTGGCAGAGTCCCTGACGGCCTTCAGGAGAGCCTTAAAGACCTGGCTCTTTATGGAAAGCTTTGGTGATCACTGAGTGTACGATTGTGAGTTTGTTGGTTGTTCTGTTGGCACTGCCCTTTCCTTGTCAGATTTTCTGTTGTTGTTTTATTGTTGTTATTGTTTTTTTTACAATTTTATTTGTTTTCTTTATTATGGGGTTGTGTTTAGGGCAAGTTGCTTTTGTAATTTGTTGTACACCGACCAGAGTTCCTGTGGGAAAATTGGGCGGTTAACAAGTACAAAAACAAACAAACAAACAAATGCCCATTAAAGAAAAATCACCTCTGTAAGGCAAAATAATTTACATAGATACGAGGAGCTGTCGAAAGTAACTGCTGCATGGCAGACTTGAGCCAGGTGGAGCTGGTGGTCAAGTTCACCAGTTGTCCCTGCTGCAAAACAGAAACTGCTGCAGATTTTTTTCCCCCTCTGGGTGAGGGAAGGGGTCCACCAAGAATTCTGTCCAAGCAATATATGTATCACAATTCTAAAACCCAGACACCTTAATCCAACCCTATTAAAAATGAAACCCACCCATTACAGTTTCAATTAAACACCCTTGCTGAAAGAGTCTGAGACTGGAAACCACTTTCTGCATTGCTGATAGCTTAATTTAAGTAATTACCACCTCTCTTCAACTTGTTTACTTTGGGATATTGAAAACCAGCTCCATTTTGACCACTCCGGAATGTATCTGGTTACATTGTTAAAACAGCCAACAGCCTAGGGAATTCAACTTCTCTTTCAGAGAAATGCAGAGTGCTAGGGAGGAAAACTGAGAAGGCGGAATCTTTTTATTTATTTATTTATGAGTTGTTAGAATTGATCTAACTCCTGATAGGGATAAACTATGGTTTGAGCAATAGGTCACCAGAATGCTACAAATGAGTCATGCTTTCAAGTCCCCCCACCACCAAACTTTCATCAGATCTAGATGACTCAAAGTTTGGGGGCAGAGGAAGAGGGCAGGCGTCTAAAAACCAGGCTTCCCGAAGACAGCTTAGCGAGGCAGGAAAGTGTTCCCACATACAGTGTTTCAAACAAGTGTCAGGTTACTGTTACCACTCCTTTTCCTCGCCCTGTAAGCAAAAAATAAACCTGTCTGGGACTACTGGCGACCTGTTGCTTTGGGCAAAGCACATAATTTCAAGCAGGAAAAATGGGGCATTGTGCCTTGTTTTTAACAACAGAAAGCAGGCGATGAAATGTAGATGCCCTTACAAAAGTTAACGGCCAGTCAAAGCCCAATCAATTACCATACCTAATGGCAGAGGTAGGATCCTCATGAAAGGCAGCCTTACAAGAAAGCTGAATCTATTAGCCTCCAACCCGGCCTACTGCCTATTTTTAATATCTTTGTACAGTATTTTAAAATGTATTGTCCATTTTGTGTTTATTTTAAACTCTTTTTTTAAGTTGTGCTGTATTTTATTTAATATTGTTATTTTCGTGCTATAAACTACCCATGTAATTTGGGGTGTGAAATCCAATACGTGACTTCAGATGCAGCTTAACAACACCCCTGCTGTTTCCTGCCTCATCCCAAGAGGATCAGCCTGGCATAGATCATCTAGATCAGGGATGTCCAAACTTTGCCCTTCAGATGTTTTGGACCACAACTCCCAGAATTCCAAGCCTGTATTGCCAATGACAAAGGACTATGGGAGTTGTGGTCCAAAACATCTGGATGGATGAAGTTTGGACACCACTGATCTAGGTCATGCTGCCTCACTCTTCTGTTTTCAGCCAATAGGAAGAGTCTGCATTCCTCACCCCAAAGAACAGACTGCTCAAAAATGGTCCCATTTAGGTTTTTCATCTAGAGACAAGAGAAATGAAAGAGATCCTAACACCTCTGTTGTTGTTGTTACATGTCGTGCCACCTCTGACTTTCGGTGACCCAATGAATGAGTGAACTCCAAAACATCCTGTCTCCAAGTGCCCCGCTCAGGTCTTGCAAACTCAACTCTGTGGTTTCCTTAGGGGCATCAATCTATCCCATATTTGGTTTTCCTCTTTTCCTGCTGCCTTCGACCTTTCCTAGCATTATTGTCTTTTCTAGATAATCTTGGCTTCTCATGATATGTCCAAAGTACACCAGCCTCAGTTTCATCAGTTTTGCCTCCAGAGATAGTTCAGGCTTAAACTGGCTATGGGAACCACTTAATCGTTCTGGCAGTCCATGATATCTAATGCATCTGTTTTACAATAAATTTTCAGCACGACAAATTTTCTTGCACGCCTTGCAAATCATCTGTCTTCTGGAATGAGGAATATCACACTTACAGCTTGTTTTTTTAATGTTTTGCATCTTCCCCTTCTTCCAAACTTAAATCACCTAACATTTTTGAGAACCTGACACCTCTCCTTATTTGTAATTTTGAGATATCTAGTAGATTTTGTTTTTACCTATAGAGCTTTTTCCTTTTTCCCTCTCAGTTCCCTTCTTGTAGATAAAGAGAAGCAGACTCATATGGTTTCTCCATAATGGCTGAGGAGATCAGCTTTAGGAGTGCCTTCTAAGTTTGGAGCTCTTTCTTCTGTACTATCCCTGAACTGATTTCTTCAAACAATAACCCTGTTTTTTATTTTAACTCAATTATAAGGTACAGGCACTTACTCCTTTTGAATAGCCATAGGATCAAGTCTAACCTACTGTACTGTTCTGGCTTAAATACCAACTATTCTTACATTAATGAAAAATATTTATTTACGAAAATTTCTGAAAGGTCCTTGTGAAATAAAGAAGCACTGTGGCTGGTTTAAGGTAATTTTCTGTTTCTAACTCTTCTTTTAACCACTGAATGTCCATTTGGAAAGCTTCAGAAGTCCTACGCAATGATCTCGAAATCTGAGTAGTTGCGCATATTCTACAAGCTACTCATGCTGAGACAATAACATGGGAAGCCTGTCAGAGGCCCCAGAAGTGGTTTGCAGCCATCCGGAAGTCACTTCTGGTTTTTCGGAAGTGACTTCCGGTTCTCCAGAAACCACTTCTGGGGCCTCTGACAGGCCCAGGAAGCCCGTTGTAGGCCCATTCAGGGCAGTGCCAGGCCTGGGGTAAGTGCAAGAGGCCTCCAACGGGCCCAAGCAGCTTACCCCAGGGGGCCTTACGTTTCATATACTGCGGTCCTGCAATATACCAGGACTGCAGTATATAAACCGTGAAATGGTGGGGGACGACTGTATGACGATTCAGTTGTGATTTCCAGTGATGTTCCTGGTACCTTCAAATGCATTATGAAGGATCTGCTTCCATTCACATCATTCAGCATTTTATATCTTGCTTTCACACAATGGTTTTTTGAGAAATAAACTGTTTTGCAAAACTTGATCTATAGAAAGAGTAATGTCAGTGGATTGCTACTACCGGTATATAAAAGTCATATTGCTTCCTTGTTATGTTTATAATTAACCAGACTTTCAACCAATCACTCGTTTCTCCTTAACAACATGCTAAATGTCCACATAATTCTGTCTATTAACAAATTAATTTTTCAAAAAAGAATGCACACCCATTTAAAAGGGTACTTAAGAGTTGTACCTCTTTTTCATCTCATCTATAAGGATCTTATGCTAAAGAATTGCACTGGAGGTGACAGCATCTTACTAAAGCAGCATACTGTTTCAAGTGTTAAACTGAGGGAATTACCTGAGTGTTTTCCATACATCAAAGCCATCCAAAGGTTTTGTGCCGTTCGTACTTCCTCCAGCAAGCTTCACCAAAGTTGGCAGCCAATCAGAAATGTGGACAAAATCGTGACTTTCCACTCCCTTTTGCTTCAGTAAAGGACTTGCAACAAATCCGACACCTCTCACTCCTCCTTCCCACAGCGTCCATTTCCTTCCTCTTAAGGGCCAGTTATTTCCACCTGCCAAAGTTTGGCCTCCATTATCTGAAACATTTTAAAACACATGTACAAAGACATCCAGGTGAAATATGGATGCTATACACCGACATCCCCAGGTGTGACATTTATACATTGTTTGGAATGTATCCATATTACCCAGTTTTAATGGTATAATTCTCATGGCTAAATTTTGCAGAATCTTTAGATTTGTTGTTCAAAGAATGACTTGGAACAGGCCCACCTAGAGAGCCTCATGAGAACCTCACTGGCCACATTTCTGCCGCTGCAAGTGCCAGAGCAGCAAAAATAGCACTTGGGCTCCAGCGCTTGGGTGAGCAGGCAGGCAGCAGATTTAGCAGCAGGGACAACTCACAAAATGCACAGATATCCATGAGGGCAATGCTAGCGGGCAGGCCTCTTGGTGAGAGTGCTAAGGAGCAATCCATAGTGCTTTCCAATCCATCAACAGAGTCGTATGTCTCATGATAGGGCCATTCCTGCAGGATACAAACTGAGATGTTTCTAGTGACTGTTTACAAACCACTTTCTCTGCCCACTATGTGAAAATGTGCCGTTTTATGGTTTTTCAGTTGGCTTTGGCGGGCCAGGTTTTATTACACATCACATAGCTCAGAGGTCCCTAATTCTATCATCAAACCCACGGATCCTTAGGGAATGCATAGGCTTGAAATTCAAATGAACAAATACACTGCTAAATAACTACACATAGAAACATGATTGCTTTTTTGAATAAGTACACATCAGGGGATAAGTTTCCCAACAGCCAAGAAAAACTGCCACTCGTATAGCCTCTGGCGAGTTCTCTTCTCCATCCATTTGAGAATCGTTATTCAAATCTGGCAAAAAGCAAAGTGTTCTGCAAAAAGAAGTGACTGCAAAGATTAAACTGGCAGTATAAAACTTGTGTCACTCCTGATGTCTGCATCCTGGACTATCAACGGCAAACTCAGCAGTTCCATTCAGACTAGCATGCTCAGTGAAGTCATCATCATCAAAGCTATGATATCTCTCCTCCTAAGCTCATCCACAATTGCATGCAGTCATGTTTAGAGCTGTGTGGATTTAAAGCTCTCAAAGTGCAGGAAATGCATAGGTAAACATACAACATTAGTTCCAGGGTAGGTGGGTGGTGGCAAGTAGACATCTTAGTCTATTGTTCCAAATACAACAAAGAGTATTTTAAAGCCTAACAGGTACAGTGGTACCTTGTATAAAGGAATTAATTAATTATGTTAAGCAAATTTTCCTTTATGCAAATTTCCCATAGGAAAGCATTGAAAACAGAATAATCCCTAATCGCAACCATTTTTATGTTGTACGGATTTGCCCACAGACAATTCTGTTAAGCAAATTTCCCCTATCTCTGGAATTTTTATGTTGTACAGATTTTATGTTATACAAACCATTTGTTATATGAGGGTCCACTGTATTAGTTTTCATAAGTGTCCATAGACTCTAGCCCATTCCTTTAGATGCAAGGGCAAATTAAGTTAATCAGATGTGAACCGAACACATCAGCATCTCTAATGCTGTCATTAATTTCATGACTTGATTCCCAAAAGAAAGTGTTTTGTCTCAGTTAGAAATGTGAAGCAACAAAAGATGGATCATGGATCCCCATTATCAGTACATGTAGTTCACACAGCTAAACCTCTATAAGATGGTTTTTGAGTTGAACTGCTAGCATTTCAAAAACGCTACTCAAAGCTCCCTTTGCCTCCATTTGCAATGTCCTATGTAGAAGGTGGCAGACTAGGATCTTACTACAGAATTATATTTATCTGGTTATGTCACTTATATCTGGGCGACAGTTTCATCAGCAGGGACAAACTTCAGTAGTTAAAAACCTATTTATGTGCTGCAGCTTTTACTATATAAATTATATAGATACCATGAGAGCCTTGAGATGAAAGAAGTAAGTCTTTAATTTCCAAAGGGCTGCCACAGACAATCATGTCATCTGGTGGTGGTGATTTTTGGTTATTAAAGACTTCCTCCTCCAATCCCATGACTCCCACAGCTCCTGCACAATGAAAGTGGTTACACAGGGTGTCAAAAAAGCCACAGAACACATATAGAAGTCTTTAATTGCCTCTAATTACCCCCATTGATAACATTATTAATTCTCCACAGGAGTAAGGTACACTACAATATTTCAGCCACAGATAAGAATACAATCCTCTATGCACAAGACTATTTATGAAGGTCCTACTGCACTGTGTTAACTATAACCCCCAACAAAATTTTGATTTCGTATAGTTTATTAAGTGAACTGTGTTAACTACAAACTCTGAAATCTTGCAGTGTTTCATAGTCATACAACTACTATACTGTATGCAGGGTCTGCACGCCAAAATGTTACACAGTTGCTACTAAACTCTGGCATAGCTTTTGAGGGGCCACCAAATTTGATGGTTCATTGTCAACATGCTGTCCAGTGATCATCATGCTTCACAGCATTTCAAGTCTTGTAGGAAGTGCAAGTGCATCTCAAATCATAAGGACATTAATGGGATGGTTGAACACAAACAATCCCCCTTCACTGTATCAGCCAGACTGACGCTATTCCTTGTGATCTGTTCCCTTAGATCTACGGAAGATTAAAACAATTTGTGCTTTGTGCACTCACAGGAATGTTTTTACACCTCACAAGTTCAAGTTTGATTCCTGTAAGAAAAATATACCCTGAAAAATATTTTTAAAAAGCCAACGCCTCAAGCTGTTTTTATGCAATTGCGAAATGTATGCTTGTGCAAAGCAAATGCAGAACAAATATTTCTGAAATGAATTTATTTTCTTTTGGACTGTAATTATTCAACAGGTTTCAAGGCTTTCTTGAAGATCATAGGCAAAAGACACAACATATTTAAAACAATATTCTGGAATATAAGAGGAGAAAGTGTAGATAACTAAAACAGAGCAATCAATTTTTACTCACTTCAGCCCCTTTCTTTCATTTCCCCTGAATCTAGGGGAACATGTAGCACTTTTTGTATTACATTATTAAATTATCTGCATAGGGAACCCCCTCTCCCCATCTAACAGCAATAGAACTGTTTTATCTCCACAACTTGGTGGACAGTGACTCAGAGGTCATGCTCTCCTGGATAGTTTTTTTGAGATATGAAGTGAGGAAGGTACCTGGAGCAGATCTTTGCCCAATACACAACTTTTGTCAAGCCAGCCTTTGAAGACTTCTGTCTGCTGACGAAGAAATACGCAGATGTGATTATTCCTTGAGAAGTGGACAACATGGCTGCCATCAACCTCATTGTTCAGCACATCCAAGAAATCCTCAACGGTGACCTCTGCAGGTGGCAACGGGAAGCCACCAACGGTCACGGGTGCTCCCCCAAGCAGCCTTTTCCTGGCCATGTCGACAGCAGCCTGCTCCTGGCACTGGGTATACAATCCCACTTGGAGACCAGTAGCCGCTCCATGGATGTCCAGAAGGCTTCCTCTGGGTCCATCTGGACTTGGACAGGTTGGGAGGTAAACTTTTGGTATCCCTCATGTGTCCAGGGCTTCCCATGTAGGCCTCAGGACTCATTGGCTCCTCCATAGATTTTTAACCTGCCTTCTGCTCTGGTTTTTCCTTGTGCCCTATATGCCAAGGGCCAGTACTTAAGCGAACCCCAGTGTGTCACTAGTAGACATGGGCACGGAGCGGCGAAATTCTCATTTCCGTTTTCGGTTATCATTATCGTTACGTAACGGGTAAGGGTAACGAGAATTACTCCGCTCCAGCTTGAACCCGACCCAATAAAGATAAATTGGGTCTGATTTTTCGTTGTCGTTCATGGCATCGCGGCGATCGCGCAATGCCAAGCAGCACAGAAAAAAAGTTTTAAAAATAATAAAAAAAACAACGATTCCCAGCCATAAAAGCAGGCGAAAATATGCCTGCCTCAGTGAGGGCACCTACCAGAGAGGGGTGGTTTCTGGGGGGTCCCCGGCCTTCCCCCCCTCTCCTGTCCTGGGCTGCTGGTACCAGGCTGGGGGGGGGCATCCTCGTCGTCTCCATTTGCCATGCGGTGGGGGGGGATCCAAAATGGCGACCACAATATTTATTTTTAAATCGTGGTCCAAAAACCCACCAAAGCACCACAGAAACATTTGAAAATTAGGTATTTTAAATGCCTGATTTTTTATAGTAGCAGCAGTGGGTTTTTCTTGCAATAAAACGTCTCCATTGATTTTATTTTATTTTATTTTTATTTTTATTTTTTTACACCTGCGCAATGATGGGCTGGCCATGGGATGGGACCATGCAAATTTTTGGACCCATTCCACCAATCGCATGGCCAGGTTTTGACTGAGACTTCTGGATGTGCCAGAGGGCATAAAAAGCCCACTAACCCACAGTACACTGTCCTTCTCAGTGGGTCAGAGGCACCCAGAGGTGCAGCCCACTAACCCACCCTAACCTTAACCTTAACCATAACCCTAAGCCTAGCCCTTACCCTAACCCCAACCCTAACCCAGATTCGTACGCAAGTACGCTTCCCTTCTTAGTGGATCACAGTAGAGGCACCCAGAGAGGTGCCTCCCAGCCAGAGCCCACTACCCCTACCCCCTAACCTGTACGCCAGTATTCTTTCCTTCTTAGTGAGTCAGAGGCACCCAGAGAGGTGCCTCTGCCACTTACCCCCAACCCTAACATAATGTAATATATGGTACGCGGCGGCTATGCGAAACGCTTCCCTTCCCTTCCCTTCCCTTCTTAGTGGGTCAGACATCAGAGGCACCCAGAGAGGTGCCTCCCAGAGCCCACTTACCCCAACCCCAACCCCAACACAAACAACAAACGACAAACGGAAACGACAAATTTTTGAAAATTTCCGCGACAAATGGAAACGACCCAAAACGGACCCGTCCCGACAAACGACAACTCGAAACGTCATTTTTCCTGGTCGTGCCCATCTCTAGTCACTAGAACTAAATAGCTTTTTGGGTGCTCGTCCTTGAAAAGTCTTTGACTCCTGTCCTTTTAATTGTTCTAGGAAAGGAACAGGACTTGAGGTCCTAATATGCCTGTAGCAAAATAAGGTAGCTTTCCATTTAATTTTTCTGACTGTCCTTTTTTCTCTGATTCACGTTTAACACCATGGGGAGTAGAGCTGGATGTAAAGTGTACAGTACCCTTTCATAACAAGAAACCTAAACGCTGTTTTCCTCCATTTTTCCATTTTAAAAAAGGCAGTTATATATATCAAGGTTAGTTTATAATGAACAAATTTACATTTAAGCAAGATTATCCTGCAAAAAAGCATGCAAGGTGAGAAATAAACCTCCCCCCCCCCAAAAAAATGGATGGAAACTGACAATCATTCATACTGGGGAAATGCTCATAAGGAGGAAGGAAATGCCTGAGTATGGCTTGATTGCTACTAGAGTTTAGAGAATAATAATGTCTGTGGAACATTTAGAATTAGAATGTCATCTGCTGTAGACATGTGAAATTTGTCTGCTACTTTTAACTATGTTGTAGCCCTTCTCCTGCCTCATGGCTACTTTCTAAAAGATAGATTCGGATTCTGAAAAAGTTATATACATCTAGAGATAGATCTATACAGTATACTATACGGTATTTAAAAACATTAGTTTTCTGGACTACAATCTCTAGAAGGTAGCATGGGCCAGGCCAAACTTGAACCCAGATAAACTTGATTTGAACCCAGGTAATAATGTGTTGCTAAAGCTGTTTCTGGAATTGATAATAGGAGCCAGGGCAGTCTTACGGTACTTCTGTTCATCTTTCTTCAGAAGGCTTGCCAGGCACTCAGTGTACCTCCTGGTACGGTGAGCACATACAATTATAAAAGAGATCATGATAACAAGCACAAATTGACTTATTGGAGTGAACATCTTTTATGAACCACAAGGTATTAAAATACAAATGCATGGCCTAGAACAAATGAACCTGACGGACTCCTCAAGAATTTAAAAATCTCGTGAAATGATCTTCATATTTTCCTGTATGGTCTAATAAACATTTGTCCTTAAAAGTGAATTTAGAAATTACATGGAAATAAAAATATCCAGACATACATATTTAAAGTGAAACTTTTCCTCCCAAGAAATTACTTCAAACCCTGCAGCATAAAGTTATGTCCGTGTAAATCTGATACTGGCAGTAGTAGCTAATTTTAGCCATTACCCCCATTCGGTAGTCTCACAACTAAGGTCTCTGTCACCCAGGGCAAACATGGATTCCATGCTCCCCCCCCCCACAGCTGAGAGCATAGAAAATAGTACAATATATGTATACAATTTTGCCGTTTTAGTGGCCTCCCCAGTGCAGCAATGCCCTGCTTGTGCCCCCCGCCCCAAGCTGAGGCCCTGCTAATGGCTTCCCCAGAAGGAAATATATCTCAAGGAACCCATAGGGGTTGGACGTCTAAAACATTTATTTCCTTTAAAACTGCTTTACATAGCATAACTTTAACCTACTAGACTTCAGCCATTGTAATTCAAATGAGCTCCTAAATGTAGGTTTTCCTTCCCCCTCCTCAAATAACAAAAAACAAAACTATAAACAGTCTATGTGAAGAAAAGTATGTAGTGTGTACTGCTTATATACCGCCCCATACTACTTCAAGTAGTCTCCGGGCGGTTTACAGTTTAATTATGTACAGTATAATCATACAGTATAAGCTACCTTCTTGGCATGGAACAAGACGCCATCAACTCTGTTGTCACTTTGATCTTTTCCCCAAGATCCAAGATGACATGCCATAATAAAATGTCAATGGTCCCAGGTAAGAAATCTTCAAAGACCTCCAAAAGAAGCTGAAGCATGTCTACTTTCATTAGGAAAGCAGGCCACAGTTAACCATGTCACTGTTGTGTGGACTGACATAATTCTCATGAATACCTCATTGTGGGCCTCTGAGGTAATTTGATCCTATGCCCTGTTATTTGAAATACAAACAGCTTACAGGTCTAAGCTTCTTTTCACAGTGACAGTGAAACACAGGAAGAACTTGGGATACTTTGTTTTGTTTTTTTAAAGGGGGGGATTCTAAATTCTGTGCCAAAAAGTACCAATGTTACTTTTCAAATGATAGCTCTCAAAATCTACAGCTAGCATTTCGATACTGTGCCAAGCTAAATGAAAGGTGCCTCTTTAGTCTTTCATGCAACTTTAATTGATCTTGTCCATTTTTAGTTGTATTAGTCACGTTTATATCCTACTTTTCCTCCATTAAGTTCAAGGGCTCTTCTCTTCCCTTTTGTCATCCTCACTACATTCCAAAGCCGCCAACCAGATGGAACAAAAGGGATGATGCCAAAATTACCCATGGGCTTTCCAGCCAGAAAGCTCCTCCTCTACACCAAACTATACCCAATGCTTCTTAAACACAAGTGTGTCACTGCCACAAGATGGTGGCCGGTGCGTCCATTAAGGCAAACGAGGCAGTTGCCTAGGGTGCCAAAATGGAGAGGGGGTGCTGGCCAGCCTGCTGCCCCCCCCCGCTGGCCACCGCCGTCCATCCCCCCGCCGCCCGTTGCCGTCCGCCATCCGCTCCCCGCGCCCATCGCCCCCCGGCCCCCCGTGCCCGTCGCCGTCCCCCGTCATCCGCTGCCCGCCTGCCGCCCCCCACCGCCGCCGCCTGCCCAACCCCCTGCCGCCCCGCCCCCCACACCTGCCCCCCACCCACCCCTCGCCTAGGGCACAAAAAAACTAGCGCCGGCCCTGCCAATGGCTAGGATACCTTTTTAAAAGGGGGAAACCATATCCATGCAGGTACCGTTGATGACTGTTTACTGGGAGACTATAACAGAGACTACAACTTGGAATTCTTGAGCCGTAGCCTAATGTTCCAACCACTAGACCGCACTAGCTCTGTAAGGATTCCCATTGATGGACCAAGGTCCATAAGACCTCAGCATGCTTTTGCTAGTGGCCCAACATAGAGATCTATGTGCTTCCAATGCTGGCAACATGGTAACCACTGCAGATTGATTCTAGCCTTGAGTAACAGTGGGAAATTACCATTATGTCATTAGAAAAAAAATAGATAGTCTACCATTCCCATCTTCTGGGGGGGCATCGTGGGACCATGCAGCTTGCATATTAATTATGCATCTTATACAGAGTCTGGTTTGGCCTGCAGAAGTCTTTCTTAGAGCAAGTAAATGGCCTTCAGATCTATCTACTGCTACAACACCATGTTGAATACGTGGCAATTAAAATGTGTTCTCATACTTAAGTGTTTCCTTAGTGGTTTCAGAGTTTCTGTTTTAATATGGAATTAAACATTCCTTTTAGTTTTATAAATGCAATAAAAAATTGACTCTTACTTTGGCCAGTTGAAGGGTAAGAGATGCTGACGCATTATTTCTGTCAGCTGAGTGTAATTCAATATGAGCAACGTGCACATAGTGTTCAAAGGAAAATACAGTGAATAATAATCATAACAGCGTGGAGAGCTCACTTTAACAGCTGATGATGTGGTAAGGTTACCACAGGTTGGGGGAAAAGTTGAAAAGCAATCTGTAAATTAAGTAGATATATGGGTATATGAGGGAGGCAATGTATATAATTTGACTTTCTTTGTTTGAGGCTTTCAGGTGTACTATCCAACCAACAGCCATCTGAGCTGTAGTTTGAAAACCACATCTCTAATGGGACCAGTGCTTTTTCTAACCTACCTCTAAGAAACAGGCCTGGCACAACCATCTGCTAGGAACGTTTGGGAGTCTAATTTGTCTGCACTATCAACAAGATACAGGTGCATCCCTAGGGAAATGCACTGTGATTCACGAAAGCTAGCAGGTGGCACAATCTGTAGTGCAGTGTTCCCCAACCCCCGGGCCGCGGACCGGTGCCGGTCCGTGGAGCAATCCGCACCGGGCCGCCGCCCGAGGAACTTCAAATCATTTCACTGTGGCGGCGGCCCGGCTCCTGGAAATGATTAAGGGACCCACAGGCTTGAGATTGAGCAGGTGGGTTAAGGTGGGGAAGCTACCTTTTGGGCGCATGCATAAAAGCGAGGCGAGGCGGAAGAAGGGGAAACAACCCACCCACCCTCCACTTCGAACCATCGAGTGATGGAGAAGGGGTAGCCCAGAGCGCCTCGCCAAACTGGGAGAAGACGACGAAGGCGGCAGTCAAGCGTTAACGGCCGCGAGCTTGGTTCTTCCCACCCGTCTTGGGGTGAGCGGAGGGAGGGAGGGAGGGAGGGAGGGGGGGCGTCTCAGGCCGGGCCTGGTGTTGAGGATGGGGAAGAAGAAGAGAGGATGGGACGGGGCGGCCCTTTGGTTTGGAGACCGGATTCCCTGGCTGGCTGGCGCCCGAGCGCCTGCCTGTGTGTGTGTGTGTGTGTGTGTGTGAGGGTGGCTTTGATTTATTTATGTGTAAATTTAATTCGAAGTGCGGCCTGGGCTCTTTGGGAGCGGGCGCGTGGCTGGCGCTTGAGGGGGGGCCTGCTGCTCGTGCTTTATTTACCGCCCCCACCCCCGCCCCAGTCCCAGCCCTCAAGAGGGGGAGCCCGGTGGACGCGGAGGCTCGAAGAGGAGGAGAAGTGGGGAAACGGCCTCTCCCAGCAGGGGTTGGCGGGTGTGTGGGGGTGGGGTGGGGTGGGGTGGGGTGGAAGGATTCGTCCTCTGCCGGTGGGGAGGCTACGGGGTGAGGCTGGTGGCGGGCGGGGGCCGGTTGGGCCCGTCGAGGCAGGCCCACAAGAGGAGGAGCGGGGGGTGGGTTAGGTGGGTGGTTGGGACTTGGAAGGCGAAGGCGGTTTCGGAGACAAAGGAGGCGGGGGGGACGGAGGTGCTCTCATCCGGTTTCTGCCGGTGCGGGATGAGGAGAGGAGCCCGACGGGAAGGCATGCGCAGCTGTGGGGGGGGGGGAGAAAAAAAGGGGGGATAACGTTTATTTTATTTATTTTGAATATTTTACCCCACCAACGTTGGCATCGGGAGCCCCCGGGGGATGGGGGGTTTGGTGGGTTGAATTTGGGCGGGAGGCGGTTTTCCCTGGGCAAACATGAAGAGTAGGGAGGAGGAAGAGGAAGAGGAGGGCAGTCAGCACGGGAAAGAGCAATTTGGCTCCAGGAAAAAGGACACTGAGGGAGTTCCCCCCCCCTCTTTTGGCCCGTTTTGTGATTTAAGACTTAAAACAAGCGGGCCACGGAAAAATTATCAAACATTTACCGGTCCGCGGCGGTAAAAAGGTTGGGGAGCACTGCTGTAGTGGATATAGAATGATGGGCTAGGACTCAGGAGAAAAGGGTTCGAATCCCTGCTCCCCCATGGAAACTCAATGGGGGAGTGGTACTGGTAAAACCAATTCTTAAATATCTCACTTACCTTGAACGCTTATTAGGGCCATTCTAAGTTGGTCCTGACCTGACAGCACAGGACACACACACATACAATAAAGGTAGCATTTGCTCCTGCACTGTATAAATTTCTAGTCTGTCACTCTTTCCCCTACACTGCACTGGGAAGTCAAATACCATACTGTGACAGAAGAAAACATACACGTAACATTCTCCAAATTACACTAATACTACAGAAGGGTGGAGTATCCATCCCTCAAAGTCTAAATTGGAGCTCCCTACCACATTCATGTGCCATTCTACACCCATGCTCATAAACTCCATGAAAATGGGAGAGAATGCTAGCAAAAAGCACTGGGCACAAGATCAATCCTGCAAACAACACCATAGCTAAAGCTGCCAGTGTCAGCTATACAGTCACATCCTTTCTCCTCTTCCCTACAATCATTTGTCCCTTACTTTAGGGGACAAACGTATTAATTTTTGGAGACATCCTGCCTGAATCTCAATATCCCTTGATGCCTCTGTTGCCAGTACATCTTCAAAAGAGTTTGGTTTCAAATTTGCTCCACTTCAGCAGAATCCATCTTCAATGCAAAGATCTCTGGAACCATCCCAGTTCATTCTCCCATTCAGAATTAGTTCATATCTGAAGCCTATACAAATTTACCACCAGGCACAACGGAAGGTGTTTGCCATGCAATTCCTCAAAAGAATACACAAACCTCCACGTGCAATAAATGTGCATTATTCTGTGAAAACACTTTTTAGTGTGGAAGCAAGATATGTTCCTTTTGCAGGTTTGTTTTCCTTGTGCCATAGACAACCACAAGATATCTGAGTGAGGCAAACAGCTGCTCTGAGAATGTATCCATGATCTTGTTTTTGAATGGAGAAGACCTGTAGATGTCATCCAGTTGCTTGGAAGGAAGGCCCATTTGCTTCCTTGTAAGCTTTTTTAGGAACATAGCCAAAGCCTCATGACTACTGAAGAAAATACCAGATTCCAAGGACCAAAAACCTGCACAAATTGTGGTTGGAACATTTATGCATGTTTTAGCCATTGGGAGATGTTTGGTTTGAATGCTTTGTTTGGTCTGCAGTTCCTCTCCCTCTTTGTTCTTTTTGAACAGGATCTAATTCATCTGATCTTCTTTCTTTGCTTTCCTTTTTCCACTCTGTGGACCTAATTGAGTATTTATTTTATAGTGTCTTCAAATACACCATGTAGGAAATGAAGCCACTCTTCAGGCACTGTCCCAGATGCTGGCCAGGATCTTCAAAGCCCAATCTCAGAGTCTTAAACGTTTAGTTGTATGGAAAGTATACATTTACAATCATAAATTCTACTGGAGAGACAACGTATGTTGCCAACTCTAAGAGATATGAAAAAGGCTGCCTTTAAGCAATGTGGTGTACAGAAGCAAGTTGGGGGGGATGGGGAAAAACATCTACTTGCAGAAATGAGACAGGATTCCTAGCAAGAATGTAACCATTAAAGGAACAGCTCCCTTTTAAAATAAATAAATAAAGAGTTGTCTTCGTTCCTACTCACTTTCAAGTGTGGTCTGGCAAAGCTTCATTGGGAAGGAGAGAGGGGAGAGACAATTGTGCATATTAATACTTCCTCTGTTTTGCTTTTGTTAGGGAAGAGCCAATAAGACATTTATGCCAGTCTGTTTCAGCACAAAACAACCCAGACAAAAGTATTGTCATAAATTTTACGTCTAGCAGGTTTATTTCATGTCGGACAAAAAGACAAAGACAAAAAAGGTATGGTGCCTTAAAGACCACTGTTTTAATGTGAGCTTTTGTGGATCATTCAGAGAGGGTAGCCATGTTAGTCTTTTCAAGAATTTCAGGCAAAAATCAAAGAAAAACAAAACAAAACAAACAAAACAAAACAAAAGACACAAACATGTGGCACCTTAAAGAGTAACTTTCATATTTTAATGTAACATTTTGTGCACATGTGCACTTCTTCAGACATATAGCAGCAGAATGAGGTGTGAGATATAATATGAGATATTTCATACCAGATATTCATTGGCTGTAGTATATAGAGTTGGGGGGTGGATAGGGGAGGGGAGGGAGGAGGAGGGGGAAGAAAAGGAGGGAGAGTTAATTAGTAGAAATGGTGAGAAGATTAAATGGTGAGAAGTATGGGTTAGAGCTGTATAGTTTTATGGCCCACACCAGCCTCTGTTTATGTTTAAGGATGGGAAGTAAATTCCTCAAGTGACAGAAACCAGATCAGATCAGATCAGAGAGCTAGTGGAAGAGACAGGGAGGGGGGGAGAGAATGGGAGTTTTTAAGTTAGAGTCCATGAAAAAATGGCAATGTAGAGTTTTTACCTTAGAGTCCATGAAAAAGTGGCAATATGGTAATATTACATTTGATAATGACTCAAGAACCCCCGACTTATGTTTAATCCCTTCTTGTGTGTGTCTATCATGTATTAGTTCATATCTAAAGCCTATACTGTACCAATTTACCACCACTTTCACAAAAGCTCCTGTTAAAATATCACAGTTTATTTATTTATTTTATTTATTTTATTTATTTATTTATTTATTTAAATTTGTACTTATTAAGTGCCTGATTTTCCCTTTTTCTTTAAGGTCCCACAATATTTTGTCTTTTGTTTATTTTGTTTATGTTTGGGGGTTTGTTTGTTTTTGGCCTGATATGCTTGCCGATTAACACGGCAAGTGCTTTGAAAACTGAATTTATTTCTGTGTGAGAGTCATGGATTACAACCCCTTCTCTCAAATGCACATGAACGTCTGACCTATGCCTAAGAAAGGAAATTGTAATCCACAACAACCCTTCACCACAAAACGAACCTGTCTGCCTTAAAAATGCCCAGTACTTTTTGTTTTTGTTTGGTGGTGTGTTTTTCCCTCCACATAGATACACGTTTGGGAATCGCCCCATGTGGGTTTGAGCAATTACCTTTGTCTCCTTTCTTTTCTCCTCAGTTTACTTGAGGTGGAAGGCTGCAGCTGCACTTTGTCGCTTATCTTACACAAAATAAACAGAACAATCTGGAGCTAATTTAAGCGGTTTACCGTATCAGGATATGGCTAGGAAAAGCCTGCTTGGGGTGGGGGGTGGGGAGGGAGGCTCCACGGAACAATGGCTCTGTGAAGCGAGCTGAACAGCAATGAGCACAGGAAGGCTCTGTAGACAGCCTGGCAGACAGCTGTCAGCCATTCCAATAACAATCGCCCCAGCCAATGAAAACTGGCCTGCATCTAAGCTCCCAAACCAACCCAGGAACGCCAACAACAAAAAACCAAGGATTAAACACTTCGGCATTGGGGGCATGAATGTCAGATCTGTTAATTCAGTATCAGGAGAATTACATTTGCACATGGCTCGGGGTTTTCCTCCTTTCCTCCACCCCGCTTCCCTTTTCCCAACAATGAGTCACAAATAAAGAAGTGCTGTAATTAGAGAACCATGTTTGCAAAACAGAGGGAAAACCCCCAATGAACCAGCTTTATTTAGTGTGAACTAGAGAAGGTGAGTCAGGAAACCAGGCCTCTTTACATCTGTTTTGCAAATCAGATCCTTTCTTTGATGCCTAGAGTGATACGTATTTTCAGGAATTTTTTGAAAAGAATAACACTATACAAAATGAAAAGTGAAAATGTTACAGTTTCTACAGCAAATCAGAAAATGGGGAAAAGAAGCCATTTGCTTTAATTATCCTCATTCCTCACATATATTTCAAGTGAAGCATAGGATTCAGTCTTGTCTTTATTCACAACTCGTCTTTCTTTGTAATTGTAATAAATGTAATAAAACTGCTCAGTTTCTCAACGAATCAAATAATCTGCCTGCTCATCTTCTTTTACTGAGGGTACAATTCTAACTAGCCAAGATGGCTGAGGGTTGGTTGAGGTGATAATTAAACCAGCGAAAGCTAAGCTGAATCCAACCTAGCCAAAGGATGCTACAAAATGGCTTAAGACTACCTTGACCCTACGCTGTCTTTGTGCCAGCACAATGGCTATGGATCTGGGCTGATCAGAGTTTGGATCTGGCATCACTGATTCTGTTGTTGTTTTTGCCCCACAGTGCTACAGGATTCTCTGGGAGGTTAGCAATATAACTGTGCAAAGAACACTTTGCCAACGCAGGAAGGACGAGTCAACCTTAAGCCAACTACCTGAACCTGTCATGCTCAAGGTTGTAAGCCAGGCATGTCCAAACTTTGACCCTCCAGATGTTTTGGACCACAACTCCCACAGACCTCTGCCATTGGAAATACAGGCTTGGAATTCTGGGAGCTCTGGTCCAAAACATCTGGAGGGCCAAAGTTTGGACATACCTGTTGTAAGCAGAGGCTACACTGCAGTTCTGCAGTTAACCACACCACAAAGCTCATTGTTGTTCAACTCTTCTCTTGTTTTTTTCCTCCTCTATCCCACCACACCCCCTTTGGTTCTTCCTTAATCTAATTTCAACTAGCAGAAGAGTGGTGCCAGCAGGTCCAGTTGAGATCAGCTACGCAAGAGGGCTGGGCCAGCAGTTCGGTTGACATGAGAGGACTCTACCCATACCAAACTCATTACAGCCAGTTTATCTGTGAGTCTGGATTGTGAGTCAGCCTGTTAATAATTCCCATTTATTATTAGCCAGATCATGGTTTAGATGGGGTTAATTATTTCTCCCCTTTGTAGTTCATGACTATCCATGCTGCTGTAATAAATGGTTAACTGTTTACCTTGAAATAATTGGGTACTTTTAAGGAGAAAGACAAGGTAAAATATTTAAGATGATAGATAGATAGATAGATAGATAGATAGATAGATAGATAGATAGATAGATAGATAGATAGATAGATCCATATAACAGAACAATACAATCAATAGATTCAGCAGTGAGATACAGTCACCCCCCGCCATTTCGCGGTTCAGGTACTGCGGTCCCACTACATCTCGGAGCCGCGTGTGGGGGGTGGCGGGGGGCAATCGGGTCACTCCGCGCCGCCCCTGTGCTCCTCCAAGAAGCCTCGGAGCCGCGGGGGGGGGCCAGCAGCGGGGGACGATCGGACAGGCACGCATTCGCCCCCCCACCCCCACCCCACCCTCTTCCGCATATCACGGATGTTCATGCATCACGGGTGGGGTGGGTCCCTAACCCCCACAATTGGCGGGGGTGACTCTATAGTTAATGATTTAACAAATAATTTAATTCCAACATGCATTGCATACAGCCCCTGTTGCTGCTCCCAGATTCTGGAATTGCCTCCCATGAGAAGCCAGGCTGACCCCATCTTTGTTGTCCTTCCACAATCAAGGAAAGACCTTTCACTTCAGATAGACTTTTCCTTAGTGGCTGTCTTTCGGGGGGGGGGGTTCAAACTGAATTGTTGTGCTCCGTTGCTTTTAAAGGTGCTTTTAGTATTGATTTGATTTACTTTTTAATACAGTATATATAGATATTTTAGCTTTTAAATATTGTCTTTTTAATGACATAAACCACCTCGAGCCCTTTTAAGGAGCAAGGAGGGATAAATAAATAAATGCCATCTTTCTATAAGGAATCTAAAAAAGCTTACAACAGGTAAAATAAGAAATTTTAAAACACCAAATAAATATCACATTTTTAAAACAATTAAATATACATTAAGATTAAAACAATCAAGTATAAAATCATTTAAAATATTTAAGACCTGTAAGATAAAAAACAACATTCCTGAGATAACTGTTATTTATAACACCATGTTGTTTCTATGTTGTATGTCTTCCAGTAAATCCCAATTACTGTATTTTCCTGTGTATACAATGCTGTGTAAATTCATGACACTAAAAAGGGGCATTGTATACACAAAAGTAAGCCTTTCCAGAAGGGTGGGGCAGGGGTGGAGAACCCAACCTGACCTTGCTGTTTCCCTCCTCTATGGTTTGGTTTTTGCAGGAACGACCCCATCTTTTCAGCACAGAGCAGCCCATTAAGAAATGCCTTAAGCAGAAAGGAGGGCAATCAAGCGCTCCCAGAAAGAAAATAAAACAACAGGGGGTAGGAAACAGCAGGGGGTGGGTGGTGGAGAATCCAAACTGACCTCATTGTTTCTCTGTTTCACATCCTCTCCAGCAGCGCTTGATTGCCCTCCTTTCTGCTTTACTCTTGCAAGGATTCTTTTCAGCCACAATTTTTTTCATCTTGAAAAGGCATTTCTTAATGGGCTGCTCAACCCTGAGGCTTTCCCTGCTAAAAAGATCAAGCCAATCCTGCAGAAACCAAACCACAGAGGAGGGAAACATTAAGGTCAAGTAAGGGTCTCTTCCACCCCACCAAAGCAGAGAGGAGTGTTCAGTACGGGGAAACGGAAGGAAACAGCGGGGTGGTGGTGGAGTTGAAGGTGAAGGAGAACTCAGGGAGGATTTATTAATTTTATTAATTTGGGTTCTTAAAAGTGGGGGTGTTTAATAAATGGCAACATCATATAGATGTAAAATACAGTAAGTCCCCTCCATAATAAACTCCTATTAAGTGAGCAAATGCAGGGCTTCACTTGTTTTTAATGTTACGCCATATAGAAAAAGGTCTTTATTACCGGGATTAGATTTAGATATATTAATGTACTGCACTTTGGTATAACTCAAGACGGACAAGTATTAGGATAGTTTTCAATGATTTGGTCCCTGGTTCAGAGAGAAGCTGAGTTGGTCCCTGGTTCAGAGAGAAGCACTAGTAAAATAAGGCCAAATTCTTCCATACCTCCACCACATCAGTAGCAGTTTCCCCTGCAGAGTAATGATCAAAGTAAAACCACTTCTAGAAATAGGTAATTGCCAGTGTGAGGACTTTTGTTAGAAAAAAATGGCACAAAACTGTGACTAGGCTCTAGCTTCAGAATAACAATAAAAACAGTGAAGATAGAATGCCTAATGCAA
This sequence comes from Phrynocephalus guinanensis, assembly GCA_037367245.1. NCBI lineage: Eukaryota > Metazoa > Chordata > Lepidosauria > Squamata > Agamidae > Phrynocephalus > Phrynocephalus guinanensis. The sequence goes on from CM074738.1 coordinate 85,919,469, forward strand.
TATACAGCTAACTCTTCCCAATCTCTAACAATGACAACGCTACGTACCCGTTTGGTTCAGAGGGTGAAACAGAAAAGCATCCCGAGAAGCATTTTCAAACTTCATTTTTCCCCTAACAGTAATTGCAGAATGTAGTGCTAAGAACATCTGATTGGTACAGAAATATCTCCCACAGTTCATGGTCTGAAAATTGCTTTGTTTCATAGACTCATAGAAAAATAAAATTGGAAGTGACCTATAAGGCCATCAATTCGAACTCCCTACTCAGTGCAAACAAACAAAGCCATTGCAGTCCTTACACAATGCAAAAAACAAGGGCAGACGAAATATTTCTTAGACCACTATAGCAAAGCCTTTGACTGTGTAGATCATGAGAAATTATGGCTTCTTCTGAAAGAAATGGGTGTGCCTCAGCACTTGATTGTCCTGATGTGTAATTTGTCTTGTAGACAAGAAGCTACTGTTAGGACAAAATATGGAGAGACAGAATGGTTTTCTATAGGCAAACTTACTTTCTTCCTTATCTGTTTAATCTGTATGCAGAACATGTCATATGGAAAGCCAGACTATATTCTGATGAAGGAGGAGTGAAAACTGGAAGGAAAAAGTGCTGATAATTTAAGAGATGCATTTCTGCCTTTTAACTGGCAGAAATCAACCATGACTTGAAATGACTTTTAGGAAAAATGAAATAAGAAACTGATGAAGCAGGACTGCAGTTGAACGTTAAGATAAAAATCATGACTACAGAAGAACAACACAACTTTAACAGTTGGCCATGAAGAAACTGAGAGATTCTGTATATCTTTGTTCAATCATCAATCCAAATGGAGACTGTACTAAAGTTAGCATGTACCATGTATGCATGAGAAACAGGCCCTTTGGGGGGGGGAATGCCTCTACTTTCTGAGAAGGGATGATTTTACCTCATTAGACGTGACTTTTTATGAAAAAAATGGTGGAGGGGTTGCAGGTTAGTTGGCTATTATAAAACGGGTTCGTGAACTGAAAAATGGTTGGGAACCACGGCCCTAAAGAACAGCTGAGCACGGCAGTTGAGGACAGGACCTTTTGAAGATCTCTGATCCATAGGAGGCGATTTGACAATACTTAACAATTTGCCTTGAACACTATTTTTAGTGGAAGCTAGAAATGCAATAAATAAATAAATAAATAAATAAATAAATAAATAAATAAATAAATAAATAGTCCCAAAACAGTGCTGGCTGAATACCCTTGACAGCAAGATGAAATTGTCCTGCGTTCACTCAGACCAAGTCTGTGACCGTGCAAAGAGAAGGACAAAAATCAGAATAGCAGACCCCGTCACCAAATGGGACAGACAGGAAGAATAATAATCAGGCAATGGATGGACGAATAAATAGCACTTACTAACTATTTAGGACGGTAGTTGCAATTATCATCAATGCATGAAGATTCTTAATGTTCAAGTCTTTCTGTTGCATTTCCATAGATCATACAAAAGTAACAATAATAGGCTATCGTAGGTGACCGGGTGTGTGTTAGACATGGTGAAGCAGATAAAAGCTGCTTGTTCACTAGAAGTGGTTTGTGACATCGAGTGCAGAGACCCGTACACCAATGAAGTTTGGCTTAAGCCAGGAGGCCTGATTAATCAAACAAGAACTCAATCAGCTTTTGAGCAGTGGTGACAGATCGGCTTGTTCCATGTCAAGGAAAAGACAGGCTATTAATTAACAAGAACATCATTTGTTGGTTTTAAAACCTCAGCAGGCTTTTAACAAGTCCTAGCATGTCATTCTCTCATTCCAGACCATTGATGGAATCTGCGAAATTACTCAGGACACCTACAGGTAAAACTGTTTAACCATACAGAGCAAACAGAAAACCTTTCAAGGTAAATAAAATATTACTGGGATAGAAATAAACAAGCCTCACAGACTAATATCCAAAAGTGATATTTCTTAACAAAATTGTTTCATTATAGAAGTAACAACCAGAACTCTATATTAAAACAAAGTACAAGGATGGGCAACATGGCCGAGGTTGGGGGAGGAAGGTCCAAGATTAGGCCCCAAGCCCCAACACTAGCTGTGTGTGTGTTGTGTGTGTGTTGCGTCGTTACAGTCGTGACCGACTCTTCATGACCCCATGTCCATGGAGTTTTCTTGGCAGGAATACTGGAGTGATTTGCCAGTTCCTACTCTAGGCGCCTACAGCACCTGGTATACCCTGGTGGTCACCCATCCAAGTACTAACCAGGGCCGACCCTGCTTAGCTTCCGAAATCAGGCGAGATCGGATGTGCTTAGGGCATCTAGGCAGCCAACACTAGCTGTACCAGGCCCCAAACGGCTAAAATGATCTTAGAACTGTAGGGTTGGAGTGGAGCCACTGTCACAGATAGAGATTGTAAAATTTCTGGATTTTTTTGGGGGGGGAATTCTTCAGTTTTTCCATCCTTCTGCAATGACTTCAAAATTTCTGGAAATTTTTCCTCTCTAGTCAAGGAGCTGCAGTGGAGAATCAAATCCCAAACTCTGGCTCCATAAAGCACTGAACATTTCACATGGTCTCTGTCTCTTTCTTTCGTTCAAAAAAATAAGAAAGGCCTGGACGGACCAAATTTCCAATTTTGAGTTTTCTGGAGTCTCAGGAGTCTCGAGGAGCCCTGCAGATCCTAATGTGAAAACAACAAAAACTACCCCCTTTAGATTTTTGAATTACTTTGGGTCAGTCTAGGGCAGTGACGGCTAACCTTTTAGAAACCGAGTGCCCAAACAGCGATTCCAAACCCACTATTTTTTTTGCAAAGTGCTCCGAGTGCCACCTTTGGCACCCGTGCCATAGGTTTGCCAACACTAGTCTAGGGAAATCGGGGAGTTGCAAAAACACACCTGGAGGACTGTGCCCCACTCTACCCTAAAATAAATTACACTGGCCCTAGAGTAGTCTTTGCCAACAGTAGCATCCCAGAGGAATCTCCTTAAGAATGCTTTCACCGGCAGAAAGAGGAGTAAGGAGGAATCTTCTGTGATTTCCTCTCCTTTCTCTACTTCCAAACTGTTGGAATCAGAAGCAAGAAGGAGAAATGGACAAAAACACTTTCCTCCAAATTCCTCAAGCATAATTTATCTACTAGACGCAGGAAGCTTATATGAGTAGAAAGCAGCCTTCAGTTTATGGAAGGCAAATTGCAACCATTTATGACATCTATTTTTGGGGGGAGAATGTAATGTAATTTACTTCTAAACTGAGATCCAGTGTGATGTAGTTGAAAGAATGAGGAACAGGGATTCGTGTCCTAAAGTGGCCATGGAAGCTCAGAACGGGGTGGCATTGGTTATTCTACTCTTTCAATATCTTACACACCTTAGAAACACTTGACTCCACATAGCAACAAATGCCTAAAATGGGTGTCTGCAACTTTGTCGGTCCCAAAGCCCAATTTTTTTGCCCCTCGGACTCTGGGGGCCGAACCAAATAACAATTGCAAGCAAACACGAACACCAAGTGTGAAGTGACTAGAGATGTCTATTATCAGTTTTGAAGAATGGGCATTTAGTGCTGCTAAATAGTACAGGAGGCCGGCAAGCTATGAAAATAAAGAATTGCCACTCTTAAAGAATTTGCAATTCACTTTTTTTTCTGCCAGAAAAAGATATAACAGGGGAGAGTAGATGGCCACAAAAATATACTTCAAGGCCCCATGTGGCCCCATGACTGCATTCTGCTCGCTTTAGCATTAAGCAAATGTGTCTAAGGCCCTCATTACACACCAGCACATGCCGCAAAATAATCACGTAATCTCTTTTCAGGAAAATCCATTTCCAGGGCAAGGGGAAGTTTAAAGCAAACATGTGGTGGGAGGGAAAGGGGTGTTCAGCGATGCTATTCCATTTGTCATTTTTCCAATTCAACTCATCTTGCAAAAGGGCAAACTATGCAGAGCAAACCTGGACATGTATAAGGGCTGCTGTTATTGGCATGTATCCACTAACAGGGGCTGCAGATTGGATCCAGGACCCTTGCATGGTGTTAGGAATCTTTAACTCTTTGCCGTTGGCTGCTTTCCTTATCTGCATTGGTACCTCTACACCTGCAATTGTCATCATCATTTCCACTTCAGTTGAAACTCCCAACACACTCCTTTTGAAATGCCAATTGCAGGTTCAAGGGTCCCAATCTAGATCCCCCCCCCCGCTTTGTTGACTACTCATCACAAAACAAATGGTGGGCTTCAGAATGGAGCTATGTGGCTACCATGGCATGTAGTTCAGCTCCCAGGCTTCACTGGAAGAAGACAAAGAAAGAGAAGGACAACAATGACAACAGTAAGGAGAGAAGAGATGTGCTATTTGGAAATGGAACAAATGATTCCAGGCAGCTTCAGCCCTTTACAAGGATACAGATACAACACCACCATAGACTCCAAGGCAACATGATGGAGCTTCACAGGCTTTTAGCAAAACACAGCATTAACCCATTCTAAGATTAAATAATTGGATTGTACTTGATATCTAAAATGTTTGCAACTAAATAATTTAGCACTTCTGCTATAGAACGTTTGCTGTTATGTTAAACTGTCAATTTTGCTCCACATGAACATGGACTAATTAAAATTAAGGGTTCAGCAGCTCTGCCACATTAATAAAACTATGCTCACTGTTCTTTCAAGGAGGTACAAACAGAACTGGCCAACACTCATTTTAACTTAGCTTCCTGCTTCAAAAGGTGCCTCTAGAACAATAGCTCTCAAGGTTGGGTCCCCAGATGTTCTTGGACTAAAACTTCTAGAAATCATCACTAGCTGTACCAACCAGGATTTCTAGCATCTGTAGTGCAAGAAGAACATCTGGGGACCCAAGAAAGTCCAACAAAGCCCCAAACCGTCTTACTGTTTGCCCTCAGCATTTTATTCGCAAAGACTTATTGCTGCTCAACATAGATACTCCTTTGGTTTCCACAGCGCAGATGTTGATAGATCTATCTCCTTCAGGAATCTGTCCAACCCATTTTCTAAGCTAGGAATTATCAGCACATATTGTGGTATTTAATTCCATAAATTAACCATTGTGTGAGTTGCTATGTTTTGCCTTCTTCAATGAATCTACTAGCATTCTACTTTACTGGGTGACCCACATTCTGCTCAGAGCTTGCAAACATACTTTTCTGGAACTCAATTCCATGATTGTGCAGGATCTCACACATCCTGGAAATGATCTTTTTCAGCTTTTAGATACTGGGTCATTAAGACCAGGACTAGCTTGAGGAATAGTTTCTATCCAAGAGTGGTTTTGGCTTTGAATGCAGTGAAATTCAGTTGTTGAGGGAGTGAAATGCAGTTTCTGAGGGAGCTTCTGTAATTAGTTTTTACAGTTTTTAGAGTTTTTCAAGTGTGTTGTTAGTGGCTTAAATGTGTGTATGTGAGGTGGGGGATAGATATTTATGTATGTATGGTTGTACTTTTAGGTCCTGTAAAAGCTGATGTAGATTCTTTCAATCTTGGTGTTCTGCACAGGACAATGACAATAAAGATTTATCTATCTATCTGTTTATCTATCTAAATTCCAACCAGCCAGGAAAAACAACAACCTGGGAGTTGTAGCTCAAATCAAGAATCTTTCCAAGCTCTGGCTACAGTTGTGAGAAAGGGAGGGGGGACTTTTTTTTGCCTCTCCACATGTTTTCCTATAGGGCATTACTTCATATAACTTCTGCCACGCTCCCCATCCCCCTTCGTTATCTTCCTTCTAAATTAAAACAGTTTCATCTTCAAGATACAATTAAAATTTTCAATAATATGTTAATAAATCAACAAAACCATATGGCATCTGGAATCCCTCGTAGCAAGAGGAAGCACATCCATCTAACGAGTCTGAAGTCTAGCTGTCTATAATTAGGAACGATAAAAGGGAGACTAAATATGTCACAGATTATTACAGGGTGGTGCTAATACAGAATGTCTGAAACATTTACTTATTAAAGAGGCATGAGGTTGTGGACGGAATTTAAGCGGGGGGCAAGCTGTCAAAGAATCCCGGCCGCTGTTCTGTACACTTCAGTTTAGATGAAGCATTCAGAGCCAGCTGCCAAAGACAGCAATACAAGCCTGTCATTTATTCTTCATTATTAGTTTTTGAATTGTGTGGGTGAATCCTTCCAGAGCTCATGAAAGGGAAGGATTAATTGTGTTCATTACAACTAGGCAGCCTCCGTGAAGGCTTCAATTCATAGCTCAACCAGCTAATTTTTGACCTTTGGCATTCCTCCTGAGCTGGACTCTTGAACTACTGCACTGGGGAATTTAAGGCTCTGTGTATGTACACACAGTTCTACCACTGTGTATGAAGCATCAGGTCTGAGGCAGGCAGTTCTTAGCTTCATGGAATAATAGCAGAATGGGCTACTCTACACTCCCATTCCGGTTGGATTCTGCTCCCACCCCCCAAATGGGTCAAAGCTTTCCCTCGGGGTTAGATGACGAAATGCCAAAGCCCTAAACTATGTCAAGTTTAAGAGGCCACACAGAATTACCAAAATATGTGAATTATCCTAACAGGGGTTTTTTTGAATTTCATTTTATTGAGAAACCTTACAGATCAGTGACCTTTTTTTTACCTGGGGGGGGGGTGCGCCTCGCCTCTGCTCTTTTAAATATGTTTTATTTTATTTTGAGACTTGTTGGTCTCTTACTCTGATTTCAGGTGACCTTAAATGTTAACCATGTTCGCCTGTTTCCCGTTGGGAAGATGGGCATAAAACTCAAGCATCACCTATTCTATATGCAAGACATTTAAGGTATGTATTTGGTAAGAATCTTCTTGTTTAAATGTCAAAGCCTCTTCCATATGTTAAATATTTGAAACTAATTTATCATTTATCATTGAGTCCCTTTGAGGAGAAAGGCGGCATAAAAATAAAGTTGTTGTTGTTGTTGTTGTTGTTGTTGTTGTTGTTGTTGTTGTTGTTATTATTGTTATTGTTATTGTTATTATTATTATTATTATTATTATTATTATTATTATTATTATTAAATACAACCGGGCTGCTTAAAATCTGTTGAACAATGTGATCCCCTCCAGGAGCAAAGAATGCAGTTCCATCTCCACATCAGCTAGTTCCCAGCTAGCAGGGAATGAAGTGGGAACACAACCACACTTCTTTGTTTTGGAAAAAAAAAGTTACATCCTTTCCTTATATTTGTCAACATCGCCCTTTTAGTGCCAGCACAACAAAATAACAGACATTGGAACATTGGTTTAAACTTGCACAAATGCACCATATCTCATTACCTTTGAGTTTACTACTATTATTGCTTGCTTATGATGCTGCCACTAGTGTAATAGTAAATAAATAAATAAATAAAACTATTATTGCATAATCGTCAGATCATTGCAAACAAGCCATATTATCATGCCATATTAATCAGTATTTATACAATAAAATAAACATTTTAATATTAATGCTTTAAAATATAGTATAAAATATTGTTTACTTAAAGCCAATTTACTAAAATCCCCTAAAAAGTATTTACTTTACAATTTTAAAACCTTTACATAAAACATTTAATTTGCATTCTAAGAGGCTCTCAAACCTCTGAATCTTTATAGCACTTTACACCTATACCATCCAAATACTTAGATCTGCATATAGCGGCTTTAAAAGCAAATATTGCAACTCTCTTTATTATATCTAGATTGGATGTTTGTAATAAAAAACTCAGTTTCTCTGAGATGCTTCTGTTTTCCACTTTCTTTAAAATGTGCTGTAAATATTTTTCTCTTATATTGCTATACAGGGGACAGTCTAATACATAATGAGCTAAGTCCTCGAGAGCAGGGTTTCCACAAACACATAAACGATTATCTATAGGGATACCCTGAAACCTACCCCATTTCATCATAGTATCCATTTGTTCAAATCGCAAGCGAGTATATGCTTTCCTATATTGCATTTTCATTGGGACAGTTAAATATTGTTCATAATGATGCAGCTGTTTTGTATTAGCCAACCATTTTGTTGTTGTTGTAGATGCAACAGCAGATATATCCATCTGTGCCTCAACATCAAAAACTCTTTGCTTAAAAATATGAATTGTATCTTCATGTAAAAAGGATTTAAAGCCTGGGCTGAAAAACCAAATTTTGGAAAGAGCTTAAACAGGTTATTTAACCATGAATTTTCATACCTAGAAACACACTGCTCCTCCAAACAAATCTTGGGCAATCTTTCTTCACTTAAGCTACTTATTCTGCACCAATACTTTACCATTCTTACAAGAATCAGACCTGAAATCGTTTTTGCACCAAGTTCTGCTCTTATTACATGTGCTGGGGTAGAACGTGAAAATCCCAGGATAGCCCTGTATTATTACACAAAAGATTTCAAATGGTCTTATTCAGATGAAATCGGCATGGGAAGATCTCTGCAAATTTTACGGTATAAATTATTTAAATACATAATCCACAAACACAGGGTGTAACAAAAATATCCTGATGGAATATAACAAATCCCATCAGTTCATTTGAAACCTAGAGTTTATGTACAGTTCATTACGGTTCAGAAGGGCACAGGTGGTTTTTGACAAGCCTGCGATTGGAGTGCACCTTCCTTCCAATTTTTGCCATTTGCAAACTTAATCAGCCAAAACTGGGCTGATTTAGTACAGTAAATTAAGCCTATTTTCAGCCTTTCGGTGAAAAAACAGAAAGCAAAGTGTGACACCTAGCTGTGAAAAATTGTTCTACAACAAGCAGACATCTTTCACCACTTGCTGGATCTCTTCTGCAAAAAAAGAAAGAAAGAAAAGAAAAGAAAAGAAAAGAAAAGAAAAGAAAAGAAAAGAAAGAAAAGAAAAAGTGGTAGCTGCGTGTAATTGTGTCTAATCCACAACTCATATTGTTAAGAAAAACCCTCAGTGCAGGAGAACATAAGAAAATAAGAAGAGCCATGCTGGATCAGGCCAAAGGCTCATCTAATCCAGTTTCCTGCATCTCACAGTGGCCCCACCAGATGTGTCTGGGAGCGCACGAGACTAGATATCTGTCTCCTGATACCACTCCCCTGCATCTGGCCCTTGAAGTACCCCAGTTTTAAACCTGGAGATTACACATCTCCATCATGATTTGTAACCTGTGATGGACTTCTCCTCCAGGAATCTGTCCAATCCCCTTTGGAAGGCATCCACACCAGATGCCATGACTCCATCCAGTGGCAGGGAGTTCCTGATCTGTTTTCCGTGGTGGCAGTAGACCACCACTGAAAGAGAGACCACCACTTAGACAGCAAATGGCATAGGTTCCATCAGGGAGCTCACATATGGATTGAAATCATGGTTCCTAATTCTGCCTAGATACTCAGCGCTACATCACATCAATTCAAACAGGCAGCCAACTGTCCTCCAAGCATCGGGACTTCCATACAAACACAGAACGAAAACCATCTGCAAGATCCTAAATGGCAACAGGATAGTGACTAGCTTGTAGCAGTTGCTGATAAGGGGGGAAAACCTGCATCCAGCTTTGCTTTGTTTTGCTGCCCTTGGGAGGAACTTTGTGATAAGCTCTGAGGACTCCTAGAAATCATAATAAAGTGGCAGTGGGGAGGGGGTTCAATTAAAGTGAAATTAATAAAGCAGTATTATCCAATGTGGAAATAAACTGACCTAATAAATTGACATACTGTATGGGCTCTTTTAAATAAAATAAACATGCTCTCAAAGAAGTGGTTTTATTCCATGTCTTGTGGCGCCCTCTTCTGGACAGCATCCATTGCAACAAGGAAAACCTATTTTCCATATTGGACCTGTGTGTGCAAAGACTAAACCCGTTGAATGTCTCACTGTTCAGCAACTGCTAGGGACACAAAAGCTATATGAGGGGCAACCTTCCTTGTTGTTTGCACTACTTCCAGTTCAGTAGGAGAAGCAGTCCCAGGAGGGAGGGAGGGAGGGGGAGAGAGAGAGAGAGATTGAGAAAGAGAGAGAGAGAGAGAGAGAGAGAGAGAGAGCTATGTAAGATTTAATAGAGCATTCTCTAGTTTGGGCTGCAAGTATTTAGCTCAGACATGTCCAAACATTGGTCCTCCAGATGTTCTGGACTGCAACTCCCACAGTCCTTTGGCATTGGCAATCTAAGCTTGGAATTCCAGGAGTTGCGGTCCAAAACATCAGGAGGGCCGAAGTTTGGACGTGCCTGATTTAGCTGATCCTAGGATGGGACATGGAGTACAGCTTGTGCTCCTGAATTTAAAATTACTGTATTTAAAAAGGGAAATAAAATTCAGCTTCATAAAAATGTACAGAAAAATAAAGGTGGCAATGTCTGGAAGCTGAGTCATGGCTATTGGACTTCTTTTTCTTGACAGAGAGAAACGTTTCGATGCTCATCCAAACAGCTTCATCAGTCTGAATACAGCTAGTGCAAGTCTTCCATCTTACAGTCAGTTTATAACAGGCATATCCAAACTTCAGCCCTCCAGATGTTTTGGACCACAGCTCCCAATGGCAAAGGACTGTGGGAGTTGTGGTCCAACATACCTGGACATGCCTGGCTTATAAGTTGAGTATAAGATGGAGGACTTGCACTAGCTGTATTCAGACTGATGAAGTTGTTTGGATGAGCAGCAAAACATTTCTATCTCTGAAGAAAAAGAAGCCCAGTTGCCATGACTCAACTTCCAGAAAAACTCACCTGGATGACTGAGAGTCTTCACAGACAAAGGTGGCAATGGTTATGCACTGTTATAAAGCTCAGTGGACAAGAGCGCCTGGCTGCAAAGTCAGGAATCGAGAGTTGGAATCCCCATTGCGCCACCCAAGAGGGCAAAGCAAGCAGATTTTTTTTCACTCTCCCACTGCATTTAAAGCTATAAGTACGCCTGAAGCAAGATGTTCTCCTTAACAAATCTAATGCAGGTTTTAATGCCAGCTGGAGCTTCCACAGTCTCCTCCTTTCTCACCCCTCATAAACACACTGAAGGCTGCTAATAAGAACTAAGATGTATTGCCAGAATCTACTTGCCCTTCCTGCCTTCCTCCACATCTTATTCTCTTTGTGCCACACTGTTTTCAGGTTTTACGCAATAAAACTACGATTGATTGTGGCAATTGCTTCGGAAGCTTGTTTGTTTGCCCATGATCAGCATCCAATGATGTTGAAAACAACTAAACAAAGATTCAAAGCAATATTACTCGCTCTTGCATTTTAACAGTGTGCCTAGATGCCTGCTGTAGACAGCAGTCAACACATGGCTTGGGTATAACCTCCATTTTGGAAACTAGTTGGAGCAACTGGACTGCACCCCTAGGTGACTCCACCCTTTCCTAAATTCTCCATGGATCTATGTTTAAATAATTAACTACATTTGTCTGGCAACCGAATTGTATGTCCCTAAAGTGGATATATTCAGGCAGAAGGTCAATGTAACTGGCAGAAGAATGACTGAAAACTGATTGATTAGTAAAATATTTTGGGAAGGAGTCTGGTCTGGGTGACAGTTGAGAGTTTCACTCGATAATTAGCTGGTAACTTAAATCTAAGGTAATGTATGATGGACACTGGAGAGTCAAAGCGTAGACCAGTGATGGCAAACCTTTTAGAGACCGAGTGCCCAAACTGCGATTCAAAATCCACTAATTTTTCACAAAATGCCAATACAGCAATTTAACCTGAATGCAGGTGGCTGTGAAGAGGCAATGTCGGGTGCCCACAGAAAGGACTCCGAGTGCCGCCTTTGGCACCCATGACACAGGTTCGCCAACACTGGCTTAGACTATGTGTGTTAGAAAGACTGAGAGTCTGTAAAGGAGCTACCATACTTTGATTTTTAAATACAGAAGAAACATTTACATTTTATTGTTTTAACTTTTATCATTTACTTCCTAGAACTATTACGACTGGTGCCTCAATAAAAAAATCCTATTTATTTAAACCAAACTCACCTCATTCTTTATTTTATGCATAACTGAGAAGTAAAGAAGACTACAAATAGACAATAATACAGTGATGGAACGCGAAGCTACCTGCTATCAATAGGAACAAAATGATTAATTTCACATAGAAAACCCCTTTCACCACACATCTGATTGATCTAAGAAACCAGCTTGGGGTTAGAGCTGTGAAAAAAAGCATGGCTTCTTTCTTTTAGTGAAGAAAGGAGACTGAAACCAAAGCTGGCTTTGATCAGCCTTGGTTTCATCAGATGACGTGGCCCACAGTGAGCAACAGGGCGATGACAAAAATTGCTTCTGCACCAGCATAAAAGATCTGCCCTTGTGTACAGTCTACTCAGAGATTGGTGCCGCTTCTCAAATATAAACTGGACTCTCCCCGGCAGAAATTCCCAATTTACCAGACAGATAATTAGCTTAATATGTAAAAGAACTGCAGGCACGTACATACACGTTAATTATTCAGTCTTACCTGTGGAAAAAATCAGAATAGTGTTGTCCCAAAGTCCAAATCTTTTCAGGGCTGCAGTGACATTTCCTACAGCTTCGTCCATAATCGAGACCATGCCCGCGTATTTCCGTCTCTTGTCGTCTTGGATAAAAGAATATGGTTCCACGTATTTCTCAGGCACTTGGAGAGGATCGTGGACGGATTGCAGAGCAAAATAGAGGAAGAGGGGCTGTAATAAATACACAGACAGAGAAGGAGAGAAACACACAGCAGCACTAAATGTGAGAAGTCGGAACAGTTTCTGATAACCTTCCATCTTTAACTACTGTTCTCCTTGCGTTTTTTTCAAGGATAAGGATATTTGAGAGAAGACATTCCTATTCACATTTTCTGAAGTTAAATTAATAATGGGCGTCAGCCCGGTCTTCCTCAACCCCTTGCCTTCTATATGTTTCACTGCAACTCTTATCAGAGCAGTAACCACACTGACTGGAGATGATGGTCTCTGTAATTGAGCATTTATCTAAAGAATGTCATTGTAGAAACTGTGAACGGTGAAACAGTACCAGAGGATTTTAGCTACTGGTGTAAGCAAATCTTTTTAACTAACAAGAATGTTGTTAATCAACACATCTAGTCATGACAAGTCAACACATCAAATCATGACAAGAGGGAATCCACAGTAAACTTATGTCAGCCATATTTTTGTGGACATAAGTCTCCATGAAGGAAGAAATTCCTATTTTCCAAAGATTCCTTTTGTATCCCCCACTTTTCTTGTGCCTTTAAGCTTCTATGTAGGAGGTATTCAGCATTGGACTGGCCACGGATCTGTCAGCTGCCCATTGTTCATGGAAATCAGGGACCACTGTTTGAAGCCTTCCGCCCTCAGACTGTGGGATGGCCCACTGCTTTGTTGAAGTGGGAAGCTGAGGTGGTGGGGATGCTCTCTGCTCTGTGGCTTAGGGTCGCAGAAGGAACATTCAGTGATCTGTGTGGGTGGGTTTCCTGTAAACTTCTACTTAAGCCAGGTGGTCCACAGTGAGCTGCTCTGTTTAGAGGATCCACTGCGTTGAGCTGTTGTAGATAGAAAGGTATCATCTACATACCTGAACCAATGGGTTCCCTGGAAAGGCTACTGATCACCAACATTCTACAAAAGGATCCGATACCAAACCATAAAAGGAGCATGGCAGTCCAATGCAGAAGGGTGTTCAGACCTCTACATTGAAGAAGAAACAGAAAACAGAAGAATGGCCCAGAAGGTAAGCTCAGAAGAATCAGCAGAAGAAGAAAAAAGGCCAGAAGATGTACACATATTAAAAGAAGAAGAGACAGGAAGGGAAGAAGAGCATTGAAAATCCCTCCCTCAACAGAGGTGGGGGGCTCCGCAAGTCTAGCTGCTACTTACCAGGCTGTACTTTCCACAGTACCCAGGCATATCAAGGAGCCTTCACCACCAGGTCACAGCTAACGACCCATTCTTGACAGCTACTTGATGGGTTTCAGCACCTTAGGGCCATTGTTTACCTTAAGTACTAATGTCTCCCTAACGAGCCTATTCAGGCTTTGTTCATCTGAGCCATCAGACAAGGGGACGGTTCAAGCTGACTATAAGAAGGTCTCTTGTACTAGCTGTATTCAGACTGAGAAGCTGTTTGGATGAACAGCGAAACGTTTCTATTTCTCAAAAAAGAAGTCCAGTAGCCATGACTCAACTCAGAGCACCTGCTTCAGACGTATTCACAAGCCAGTGGTCCACCCCTGTTTAGAATAGCTTTAGATAGAAACCAGGCTACTGATCGCCAACATTCTACAAGGACATGGCATATGAAGAAGAAGAAGAAGAAGAAGAAGAAGAAGAAGAAGAAGAAGAAGAAAATGTGGAGTTATGATATGAAAATTTACAATGCTTCAGGGAAACACTCAGTTATGTGTCATTAGGTTACTGAGGGGTCAAACAAGATGATACCCTTAGGACATGCAGTAATATCTTGGTATTTGAGCATAATCCATTCTGGAAACATCCATTCTTATATCAAAGCATGGAAACATGCTTGTCAACCAAAATGATTGTTGTACTCTTTCCGCTATAGACAGGCAAATAAATAAATAAATAAATAATTCCCATGGCTATAAGAAATTCCATGGGTAACTCAGGTGATTCCTACATTGGCTGGGGACACATTGTTTTTATCTGTTTTATTTGCTAAGACCCCTTTGGGGACATATAAGTTTGTACACACACAGTACAAACTCACAAAATTAGTTGGCTAGACGTCTACATCCACACCATGGTTTAGGGACCTGGCTGTACAATGTGCTCTACTTGAGACTAACAACTTGATTTTATTCTGTGTTTTTAATGTGACAAAAATAGAATACAACTTTTAGCCATATACATCCTTGACTAGCTGCCCCATGACTAGAAATGGTTTGAAAAATAAGAAAGAAATTTAAAAAAATAATTAAAATATAAACATAAAGAAAAATAAAACCCTAATCTGCACTCTCCTTTAAAAATGTTCCTGGTTGGTGCAAGGGGAACCTCCATTCCTCTCTCCTCCCTTTGCTTTGGAGGCTTGCCTGAGATGGAATGCTCCAGACAGTAACCAACAATCAAGCAGGGAGAGGGAGAGAGAGCTACAATTGGCTCACTTGTGATCATGTGACCTCCTCCAGTGCCCATATTGCAAGACATTGCTCGTTGATCAAGGCCAAATTGATCCGAAATTTTTGCTCATCTTGCAAATTACTCATAAACCAAGGCACTCAGAAACCAAGGTATGACTGTAATTAGAAGTAAGGTAAAGGTAAAGGTTCTCCCTGCACATGCGTGCTAGACGTGTCCAACTCTAGGGGCGATGCTCATCTCTAGTATTCAAGCCAAATAGCCAGTGTTGCTCAAGTCCGTGGCTACGTGGACGGCATGGATGCAAGGAAACACTGTTTTACCCTCCCACTTTTTTTTACAGTGGTACCTATTTATCTACTTCCATTTACATGCTTTCGAACTGCTAGGCTGGCAGGAGCTGGGGTTAACAGCGGGAGCTCTCTCCGCTGCGTGGCAATCGACCTTGCAGCCTTAGTCTGCTGAGCCACCACACCCCTAGAAGTAGTGCTCCCTTAAATGGGGACAAATGTCTGTCACCAGTTCATCCTTGGCCTTGGATTCCGATCTCATGTTCTGGCATGCTCTGTTTTGTGAATGGTCACTGGAAGATAAACACAAGCTCAGTTTGCCACTGAATAGCTCAGTGGCTGTGGAGCGAGGGGTTGGGGGTTCGGTTCCCCACTGTGCCTCCTTGTCTTGATAGGGGCTGGACTTGATGATCCACAGAGTCCCTTCCAGCTCTGCAGTTCTATGATTATTATTTGACTTCATGGCAAATATTCCTGGGAAAACTGCAATGCAGGGGGAAAGGTTCAGGAAAAGTGCATTTTCTTGAATGTCCTCTACAGTGACCCCCCCACCTATCACGGGGGTTAGGGACCCAACCCGACCCACGATTATTGAAAATCCGTGATATATGGATGCAGGTCGGGTTGGGCCTGGGGCCTAGCTGGGGGCCCTTGTACTTACACGCAGCCTGGCGCTGCCCCGAACGGGCCTGTGAGGGCCTTCCTGGGTCTTCTGGGGCCCCCAAAAGGGCCTCCTTGTGAACTGGAAGTGACTTCTGGTAAACCGGAAGTGACTTCAGGATCACTGAAAATCATTTATGAGGCCTCCAACAGGCCTAGAAAGGCCATCGGAGGCCTCAGAAATGATTTTATGCGAACCAGAAGTCACTTCTGGTAACAGGAAGTGACTTCCGGTTCACAGGGAAGCCATTTTTAGGCCTCCAGAAGGCCCAGGGAATGCCCTCACAGGTCTGTTCGGGGCAGCACCAGTCCTGGGGTAATTACAAGAGGCCTGAAACAGGCCTTCCTCCCTTACCGCAGGGGGGCTTTTTCATATAATGCGGTCCTTCGATATAGTGGGACCGCAGTATATGAACTGTGAACACATTCAATCCATTTATTCTGTTTGATCAGGAATGCATTAAATATATTAATTCTAATTTTCACTTTCAAGGAACACAGAGAAAGGATGGAGTCATACCTTCTCAGTTTGATGATTTGCGATAAGCTCTACAACTCTCTCTGTAAAAATATTAGCTGAGTACATATTTTTAAATCCATCTGCCACTTCTTCTCCATCTCGTAGATCAATAGCACATCGTGTTACATTCTTTGATACAATCAGCACACAACGCTCATGAGAATAGTAATTTTCACTCCCAAGAAGATACCCTAAAACAATGGGAAAGAAGGGAAAAAGAGATCAATAGTACAGTAACACATCGGATAACGAATGCCTCAGATAACAGTTGTTTCAGATAACGATTTGCCTCTGAGAATGAATTAAATTTGTTATCCGAGGTACCACTGTACCATTAATGAAGGAGGAGAGCCTTAAAGGCAGAAAAGACAACAACATTTACACCTCTTTTTCTAACTCAGTGAATAGTGAGAATTGTTTGGGCCTGTGCAATTTAAAAAAGAATATCTAAACAAAATTTGGCAAAAGGTAACAGCAGGCAAACTGTCTGGTAACATACTTCATATAAAATGAATACAACGAAAGGATATCAGAAAAAAAAATTAAAATGCAGATACTTGATAAGCAGGTTCAGTGATGTTTTCAAGACCGCCACATGTCTCAGAAATATTGAAATTAAAGAGTGTCAGGCACTGGAACATCAGCAGTAGCCAAGATAGTATTTTTATTATTTTAAAATCATCATTTTTGATAAACTGAATGTTCACAGCAATTGCTGAAGACCAGACTGCTGTGGCATTTATAGTCACAGGGCATCACATTGATTGAAATATTTTTCATACCAGCTACATGAACGTCTCTGGTCTGCTGCTGACACCAACTGGTAAGTGAGACAGTCACTTTTCAGAATAAAACATTGCTTTTTCTAAACTCCATGGATATGGGGGTCACGAAGAGTCGGTCACGACTGTAATGACACAACAACAAACAACACAGAAGGAGAGTCCCATGAAATCCTTGTCTAGTCGTTTATCCTGAAAGTGTGAAGTCAAAGGTCCACACAGATGACCAGCAATGAACTATGAAACATAAACCAACTGCAGACATTATGCATCAGCATTCTCAACCAACACGACAGAAGCCGAGTTGGTACCACTCACCAAAGTAAGTATCAAACCCTCTGCGGGTTGGGAGGCAGTCTTTCTTATACATCCCCAAATGCCACTTCCCCACCATGTGAGTCACGTATCCTGCTTCTTTAAGGAGCTCAGGCAGGAGTTTTTCATCCAGTGGGACACAGCTGGGCTGACACGGCCAAATTATTTCATGTTGTAAACCTGTATGGATCTAATGAAAACAGGCGAACCTCACATATTGGGTGCAAAGCAATGCTGGGATGCTAAAACAACTCTATCTATAGCAACATATTTATCTCCTGAAGGAAAGCGAATTTGAAAATACCAAAATCAATCAAAGCAACTTTAAATGCATCATATCTGAAGCAATATATAAGTATCATAAATTAAATAACACAACACATAAACAAATTATCAAACTATTATGGCTGTAACAAAAATCACATAAAAAGAAGTCACGTAAAAATTAAGCATCACGTGTTACAATGAGTTGATGGGCTGAGCAGTTTTGGCTGAACTAGTTTTTAAATGAAGATCAGAGATGCTTTAGCTACAGGTTTCCAGATTTCCTCCTCTGAATTTGACGACCCATGCAGTCTCTTCCAGCTCTACAATTCATTCTATGATTCTGGAACTGTTGTTTCTAAAATTGTATCTAGGCATAAAAATTAGAATTGGTGTGTTTTATGTAAATCTATGCCCTTTTGTGAGTAATGCATTTCCTCTTCTTTCCTGATTGAGAAATATCAACCCTACGTGGGGCCTATACAGACGTCATTACTAACTTTTTAAGAAACAACAGGACTTTGAAGGTTTGTGGTTTTCCAAAAACTGAAAGCTCCAAATTGTAATCCACTCCTGACAAATATGTTGCCTGGAGAAATCAGGTGATTTATTTATTTATTTGTAAAGGAATTCTATTCCACTATCTTTTACATCCAAGTCTTCCCATGTAAAAAAAAATTATAAATGTAACCTCCTATACAATTTGGCAAAAAGTTCATAATGATTAAAAAATGCTTAAATCTGTTTTCCCCAGTCATGGTTCCATTAACCATTTGGTCCCTGGGGGACTCTGGCACATGTGAAACAAGTTTCATTATGCAAATTCCATAATCCTGATTCTACCTATCAATCTTTCATATTGTGTTTATGGCCTTGTCTCCCCTCGCCAAAAAGAAGAACTTGAGAGTGGCTGCATCAATTTATTTTAGAAAGCAGAGCTTAACATGGAATACCAAATACCTCCTAATTAGCCAAAAACAGATCATCTAACAAAATAAATTTATTGTATTTTTTTGGCAGACAAACACAATCATAGGAACAGACAGGGAGCCTGAAGATTATCCAAATGGAGGGTTTTTAGCTCGCTCTAGAAAGCCAAGAAACAACAAAGCTAGTGAAACTGAACATAAACACAATATAGAAAAATGAAGTAGAAAACCCTCAGAATTTACTGTTATTACCAGAATGGCAGAACACAATTATTTGCCTTCATTTACCAATGACCAACAAACCACTTGGTGAAGACAAGCTGTGATTTATGAAAGTACAAGTTATTCAAATTTCTAATTCAAATTTCTAAAGAAAATGTAAGACCAATTTAACATCTAATTTTATCTATCTATCTATCTATCTATCTATCTATCTATCTATCTATCTATCTATCTATCTATCTATCTATCTATAAACCAGAAATTTCAAATAAGTGCATGGGGCATACCATAAGAGTACTTATGCTCCTGCCTTTTGGCTTACCTCTACTCACAACAAGGGTAACAGAAACCCCTCCAAAACAAACACATCTCCAATATGAGACAGATAAACCAGTAAGCAAAAGTGCCAGCTTGGCCCACACACAGAACGGTCACTTCACACCTCCCTTGCCCAACCATTAGCAAAGCAGTAATATCATCAGATTAATCATGGTTTTAGCTATTCTTAAACATGGTTATGAATTAGGGCAGGAAAAGCGCAAGAGACATTTCCCTGTAGGATTTTTTTTAAATTAAAGCATTAAATAAAACCCCATCAACTTGCTTTCCTCAGATTTTTCTAGCCAGACCCTTAAACAAAAGAGATGGAGTGACATCTATGAGCATCTGGCATAAGGTTTTTGTGAACAAGCAACGTGGGTGGTCTGGATCGCTAGTCAATGCAATAAAATATCAATTTTCAGTTTTGACTGGAGGACAGATGGCCAGACCGAATTGACATAGGAGGCATTTATTTCAGGTAATATATACTCTCTCTTTCACTTCTCTCTCTCTCTCTCTCTCTCTCTCTCTCTCTCTCTCTCTCTCTCTCTCTCTCTCTCTGTGTGTGTGTGTGTGTGTGTGTGTGTGTGTGTGTGTGTGTGTGTGTGTGTATGAATACAGTATATATAAACCATATATGGGAATTTTAGTAAGACAGAAGCTAAGAGACAGAAATGGAGAAATGGCTAACAACTCAGTCCTATAGATTAGCTTCTTATTAGTATTACGTTATTGCGTTATAACAATGTTTTCCTAGTTGACAAACACAAGCATAAACAATAGAGACAAACTGTTGTTGTTGCTGCTGTTAAGTACCATCAAGTCACCTTTTGAGTTAGGGAACCCTATAAATGGGGTGCTCTCCAAAATGGCCTTTCCTCAATAGCCTGTTCGCCTTTTGTAGATGTAACTCTGTAGCTTCCTTTAAGGAGCTAATCCATCTCTTATTTGGTCTTCCTCCTTTCCTGCTGCTGTCTCACCTTTATGCAGGATTACTGATTTTTCCGGTGAATCTTGCTTTCTCATGATTTCCCGAAAGTCGGGCAGCCTCATCATTTTCCCCTCCAGAAACAGATCAGGTTTGATTTGATCCAGAAGCCACTTTTTTTTTTGTCTTTTTGGCAGTCAAGGATATCCAAGAAGAAATCATTCAATGGCAAATTTCAGATGTTCAACCTGTCAGCTCTCTTCATTCTCCGGCTTTCACGCCCCTACACAGAACTTGGCAATACAATAGTCCAAATGATCTTGCTCTTACCCTCACATCCTTATAGCTGATGGTCTTTTCTAATCCCTTCATTGCTGTCTTTCCAAGTCTCAGCTTTCTTCTGATTTCTTGGCTGCACTCTCCCTTTGGAATGATGGCTGAACCAAGGTACACAAAAATCTCTATTTCAATGTCATCACCGTGAATGCTAAAGTTAAGTACAAAAAAAAGGTAAAGGTTCCTCCTGCACATGCGTGCTAGTCGTGTCCGACTCTAGGGCCGGTGCTCATCTCTGTATTCAAGCCGGAAGAGCCAGTGTTGTGCAAGTCCGTGGTCATGTGGCTGGCATGGCTGCAAGGAAACTCTGTTTTTACCTTCCTGCCTTTTTACGGCGGTACCTATTTATCTACTTGCATTTTACATGCTTTTGAACTGCTAGGTTGGCAGGAGCTGGGGTGAACAGCAGGAGCTCACTCCACTGCGTGGCACCCGGGATTCGAACCGCCGAGCTGCTGACTTTGAAGTCAACACTTTTCGGAGCCTTAGTCCACTGAGTTCTTCCTTAATTGTGACTTTTTTCTTTTTCAAGTCCAATTTCCAGCAGTAAGACAGTGCTGTTGACATATATTAAATTATTGATGTTTCTTCCACTTTTTCCTCCAAGTTATGAAATTAGCCCATCCGTCTGTATGATTTATTTATTTTATTTATTTATTTTGCATTTATATCCCACTCCCATTTCCCAAAGGGAACTCTGGGCGGTTAATGATGTCCTCTACTGTACATATATAGTGAGATAAAATGCACACATGCCCAACAACTTTGACTATAGGAAATCATTCTGTCCATATTCTGTCCTCCTAAGAGTAACTTCTTGCCCATGATACAGGTTACACCTCCGGACAATCAAGTGCTAAGGCACATCTCTTTCTTTTTAAAAAAGAAAATCCTCCACAGATTCTTATGATCTGCAGTCAGAGCCTTTGCTATAAAGCACAGACTGATTTTGTTCTGAAATTCTTTGGTGTGCTCTAAAAGTCAGCAAACATTTGCAATATGAGATCAAGTGCCTCTTCCTTTTTGGAATCCTGCATGAACAGCAGGCATTTCTTGCTTCATATAAGAGTTGCCTTTGTAGCAAAAGCATCATTTTGCTTTGCAAGGGAAATTAGTGCTGGGACAGAATATTACTAGATTAATTTGGGGTGGGGGGAATAAAAATCTTATCAAGACATTCTGCTGTGGCAGCTCTGGGCAAAAACAGCTCTTTGCTCTGCTCCTGTTGACTCGTGCAAATGGTTTCTCAGGTGACTACAGCAATTTCACTGACAGAAAAACCAAGCCCAAGTCTCCTCAGCCCTATACTGTCACTCTATCCACTTCACCACACTGGATAATAAAGGAAACTTTTCATCAGCATCTATTTGCTGCTGCTGTGACATACTTCTCATGGCACATGAAGAGGAATACATCCAGATTTCAGCTTTGTTTTAAATCTGCTGAAAGTGATCACTGTGCCAATAGGGGAAAAATAATTTTTGAGGAAGAGACTACAGTTGCCCCCCCCCTTTTCTGGTTACACTCACCTTCGGAGGGAAATATTAAGGGGAAAAGCTTTATAGATCCAAAGCTTGAGCAATAATATTTGTGAAAACATCTACAGTAATACCTTGGTTTACCAGCATAATCCGTTCCGGAAACATGCTTGTAAAACAAAACACTCTTATATCAAAGCAAATTTCTCCATACAAAATAATGGAAACTCAGATGATTCATTCTGGGACCTCAATACACAACATACTGGGCATACAAAAATACCAAAACTCACAAAAGAAGTTGACTAGAAATCCACATCCATGCCATGGTTTACGTACCTGGCTGTGGAATCTGCTCTGCTTGGGACTAACAACTGGATTTTACTGCATGTTTTTAATGTGACAATAATAAAGTGCAATTTGTAGCCATATACACACTTGACTAGATGCCTCATGACTAAAAACTCTGACTTGCACTCTCCTTTGAAAACCTTCATGGCTGCTGCCAGGGAGATCTCCATTCCTTTCTCCTCCCTCTGCTTAGGAGGCTTGCCTGGGATGGAATGTTCCAGATAGTCACTCACAATCCAGTAGGGAGAGAGGGAGAGAGATTGAGAGAGAGAGGGACAGACAGACCATTGGCCCACTTGTGATCACATGACCTGCTTCAGTGTTCGTATTGTAAGACATTGCTTGTTGATCAAGGCAAAATTGATCAAAAATATTTGCTCATCTTGCAAAACACTTATAAACCAAGGTAGTCGTAAACCAAGGTATTCCTGTACTTGGCAAAAAAAGAGTGGATGAATTTATACAAGTGCTTTTCTGTTGCAACAAATATAATAATAGTAAAATGGCATGTATTATAAATGGTGAATAATGCAAAGTACCTGTTCTGTACTAAAGAACTGTAAGGAAAAGGGAAGTGGCTTTGCGGCTAGGTGTAAAAATGGACAAACAACATGTGGCTTTTTGCAATAAGCTTGCAAAACAGTCTAGATTAAAAAAAACCCATTGAGTAACAGAAAAGCTCCTTTGTTAACCTAAAAGTATAAGACTGGGAAGAAATAATGGAGCGTGGACATTTCCTTGGTAACATAAAGTAACAATAATTCTGCCAACAGTCAATTTCACAAATTTTGGTTGCACAAAATTAAAGTAATCTGCATGTTGCTCTAATTAATAGTAGATATGGTGTAAAGATTTTTGTTTTCTCCCCATTAAGTGCTATCTGTTGCCGCTGTTCTTCTGTATCTTTTAGAGCTGCAAAACAACCAAATGAGCTCTGGGAAAACTCTTGCCATATAAGGGTAAGAAATTGTGATGCTGAAAGCAAAGAATAACGGCTCCCCTACACAGAAACTTAGTTATATTATATTATGCTTTATTTCTATGTCACCTTTCAGCCTAAAATGACAGCTCATAGATATCTATGAATTTGTTATTCAAAATAACAAATTTAAAGCTGCAACCTCACAACAACTATTCAAGAACCTTAAACCCAAACGCACACTTAAATAGGTCTCAAAGAAAATACCAACAAGCAAAAATTCTGAAAGGGAGTTAGAGCTGCCCTGCCCTGACTCTTTATACAGTATTTCTCAGGTAAGGAGGAAGACCTGGAAGATGGTGGGTCAAGGGTGTGTGTGTCAAACATCTGAAATTTCATAGTGAATTTATCTCTTCAACCCAGTTCATGAGCTATTACTGGCAGATGCAAAGGTCTGCCCTTAGCAGAAATAGCAGCAGTGTTGATAGGCATTGGTAGCGGAGAAAGTGGGTGTTATTTAACCTACCCTTTCTAATACTTTGTGGGTTATGTTCCATCAAATCTCATCCAACCTATGGTGAACCTATGGGTCTTCAGGGTATGTAACATATTTAAGAGTAAATTATTTTTCTGTGTATAAGACTACATTTTTGTCTAAAATTGTTAGACTAAACATTGACGGTTGTCTTATACATGGAAGGATACCGAGAGGTGTGCAGTTGCAAAACTGTAATTTTGGGTTGGAAAAGTGGAGTCATCTTATACACGGGAGCGTCTTGTAGACGGAAAAATACTGGTAGTTCAATCAGTTCCTTCCCCTTTTCCTGTAGGTCTCTACACCTGAACAGGCATTTGAAACCAGTCTCCTGAGTCCTAGTCCTCTCTATTCACTATGCCATACTAGCGCGCTGTCTGAAACTAGTGACTCGTTAACTGAAAAATCATAGAATAATGGAGATGGAACAGGCCTATACTGTATGTCAATTAAGTCCAACCCCCTGCTCAATGCAGGAATCCAAATTAGACATTATCAGTAGGATAACTTCCTCTTGAATGCCTCCAGTGTTTGAACATTCATCATCTCTTGATGCAACTGGATCCATTGCTGGACTGCTTGAAAAATTTAGAAGTCTGACCTGATATTGGACTGAAATCTGGCTTCCTGTAACTTGAGGCCATGCTTCTTATGTGTCCTGCACTCTCCGATGACTGAGAATATATCCTGCCCCTCCCGTGTAAGATTACCTTTCAAATATTTGAAAAATCCTATCAAACCTCCCCTTGTATTCTTTTCACATGAGGAAATTTGACCTTTTTTTTTTTTGCAGGACTTAGTTTCTAGTCCCCTGATCATCCTTGTTGCCTTCCTCTGAAATTGTTCCAGTTTGTCTGAATTCTTCTTCAAGTGTGGTGTCAAGTAACAGACACAGCACTCAAGATGGCCAACCAGTGCCAAACAGATCTGGAGATTATACTTCTGTTAATAGAGCCTAAAATAACATGTGTCTTTTCTGCAGCTGCCTCACGCTGTTGGCTTATATTCAGCTTTATTGTCATCTACAGCAATTCCAAGATGAATAAAGAACGGTTTTGCATGGAGCAGCCACATCTGAATCTGACCTTAAAAGATGTTTTAAAAAATATTTTTCTAATTTACTTAGTAATATTCTGTTCCAGTGCTCCCTTGAAACTCTTTTTTAAAAAGCAAACACTATTTGGAGATTGGGGCTGAGGAAAGGGAACTGACACATCCACAGTGGGACATTTACTTCCCACTCTGTTTCAGGCACAGAATACAGGACTCTAGCCCTGAACAGAATCTAGGGGCCTTTTCACACGACCCCTAAGGTCCGGCGCAAATGACTGCAAGGTACGGACCTTAAAAATGTTTTCCCACCAGCTCCGGACTTTGCAGACATTTAAGTGCGACCCCGCCCACAAAGCGCGACCAAACAGCAGTTTTCTTGTACCTGCTGGAGGAGGGTGAATTTCAGCCGAGGTCCGGATTTAATCTGGCACCTCGGGCCCCGATCCTGCTGCTGCTGCTGCTGCTGCGGCTGGGGCTGGGGCGCGCGGGGGGGCCGGGCCTGGTGCTCCTGGCCTCCAGCCCAGCAGAAAGCCGCCCTGTTGTAGCCGGGGTCGCCCCAGCCGCCGCCGCTGCTGCTCCTCCGCCCGCCGGCGCGAGGAGGACGACAACGCGGCTCCTCCTCCTTTCCCGGGACATCAAAGGAACGCGGCCTTCCATCCGCTCCCTCCGCATTCAAAGGAACGCCGCGTTCCTTTGATGTCCCGGGAAAGGAGGAGGAGCCGCGTCGTCGTCCTCCTCGCGCCGGCGGGCGGAGGAGCAGCAGCGGCGGCGGCTGGGGCGACCCCGGCTACAACAGTGCGGCTGCAGCCGAGGCTCTGCTGGGCTGGAGGCCAGGAGCACCAGGCCCGGCGGGGAGGAGGAGGAGGAAGAAGAAGAAGAGGCAGCGCGCGCCCCAGCCCCAGCCGCAGCAGCAGCAGGAGGAGGAGGAGGTGGGAACGGAGGAAGAGCGACAAGCCCCTAAGATCGCTGGTCCGCATTTAAATGGCCAGCGGATCTTAGGGGTCGTGTAAAAGCGCCCTAGATCACCTAGCCTTTAGGTGTTTGACCAGCCAAGAGCAGAACAGGGTAACCCTAGCACTTGATTGCATCCAGTTCCCAGGACAAGATGAAGAAAAGCATCCAAGTATTGCAGCATCTTGGAGAAACTTCTCTGTTTGTTTTTAGGCAAGCTTTTTGAAGAAACTCATTCGTTGCAAACTCACTGCCACATCCTCTCCACTCTGTCCCAAACGATAACACCTCAGACTTCCTGAATTTAAAAAAAAGAAGAAGAAGTTGGAGCCGCTTGCTGAAAATTAAAAATGCACTCCAGAAAAGTTTCTCCAAATCACACGGAGCAATAAGTCCAGAAAGTTATGTCAAAGACACCAGTTGAAAGCAGTTGTGAAGATTTAATTCATTGTTCCCTTGCCTCACTTTTGCAGTTGAATATTTTCTTTCAGTATATTAACTTGTACCGTAATCTGAAAATAGCTCGTGATTTTTTTTATTCCTGAAGATTGGGAAACATTACAAAAGGAACACATTACTAAAGAACAAGCAGAAATTAGTCAAGCTCTATGTTTCCAATGACATTTTATTTCCCATGTCAGCACCGCAGAGGTTTAACAAAAACAGAATGAGAGGAAATGCAGTACATGATCTTGAAAGGAAATTAATATTAACATTTGCAGGTCACAGTTTATTTGGAAATTTCACCCTTCAAGAGGCCAAAACAGAGATAATGTAATGGCTTCTTATTAAAGTACATGTGTTGAATGGCTTAACTAATGTCAGGATGCTATCACTGACAAGTCTGTGCACGAGTAATATTAATAAAACAGTGCACTGACTATAGCCAGTACTACTTTCTCTGAACTTGGTATCTTCATTTCCCACCAAACAATGGGTTCGGGTAAGGTTCCGTGCATCACATTCCAATACAATTCTTACTTTTCAAGGCACCAGAGGAGTTTTTTTTACACACACACTTGCCAACCTTCTGAAATAGTCTTAAATGCCACTAGGGGTCTCTCCGAACCTGGTGATTTATGGACTTTTACACCATACAATGGTGCTGGGTTTGTCCAAGGCACAGTTACAATGTGATTTAAATCTGGGTGCTTATTTTTTAAATTCACAAAACACATGTACCAAAACGTGGATGCCATCTTCTCAAAAGTTAAGGACAAATGTGCATAGTAACTGGCTGAGAAGTTCATAGGGCAAAAAAAAACAACAACAACAAAACTTCGCACTTCCCAACGATCTTCAAATTCAAACTTTCTTCATAAGAAAGACCACACTCTTCATTCTGTCCAGGACAGTGCCTTGTCACGTGCGCTGAACACAAACACAAAACATTTGCACGCAAACAATCCTTTTCTATCACTGACACACATGTTTGGTGTTCAGTAATCTGTCCGGGCCCGCGGAAAGATTTGAGGTCTCTCAGACACATGTTTAGTGGTTGCTTATTGGTACCATCCTGATTCGTAAATACTGGTTCCCACTTAAGGAAAGCCCAAGTGTGAGAGCTGGGAAGTTAAGGTGGGAAACTCCCAGGCACCCACTGCCTGCACTCTGGACAGACAAGGGACATGACTAATGTTAGATGACTCTCCTTAGATGAGCCCCCCTCTTTCAACAGAGGTGGGGGGGAGCTCAGGCACGGTCTATCTGCCACTTATCAGGCTGGGATTTCAACAATACCTAGACAAATAAAAAATAATTCACGCCTTCACCACCAAGGCCATAGCTAACCACCCATACTTTATGGGTTGCAGCACCTTAGGCCATTGGTCACCTTAAGGCTATTGAGACGGTTGTCTACCTAATTGGCCCATTCAAGCCATTGTTCATCTTATGAGCCTATTTCAGACCAGGGTGACAAGAGGTCAAAGTGAGCCATAAAATGGAGGACTCACTACTAGCTTTCTTCAGACTGACGAAGCTGTTTGGATGAGCAGCGAAAGGTTTCAATCTCTCAAGGAAAAAGAAAAGTCCAATTGCCATGAGTCAACTTCCAGATAAACTCACCTGGAGGGCTGAGAATCTCCACAGACATCTCCTTAGATGATGCAGGACCACAACTCCCATCACTGGCCATGTGATGGTTCATTGGGAGTCCTAAGGCCTCTGGGGGTCCTTATGACCACGCGTCCCCTCCTTTCCCACGTTACAGCTCCTGTTCTCCCCCTGCCGCCGCCGCCGCCGCCGCCGCCGCCGCAGGCAACACGCACCCCGCTCCCTCCTTCCACTCCTACCTGGTACCGGCCGGTGAGCAGCTGGCTGCGGGACGGGGTGCACAAGGGCTGCGTGTAGTAGCGCTCCAGGCGGACTCCGCCCGCTCCCAAGGCGTCCAAGTGCGGCGTCCGGATCTCCGAGCCGTGCCAGCCCACGTCGTGCCAGCCCAAGTCGTCGGCCAGCACGAACACCAAGTGCGGCGGCTGAGCGCCCAGGCAACCGCCCGGCCAGCTCAGCAGCAGCAGCAGCAGCAGCAGAAAAACGGCGGCGGCGGCGGCGGCGGTGGCACGAGCATCGCTGGATTCTTCCCCTTCAGGTCTGCCGCCCAAGCAGGAACTGGCGAGTGCGCCGCCGAGCAGGAGGAGGAGGAGGAGGAGGAGGAGGAAGGGCTGGGGACCGCCTCTCCTCCTCTTAGGAAGCCTCACGGACGGTGCAGCCGCCAACTCGGCCCCGGGACGAGAAAGGCAGCAGGGAAACACATAAAAAAAGCGCAAATGTTTCGTTCCGGACCGGGCCGGTCTGTCGTCTCACGCGCTAAAAGAGGAGACAAGAGGCCGTTGTTGGTCAATGTGAGGGAAAGGAAGTAAACTGAAGTTCAGTCTCTGGGCGACCACTCCTCCCATCTCCCAGCCAGCTGGGGTCCCGTCTGAGGAGAGCTGTTTCCGCAAAATCGAGCCGTCTCCTTCCTCGGGGATCAACCGAGTGTGAAACACGCCCATTTCTCTCAAAACCACCCATCCTCGTGACCCACATCGTTGAAGGCTTTGCTGTCGTTTAGAAAGCATAAAACTGAAGTCCTTTGGGGCGCTCCAGTATCTGGCAGATATTAGCAATGTGATCTCAAGTGCTTCTTTCTTATTGGAAGCCAGGTTGAACATCAGGCATTTCTTGTTTCATGTAAGATGCAGGTCACGCCTTGATCTTTTCTTGGCTTAGGAAATCTGTAGTTTCTGCACTCCCTGCCATGTCCTTCCATGCAGAATGGAATGCATATTGCAGGTTTCCAGTCTGTGGGCCTGTTTTGTTTCCATATTTGTTGGCATCTTCTTCTAAGGATTTTGACAGATGCAGCACATATGGCTGGACATCCCTCTATCTGTTTTCCACCTGCCCCTGGTATTTCCAGGGCTATCAGAGCAGCGTTCACATCACTTTCTAGAATTGCAGATTCTTCATAATAGGAGTCTGCCATCCATTCTCTTTATATAGGACTGTTTACACCTTCTCTTTATTTTCCCCTGGGCAGATAGTGTACTTCCTTTTTGGTCTTTCAGCATTCCTAATCTAGGCTGGATTTTTCCTCTGACTCCTTGGATCTTCCAGGAGAGATGTCTTGTTTACCCACCCATCCTTGGTTGTTCTCCTCTTTGTTTGCATTGATTATGGCAATATTTCTCCTTGCCTCTATGCGATAATCAGTCAATAAAACAATAAAATAGGGCAACTAATACAGCTTCCCTGTTCATGCAATCATATATAAGATTTACAGCATATTTTGACAGGTCACTGGATCAATGCATGGCTAGTGGGACTAGGAGAGGGAAGAGGGGATTCTACGGAGTAGAAAACATTTTCTTCAAGATACAGAGATAACCTAAAGATATAGAAAATTAAAGAGTTCAGAACAACCTTCCCCAGTGTCTCAACATTGCCATACACATGGGATAAGAAAACAATGTAATCTGAGAGAAGAAGAAGCAGGACACACAGGCAGAGATGAAAAAGGAGTGAGAGGAAGAAGAGGAAGAAGGTGGATAGTGGGAAGAAGCCCAGCAAATTTTGTGAAGAAATTGAGGGGGGAGGGAAGGAATGTGTAAAGAGAGGTATTTGGAGACCACATGCAGTTGAATTTGATGCAGTGTGTGGCCTATGGTCTAAGAACTGACAGGCTGACCCATCCCTTTAACCTTGGTAGCAATGCTGGCAGCACTCATACATCTATTTCCCAAAGCCAACCTCTGGATATGACACAGAGCACAGGCACTCAGTTTATTTGGTCGAACATGGCAAGGCCTGTTCTGGGTGTAACCTGTCTTGTTAAACCACTGTATGGTCTTGGCCACTGTGCTGCAGCTCAGTTTCAGGTTCTTGGCAATCTGCTTATAGCCTAGGCCAGTAATGGTGAACCTATGGCACAGGTGCCAAAGGTGGCACTCAGAGCCCTTTCTGTAGGCACCCGACATCACCCCTTCATAGCCACCTGTATACAAGTTAAACTACTGTATTGGCACTTTGCAAAAAAATTAGTGGGTTTTGAATTGCAGTTTGGGCACTCGGTCTCTAAAACGTTCACCATCACTGGCCTAGGCCATCTTTATGTAGAGCAACAATTTATTTTTTCAGATCCTCAAGATAGTTCATTACCATGAGGTGCCATGTGGAACTTCAGTTGACTAGCATGAGAGAGTGAGAGATAACACCTGCTCCCCCTTCACACCTGAGACCCTGTGACACTAACAGGTCTCATGACACCAGGGAGGGAAATTGGCTACTTGGGCCCAATTTGGACATTGTCACTTAGGAATGTATTCACTTTTGTTGCCAGCAGTTTAAACATCAATGGCTGTGTGTTGCGTTGAGGGGACAGCACATTTACACTATTATACAAGCTGTATACTCACTGCTTTACATTGTAGCTGACTGTCATTTCATCAGTGTTGTCACATTAAAAGATATATTAAATATTTACAAAATGTGAGGGGGTGTACTCACTTCTGTGATATACTGTTTATCAATGAATAGAGCCACAACCTTTGTATTCCAAAGGGTAGAAGATTTTTTTTCCGAATGGGCAAAACCAATGTTATATTCTCCACCCTGGAGCAGTCAGGTTAAGCTGCTACACTATCTTGTTTGGGTGATACATTGTTTGAGATACAGTACAGTATAAGTACAGTACAAAAGTTTTGCTTATGAGGTGTCAAATGTGTGAAGAAGGAGAACATCCAACTCTTGTTGCCCTCTCTCACCAATGAAGTTGGAAAACCTGGGTTCTATTCCACATTGAACCATGAAAACTCACAGGAAGCCCTTGGCCTATCACTCTCTGTCAGGACTGTTGTAAGGGGAAAATGGGAAGCAAGAATGTCAGTTGTGTGGAGAACATGCATGCATAGCAGCAGCTCTTCAAATCATAAAGTTACTCTTTATGTATGGAGGGCAACTAGAAGATGAAATGGAAGCAGACAAGGATGGAGTGTTATTGCTCATTCTCTGGTGAACTCCATACCCCAATGTGTAGCCTGCATGCTGTTGTTGTTCAGTTGTTCAGTCGTGTCCAACTCTCATGACCCCATGGACCAGAGCAAGCATACTGTAATTGAACTGTAAGCCACCCAGAGACTACTTGAAATGGTATGGGGCGGCCTATAAGCAGAAAACTTGCTTTGCTTTGCTTTACTTATTAGAATGCATGAATAGGATTCATCTGTTCATTTGCGTATATAAGACAGGACATGTGGGTTTGTTTGCAACTAAGAGAAGAGAGTGATGGTATGTCTTAATATGATGATGGAGAAAGCAAAAAAGATCAGTAAATCAAATCCATTTTATCTTATTTCCCAACTCTCCCCCCTCCAAATGTCACATCTTTCCATTGCCTAGGTCAGTTGAAAGGAGGTATATCTTACGAAATGCCATAGGCCAAGATTCACACACCTCACCTCATCAGTGGCCAGAACAGTAGTTTGGTTGACTTTTTCAAGGAGACTGTGAGCTATGCATGGTAGATCACAGAATGCCAAGGTGGGCTGTTATACAAGAAAATTACACAGGTGGAACATATGTTAGAACACATCTATACACTTTTAAGAGGCAGAAGGCAGGACAGAAAACTAAACTGCATCTGCAGTAAGGCATGAAAGAGCAGGGACTGATCAGCAGAACCACAACTATATGGAAAGATCATCAAATGACGCAACAACAAAGTAAACAGCACAGCAACAAGATACTGAGAGCTACACAAAGCAATTTTTGTTTGTCCTGCTTTGATTCTATGTACACTAATTTCAGTCTAATGTGTGGACAACAGGATGGGTAGCTGTATTAAGGATGCAAGGAAAGTTGAAGAAATGCTCAATGTGTTTCTAAAAACAATGCCTAAACAATGATCCAGGAGACATATATGTCTGTATGTGATACAGTGAAATACAGGCTATGCTTCCAAAATATTGGTTATATTTTTCAAATGTTCTTTTTAATTCCCCCAGAGGTTATTCAGCTATGTGGGAAGACTGCATACAATTTTGTAGTTGTTATTTTGCATGGAATAAATAACATTTTCCAGTGTTAACACTCCAATTTGAAATATTTCCAAAGCTGCATTTCAGGAACCATAGTACTAGGATGGTCTGATGCAAACTTTTGAAAGAGAAAGCTAAGAGAGAGGAAGGCTTTTCAGCATTTTCTTCCTATAGTTCATTTGTTCAGGGGTGATGTAATCTAGGTATGTCAACATTACTTCTTCCAAAGAAACTATAGTTTGGTTGCTAAATACCACAAAATTGCAGGCTTCATGTGTAACACTTATACAATTTTGGTGAACTAAAGCCAAGGAAATAAACTATGCTTCTTTGTCAGAGAAAGTATATGAAATGACAATATGAGGAATATTTAGTTATTTCATTTAGCAGGAATTAACTTTGCCCCACCACCAGTTAAATCCAAAAAGATGCCTACTGAGGCTCATGTAGTACTGTATATTATATAGCTGTATAGCAAGTTGAATATTTTTCATATTGTTTTTGTTTTTAGACAAGGGCCACATTTTAGGGGCAAATTGTCAGGGCCACATTCAGATTCTGAGATAATTATTTGAAATGTTGCATAGTGCTGGAACCAAAAGTATGAGAGCTCACTTCATTTCTCTGTCTTTTCTGTCTTCCATTCTACTGCTCACTTTTTATCTCTCAGTCCCAAACTACTAGGCTGGGACCTGACCAGTTCACTTCCAGGTGGCTTTTGAATTCAGATAAGTACAGACCACATATAAGATCAGGAGTTGCCCAACCTGGCATTCTGGTGTATATGTATGAGCCTCCCCTTTCAGGCTATGTAGAGGGATAAAGAGAGATAAAGATTTCTACTGAAGAGCCATTTTCTTTGCCACAGTTCAGTGAGCTCTGTGGTTGAAGCACAAAGTGACAGATTGATCCTGTGGGGTGTTTTTTTTAATTTCAGCAGAGATTATTGTATTGAATTCTAATGTTCTTGAATGACTAGAATAAAATATTGGCAAAGTAAACAATGTACTCAGTTATGACAAACATCTGTAATACAAAAAACTGATCCATTAGTGGTTGAACAAAATAACCTAAAAGCAGAAGAAAATTATTTCAAAAGGGATTCGCCTTGCCCACTTCAGCTACCACTATGAACAATCCTGTCAGCTCTTATATTTTACTGTGACTTGCTTTGTAAATAGATATTCAAATCTGTACAATGTAATGTCAACTTGCATTAAGTACTTGGCAATGAGAAGAACTCATTATTCAGACTGTGTTCCTACTGGCATGTCTTATTTTATACTGTAGCTTTTTTACATATAAAGGGTTTGATATATCAATTCCTTTGGAAGACTGAGTGCTTCTGAGCAATTTTTTGTTCAAATGACCTTTAAAAAGGACAATGGAAATGTACTGTTTAATATTACGAGCAAAAGCACAGCACTATTTTAACAGTTAATATTTAAGATTGATACAGTTTACGGGAAGGCATTATTATAGCTTAGTATAAATCAATAAATATTTAATGGATTCAATGCCTATCATTGACTAAGCAGATCTGATGTCCAGGGCCGGTGCGTCCATGAAGGCGAACTAGGCAGTTGCCTAGGGCGCCAAAATGGACAGGGGGGTGCTGGCCAGCCTGCTGCCCCCCCATTGCCGGCCCCTGCCATCCGTTCCCCCACTGCCTGTTGCGGGCCGCTCACCTGCCCCCCGCCACCGCCACCGCTGCCCACCCGCTGCCCGCCCACTGCCCGCCCGCCCCTCGCCTAGGGCGCAGAAAACCCTAGTGCCAGCCCTGCTGATGTCTAGTCTAGCTTGAGGATGATAAGATTTGTTCTGGAAGCCACCCCCTTCCAGGAGAAAATTAGAAACAGATACTAAAAGGAAAAGAAGTATCTTTCTGAAGGTATCTTTGTACAGTATATTGTTTCTTCAGTGGTTAACAAAATGGAGAACCATATATCTTGATTTAGCTTCCAGAAAGATCCATATCAACTGTAATTCTCAGTCCAGTAAATTAGTATAGTTGGTAAAATTATAACACCAGTAAATAGTCTGTCCCTTTAAAAAAGACATCTTAAGACTACTATACATTCATACTTATCACTGCTTTACCACTTTCTTTCCTGCTCCAATTGGTGTATCCAATGAAAAGTGTCTTACTTTGAGGTGATCCAAGCTATATGGTAATTCTATCTGGCCCTTGTTTGATTTGGCTGTTTCATGCATCACTGTATAAAACCAAGTTAATGGACACTACGGTATATCTTTGTGTGCTCACAAATAGGCACAGCTTTCTTCTCACTGAAACGAGCCTTTGTCCCTAACAGCTTTACTGGAGATTAGGTGGTACTTCTGTTGGATCAAATATTAAATATGTTCCAAATGTCAAATATATGCATGTATTACATACAGTTCAAAGAAAAAACAGCAGAAATATTGGTGTTCTATGTTGATGTTGACATCACCCAGACAAAAAAAACCCAAAAATGCCCTGTTTTGGAAGGGGGAGAAAGGAGAAGAAGGTAGGTTGCACACTTGCCATGTTTGTTCTTCAAATGGTCTTCGTACTAAGTCTATGGGCGTTTATACACGACCCCTAAACTCCGGGGCAAATGGCTCCCAGCTCTGGAGCTTAAAAATATTTACCCACCAGCTCCGGAGTTAACAGGAAATTAAGTGCAACCCCGCCCACTTTAGCGCGTCCCAGCGCAGCTTTCAGGTACCTGCTCTTTGGAGGTGAAAATTATTTCATCCAGTGTAACGATAGTGAGTGCGGAGCTCTCCTTGCTTCTGTTTGTTGTTTTTTGGCTCCCGCCCCTTTAAGAGCTACTTTTACAGAGATGAGAGGCAGAACGAGGTGAGCGGCATGCTTTTCTTTCTCTTTTTCTCCCTTTCCTCACGCAGCCAGCAGCCAGGAAGTGCGGAGGGGGTGGGGACACAGGAAAAGCGACGAACCCCTAAGATCTCTGGTCCGAATTTAAGTGGCCAGCGGATCTTAGGGGTCATGTAAAAAGGCCCTATGTCTACAGCTGTGCCTTTGGAACTTTCTACATGGGAGACAGCTTTGGTAATTGTCCTGCCCTCTACATGTGCAGATGTGCTATAGTTAAAAAATTTGAACAACATAGTGGCAGAACTTCAGTTACTAGTGTGCACTAAAAAGGGAAGAGTAGGTCATGTGAATGCACTCATGGTCACTCTTTTTTGTCACTATACATTTATACTAATGTGTGAAGAATGGGAAGCTTACTTTCTCAAAAGGCTACAGAGGCAGTGGGGCAAAGCAGAGAGAGGAAGTGGACGTGTCCACGAAACATTACATTAAAATATGAAATTTAGTCTTTAAGGTGCCACATGTCTTCTGTCTTTTGATTTGTTTTATTTTTCTTTAATGTTTTGCCTGGAATTCTTGCACAGACTAACATGGCTACCTTCTCCAAAACTTCCAAAGGAAGTGTCTCTCTCAGATCTGGTAGCAGTGGTGTAGCATGAGGGGGCACAGGGAGGTTCACACAAGGTGCAAAATGCCATGGGTGCTAGCAACCCATGCTAAGCCTAAATAACTCTATGCCTGAATTATTATTTTTTTCTGCCAGAACTTAGGAAAGTGGATTCCTCTTTTCGACATTTGAAGAATTCATTGTCAGCAGTTCTGGATAGCTTTAGTAGTTTAGGCACCTGGTTGTGGAGTCAAAGATTGGGAATTGTATTCCCCCCCCATGCCCCCTCGACAGGGGCCGGATCTGATGATCCATAGGGATTCTTCAAGCTCTGCAGTTCTAAGGTGATGATGATGACAGTCCATATAAAAAGAATGATTTCTGCAATTTTAGAAAGCCGAGGCAAGGGAAGCTCCAAAGTGTTCAGTGACTTGGCTAAACATAATACTCTGCAGTGTATCTAGCATTTGTAAATAAAGACAGAGATGCTTGGTCAAGTTTTACGTGGAAGAATCAAGTACTCTAGGCTTTTCTTTATATGTATAAAGCTGCTTTTAATATATATTGGCATGCAGATTGTTAGAGGAAAGATAAAATTGATTACTCTTTTATTATTTACTTAGCTACAGCCATTAGTTGTATTAATGTCTCTCATCCATTTGGCACATTTTGCTCACCTCCTTCACACTTTATCCTCCAACAGAGAGTGATGGCTCCAAGATCAGACCCAGATGAGTAGTGGTGATTTTCAAACATTAAATATTCTTTCCCATCCTAAGGCCCCCAAATGTTTTCCATAGTGAAAAGGATCCCTCGGGAGCCTTGAAAATGTGCAGGGGCTACAATCAGACATTTTAAATTTCCAGTAAAAGGCAGCTGCTAATGATGTCATCAGCCTTTCACATGCACTGCTGTGGGAACCTTTCTTTGAAGAGTGTGTTTCCGAAGGGACTACAGCACACACTCCCGGTGCTGATGTGGCATACCTGGAAAGGAGATGACCTTCTGTTTCATCTGACCTTTTGCTTAGAGCCAAGGGCAAAGGGCAAAGGGCAACTGTCCCCTATCGGAGCTATTGTTTCTGTAAGTACTCCAATGTCTTGCTAGTAAACACAGATAAGAGAATAAAAATGGAGCCTTCTGTGAGGAACAACGTAGTCTGTGCATATGTGCCTTCTCTGCTAGCTGGAAAAGGTACTTGTCTGTGTCTGTCTTTTTCTCTGTGGCCAAGGTCAGCCTGGCCTCAAACTTCTCCAGCAACTCCCCACACACTGCCACTTGAGTAGCATCTCAACCTCTGAAACCCTATGCTAAGTCAAATTTCAGATGTTCCTGCAGTATTACTTTAAAAATGTATTATTCTGACACATTTTTGTATTTTTTTCAAAACTGGGGGTCACTTCATAATCTGGGACCCTAAAAATGTACATGAATTAGCTTGCTTATAAGTGTATTGATGTCAATCAGGTCTTGACTATGAACTACTTATCTGCTTTTGTTTATATTTTAACACTCCCACCCTTCTTCTGAAGCCGTGTTCTTGTTGGTTCAGTCATTATTAGTGGCTCTTGGATAATGGTTGCTGGATAATTTTTGCCTAACAGTTCAACCTCCAATTTCTGTCCAACTTTGCTGAGTTCCATGGGGACATATGCAAAAGCCAGACTCTGGTGAGTACTATAGCTATAGCATCCAGATGTGGTGTTGCCAATAACCTGAAAAAACATTCAAATAACATGTTTATGTAAAAATTCAGTCCAGTTGGTGTTAATAAATATTTCACTTCTGAAACAAGCAATAGGTTGTGAAATACAGTATGAGTGTGTGCAACAAATAAGGCTGAGAATGTTCTGAATCAAACAGTGACTTTATCCCTAGCAAAAACTACAGTAGTAGTCAATATGGTAGTCAATATGCTACGAACATGCATTCAAGTACCATCAAAAGTATCACATTATCTAAAGGACAATTGCAGCTTTTAAATTTTCCACATTCTATGTGGAACATATCACAGAATACTATGTACACTCAGTATACTATGAACAGTATATCACATATACTATGTACAGTATATCACAGAAGTGAATACACCATATCACACTTTGTAAATATTCTCATACAGTACTGTATATCTTTTCATGTGACAACGCTGAAGAAATGATACTTAGCTACAATGTAAAGCAGCGAGTATACAGCTTGTATAACAGTGTAAATGTCCTCTCAAAATAACACAACACATGAAAAGATATACTAACATGGTCACAAATGTGAGGGGATGTACTCACTTCTGTGATATGGTGTGAATACCATTCAGCCATACTCTCT
Source organism: Phrynocephalus guinanensis (assembly GCA_037367245.1). Lineage (NCBI taxonomy): Eukaryota > Metazoa > Chordata > Lepidosauria > Squamata > Agamidae > Phrynocephalus > Phrynocephalus guinanensis. The sequence goes on from CM074738.1 coordinate 85,957,608, forward strand.
TCCCAGTATGATGGAAAGTTATTGACATGTGCACTCATTTGGATGCAAATGTCATAGATATGAAAACTTAAATGAGAACCTTCAATCAGTTTTCACAAAATATTTTTAACCTATGCAATCAGGTGTTTGGTTTTGTGTGAAAAAAACAAGAAATCAAGTGCAAACAAGGATGGTTTCATTCAGTAGTATGAATAGTCTTAGAAACCTGGCAGAAAGCCATATGGCTGGTACACAGTTTTGAGGGCTACTACTGTAGACAATTATTTAAAAACATTCAAATTATCTTGCTTTTTGGAGAACACAGAATATGCTTCAGTTATTTGAAATAAAATCTACTCTACTTGCCTTGCCGTTATACCAGACGCTTTCATTTCCCTCTGGATCAATGTTATCTGTTTTCAAGGTGAGATACACGAGTTGCCGTTCAAGCCCCTTTTCTTTAATCTGCATCAATGCCTGCTTTCCTATGAAGTCTGCTGGCTAGGAAAAGAAAGAGATAACGATGATAAATGATTAGACAGGCTCTGTGACAAGGTTATAGATGCAGGCATTTACATTTGTCGTTACTTGTTTTCTTGTCAATTAAGCTTTAGATAAAAATGCCAATTAAATCAAACCTTTGAGTTTGTGGGTTTTTTCTTCTTATTATGATTTTTGTCTTGTCCATAAAGTAGATACACTCCCCTGTTTTATGTTTTCCTATATCTTTGACATTTACGATTTATATACTTCATTTATAAAAAGAGTAGATAGAAGGACTTTGTGGTTTCCTTTTGGCTTTTAACTTGGAGATCTGATTGCAGAACCCCTGAGGCAAAATTTACAGAAAGAAAAGCTACTACTTCCTTTAAACAGTTCACCAAAGGATAGAGGAAGTAGTACGCATTTCGCTTATCCGCTATTTTGTGAAGCCCACAAACGCTGTAGTAAGTAGAAGGGACTGGGGGAGGGCACAAGTATGTTGAATTGACTTTGCATATAGGAAATCTGAGTTTTCTCCCTTGGAATCTTGTCCACATAAAAGAAATAGAGGTAACTAATGATAGAAAATATTTTAACTCCCAACTGAATTAATACAAAAAGTGACCAAGGCCTGCTCTGCACTCAGCTGGATGGACCAAAGGTCTCTAGATTGGTATAGGATAGCTCCCTGTTGCTCCAAGATGTGGAGATGAATAGCAAGTTTAGATGATTTTATAAAGAGATTTGGTAATGACATGTGGATTATGTCTGCCAACCACTATAAACTATGCTAACAGCAAAACAGCAAAACAACTTGAAAGAGTGACTAGACAGATATTTGCTGTGTGCTCCTCACTATTTATTTCAATATTTATTCTTTCAACAACATGATGTTAGTGCTAATCACCAATAGAACTTCTTCAGCCAAGGGTGGCTTTTTAAAAGTTTTTAATTCTTTTAAAACTTTAAAAGTTTTTAATTCTTTTTTTCTCAAAACATGTATTTTGTAGTATTTCCACTGACATTTCTTTCTCTTGCTTTTGCCCTGTGTGATATGGGAGTGACTTTTCTCTTACTTGCTGCCTGCTCACACTGGTAATTTATTTGCATTTATTTATTTATTTATTAGACTTATATACCGCACCATCTGGCACCAAAGGCCACTCTAGGCAGCTTACAGGGTTAAACAAGAGGAACAACCATTAACCATAATAATAGATTAAAATACAATATAAAACAAAATAACAACACTAAGTCAGTCAAAATCAATAAGAGCAGACAGAGACCAGATTAGACAAGAAGGAAATGAGCAGCGAGACATAAAAGGAGAAACTAATAACCAGGAAAAGCCTTCCTAAATAGCCATGTATTAAGATGTTTCTTAAAAACAGACAGCAGGGGGTGGGGGTGGGGAATCTCAGGAGGAAGCTGATTCTAAAGTGGGGGGGGGCGCTGAGAAATCCTGGTTCCTCATCAATGATTTACCAGCCTCCTTTAGTGAGACAAATCAGACACAAAAACCCTTGATTTCCGAAGGGGGGACTTCACTCAAACGAGGAAACTAGTTAGAAAGAAATTGAAAGGGAAGGTTAAAAGAATCCAATCTCTCCAGAGTGCATGGAGCCTGTTTAAAACAACGGTAACAGAGGCCCAGCAAAAGTGCATACCACAAAGAAGAGCTCATCTAAGTCCAAGAGGGCACCGGCATGGTTAATCAGTGGAGTTAGAGAGGCTCTAAAGCACAAGGAGAGGTCTTTCCATAAAAGGAATTCCTCCCCAAACGAGGAAAATAAAAGGGAACACAAACTCTGGCAAAAGAAATGTATGAAGATGATAAGAGAGGCAAAGAAAGGCTTTGAGGAATGTATGGCTAACAATATAAAGGGAAACAATAAAAGCTTATTTAAATATGTTAGAAGTAGAAAACCTTCCAGAGAACCAGTTGTCCCTCTGGATGGTGAGGGAGGAAAAGGGGAGGAAAAGAAGGAATTGGAAATTGCAGAGAAATTAAATGAGTTATTTGCATCTGTCTTCACAACAGAAGACCTTGGGGAGATTCCACTGCCCGAACGGCCCCTCTTGACTAAAGAATTAAATCAAATAGAGGTTAAAAGAGAGGATGTTTTAGGTTTAATTGATAAATTGAAGATCCACAAGTCACCGGGCCCAGATGGCATCCACCCAAGGGTTATTAAGGAACCAAGACATGAAATTGCGGATCTCTTTAAAAACCTGCAGGGTGGTGGGAATATTTTCTCATACATGGAAAAAATGAAGAATAGCTTGTATAGTCAATTTTACCGAATTGGTAATACTTTAATCGTGTCTACCCCATGAATTACGGTAATGAAAATTTAGACCTAAATACTTGAATTCTTTGACCTGTTGGATTGCTTTCCCATTGAATATTCAGGAATGGGGTTTCCAGATCTTGCTGAATACCACTATTTTAGATTTACTATAGTTAAAGGTCATTTTATTGGTGGTTAGATAATTGATGCATTTTGCAATGAGCCATATCAGGCCTATCTTAGTGCATGAAAGTAGCACCATATCGGCTGTATAGAGAAGAATGGGAACTGTCAAATGACCCAGTCAAGGACTGTGTCTGTTTCTAACAGGATAGGAGCAAGATAATTAATATACAGATTAAATAAAGTGGGGGCAATGACACAGCCCCATTTAACCCCTCGGTGAATGGGAACCTCACTGGACAAGTTGCCATGGCAAGATAGTCGGACGTGACAAGTATTGTCTGTTTGTAATTTTTGTATTAAATAAAGCAATTTTCTATCTAGGCCAGCTTCACTTATCTTTACCCACAGCAGCTCTCGATCCACCAAATCAAAGGTAGCTTTTAAATCTAGGAATGCAACATATAGATGTGTCCTGGTGTACACCATCTGCTTAGATATAAGGTGCGCTAATACCATACAGTGATCCATACTGGACTCACCCTCCTGGAAGCCTGCTCGCTCAGGCCCTAGTATATTATTATCATTTATCCAAGAGGTGAGCTGATTCAGAAGGTGATTGACATAAACTTTGCCAACAACTGAGAGCAGGCTAATTGGTCTGTAGTTACCTGGCAATTTCCTGTCACGCTTTTTAAAGAAGGGATTTATTATGGACTGAGTCCAAGTCTTGGGAATCATCCCCGACCTGTCCACAATTGTGAGGAGTTTTGCCAGGATAGGTGCCCACCAATCGACATATACATAAAGGAGTCTTAAAGAGAAGAGTGGGGTGGGAATGAGAGGAACAAGTACTGGGAGAAGCGTGAGAGGGAGAGAGCCAATGCCAGAAGGGTTTCTGGAGACTGAGAAGGTGGAGGGGGGGCTGGAAGGAGAGGGAGAAAAGAGCGGGAAAAAGGAGTGCAGGAATTGTATCCACTAGAATGGACAGTGTGCATATTCCTGAAGGGCAAGTATCCTTATCAGCAGGGACAGTGAGTAGAGCTGAGAGAAATGGGGGAAGGCAGGGACCACGGAAGAGTGGCCTAGCAACCCCATGTTGTAAGATTTTATGTTCTGGATTAAGACAACCAAAACAGAAACCAACCAATCAGGAGCATTTTAGGACTTATCGTTATTGAAATAACCATAGATATCATTGACTCAGGCACCAGAATTGACTGAAAGTGTTGATGCGTCGGTCCCACTGAGGTTGTTGTGCACAAGTTTGAGGGCTGTTTCAATAAAACTTGGTTACCAGAATATCAATGTGCTGTCATGAAAGGGTTTGAACAGGGTTAACAGTCAAAGGTGATAAGAGAACCTGACTGCAATGTCTAAAAGAGTATGAATGGGGAGTGTAGGGGTGAGGAAGAGGCTACTGATAATAATGGAAGAAAAGCATTCGAAAAGCAAAATAAATGGAAGGAAAGGTGGTCTGTATTGTGTTGACATTTGAAACAGAACTCCCATGACAAGCAAAAGTCTCCTAACACAGTAGTTCTCAGGTATAGCCGAATAAGCCCATAAGTTTTTGTCTACTGGATGCTCAGCTCTACACAACAAGACCCTACAAGCAAGTTATTTTCATGTTAATATAAATGCACTTCTTCCTCCCTTCCTTCCTTCCTTCCTTCCTTCCTTCCTTCCTTCCTTCCTTCCTTCCTTCTGCCTGCCTGCCTGCCTGCCTGGCATCCCCCACTTTCCCACCCCATGTAAAGACAGCTAATCATCAAACCTAGATTACTAGAAGCATGTCACAAATTACCAAATATTAACATTCTGTAATGCATTTTGGAACATACTACAGACAGATAGTCTTCATATTTGTAGCTCTAATTCTGTTAGGAGAATCAACACAATCTCATTAAGAACTAATATCTTTCCTGTAATATCCCCCAGCATCTCAAATAAATTTTCCTGTATGTCTATAAGAGGCACACTATCACCTCTACTAGCCAATTGATCATTTTGTGATTAAGTCATGATGACACCTGCACTATTGCAGATCACATGCTCCCTCTCCTACTCCCAAAGTAAAATTACTTGACAGCAGGCCTAGTCAGCATAGAATGTGAATATACACAACCTATTTTTGTCCTCAGAATCGCCTTTTAATGCACTGTCCTTTTAATATATGGTAAATAAACTAAGAAAGGCAAAGGAGTGATGAGAGTCAAAGAAGGACAACCCAAAACATGAGCCACCAGAGAGAACGTGGTACAGAATTATCCTTATAGAAAGTAGCAATCAGGCTATGCCTATTAAAACAAGCTATGCATAATAAACCAGATGACATGAACAGAGAGTCCTACTGCTTTTGGATAACTCTAGTACTGTAATTTGTTTTAGGTTTGAGGGAAAGGCGAAAAAACAAAAGATGAGAGTCCGATATTCATACTCGTATGTGCTAAATATTATACTGTTACCAATCCTCAACTGTAAGCAATACTTCTGCAGTTTGCCTTTACAACCTATTAAAAAAACTCTGCCTGTGGAAGATACATACGCATTTTAGACACAACTGAGCTCCCTAGTGCTTTCTCTTCAAAATTATTCATTCAGCTCCTATAAATCTATCATTTATAAACAGAAAACACAGTTTGCATGAAGGTTAATGCAGCAGTCATAATTGGAGCCTTGAGAATGACCTGGCAACAGATGTGATTTGCTTTAGTGGGTCACTTCGGATTAATTGCATAGAAGGTAGTTAACTCTTATGAATATGTAAACTGGGAGTCAGCTAAAGCAATTTTGATTTTTCTTAGCTCTGAACTTTTTCCCCCACAAATTAATTTCTGCAAGAAAATATCATATACATAATATGAAGTATTTAACAACAAAAAGAACAGTTTAAGCTGTGGGCGAAATGCAACACAAGGAAGGCAGCTCTCACTTTGTGTATAATTATAATATAGGAAAGTGATTATGTCTGTTTTTTCAGGGTAATAATGAGTTTCTAGCATGTACCTTGTCACTATGGGTGTACAGAATAAACAAAATATCCATTCAAGCTTGAGTTCAATGAAGTGGTTTTATGCATGGAAAATGTGTCAAAACAAAGCAGTTTCTTTTCCTCCACAGAGCATCAGGCTTTTGTCTCTGAAAAGCAGAAGTACCAAATCCACTCAAAGCAAAAGTACTGAATGCACTGGAAGAAACTGGAATGTTTCTTAGACCTGATACACTGATACTCGCTGGTGATGGCAAACCTTTTAGAGACCAAGTGCCCAAACTGCGATTCAGAACCCACTAATTTTTCGCAAAGTGCCAATACAGCAATTTAACCCGAATCGAGGTGGCTGAGAAGGGGTGATGTTGGATGCCCACAGAAAAGGGCTCTAAGAGCCACCTTTGGCACCCGTGCCATAGGTTCGCCAACACTGCTCTAGTCTGTCTGTCAAAAGCTGCATATTATATTATTGCTACTTAGCTCTAATTATTGTTTTCCTGTGGAAAACTAAGATAGGGGTGCGTCTGTGAAGATTCTCAGTCATCCAGGTGCGTTTATCTGGGAGTTGAGTCATGGCTACTGGACTTCTTTTTTGAGAGATAGAAACGTTTTTGAGAGATAGAAACGTTTTTGAGAGATAGAAACGTTTTTGAGAGATAGAAACGTTTCGCTGTTCATCCAAAACATGAAGCTGTTTGGATGAACAGCGAAACGTTTCTATCTCTCAAAAAAGAAGTCCAGTAGCCATGACTCAACTCCCAGATAAGATAGGGGTGATTTCTAAAGAATTTCTGAGCAGATAAACTTCTATCTTTGGCAAAAATAGGAGAGAACCTAATGATGAGTAAGACAATAGCCCTATATAAATATGAACTCAGGGGGATTTGATTTTGAGTAAACATGCACAGAAGCAACTGCACAGCTTCAGTCTTTCACACACATTTTAACTGACTAGCAGAACTCCATTCCAAAGTCTTCTGATGAAGATGGTGAGGTTTAAAGCCACTACATTTTCTGTAGATATGTGGATTGACTAAAGAACTGCTTTCTCAGAGCAAACATATAAGGCAGGGCATCAAGAGGACTGTGTATTGTATTGATAAACATCTGCTATATGGGAGTAATCTAACAAGAATCTTCTTATTACAGGTGATTTTTAAAAAATGTTTTTTTTTTAAAGCCATCTGACCATAGCAATATACTGTACTAGCATTTGTAAAATATGACCTGTTTTGTGTGGAAGCTATTTAGAGCTTCTTTTTTCCAGACCCTTAATAAAATATAATGATTGACAGAAAATTTACAGTAGTCTATTTTTGTTTTTAAAAAAAATTAAAAATATGTATACCAAATGCTTTAATCTCACATAGTTATTTTATAATACAGAAGATTGATGGTTCAAATTGTGATTGCGTTATTTCCTCCAAGAGAAGAATTCTAAGCATATTCTCCTATGACAGGGATGTCGAACCTTTTAGAGACCGAGTGCCCAAACTGCAATTCAAAACCCACTTTTTTTTTTTTGCAAACTGCCAATACAGCCATTTAACCTGTATACAGGTGGCTATGAAGGGGCGATGTTGGGTGCCCACAGAAAGGGCTCCAAGTGCCACCTTTGGCACCCATGCCATAGGTTCACCATCACTGTCCTATGAACTCTCTTTTGCTCCTAGTTATAATGGGAACCAGACCTGTCTCAGTAGCCATAGCTAATAATTTTTTAAAAATTTGAAACCTGCATAACATGATGGAGGGTAGACAGAAACTCCCACATTTTTGGATTTTGTCACCTATCTGATCAGGAAAATGGTACATTTTATTTGGCAAATACCTTATGAATGCTGGAATGGATCCAAATTATATACAAAAAAACTAGTCAACTGAGTAAAAGAACCCCAACATCTGCTGCAATCTGCTTTAACCATTGCCTTACAGCACACAGGAGACTATGTCTGTGCAATATTTTGAAATTAATTATTCTTCATCGGCCATTCTTGAGTAATTTCAGGACAGCTTTCCAAATTATATCCTCTTGACATATAAACACAGAAAAGACTTTTTTGCCCCTGGTGTCAAACAGCATTTGGCAGATTTTATGTTGTGAAGCAATTGTACCAAATTGGATTCTTTTCTTCAGGAGACACAGAAAAAGAAAATACCTGAGGTCTCTTCCTAGACAATGTATGCATCTTCCCTCTCAACATGCTTTCAAAATGCATTTCTTCTCTCACCCTCACAAAATCTGTCATATGTGGCAAATAGGGGTGACACGATGCACTGTTCTATATCAAGTATTGAGAAGTATTGGGGACTGAAATCCCAACAGATATGCCAGCATGGCTCAGACTAAAAATGAGTCTGAGAAACTAGTTACATTAGTTTAAAAGCAAACAGACAAACACCCATATTTAAATTGTGTGTGTGTGTGTGTGTGTGTGTGTGTGTGTGTGTGTGTGTGTGTGTGTGTGCGTCGTTACAGTCATGACTGACTCTTTGTGACTCCATGTCCATAGAGTTTTCTTGGCAGGAATACTGGAATGGTTTAGCATGTTTTAAATCAATGGAAAAAAGGGGGGGAACACATAACGCATGTGGAAATGCAGAGAATTTTAATAGGGAATTATATTTTTTTGAGTGGCTGTCTTGGCTGCCTCTTCCTTTTATTCTGTCTACACTCCCTGCTCCCTACCTTTTTCTAACCTGGGGTCAGGTGCTTCTGTTGGAGTTACCCATTTTAAGTCTACTTTATCATTTTATCACATAGTTGCTGAGAAACTCATTCATTTGGGAGTGTGGGAGGAAAGGACAGAGAGGAGAAGATGAAGAAGATGAAGAAGAGCAGGAATGACAAAAACAATAAGGTGTGTGGGGTGGGCTTGGCCTAGTGTGTGCTTTTGAAGCCTCCTTTTCCTGCCTCTCTTAAGAAGAGGAATGAAAGTTGTCCTAAGAGAATAGACACAGAGATTCAAATACCATGTGACTGCCACATGTCTGACTGTAAATCACTTTGAATAACACCGCTGCATTTTCTGAGGTATTTCGTTAATGTAACCAGGCTCTGAGCAAGTTAAAGATCAGGTTCGAGCCTGGCTTCTGTTAAATGGTTTTTGGGAAGAACAAGGACAACTCACTTGAGTGTGAGAGGAACACAGAACTGTGACTTGTTCTTGACGTGTCAGCTTTCACACGTTTTGTCTTCTATGTAGAGGAACTAGAGAAGGAGTACTTGAGCCCAAAACTCAGTGTGATGGGCATATGTCCAGTCAGTAGTCCTTACTAGAGGAGGGCCACTGAATAAATTGTTGGTAAGTCAATATATATGTAAATCGGACTGATTCCTAATTTATTTAGCTTAGTTGGTCCTACCAACTGGATTCAGGCTACAAATTAAGTGGATGATCTGCACTAGGCCATTTTGAGTGGCTAGAGAGAATTAGAAGATGGGTGATGCTATTCATGAACTAAAAAAGCATTACTTGCTAAGCTTCTCTCAACAATGAAACAGTAAGACCAGAGTAAGATTTCCTTTGAATACAGCAATTAAAAAGTACCTTCACACAAGGAACATCTACATAGGGATTAAAATGAATCTTGTATGCATATTAAAACACATAACAGTTAGATAATGCAATTTTTATTCCCTGATCATGCACTGGGACACATTTTTACGTGGGAGTTTCAGGTTAATCTCCCACAAAACGGGATATACAGTGGAACCTTGACTTACATACTGCTTGACTTGCATCATATTTGACTTGCAGCAAGAAGGGGCCTGTTTGACTTGAGTCGCAGGCTTTGACTTACATCTCGGAGCCCCGGCGCAAGGCACCGGAATCGGGCGGCAGCCACAACCCAGCATCGTGGCTGCCATCTCCAAACTGCTCCTGCTTTCTTCCCCTCCTCCGGCAGCAGCGGCGGCTTCGGCGAGGCCAGCTCCGAGCACTTGGAGCTGGTCCTCGGCCTCACCGAAGCCGCCACTGCTGCCGGAGGAGAAGAAGGGCCGGGAGCTCGGGGCTGGCCTCGCTGATTAGACAGTCGGCTCAGTCTTGTAAAAAATCTGGCTGGTCCACAATAGAAGCATTTTAGTTGGGGAGCTGTAAAGTTGTGGGACTCTAATGGTAAGCATAGAGTTGTTCAGAACTTGGAACGTCAGGTTAAAAATCAGTAAAACTTAAATGTTAGACATTGTTGCTATGAACATTAAAAAGTGGAGGCATATAACTTGTGGACTATAATTCCACTGCCTCCTCCTCTCTTTGAAGAGACATTTCATTTACATCCCCAGAAGGAATCTCCTATCCCAGTCAAATTTGTGTTAAATTGCTGTTTTCGGGGGTCTTTTTCATCATCTGGAACGGATTAATCCGTTTTCCCATTACTTTCTATGGGAAACGTTTGTTTGACTTAAGTCATGTTTGACTTAAGTCTAGACCACTGGAACGGATTAATGACGTAAGTCAAGGTTCCACTGTACAGTATATGCTAATTCAGTGTATTACATAGTCTGATGACTAGAAGAGGTTGTTAATCAACTCAACTAAATGCTATTATTTAGGACATGCTAAATCCTAATTGTGGAACTCCTTGCCACAGGATGTGGTGATGGGATTTGGCCTGGATGCCTTCAAAAGGGGATTGAAGTGGCCTGGAGTGGCCCTCCTCTGGGATCAATTGAGCCATGAGGCTGTCGACCCTAGTGGTGGACTTTCTCCGAGCCTTCTTTGTTGCGCCCTTGAGTCTGACGTCTATGACCATTTGCTGCCTTGTGATACTGTTGCCCCCCTCCCTCCTTTCCCCCCCCTTTTTCCTCCCCACTTATTCCATCTCCCTGTGGGCTACCCATGACCTTTTTATATTTAATTTATTATCACTAGTGTCTATTTTATTGTTTTGCTTTGTTACCTGGTTATTTGGTTATTGTCTTCGGTTGTCTTATTTTGTATTGAATTTTTTGGTGGTTACTTTTTTTTCTTTTTTTTTTCTTGTTTATATTTGGCATTGCCAGGTCTGGGCCCTTGACCGTTTGAGATCTTATGGAGCCCGCTGGGTGCTCCATTAGGGTGGTGTCGGGCCGTGGGAGATACGCTGTGGGCCGGCGGGCCGATCGGATAAGGAGAACTCGGGACAGACATCTTTTGCCTGTCCCCCGTTCTGATCCGTCGGCTCACCGCCAAATGGCTGGGATCCAAACCGCCTGTCCCCCTGACCTGTCCTGTCTGCTTATTAATGCCAGGTCGGTACATAATAAGATCCCTCTTGTCCACGATCTTATCATGGACGAGCGTGCCGACCTGGCTTTCATCACGGAGACCTGGGTGGGCGAGGGGGGTGGGGCTTCCCTCGCCCTCCTTTGCCCCCAGGGCTACCGTTTGCAGCAGCTGGGCAGGTCGAAGGGGCGGGGGGCGGGGGGGCTATGGTCTTTAGGGACTCTTTTCATGTCAGTAGATCCGCGACCCGGTGAGTCCGGGTTTGGAATGTCTCCACCTTAGGGTGGGTCAAAGGGACAGGTTTGGGGTAGTGCTTGTGTACCGTGCTCCCCGCGACCCTGCACTCTCCCTTCCGGAGCTCTCCGAGTTCATCTCGGCGGCACTTTTGAGGTCCCCCCGCCTATTGGTGGTGGGGGATTTCAATGTGCACGCCGAGGTTGGGCTGTCTGGAGTAGCTCTGGAATTCATGGAGTCCATGGCCTCCATGAACCTGCCCCAATTAGTCATCGGACCCACTCATACTGGTGGACACACCCTGGACCTGGTTTTTGCCTCCACATCGCGGGGTTTTGATCTGAGGGTCGGGAGACTAGCGGCCCGGCCCGTGTCATGGTCAGATCATTATCTACTGACTTTCTCTCTTGCGGTAGCCACCCTCGCCCCGCGGGGAGCCAGGCCCGTCCATCTGGGCTCGCCCCCGGGGGCTCCTGGACCCTGCGCGGTTTTCGGAGGCCCTCGGGGATGTACCAGACGGTTTGGATGACGATCCGGCCGACTCCCTAGCCCAACGTTGGTTTGAGGAGGTGGCTGGGGCTGTCGACCGGATCGCCCCCAAGCGCCTGATCCGATGCCGAGCCCGTTCGTCCCCTTGGTTTACCGAGGAGCTACGGGCGATGAAGCAAGAGCAGAGAAGGCTAGAGAGCAGATGGCGGAACGCTCGGACGGCTCAGAATTGGGCTGCGGTTAAGGCGTTGAACGGTCGCTACTCTCGCGCGATAAGGGCGGCTAGGAGATCTTTTGCCGCCCTGAGAATTGGTGAGGCCTCGAATCATCAAGCGGAACTTTTCCGTGTGGTCCGAGACCTCACCAATCCCGCTCCGCCCGGGCCTCCTCCTAGTGATTTCACTAGTGAGTCTTTTGCAGCCTACTTTAAATCCAAGATAGAGGCCATCCGTTCCGAGTTGGATGCAGGTTGCCCTGATCCGGCCCCTGTCATGGCCAGTGTCGGGCCGCCTCGGTCGCCTCGGTTTGTTGAGTTTGGGCCTGTTACACCGGTGGATGCCTCCAGGGCACTGGGACATTGCAGGCCTGCGGCCTCTCCGTTCGACCCTTGCCCTTCCTGGTTGATTAAGAGCGCAGGGGGGAGCATGCCGAAATGGGCTTCACTGATTGCCTCAACCTCCTTCAAGGACGGGATTTTTCCCAGTCTTCTGAAGGAGACGGTGGTGAAGCCCATTATTAAAAGACCCGGCTTGGCAGTGGACGATTTGTCCAACTATCGTCCCATAGCCAATATTCCCTTTTTGGGCAAGGTGATCGAGCGAGTTGCCGCCCTGCGTCTCCAGTCGTTCCTGGAGGAGAACCATGTCCTGGATCCTTTCCAGTCCGGGTTCAGGCCGCGTCATGGGACCGAAACAGCCCTGGTCGCGCTGCATGATGATCTGTTGAGGAGGGCTGACAGGGGTTGCTCTACCCTGCTGGTCCTTCTCGACCTGTCAGCGGCTTTTGATACCGTCGACCACGGTATCCTGCTGGAGCGGCTCTCTGAGGTTGGGATTGGAGGCCAGGCTTTTGCCTGGCTCCGGTCCTTCCTTGGGGGACGCACCCAGCGACTGAGCTTGGGTGGTGAGTTGTCGGCTCCCTGGACACTCTCTTGTGGGGTGCCTCAGGGGTCGTCGCTCTCCCCAATGCTCTTTAACATCTATATGAAGCCGCTGGCTGAGATCATCCGGAGTTATGGAGTCTGCTGCCATCAGTACGCTGATGACACGCAGCTCTATCTCTCCTTTTCCACCTGTGCAGTGGAGGCTGTCGGAACCCTTGATTGTTGCTTGGCTGCGGTACTGGATTGGACCAGGTCCCACAGGCTCAGACTCAACCCAGGCAAGACCGAGGTTATGTTCTTCGGGGGCTCGTCGGAGGGGTACTGTGGCCCTCTTCCCAGTCTGGATGGGTCCGCCCTCCAGCTGGCGCAAAGAGTGAGGAATCTGGGCGTCGTCCTTGACCCGGATCTGACCCTGGAACCTCAGGTGTCAGCCGTGGTCAGGTCGGCCTTTTACCATCTTAGGCTTATTGCCCAGATTCGCCCGTACCTCGATGAGGGCTCCTTGAGGACTGTGGTACATGCACTGGTCATATCGAGGCTGGATTACTGCAACGCTCTCTACATGGGGCTTCCCTTGAACCTTGTTCGGCGACTGCAGCGGGTCCAGAATACGGCGGCCAGGCTGGTGGTTGGTGCGCGCCGTTATGACCGCGCCACCCCCATCCTGGCTCGCCTACACTGGTTACCCGTTGCCTCCCGAATAAGGTTCAAGGTGTTGGTTTTGGTTTACAAAACCCTCCATGGCTTGGCCCCGGCTTATTTGGCAGAGCGTCTCTCCCGACAATTAGATCTGGCCCGACCCACCCGAGCCTCGGTGGCCTTATCACTGCGGACGGTCACTCCGAGGGATGCCCGTAAGGCTGGTACTCGTGGGCGGGCTTTCTCGGTAGTGGCTCCATCCATTTGGAATAAACTTCCCAGTGATTTACGGCTGGCTCCATCGCTGCAAGCATTTAAGAGGAACCTTAAGACCATCCTCTTTCGAGAAGCTTACGGCGATGTCTAAGATCCCACTCTGTTTTTTTTTTCCGCCTATATATATTTTTGGATTTTATAACCCCGCCTAATTATTTTTGTTCATTGTAGTTTTATTATTGCTCTTTGTAATTGATTCTTTTTTTGCTGTTTTAATTGTGATGCTGTGAACCGCCCAGAGTCCCCATCGTGGGAATGGGGCGGTATACAAGTGTAAATAATAAATAAATAATAATAATAATTGAACAGATTCCTAGAGGAAAAGTCCATCACAGGTTACAAACCATGATGGAGATGTGTAATCTCCAGGCTTAAAACCAGGGTACTTCAAGAGCCAGATGCAGGGGAGTGGTATCAGCAGACAGATATCTAGTCTCGTGCACTCCCAGACGCATTTGGCAGGGCCACTGTGAGATTTACAAAACCCTCCATGGCTTGGTACCGGAATATCTGACGGAGCGTATCATCCAAAGGTCATTGTTGGCCCAGCCCACCAGAACATCAAAGTCCCTTGCACTCCGGATCACCACTCCCGGGAGGTGCGTAAAACTTCCACCCGGAATCGCGCTTTCTCTATGGCAGGTCCATTACTGTGGAACCACCATCCGAATGGTATTAGGACTGCGGAGTCCCTCTCAGCATTTAAGAAGTTGCTAAAAATCTGGCTTTACACGGCCGCATTTGGCAATCAAGTAGGTTGATCTATGCTACGAGTAGGGATCATGAGTTTGTATGTCCACCTGTTTTTGCCATCTTACCTAGTACTATTTTGAATTTTTAACTTTTTAAATTTTGGTTCCACTGTTTGCTGTTGACTTTTTTTTGTTACTCCGTGGAACTGATTGTTGTTGTTGCTGTTGTTATTTATTTATTTATTTATTTATTTATTTATTTATTTATTATTATTATTATTATTATTATTATTATTATTATTATTATTATTATTATTATTATTATTATTATTATTATTATTATTATTTCTGGAATTATTGTATGTTATATTTTTTAACTGCCCTGAGTTCAGAAGAAGGGGAAAGCTCCAGGACCGGATGGCCTCCTGATGGAATTTTATCAAGGACTGGAAGGAACTCTAGCCCCACAGTTTAAAAAAATAGTTGAACACATTGGAAGAAACAGGAAAGTCCCAAACTCCTGGAAAGAAGCACACATATCATTGATACACAAAACAGGGACAGAAAAAAAAAAGAAATTAAAAATTACAGGCCAATCTCTCTTCTAAATGTCGATTATAAGATTTATGCAACCATCTGGGCAGGAAGGCTAAGAAAGGTTCTTGTGGAAATGAATGATACATAAAGATCCCCAAACGAAAACTAACATCAAATATAAAAAGAATAATAGATATCTTGGAATTCTATGAACAGCACCCAGAGAAGCAAATGATGTTGATCTTCCTAGATGGGGAAAAGGCCTTTGACAATTTGAATTGGGAGTTTATGCTTTTGCAGTTAAAGAAGATGGGGGAATATGGACCTTTTCTACAAGCAATCAAAACTATTTACACTGAGCGGAGGGCTAAGATCAAAGTGAATAACCAAATGACAGAAGACATCCAAATTATGCAAGGCACGAGACAGGGGTGCCCACTCTCCCATTTACTATTCGCTTTAATCTTAGAGACCCTGAATAGACAAATAAGAGGGAACAATGAAATTAGAGGCCTCATAATCAACGGGGAAGAGTATAAATTACAAGCATATGCAGATGACCTGGTATTAATATTGGATAATCCCTTGAACAGTATCGAACAAGTATTAGAAGACATAAAAGAATTTGGAGCAGTGACAGGCCTCAAAATAAACTATAAAAAACAAAATTTATGACTAAAAATATGCACAAAAAGATGTGGAGGAACTCAGCTTAAAAACAAATTTTCAGGAAGTCCAAAAAATAAGATACTTAGGGATTGTCATCACAAAAAAACCAAGTAATTTGATGAAGGAAAATTATCTCTCAATTCAGAAAGAAAGAAAGAAAGATCTGGATGACTGGGACAAGCTGCAAATATCAATGATGGGTCGAATCTCAACAATCAAGATGTCAGTCCTCCCAAAATTGTTATTTTTATTTCAAAACTTACCAATCATATTAAACTTTAAATATTTCAAAGACCTAGATATGCTAATTTCAAAATTTATTTGGAAAGGAAAAAGACCAAGAATAAAACTCAAAACACTACAAGATTTAAAAGAGAGAGGAGGGACAGGACTGCCAAATTGGTTACTATACTACAAAGCCTGTGCCATGGTCTGGATAAAAGAGTGGATAATACTTGGAAATCAAAGATTGTTAAAACTAGAAGGCCATGATTTAAGAATGGGTTGTCATGCATATGTATGGTATGGGGGAATTAAGGAGCAGACACATTTTTCAGATCATATAATAAGGAAAGTGCTTTCTCTAGTTTGGCAAAAGTTTCAAACACAGACCTATAGAAAAATACCTCTGTGGGTAGCATCTATAGAGGCCTTTACCTTGAAAACAATAAATCCAAAGGGGTTATTACTCACTTACAAAGAATTGCTGACTAAAGAGAAGAAGATGAAAGATAAAACAGAGCTGGAGAAATTGGATCTAGCAACAGATTGGTGGTCAATGGCAAAACTGGAATCAAGATATAAAAAAGACAAATGTATGGGCTCATCTTATGTTCTTACGTTCTTATGTTCTTATGTTACACTGGGTTTTGCTGAAATGATGTACAGTGTTCGGTTGCAAACCCAAGAACTACTATCCAACTATCTAGAGCACTCTACAGTAAGTGTGTGGCAGACATACCTTATTTAATTTTATAAAATATTTCAGTCCAGCTTCCAGAGGATTAGTGTCACAGTTCATCTGTGCAAAAACAAAAGAGAGGCAATATTGCAATTAATCACCAGGAGAACCACTAGATGGCATGTGCCTTTCTTTTGAATACACATACCATTCTCCAGTTATTTCTTTTTATATCCACTTTCTGCTTCATTAATGAACAATAATCCTTAATGACATATAATACTGCTCCGAATCTGAGATGCAAGAACATACTGATTCAGTGTTTACTTTTAACAGAAAAGTAAAACAATTTTAACTTGCAAAGGAAAAAGGCACAGGTATGTGCTAGTGGAAAAGACAAAAAAGTCAAGTAAAATAAGATATGATTTTAGAATTTTTCTGGAGGCCTATGAACACATTCTCTTCTCAAAGTCAAAGGGACATATACATATGAACTTTTTTTAAAAAACCTATGAACAAACAAGAACAACTATCCCCATCTACTCTATAGTGGGAAGGAATATGATGATCCTTCAAGAGAATCATTGCAAGAGACTTTATCAGTCACATGGTTTGAAATGCAACGAGTGTACCTTTTCACTGAAACATCCTGGAACAAATGAAAATAATTATACATGTTTGTTTGCTTGCTTGTTTCTAACCTGCCTTTCTCCCTGAAAGGATCCAAGGCTATGTTTCACATAGCATGGAAATGAGTTTGGGAAAAAGTCAGCAATCCTGGACGCAGGTGTTCAAACGTAGGTCTAAGTGATTCAACAGTTCGTGTTCCATTGAAATAAAAGGGGGAAGCCTACAAATTCAAGAACAGGCAATTGGTGATACCTTCATAGGCCACTGACAAAAAAATAAAACAACATGTTGTTTTCTCCAAACATTTGGTCTTAGCCTCTTAAAGGAGCTTTCTAAACATTTTTTCAAGGTTGTGTTAGTCTGTTACAGCAAAAACAGTGTGCCAAATGTTATTCAACATAAACGTCCATAGATTGCAGTTCATTTTCACCTGAAGAAGTGGGCATCAGCCACAAAAGCTCATGCTGAATAAAACATTTAAACTCTTGAAGGTGCCAGAAGACTCTTCACTATATTTGCCAAAAGTGGGATTCGGGAACAAATTCCACAAAGCTAAAATCAATTTGTAATGAAATAGCACAGGGTTTAATTATCTAAACCTGCTTTAGTTAAAAATTCCACCAAGATGTATCACTACAACTTGTGACACGAACTCTCAAAGTTCTGCAGTGCACAAGCGATAAAAGAAACAGGGTATTAAAAAGGAAGGTTTAGTAACAGAAATGTCATAGAATCGTAGAATTATCGTAGGGTTTGATGGGACCTTGGAGATCTTCTAGTCCAATCCCCAGCCCAAGGCAGGAGACCTCATACCATTCCAAACAGATGGCTGTCCAATCTTTTCTTGAAAACCTCCAGTGATGGAGGTCCTTATTGAAGAATGGAGCATTACAATAACTATTTTCTCTCTTCCTACTTTACTATGAAGCTTTGAAAACAGACATTTATTTACAGTAATTAAGTATAAGTTAAGGATGTAACAAATACAGTATTTAAAAACTTCCCATCCTTGAGGGAAAAAGGTTCCGCAACCAAGGCTGTTTTCATCATCATCAGCATTAGAAAAAATGTTTGCATAAAAAAGTATTCTGCATTTTTAAAAGCCATTATTTATTTATTTATTTATTTATTTATTTATTTATTTATTTATTTATTTATTTATTTATGCATGCATGCATGAAATGCAAAAACCTTTGTCAATAGTCCCTGAATTGTGAATGTTGAAATGCATAAAAACTCTTTCAATCATGTCGAGCAGGGAGAAAGCTCTGAGGATTTCCATCCTGTGTATACAACTACTAGGAACTAATAAACAATCAATGTAAAAAAGAAAAGATAGCAAATGTATTCATTTCAAACCTCTGCTCCCCAGGCTCGGAAACCTTTTTCTAGCCTTAATGTATTCAATGCATACGTTCCAAAGTTGTCAATTCCTTCTTCCTGCCCTGCTTCCATTATGACAGAATATAACGCTGCAGAATCTTCTTGTTTGTGGTACAACTCCCAGCCCAGTTCACCTATTGCAAACCAAAGATCAGCATCTTAATCAAGCCCAAAACTTAATCATGGCCACTACCAAGTACACATATTAAGACTGATAACAATTTCTGTACCATTTACCTGTATAGGATATTCTTACTGCAGTAACTGGAATATCAGCAATTTTTAGATGTTTGCAGAGTAGAAAATTGAATGCATCATCACTGAGATCTTCTGTTGTTAACTTCTGGAGAACTTTCCGTGAATATGGACCAGCTATGCCTAATACTCCAATTTCCTCAGTAACATTATTGATTTCCACATTATATTGTCCTCTAATTGCCTCCTCTTCAATCCACCTGAATATTTAGGATAGCACTTTATTAATCCAAAACCAAGAAGAGTTTTTTTTAAAATAACTATTCGTATGTGCATGCATGCACAAAAACACACACAACTGTTGTGAGTTTTGGGCTGTTTGGCCCTATTCTGGAAGTTTTTATTCCTGATGTTTCGCCAGACTCTGTGGCTGGCATCTTCAGAGAGCAAGGAGCTCAGGGAACTAGGAGTTCTCTCTGTGCTCTGGGGTCCTAGTTCCCTGAACTCCTTGCCTTATGAAGATGCTGGTCACAGAGTCTGGCGAAACGTCAGGAAGAAAAACCTTCAGAACATGGCCAAACAGCCCAAAAAACTCACAACAGCTATCAGATCCCAGCTGTGAAAGCCTTCAAGAATACACACACACAACTACAGTATTTGTTGTGTATATATTATTAATAATCTTCTTTTTCTTAGCGTCTGTCCCACTTATAATAGAAGTATTATTATTAGAAAAATTATTCTGCCTGCCTGTAGGTCTATCTGTCTCTCAGGTACTGTATCATGCACAAACTGTGGGACAGGTTTTCTCCAGAGTAGGAGGATAGATTTGGGATTGTCTGACTTGACATTCAGACTATTCACCATACCATAATAATGGGTTTTAACAAGTATACTTCAGAAATATATATGTTTTGAACTGTCCCATGATTTTACAGATAGGGGATAGGTTTAGAATGCTCATTAACCAGGATGTATGATGGTTGGCGGATTATGGGATTTGGATAAAAGTAAATGAATACGAAGATGAAGAGAGAAAGAGATATATGAATTCAAAAGAAAAGGGATGCACAAAGAAAAGAGAGGACAATATGATGATGCTGGCAGTCATAGGATATTAAACTGGGACTCAGTGGTGGCGAATCTTTGGCACTCCAGATGTTTTAGACTACAAATCTCAGAATTTTGAGCCCAGACTGCCAATGACAATGGGCTGTGGGAGTTGTGGTTCAAAACATCTGACCTAGGTGAATTTGGGTCCAGCGGCTAGTAAATAATAAAACATATTCTCTGAACTAATCTGCTGCATTTTCGAAAGCAACAAGCCACTTCTGGAGATATAACAATGCATGTAGGGCCATTCCCAAGGCTCTGATAACAGAAAGTCCCATTATAGATGCCACAATATTATCATTACCACCCCCATCAAAATCATGTCTACTATACTACACAGGCTATTTTCCTACGCACAGTAATTTCCCCACCATTCCCATCACTACAGATGCTTTTAAAAACATCAGTAGCTAGAGTACAACAAACCTTAAGTCATGAAGCTCTGATCCAGAACCAGTGATCAACAAAAACTCCCCTGGCTTCAGATGCGAAATGGTGAGTTCAGCATAGACTCGGCCTTTGGGGGTTAGCATATGACTTATATTTGTAAAACCCACCTATAAAACGGGGGGGGGGGGGAACAGTAAAAAATTATACCACCCGAAAAAGTGTGATTTGGAGGTAATGTTTATGAAAGTAGCATGCATCAATGTTTATTTGTGTGGAGGTAATCCAAGCAGTCTTCGCCCACCTCCATTCTTAAATATATAAATTGAATAAAATAGGCAAAGTACATAGGCCACAGTCAAAAAGATATCCTATTTGTGAACATGAAAAGGGCATCAGCCAAATCCATGCATAAAGTGTGGACGAACATCAACCAGCCTTTTAGACAGTTTATACAGAATGCCAAAGACACAAATAGCTTTTTAAAAGGTAAACTATAGCACTAGAACTCAATATAGATTACTTTTAATCAGTCACGGAATAGCTAATTGCGAGATTTGTATTTTACCTTGGATTCAACGCACATTGAAGTTCACATGAAAACGGCTAGAAAAATCTTTTCCAGACTACATGGAATCTGATCCCAGGCTAACATGTTGTAGATATTACCTTTCTGCTTACCTTGGGGATCACATTTGCAAACAGATGATCCAAAAGTTTAACAGAAGCACTGCCTTTGATGCTAAACTTGCCAAAAGGAGTAAGATCTATCACACCCACTTTTTCCATCACCTGTTTATATTCACGACCCACAGGTTCAAACCAGTTTGTGCGTTGAAAACTAGGCCTGGAAAGAGAACGATAAAGTTCCATTTTCAGCAGGGGAAACCAAGAACATATTGATGAGTAGTTTTCAACTTAGTTTTAACCAACACATTGGACATGATATTGTCTTGACATGGTCTTCATTTGTAACATTTTTATTTCAATCTCCCTTCCCTATACAAGAAGCAATTTGTAACAGATAAATGGCAGGCATGTATACCGTAGTTTGGTAACTGCATCAACTACTTCCCACAGCGCAACAGGTAATATTTAACCCAAATGCAAATCTAAATCTACCAAAAGAAATGTGTCATTTTTAGTTACAAGCAAAATCTTTTCCTCTCTAACTTGGCATCAGTTTTAGGCCATAATACATTATGGAGAATTAAGACAGAGTCCTGTAAGCATTGTTACAACATAACGATGAGAGCAGCACTCTTCCCACCAGAGATGTACATACTGTAATTGCACAGTTGCAATATGCTTACTTCCATTAAACTGTAAGAATGCAACTTTATATGTGTCTTTAGGGATGACTAATTTTGCCAACTTGCTTGGTGCACAAACCACACATATACAATTTATTCATAAGTTTGTTCAATGTGTAGCATGCATAATTAAATTGTAAACTGCCGAGAGAGTGCTTGAAGCACTATGGGGCGGTATATAAGCAGAACACTTTATAAGAGTCACATTACAGATAGATCTATGAATATATAGTAAGGCAATGTGTACCATCATGGCAGTAACAACAACAATTAAATAATATCAAGTAGATTCTGACTTATGGTGATGCCTTCCGAGATTTTCTAGATATAGAACATTCAGAGGTGTTTTACCCTTCTCTTCTTCTAGTAGTACTCTGGGTCTGCACAGCTTGACCAAGGCTCCATATAATGGCTCTCCTCCTGGCAGGCACAGTGGGAAATTTAATTCTCATCCACTGGCTTATCTAATTCACTGATGCTATCCAGCCAACTATTACGGTAGCACTCACTGCTATTTGAACATTAGTACAGCACCATGATGCTTTAGATTATGAATGAAATAAGAACAAGCATATTCTTTGCTCATATTCCTGTGGTTTGTAATAAAGCAGCAGACAGACATCAACTGGTCTGTACTCTTGAAACAAATTCTTAGGAGAAAGAATTGATTTACTTATTGACCTCATCAGACTGACATAAACAACAATCAGGGTTGGGCCAAGACATTCTCCTGCGTAAGGGAAATTATAATTTGATACCTGAGACATCCCACATAAAAACAGCTTCTAGGCTGCCAGTTGAAAAAAAAATTCAGGATTTTTGATGGCACAGTGCACTCCTCCACAGTCCCAGCAGCAGGCCAGCTTCGGGGACCAAGGACAAGTTGTGTGGCATACACAGCCAAAGAGGTTGTCAGTACACGTGAAGCCACTATCTTCCTTTTCATTAAAGTAACTGATGCAGTTACCAAAAGGGCTTTTATTTTGTTTTAGTGCTTCATTGCAGATGCCCACATTGCTACAGTGACCAAGGTGGTAAGAAAAACAAAACTCCAGACAGACAATTCTCACAGTTGCTGTTCCATATCCTCCCCTTCAGCTTCCTGCATACACTGCCGAGCTGACAAGACCTTTCCCTCCCATCATTCTGCAAATAGGCAAAAAAGTAAAACAACCACAGGTCATTCTGCTGATATACTAACCCTCTTGAAAGGAAGTACTGTACATAATACTGACCCTTCTCCTTAAATGATTTTTGCACACTAGCTTAGGAGACGCATAGGTTCATATTCCTATTCAGGCTGACACGGGCTGAAACCTTGTTATAGAACTTATGCCACGCATGGGTGATGGTGTCATTGGCCATATTTTTGGGGGAAATTAAATTCCTCAGCACCCAATGCCTTTGTCATGATGAAAAGGTGCCTATGGACCTTTGAGGTGAGGGAAGGAAGGGAATTTTTAACTTCTAAAAATATCACAATGGCTGGTGACATCATTAACCTTAGTTGGCATAACTTCTATGAACACAATTTTCATTCATTGGAAACAAAGCAATGTTTCACATGCCTGACATCAACTGTGCCTTCTGCGTTCATGCTGGTTACAGGTGTACTGTCCAGTGCAGTATATAAGTCACAGAAATAAATAAATAAACCTGTTTGAAGCACTAAAAAGAAGCTAAAACTTTTACTCCTAGTTGTCTCCAGACAAAGCACATAGCCATTTTAGAATCTCTAAGAAAGCTTTTCAGTAACTGGGAAAGTTGGTAAGAAAGAAAGCCCTTAATTGTCCTTAATCTCAAGTTTCTGACGGCTTCATGCAGGAAACTACATCTGCTGCTGCAGAACTACATCTGCTGCAAGTGCAAGCTGGTTGCGCTATTGGAAGAGAAGGTCCAGCAGCAAGAGGCTCGCCTATCAGACCAGCAACATATTAAGGAGTTTGAGTGGTTCTTGGACAGAGCGGAACGGACTATCCAGGTCCAAGAAGAGACAGGGCACACTTCTGAGGATGTAATCACTTCCCCAACCCAGGAGGTAGATGTGTGGAGGAATGTGACTCAAAAGGAGTAGAAGGCCAAGGGATCGCTCAGAGAGTCTCATATTGCACAATCAATTTGAGGCTCTTTCCCTCATCACACCTCATGAGGCACACACCGAGGAACAACTGGTTCCACATGAGGATCTCTCCCTCATCACAATTGATGAGATACAGGATCAGGTACATGTAGAAGAACAGGCTGCAGGAGAGAAGCTCCTTCTGCTAGGGGATTCTATAATTAGAAATACAGAGGGATGGATTTGTGACGAGCATGATAACCGTATGGTCACTTGCCTGCCAGGTGCAAAGGTTGCAGACATCACGAGAAATCTAGATAGCTTGTTAGAGAGAACCGGGAAGGAGCCAGTGGTCATGGTACACGTTGGTACCAATGATGTCGGGAAGGCCAAGCGGTCAGTCTTGGAAGCCAAATTCAGGTTGTTAGGTAGAAGATTGAAATCCCGGGCTTCCAAGGTAGCATTTTCAGAAGTGCTACCTGTTCCTCGTGCAGGACCTGCAAGGCAGGCAGAACTCAGAAGCCTCAATGCGTGGATGAGGCGATGGTGTCGAGAGGAGGGCTTTAGATTTGTCAGGAACTGGAGAACATTTTGGGACAAGCCAAACCTGTTCAGGAGGGATGGGTTGCACTTGAATCATGATGGGACCAGATTGCTGGCACTCAACCTCAAAAAGGCAGCAGAGCAGCTTTTAAACTGATAACTGGGGGAAAGCCGACAGGAGCTGAGTGGCATCCGGTTCGGAACACCTCATCCTCGGGGAATGAGGGTTGGAGAGGGTAGAGAATCACATAGAGAAGACATAGCAGGTATTAGCACTGGGAGAATAACGGAATGTGACAGTTTGTCTACTGAAAATAAAAGCTGTTGGGGAAAAAGAACAAGGCAGCAGCTGTTGTTGCGGGACCCACTGTACAGGTGCTTCTACGCCAATGCTCGAAGCCTCCGAGCAAAGATGGGAGAACTTGAACATTTGGCAGCTAGGGATAACATTGATATAATAGCCATAACAGAAACCTGGTGGAATGAGGAGAACCAGTGGGATACAGCAATCCCAGGCTATAAACTCTATAGAAGGGATAGAGAGGGGCGGGTTGGAGGAGGAGTGGCCATCTATGTCAAAGAAGTGGTAAAATCCAGCAGAATGGAGATGGACAGAGGGTCTGACTCCACCATAGAATCACTTTGGGTTAAACTACCAGGTCCAAGGAGTGATGTGATAGTTGGAGTATTCTATCATCCACCAGATCAAAAACTTGAGGGGGACCTTGAAATGAGGAGAGAAATCATGGAGGTGGCTAAGAGGGATAGGATAGTAATCATGGGGGACTTCAATTATCCCCACATTGACTGGGTCAATGAGAGCTCCGGGCAAGAAAGAGAAACTGGGTTTCTCGACTTGCTGAATGACTGTGCCTTAGAGCAACTTGTCATGGAGCCCACCCGAGAACAGGCAACTCTGGATCTAATACTGTGCGATACTCAGGACCTGGTCAGGGATGTGAATGTCACTGAGCCTCTGGGGAACAGTGACCATGCTGCAATTTCCTTTGCCATGCATGTCGGAGGAAGAGTGTCAACCAAATCAGACATAAAAACCCTCGATTTTCGAAGGGCAAACTTCCCTCAGATGAGGAAACTAGTTAGAGAGAAATTGAAGGGGAAGGTTAGAAGAATCCAATCTCTTCAGAGTGCATGGAGCCTGTTTAAAACAACAATAATAGAGGCCCAGCACAAGTGCATACCACAAAGAAAGAAGAGCTCATTTAAGTCCAAGAGGACACCGGCATGGTTAACGAGTGGAGTTAGAGAGGTTCTAAAGCACAAGGAGAGGTCTTTCTGTAAATGGAAATCCTCCCCAAATGAGGAAAATAAAAAGGAACACAAACTCTGGCAAAAGAAATATAAGAAGATGATAAGGGAGGCAAAGAAAGACTTTGAGGAACGCATGGCTAGCAATATAAAGGGTAATAATAAAAGCTTCTTTAAATATGTTAGAAGTAGAAAACCTGCCAGAGAACCAGTTGGCCCTCTGGATGGTGAGGGAGGAAAAGGGGAGGTTAAGGAGGACTTGGACATTGCAGAGAAATTGAATGAGTTCTTTGCGTCTGTCTTCACGACAGAGGTCCTTGAGCGGATTCCACTGCCTGAGCCGCCCCTCTTGACTAAAGAATTAAATCAAATACAGGTTAAAAGAGAGGAGGTTTTAGGACTAATTGATAAATTGAGGATTAACAAGTCACCGGGCCCAGATGGCATCCACCCAAGGGTTATTAGGGAACTGAGAAACGAAATTGCAGATCTCTTAACGGTTATATGCAACTT
Source organism: Phrynocephalus guinanensis (assembly GCA_037367245.1). NCBI lineage: Eukaryota > Metazoa > Chordata > Lepidosauria > Squamata > Agamidae > Phrynocephalus > Phrynocephalus guinanensis. The sequence goes on from CM074738.1 coordinate 85,983,627, forward strand.
GTCTCTTAAAACGGCCACAGTGCCGGAGGACTGAAGGATAGCAAATGTCACACCAATTTTTAAAAAAGGAAGGAGGGGGGACCCGGGAAACTACAGGCCAGTTAGCCTTACATCTGTCCCAGGGAAGATGGTGGAAAGCCTCATCCAAGAGAAAATCTTAAAACACATAAAAGAACAAACCTTGCTGGGAGAAAATCAGCATGGCTTCTGTAAGGGTAAATCTTGTCTGACAAACCTTTTAGAATTTTTTGAAAAGGTCAACAGGCATATGGATTTGGGTGAACCGGTGGATATAGTCTATCTGGATTTTCAAAAGGCTTTTGACACAGTCCCTCACCAAAGGCTGCTGAGAAAATTGCACAGTCAGGGGATAAGAGGGCAGGTCCTCTTATGGACTGAGAACTGGTTGAGATCCCGGAAACAAAGAGTAGGTGTCAATGGGAAATTTTCACAATGGAGAGAGGTGAAAAGCGGTGTGCCCCAGGGCTCTGTCCTGGGACCGGTGCTTTTCAATCTGTTCATAAATGACCTGGAGACAGGGATAAGCAGTGAGGTGGCCAAGTTTGCCAATGACACAAAACTTTTCCGTGTGGTAAAAACCAGAGAAGATTGTGAAGAGCTCCAGAAGGATCTCTCCAAACTGGGGGAATGGGCTGAGAAATGACAAATGCGTTTTAATGTAACTAAATGTAAAGTAATGCATATTGGGGCAAAAAATCCAAACTTCATCTATCAACTCATGGGCTCTGAGTTATCCGTGACGGATCAGGAAAGAGATCTTGGTGTGTTGGTGGACAGCTCCATGAAGGTGTCTCCCCAATGTGTGGCAGCGGTGAAGAAGGCCAATTCCATGCTAGGGATTATCAAAAAGGGGATTGAAAATAAAACAGCGAACATTATAATGCCTTTATACAAAACAATAGTAAGGCCCCACCTGGAGTATTGTGTACAATTCTGGTCACCGCATCTCAAGAAAGACATAGTGGAACTGGAAAAGGTGCAGAAGAGAGCGACTAAAATGATTACTGGCCTGGGGCACCTCCCTTATGAAGAAAGGCTAAAACATTTGGGCCTCTTTAGTCTGGAAAAAGGCGCTTGAGGGGGGATATGATTGAGACATACAAAATAATGCAGGGTATGAGTAAAGTGGATAGAGGGAAGCTCTTCTCTCTCTCCCAAAATGCCAGAACTAGGGGACATACACTCAAATTGAGGGCTGGGAGAGTAAGAACTGACAAAAGAAAATATTTTTTCACCCAGCGCGTTGTAAGTCTATGGAACTCCCTGCCACAGGATGTGGTGATGGCATCTGGCCTGGATGCCTTCAAAAGGGGATTGGACAGATTCCTGGAGGAAAAGTCCATCACAGGTTACAAACCATGATGGAGATGTATAATCTCCAGGCTTTAAACCAGGGTACTTCAAGGGCCAGATGCAGGGGAGTGGTATCAGGAGACAGATATCTAGTCTCATGCGCTCCCAAACGCATCTGGTGGAGCCGCTGTGAGATACAGGAAGCTGGACTAGATGGGCCTTTGGCCTGATCCAGCATGGCTCTTCTTATGTTCTTCTTATGTTCTTATGAAAATACTGTGTTTTTAAATGTAAACTTGACTCAATGGCAAATAAATATTGTAATAAATATAACTCTATTCATAAACGTGTTTAATTATAGAAAGAAACAGCTTTTGACAATTCTGAACTCTCTGAAACTTTTGGAGTTCAGACCAACTTTATACAGTACAGCCATCTCCAACAACAGGAGTAATTCAGTCCTGAGGTTACTAGTGTCTGTGCTATTATGATCAACTATGGCCTGTCTATGGGAGGCTGTAGTTGCATATTCAGTGAAGCTGGTTACTGAATGTACTGTAAGTGTATGACTACATTAACAGGGAGCAATCTAGTCTGGGCCAATTTGGAACAGTTTGGATTGGTAGGGTAGGGCTTGATTAGACTGCTTCTTCCATTCACATGGAGATTGTTCCTGCAACACTTTTATTTGCAATCTATTCAACCCCGTGCTGGCATTACATCATTCTGTTTTGATCCATTTGGTCATAGTTTGCCCCTTCCCTTCTCATTCTCCACCTCCTGGCTTCTCTTTTGCAGCTGGTTATAGCCCGCTTCTGTTTGCTTGCAGGTGGCCATTAATGTTGGATTTTTTTTTTCATTTACACAAATATAGGGACTTTAGAGTGCCAAAAATATTTCTTTTTGTTAAGTAGCATAGCACTTAAGTAATGCAGTGCAATATTTGGAAATTATTTTTAAATAAAAACATAGCATTAAAGCAAAATAGTGTTTTTCACTTCAATATAGGACAGTGTGCCATCCAAAGTCATCGCGAGACCAACCCAAATCTACCCATATTTTTTGATGTGTAAAGTAGAACACCCCCGCCAACAGCATAATGAAGCTGTCTAGGTGATTGCACAGGGAAAATGTTTATTTGGACTGATCCTAATAATTTCAAATAAACAATGGGCTCAAAATCTGATTGGTCCTGTTAGGGACAGGTTGTAATGCAATAACAAGAACATCATGTAGTCATCTTTTTTAAGGGTGATCCCAATTGCTCTGCCAGGGGGCTACAGAGCAGGGTACACTCTGTAGCCATCCTCTAAGTTTCTACAATATTGGTAGATTCAGGAACATCGCTAAGTACAAACCTGCTCTTTCAGAGAGCGTGAGACTCTTGCAGTACAACAAACAAACAAAAATAAGCCATCAAACATTTAACATTCATTTACTTGTATCCAGTCTCATCCCCAGGTTTGTAGAACCAATGAGGTTGCTCCCATCCTGCATGGAATCCCATGGAGCATTTAGACTTAAGGACTTCATAAAGCCCACTGACTCGTTCTGTAGGTCTTCCAGCAAATCTTTCTTCTTTAGGGTAACCAACTAAAAGTTTTAAAAAAGCATGAAAATACATCACACTGTGTATGAGTACAAAGTTATTATTCATGTGCCTAAAATTATTGTCTTCACCATACATATTTGGAGACACTGGAGGACAACATGGATTCGAACCAAGAAAGTTGGACTTATAATATGAAATGGTGAACTACCTTAGCAATGGTGTGGAAAGATATTGTTCTTTAGTCTAGAAGAACAGGTGAAATGAGCAATTTTATTTTGTTTTTATATTGGGGGAAAATTATACGTCACCATCTTACCGATGTTATTAAATCCATAAGATTCTCTTGCTTTTACTTCTGTGTATTCTGTAGTTGTCCATCTTCCATACCTATTAGGATCTAATTCTATTAGATCAAATGAAGGTTCCCCTTCAAGTATCCAGTCACTGAGATACTTTCCAATGCCACCAGCATGGATGATGCCATATCTGACAAGAAGGAAACAAGATCAGTATTTTTCAGCATTCCTTCCCCAAACACTCCTCAGGAAACAGCTCAGCACAAAACTGGTTTTTATTATTCTGTTACTTATTGGCAAGTTCTGTTAAATACGTAACTCTAGAGCAGCCTTAGTTTTGCCTAATGTGAGGCTCATAGCAAGCCAGCAGAGGTCAGCTCAGAACACATATGGAAAAGGGGACATGATTTCCAAACAACAAACCAGTTCAGCTCTGCTTCATACCGGATGAAATCTCCTACAAAGAAGTTAAATTTCTACATGCAAAGTACAGTGACACCCTGCTTTGCAAAATTAATCCGTTCTATGGGATGTTTTGTATTACGAAATATTTGTAAACCGAAGCATGGTTTCCCATAGGAACACATTGAAAACCAATTAATCTGTTCTGGAGGTCAGAACCCCATCACCACCACAGTGTACAACACACAGTAACAGGCTTGCACAGCAGATCCCCCCCAATGCAGAACACATAGTAAAATACATGCACAGCAGAACCCCCCCCACACACAATGCAGAACACATAGTAAAAGGCATGCACAGAACTCACACACACAGTGCAGAACACATAGTAAAAGGCATGTAAACAACAAAGCTCAGCTCCCTACCTTTCTACCGCTTGAGAAATGCACCAAAAAGTTCAAAAAAGTCCAAAAACTGCTGCAAAAAATACAGAGTGGTTCAAAAACTTGATGAAAAAACTGTCCCAACACCTCCCACATCTCACTCAATACCAGGTGGTATCCACAAACTACGGGGATACAATGGATCCTGGGTAAATGTTTTTCACAATACCTTAAAAAAACATAAATCAGGGATTCCCATATAAAATTTTGATAAATCGAGGCATTGTGTTTCCTATTATGTTCCATTTGTCCATATAGTAGCAATATCTTTCTACTATACCTGCATTCTCCTACTACATGAACACAATGACAGCCACATGTGCATTCACATGACATGAATGCCTGTCATTTTCACCAAATAAATTTCACTGTTGGAATATAAAATTTTAAAAGAATTAATGTGTGTGTGTGTGTGTGTGTGTGTGTGTGTGTGTGTGTGTGTGTGTGTGTGTGTGTGTGTGTGTGTGTGTGTTATAATTAACTATGTTAGAAGATGAATTAGTGGGTGTATATAGAGATGGATATTGGACTTACAGAATGTATAAGCAAGGAAATGCTATTGTACTAAATTCTTAACTAGCCTTGTAAATAAATTAATTTACATAATTAATAAAAATAATTTGTATAATTAATAAAAATGAAAAAAATGAAAAAAATTCACCAAATAAATGCAGCATCCCCTCTGTGTAGGAAACACATCTTGCATGGAGCATGCTTCACATGATAAGTCACTGGGGACATACTATATTTTATACTTTTTGTTTTAGCTGGTCCTCTGTAAATATGGGAAAGCTGTAACCTCTTTATAATTGCTGTGAATTTGAATGGCATTTTAAAAGTAGATAGTTCTGTCCTGAATAATACCATAATTGTACACAACATGTTTTATTTAATAATAAAACAATTGTAACAAATGGACCTATGTAGCCAAAGCTAGAAGTAACTTATAAATTTCTAATAGTGGTTTATTTGTTTTCAGGAAAATGGAGCATTGCATTACAAAAAATGGTTGCAATATTTAAATTTGTAGAATGATATAAAAATCCTCAGAATAAATCAATGGGAGAGCTGCTGACCATTACAAGGTCAAAATAAATCTGGATAATGGCTTGTAAACTTGAACTATTTGTTTAAAAGTTCCAGGCAACATACGAATGCCTTCAGATTTCCTAAAAATATAGCCAATATTACCACAATTAATCTTTTTTGTTAAGTGGTAAAATACTATTACTTTCGATGTGTGATTAAGGAAGGAAGGAAACTGAGCAAACATATCTAGATCGAGAAGCATTTGTTTCAAATTAAATTTATCTTGTTCTTCTGTTTTCTTTTAACAATTATCACATGGATAATCTGGCTTTGGGTGAGCTGAGCAAACTATACAAAGCACTGAAAATATATGTTCACATGCACACACACACACACACACACACACACACCCCCACCTGTGCTCAAGCTCACGCATGCACACACCCCACGCCCATAGGGTCCGTGCCCCCCTTGCTGGGTGGGTGTGATATGGGGAGGGCGGCAGGAAGGGCGCAAAAACGAACTTTCTCCCGGAGTGCTCCGAATCCTGGTTACGCCTCTCGGCTATCTAAGTGAGGTTTTTAAAATAGATGGTTGTACTTGACTGCTTTGAATGTGTTTTTGGTGTTGCTGTGTTTGTTTAGACAGAACAGTAAATATGGTTTGGAGCTATGTATGGTTAACTTAGTGGTTTATGCAAATAATGTGTTTGTTTAGATATAACAGTAAATGATGGTTTGGACCTATGTATGGTTAACTCAGTGGTTTATGCATTTGGTTGTGGAGCCAGAGAGTGGGTCTTTGATTCCCCACTCTCCATCCCCGCAGGAGAGAGAGCCTCAGTAATTGGATGGGCAAGCAATCCCAGGATCCCTCCCAAAGAAGGGAATGGCAAATCCCTTCTTTGTATTCTTTACCTAGAAAAGTCTGGAAAAAGTCATTAATAGCACACAATTATTATTATACAGTACTAGCCCCCCATCTCTCTCTCTCTCTCTCTCTCTCTCTCTCTCTCTCTCTCTCTCTCTCTCTCTCTCTCTCTCTGTCTGCCTGCCTGCCTGCCTGCCTGTCTGTCTATATCCCTCTCTCAGTGGTCTGCAGAAATATTTCATAGTTTGCGAAGCAGGGTGATGCAGTTGTTTCAGGATGTAGACTTTGGCTGTTATGAGAGGATGGCAAATAGTAGTTATTTAATTTGCTACTGTATTGCACTTGACTGCCAGAGAGGAAAATAGATGTTATGCTTCATGTGTCAATATAAGGTAGGGCTCTTTCACAGAGGAATATCGTTCACAAACAGTGTGTTGTTCCACCTAAGGAAGGAAAATGTTTTGGACCAATTCTAGGGGTTTCAACAAAAGATTGGTTTGATCTTTATTTCTAAAACTGGATTACAGAGCAAGCACAAACCAACCCATGACACTGATGTTACATCTGAAACAGTCTGTCACTACCTAGAAGGGAAAGAACAAGTTCAGAAGGCCAGGCAAAGCCTCTACTGTGGCTCCCAGTTCCCAGATTCCTGTCAGAATTTGAAATTTTGTGTTTTATAAAGAATTTAAAAGTATTATTGGGGAAGTGGGGGGGGGAAGCCCTAAAAGTCAAGTGCAGTTTAAAACTACTGTACTTCTTGGAATTGCTACTATGCATCATTTCATAAAACTTGTATGTGTACCAAAACAATTACTGCAGATGAAGGTTACAGAATTTATGAATATTTTTTCTCAGATAGTTGTTTGTACACCTTTGTATATCTTTCATTATACTGTATGTAACTGCACTAATACGAATATTATATCTTTAAAAGAGCAGATCCACCCGATATCTCTCCTAGACAGTGGCACCCTTAGCCAGTAGCACCTCAGTTGGTAGCTACCCCACCTGTTCACTCCTATAGCTGCCCACTGATCCAGCTGGATAATAAATGTTTGGGTTATAGTAAGGCATATATAGGAATATAAACATCTGGAATAAATACACACTGGTATAGGTTATGCTATCCAAGGAGGAAGAAAGAACAGCACCAGAAAAATCAACAAGGGTCTTTGCTTATACATTAAACTGGCTTGACTGGATGAGAATATCTTGCATTGATTTTCTGTGTACTTAACATATTTAGAGGCTCGGTAATACTTTCATTTCATATTTTCTCATTCTGAGAACTTTGATATTTCTTCATATATTTGCAAGAAAGCTTTTACAGCTTTTAAAGCATTGATTTTATTTTCAAAGAGATGTTACAGAGATGTGTTCTCTGCCTTTATAGGCTTTTAAGGTTTTTTTATTTTATTCTACTTTAAAACTGAAGTCTTGTATTTGAATATCTACAACTCTTCATAGTTCCAAAAGTTTGGGATTTTAAGTGTTTGTGCCTAAAGTTTCTCCTCACAGCTGTAAAACTAACTTGCTATTTTTGAAATATGGAACCTATAGGACACCTCTGAGACTCAAAGGAGGCATGAGGCAATTCAAGAAGACACTGTTTACTACCAAATTCTCAAAAGAGCATTACAAGGTAGAAATAGTTCGGGGGTAATATTCTGCAGTAAAAACTGTTTTTTTTTTAAGTCGAAGGACAATATTTGACACAGGGGGGCTTATATGCCTATAGGCATTTATTTATTTATTTATTTATTTATTTATTTATACCCTGTCCACCTGTTCACAAAGAATAACTACTTCCCCAAAAAATATTTAGAAGAACATAATTTAGCCTATACAGTGGTATCCTGTCTTAAGAGCAGCTCGACTTAAGAGCGGAAAACTGTTGGCATTTTAACTGCCGCCTTACAATTTTTTCCATTTTGTTATTTTTTAACTCCCCCCCCCAGTTTTTTAAATAGCTACTCCGACTTAAGAGTAGTTCGACTTAAGAGCATGCATTCGGAAATGATTAAATTCATATGTTGAGGTACCACTGCATTTCTTCACACAGTATCTCTACTTTTCAATATCTGATGTTCATATGGTTGACTGTACCTATTTTACTCACCTATCTGTTACAGATCTCAGCAACTATGATTTATATGATTTATAGTAATTTTTGTCTAAAGCAAATAATGATAATTAATTAATAATTACCTCATTAAGAATTAGCATACAAACTTCAAATCATACGAAAAACAATAGACAGACGAGCATCTTATTTTAGGAGAGCTATTACTTACCCAAAGCCAACAGCCACCCAATAATTTTGAAGACCCTGATGTGGCCCCACCATTGGCAAAATATCTGGAGAATATGTTATGGGACCTGCGACTACATTGATTATGTTTGCCTGCTTCAGAACTGGAACCATTTCCATTGCAGCTTCAACATGTTCCATTATTCGGTCTAAATCAGATTCAAAAAGCTCCTTCCCAAAACCTAGAAAAATGTTTGTTATATAACTTTAAAAACAGTTTCATAAATAGTTAAATATATGTACTTCTATAAATACTTCAGTCAGAAAATACACATTTGCCCTCTGATTTAAAAAAAGGAAGCAACTTGATTACATAGGACATTTGTGAATAAAGTTCCAGCCCTTTGTTCTTATAGATACAGGTCTGCAATCCACATATATAATTATTACCCACAAGATCTACATGCCTAGCCACAGTATGAATGTTTTTGTCCCCAATGAAATCACCTGGTGGTACTCCATGTGTTACCCAAGATTTTTGAAGTTTCATTTTCTCTTGGCTTTCATATGGCCCAAGTAACAGTCCATCTCTTTCTTGTCTCAAATAATATGAACCCTCCAAGTCACGAAGCACAGGCAATTCCTTTTTCAGGGCTTTTACTTCAGGAACAGATGCAGTGACAATATATTGATGATGAACAGGTATGAGTGGATGTTGCAATCCAACCATTTTGCCTATTTCACGGGCCCAGAAACCTAGAACACACAATGCACAGAAATACAAATATCATAACTACATCAGAATATTTGGAAAGCAATGGTACAATATCTATTCAGAGTAAGTATACAGTCATGTAATATTTAGGAATAGGACAGAAACTGTGCCACATCTTATGCTGTTGCAAGTCACTAAAGCTTTATAACAGTAAAAGAGGTGGTAGCGGGGGCTGCAGAAAGAAGATAGGCCACAAATCAGAAAAAAATGCTACATCATGCTTTGCTCAGGAAAATCTCTGCTTAAGCTCTGAAGCATAGATCCAATCCATTGTATTGTGTTTTCTTATTGCTGAAAGACTGACACAAATACATGAATGGATTACAATGTATGTTTTTGAATAACAAAACTGGACATAAAATTGCAACTTACAAAAGAACTTCCACACATCCCAATTAATTTTAGTTCAGAGCAATGCATTTTATATATTTTCAGAGACTCGAAAAGTTAGTTTTGGATTACAGTTTCCACCCTGGCTAGAGAATTCGGTGAGTTGTTGTCCAAAAACTAAAACCTTCTAATCTCTAATACGTCTCTGTTATGACCAGATAGAATATGGCTGCTCTCCTGATATTACAGGTTCTGGGCACGACAATCTTCCTCATGACAAAATAGCATTTTTATCTAGTTCACCACTGACAAAAATAATTTTCTCCAAGGCCTTCTAGAATTTAAACATGGGGTTTCACCTTTCCTTGCTCTGACAAAGAGCAAACATGGCACCTTTTCTGTGAATATTACTTTGAAAAAGGGATTTATTACAATTACAATTTCAAGACTGTTGCTGCCTCAGAAATTTCTGCCTCTGTTTTCTCTCTCTTACTCCCACCTCATCTTTGCCCTGGTTTACAACAGTAACCTAAAACAATATAGGTCATAAATTACAGCTTGTAGATGTACCCCTTCAATGTGTAGCCAGCATAATTAAATTGTTAACCACCCAGAGAGTGCTTGAAGTGCTATGGGGCATTATATAAGCAGAACACTTTACCAATGTGCAAGAGTCAATGGATATTTATAATGTTCTGCTTGCGAAACTGATATTTCTTTCTACATTTCACTGTGTTTCCATATGTTGGATGAAGTAGACATGTCCATGAACACTTACATTAAAGATATGTCTTTGTTTGTTTGCTTGGATTTATTATTTTAGAAACCTGTTTTTTGTTATGTGCTATCAAATTGCTCCCATATTTTTGAAACATGTTCTTTCTTACTTCTAACTCAGCGTATTACCATTTTGAATTGGAAAGTAGTGACTTATCTTCAGGCTTTTTCTTTTGTTTTGTTAAATTATTAAACCAAGACCATAGTTGTTTGCTTTCAATGTTCAACCAAAAGGAACATTTGGACCTGGTATTGATTAATTACCTGGGTTGGCATGGGTAAATAAACTATGAGATTATCTTCCTAGCATACTTCAAGCCAATCTCCTTGCTTCCATTCATAACCACCTCTCTGAAACAAATAATAATTTGCTGTGAATGTTTATGCTAGTCCTATTGTTCTATGTACATACTGCTAACTTAAATTCAGTCAGTTTTATTAATTAGCTGCTAACCTTTCATCTCAACCAGTCGCACAGCTCATGATACAGAGATTGCTGACACACACACTTGGCCCTTCTACTACCCTGTGGTATACAGGTGTCCTGCTACAACCTCTTGACTTTAGATCTGACTCAGAAAAGTACAGTTTATGCTATCATACAAATATTTTATATATCAGGCCTGCCCAACAGGTAGAAGAGTTCAAAAGTAGCCTGCTGGCCATCAATAAAAAAGTGAGGGGGTAAGTTCTTCACCCCTCCCTCCCCCATCCCACAGACCACCACTGCCCCAGCAATGTTCACAGTAGAGATGGGCACGACTTGAAAAAAAAAATTTTCGAGTTGTCGTTAGTCGGGCCAGTCCCATTTCGGGTCGTTTCCGGTTTTCGCGAAAATTCGCAAAAATTAGTCGGTTTGTTTTTTCGTTTTTTTGTTGTCGTTAGTACTGGGTTTTTTTGGGGGGGAGCGGGCTCCTGGAGGCACCTCTGTGGGGTGGGTGCCTCCTCTGGCCCGCTATAAAGGGAAAGTGGGCTCCTGGAGGCACCCGTGGGTGCCTCCTGCCACTAGGAAGGGGAAGCAGGCTCCAAGAGACACCCCTCTACATGGGGGTCTCCCTTCCTCACCTGCTGCTGCTGCAAAATGCTATGCAATAGCCATATGGATATTGCATAACATAATGTGCAGACGTGAGACCAGTGTGAGAGTGATAGGGTCATACCTTCCCTGCACAAGGCTCCCGCACCACCATGTCTCACACAGAAGGGAATTGTACTTGCTGCGTGTAGTGCAATGCAAGCAAGTAGATCTGGCTTTAAGGTGGCTTAGTGCAAGAGCTAGGGTTAGGCTAGTGACGGGTAAGGTTACGGTGGGCTAGTGGGTTGCACCTCTGGGTGCCTCTCTGACCCACTAAGAAGACAGTCTGTGACGTATGGGTACGGAGTCAAGGGTTAGGGTTAGGGCTAGGGCAGGTTTTAGGGGGCTTTTTGGCACATCCCAGAAGTCTCCATGGCCAAGTGGCCATGCGACTGGTGGGATGGCTCCAAAAATTTGCATGGTTGTCCACTCCCACATGGCTGGCCACTTGGCCAGCCCATCATTGCGCAGGTGTAAATAAAATAAAATAAAATAAAATCAATGGAGGACAGAGGAGGAGAGGAGAGACATTTTGTTGCAAGAAAAAAACCCACTGCTACTGTGAAAAATCTGGCAGTTTATAAATTTTCGCGTGTTTCTGTTGTGCTTGTGTGTTTTTGGACCACGATTTCAAAAACAATATTGCGTTTGCCGCCCCATTTTGGATCCCCCGCCCGCACCGCATGGCATGGCGATGGCGACTCGCGAGTCCGGCTGCCCAGGACGGGGGGGAGGCAGGACCCCCCCCCTCCAGAAACCACCCCTCCGGTAGGTGCCCTGCGCCCTTAGTCAAGCAGGCATTTTTCCGCCTGCTTTTTTGGCCCGGGAATGGGTGGGGGGAGAGTTTAAAAAGTTTTTTCCTGTGCCGTCCGTGCCGCTTGCTTGCGCTTTAATTGCGGCGGCCGGCGGCGAGACTGGGCTTTTTGCTGGCTGCGAGCCTGCGGCGAGTCCCACCAGAGCAGCCCAGGACGGGGGATGAGGGGGGAGGCCGGGGACCTCCAGAAACAACCCCTTGGTAGGTGCCCTGAGGCACGGCAGGCATTTTCCCCGCCTGCTTTTTGGCCGGGAACCGGGTTTTTTTAACTTTTAAAAACTTTTTTTCTGTGCCGCGTGTGGCATCGCGCGATCTCGCGATGCAAGGAACGAGCACGACAAATCAGACCAAAATTGTTCGTTCGTCGGTTCGAGCTCGAAGTCTGGGGGAGTAATTCCCGTTACCGTTTCCGTAGAGTAACGGAACCGAGTAACGGAAACGGAAACGGAAACACCGCTAAGTCGTGCCCATCTCTAGTTCACAGTCTGCCAGCCCACTGTCTCAGCCGAGTAGGGCAGATAAAGGGCCATTGCGCATTGAAATCTGTTCTCTTCAGAATGGATTAATTGATTTTCAATGCATTCCTATGGGAAACCGCTGCTCTACTTATATTTTTTTTAACTTATGAGCATGTGCTAAGAACGGATAAAATTCGTAAGTAGAGGTTTTAGTGTAGTAGCCCTCAGGCACTTTGTACCAGAAAAAGTAGACCTCGGCCTGTTCAAAGTTGGACCGCCCTGTTATATACCTACTTTAGATCCTAACTATACATCACAAATATCCTGCCAATAGCAGACAGAAATAACTGAGTGCTGAGAAAACAGGAGATTTCTTCACCCTCTGTTACCTACAAAGTAGACCCTGTGTTTTGCAACTAGTCTTCAGGCCACAACATTTATTCCTTTTTGAATCTGATTTCTCAGGCCATGTCTCTAATACACCATTTGCCTCTAACATCAGATTTATCTAAAGCGTGGTTTGGCCCTTTGACTATTGTTGCCAACCACTATCTGAAGGCAAGGGGCATAGCTTCATAATTTGAACACCACAGGAAACTACTGGCAGAGGCACCTGGCAAACAGAAGAATCACTGATACCCAAGAAGAAAACAGGAGAAAAAAACAAAAGAGGAAGTTAGCCCTTTCCCATATTTTCCTAGTATCCAAATGTTTAATGTGAAATCCCAAAATGTGACTACCTATATCAAGATCCTATGGTGGAATGTTATAGAAATGAAAGGAAGCAATTTAAGCAGTCAATTTGTTCAAATACAAATTCCTATTTTTAAATTAGTATTCCAAAGAACAATTATAGATAATAAAATAATAAAGTTTAATACTGTCAAGAGATCAAAAACTAGATAATATAACTCTTCCTCAAGGAAAGTCAGACAATATATTAGTGTTGTAGAGTTTCCATGAAAACCATTTTGAAAATCACACATAATTTAACCACTATTCCTGAGGGCAAGAAGTAGAACAAATTAGTGTTTGTGAGAAAGCAATGTGCACTGCTCCCACACTGTTCTTCATATAATGATTCTAGACGCCCTTTTAAAGCACAATTGATGGTCTCTGCTACACAATGAACCCATGTCCAAAGGGCAGCCATATTAAAGAGTGACTAGATAGATATTCATGGCAGGTTCCTCACTGTTCCCATCGATATTCTGTTAACTAAACAGTGTTAGTGCTAATGACAAGCAGGTTCTATCTATTGGCATGTGTATGCAGTATATAGTGGTACCTTAACTTATGAATTTAATGATTTTAATCTATTCCAAATGCATGCTCTTAAGTCGAACTACTCTTAAGTTGGGGTACCTATCTAAAAATTTGAAAAAATAAGTTAAAAAAATATAAAAATGAAAAAGAATATTTGTAAGTCAAGCAGACCATATCTAAAATTTGTAAGGCTGCAGTTAGAACACCAACAGTTTTCTGCTCTTAAGTTGAGCTGCTCTTAAGTTGGGGGAACCACTGTATTTTGTTCAGCTGGCAGGGCTTGTAAGTTTTTGGGTAACCTTTCTAGTCACATTATTTTGTCTCGCTTTTGGTTTGTGTAAAGTCTATATGGGTCCCTTTGGGTAGTTGCTGGAAATGTTGAGCAACCAGTTGAATAAGGACTGGTGTGGGGATGAACCCTGCCCTTTTGCCTGACATCTGTTCTCAGTAGTAAAGACTACAACTGTGATGCAAACACAGCGCAGTTGGTTTTCCTGGAGTTCTCAACAGCTTTTAATGCCATAACCTACAGCAGTGCACAGGGGAAAAAATGGTTTCTCCCAGAGCACACCTGGTTCAACCTGATTGATCAGATCTGAAACAGAGGATTTCCTTGTTTCCTGAAGCCTTGTTAAGTCTTTTCCGTTGACTAAAAATGAAAATGGAGAAATGCCTATATCTTTATTATTTTTTAAAAAATAATATGATTTTCAGTTGTAATATAACTGGCCTCTGTTCTAATACCTTCATTGTCTGAGGATGATTCTAAAGGTAATGTTTACCCTTATGTGTTTGGTTTTGTGAGCAGTTTGCATTCTGTTGGCCCATGGCTAGAGATGTAAAATTTCCAGAAACTTTGGGGAAAATGGGGAACACCCACCCCTCTCAATTTTTCTGTTTTTCCTCCAAAACAATGTTGCATGGCTTCAAAATTTCCAGAAATTTTACACCTCTACACATGGCAAAGGTCAACCTTGGCATCTTCCAAAAGCTCTTTGATATCTAGCCTACCAAATATGGACTAACTCTCTGTGGAGACTGGTTCAGGGGCCGCCCAGCAATCTGGAATCTCAGAAGGCAAGAAAGTAGAAAGGATTTGGGAAAGTAACAGTAAGAGCAGTACAAAAGAGGGAAAGGTGGTTGAGGCAGGGGGCAAGGAGAAGAAAGTCTGTTCTCATGCTCCAGAGTGACAGCCTGTGGTGCCCAGAGATCTTTCCCTATTGTTGATATACCAGCCTGACCAATGAGTATCCTTCCTCGACTTCCAGGACCACAACTGGACAAGAGGACTGACTGACATGCCTGACATCAGGCCTTCACTGGGAATGGACTTGGTCCCCTCCAGAAACGCCTCCTAACCTGGCCCCACTGGCACCATCCCAACCCAACTGAGACACTGGAGAGACAGCGTTAGTTTAAGAGGCTGCAGCAGCTTGAACAAGATCTCTAACATAAGGAAGAACATGAGAGGGAGTAAAGATGTTGAGTGAGGAATGGCTTAGGGAACTGGGAATGTTTAGCCTTACAAAAAGAAGGCTGAGAGGAGATATGATGGCTATGTTTAAATATTTGAAAGGATGTCATATTGAAGAGGGAACAGGTTTGTTTTCCATGGCTTCAGAGACTAGGACTGGGGGAAAGTTCTCAAACTACAGGAAAGGATATTCCATTTGAACATTCGGAAGAACTTCAAGATGGTTAGAGCTGTTCGGCAGTGGAATATGCTGCCACGGAGGGTGGTGGAGTCTCCTTCTTTGGAGGTTTTTAAGCAGAGGCTGGGTGGCCATCTGTCAGAAATACTGTGATGGGGATTCCTGCATGGGAGGGGGTTGGCCTGGATGGCCCTTGAAGTATCTTCCAACTCTATGATTCTATGATTTGGGCTCAATAGAACCATCTAAAGGACATGGATGGGTGAAAAGTAGCCATCCTACCACAGAAGCCTAGGATCCCAGGGCAAAGTGAGGTGTTCAGAGGAGAGAAAGTGTTCTGCTTATATATCGCCCCATACCACTTCAAGTAGTCTCTGGGTGGTTTACAGTTTTTAATTACAGTATTGCAGGCTACACATTGACCCCCCCCCCCCAGCAGGCTGGGTACTCATTTTACCAACCTCGGAAGGATGGAAGGCTGAGTCAACCGTGAGCCAGCTACCTGGGATTGAACCCCAGGTCGTGAGCACAGTTTTACCTGCAAGTATAGGCATTTACCTACTGTGCCACAAGGCCCTGCACCAGTGAAGTTAACAGGTCTGCTATATATTGTTCTGGAATAATTTCTAATTTTACTGCACTAATCTCTCAGGTGGTGATGACCAACTCCACAGGCCCTCTTAACACCCCCTTTATAACCCCTGAGCAACCCTTATCCATTATGGATATGGAGACCTACACATTCTGACATTAAAAAGTTACATAAAACATTTATGTTACATAATGACAAAATCAAATAGTTCAGTGATTCCCAACCTCAGATAACTCAGGGGTTATTGGACTGCAAGAGCTGATGGTGAAAGCTTCTGGGAATTGCAGTCCAAGGACATCTGGGTTATGCAAGTTTGATTAATACAAGAAATGCTGGAAATCAGTTGATTTCTGCAAAGGATCCACTACAGCACTAGCGCTCTCTCTGTAGCATGTACTATTTCCATAAAGTACATCACTGGTTTGCTTTTTAACTTCAAATGTATCAAAATGTTGTTCATATCTTACCCGCAGTATTTACAACTCTGTTTGCTTGAATTATTCCATTGGGTGTTTCAATTTCCCATGTTCCATCTGATCTAGGTTTCAGATTAGTCACTTGAACTGGATAATTTAATTGAGCACCATATTTCCTAGCCCCTGCAGCCAAGGCCATAGTAAGTGAATAAGGGTCAATATGGCCATCTCCAGGATTGTACAAACCTGCCAAAATCTAAATGAGGTAAACACAATGAAATTAGGTTAAATTTTGCTAGCTACATATTTTCAGTCAACAAAAAAGAAATAAGGAAGGTCCAAATATTTGAGTTTCACTAAGTAAGGAATAAGGCATCGGTGTGTAATTTATAAAACTTCAGAAGCTGGTAACAGAGAAGAACAAAAGAGGGATTTTCAGAGGGATTCCTTTACCTTTTCCATATTTAATAAAGGAAATAATTCTTGCACTCTCTCTGGTGCAATAAGATATTGCTCTGTTGGGTGCCAACCAGCTCGAGTCATTTGGTATTTAAACTCATCCACTCTTGTTGGGGTTGTAGCAATTCTAATACTTCCTGGCTGATGAAAACCCACTGCCTAATATGATGAGAAAAGATACAGTCAAATTCCAAACACAGAATACAGTACGTACGTAAGTACATTAAAACACTATCTGTGGCAAACTATATCCATAAAAACAATTACACAACAAATATGGAGTTGCCACAGGATTAATAACTTCCATTCTATTGAAGAGGAAACAACAATGCAATCAACATTGCAAATATTGCAAACACTCAAAGTTTTCTTCACATAACTTATACTCCAGTAGGGCCTCCATCTTAATTTGCAAACACTAATGCCAGGATCTTATGCAGTTCTTGCACTGGCAGAAAAGCCCATCCATAGATTTTCAAAGGTGCTAGTTCTTCTTCTCCATGTGAACACATAAGAGAATTTTTACTTCTCCCTCATCCTCCAGGGCATTCAAATCTAAATTTAAGAATACAGTGGAACCTTAACTTACATACTGCTTGACTTGCATAATATTCGACTTGCATCAAGAAGGGGCCTGTTTGACTTGAGTCGCAGGCTTTGACTTACATCTCGGAGCCCCGGCGCAAGGCACCGGAATTGGGCGGCAGCCACAACCCAGCATCGCGACTGCCGCCTCCAAACTGCACATGCCTTCTTCCCCTCCTCCGGCAGCGGCGGCTTCGGCGAGACCAGCTCAGAGCACCTGAGGAGAAGAAGGGTCGGGAGCTCGGGGCTGGCCTCGCTGGTTAGACAGTCGGCTCAGTCTTGTAAAAAATCTGGCTGCAGAAGTCTGGTCCACAATGGAAGTGTTTTAGTTGGGGAGCTGTAAAGTTGTGGGACTCTAATGGTAAGCATAGTGTTGTTCAGAACTTGGAACGTCAGGTTAAAAATCAGTAAAATTTAAATGTTAGACATTGTTTCTATGAACATTAAAAAGTGGAGGCGTATAATTTGTGGACTATAATTCCACTGCCTCCTCCTCTCTTTGAAGAGACATTTCATTTACATCCCCAGAAGGAATCTCCTATCCCAGTCAAATTTGTGTTAAATTGCTGTTTTCGAGGGTCTTTTTCATCATCTGGAACAGATTAATCCGCTTTCCCATTACTTTCTATGGGAAATGTTCGTTTGACTTAAGTCATGTTTGACTTAAGTCTAGATCACTGAAACGGATTAATGACGTAAGTCAAGGTTCCACTGTATTAATAACATTATATACACAATTTATAAGCACTGAATGTATTATTGAAATGTGAGATCTAGAGAAAGAAGGGGTAAAAATAATCTAAATAAATAAATAAATAAATAAATAAATAAATAAATAAATAAATAAATAAATAAATTTACATGACAACAGAATGCATGTGGCCCCAGATAGCCCCAAGCTTGTAAATCATTCTGCAGTTGTATGACATATCATATTTTAATCAGTGTATTCAAAATCACCTGTCCAGTTTCCTCTTCTAATTTTTCATAAAGCTTGATGCTGTAGTAATGGATTTTCTTCAAATTTATTCCTGGATGGAAATACGTCGTCAAACCTGCCTTTAAAAGGCAAACATTAAAATATGTGATAAAAGCTGTTTCAGTGCTTCTAAGTCACTTTGAAAACTATTAAACCTGGTAATATAATGCAGCAAAAAACAATGAAGAAATTTGAGAGAATGAGGATTTGATTTGGATGAACACAACCCTAACTGGCAAAGATGACCAGTAGCCATCTGATTTGATGTTACACCAGCTTACATAGATTAAGTATTGTGCTGTAGATTGAACTTGTGCCAATTCTCATTTTACAGTACAGTATAATCAAAATATATGCACAACATTCACTATTCTTTTATGAAGATTACCAAATAGTATTTCAGCTATTTAGAATAATACATTTAGAATAATACTCTACTTATGAGTTCGATCCATTCCGAATGCATGCTCCTAAGTTGAACAACTCGTAAGTAGATCAGCTCTATCTTTAAAAAAAATTTAAAATGTTTAAAATTTTTAAAAATGTAGGTAGAGCAGACCGCATCTAAAATTTGTAACACAGCAGTTAAAATGCCAATGGTTTTCCACTCTTAAGTAGAATTGCTCATAAGTAGAGCTGCTCGTAAGTAGAGGTACCACTGTATCTGAAAATGTCATAACTATAATCATAAACCACCTCAGAATTTACTGTATGGTTTATATTAACTACATCAACCATGCTTTATTAAAGCAATCTTCACTGACACATGAGCTGATATTTAGTATTACCTTGTAACTGCAAGCTACTGAAAAAAAATTCTTGGCAAATAGCTATGTAATTGCACTGTTTGTATAATATGGATCTACCGATATTGCTTCATGATCTCCCAGGGCAAAATGTCTCTGCTCACTACTGCAATATAAATAGATTACTTTTCTGTGAATGCTATGGTCAGTATAACCGTGGGCACCTATGAAATTAATTTCCTCTCTTCATTACCTTAAAACACAACCTAGACCAGTGATGGCAAACGTTTTAGAGACTGAGTGCCCAAACTGCAATTCAGAACCCACAATTTTTTTTTGCAAAGTGCCAATACAGCAATTTAACCTGTATACTGGTGGCTATGAAGAGGTGATGTCGGGTGCCCACAGAAAGGGCTCTGAGTGCCACCTTTGGCACCTGTGCCATAGGTTCGCCATCACTGACCTAGAGAG
Organism: Phrynocephalus guinanensis; assembly: GCA_037367245.1. NCBI lineage: Eukaryota > Metazoa > Chordata > Lepidosauria > Squamata > Agamidae > Phrynocephalus > Phrynocephalus guinanensis. The sequence continues at coordinate 86,003,182 of CM074738.1, forward strand.
TGCAGAGGCAGAATTAAAACAAAATGTTGTTATAGGTACAGCAACACCAGTGGACCTTTTTATTTGTGTCTCAAGTATTTGCACTCTAATTTTGCACCCTCTGACTCTCAAGGACTTAAATCGTGTTGCTTACACTAGTAAACTGCACTGGAATAGATTTATTGAATGAATAGGGGTTTAGTGAATCAGCATTTCCCTGAGTTCTGTTTATTCAAATAGGCCTATTCTAGCTGCATTTTATAATTAGAATATGCCAATATGAATCAATGGAACTGATATAAGAATTGACTCATCCTCACTGATTCAGGGATCCTGCTCTAGGGTAATTAACTACACTAAGCAACAGGATTTTGGCCAATATGTCTGAAGTCCCTCAATGCAACATAGCATAACATTAACTTTACAGAGAAACCTTCTCTGATATTCACGCATGACCAGTCAATTAAATTGCTAAGCATGCAGTTTATTCCAATAATAGCAGCCCCAATGGACAAGCAACAATGTCACCCCTCCTGTATTAAGTACCACTAATTAATAATTTTCAGGTATGTGGCAAATTCCATTGCATTAAATTGAGATCACTGCTTCTCTGATAGTTAAAATAACTTTCTGACATCCATCCCTAGTTATTTGATCAGAATGATGAAACATTTTTTGGAATTATTGTGACTCAGGCAAAAGAACAAATATTTTATCTTATTGTATTCATAATATATAAGAAGTCTCCATTACTGCGTGCCAAGTAGATCCAGCAGTGAGTTCAGATTTTTCCAACAGAAGTACATCCTTCATTCCAGCCTTGGCCAGGTGATAGGCAAGACTCACACCAACACAACCACCTCCAATAATTACTGTTTCTGCTGAATCTTTCCATCTTGCTTCTAAAGATGCTGATTTCTCTTCCCTGTGAAAAATTAGCAAACAGGGCACAAATCTTTTTCTTCTTATAGTTTTTACTCAGCATCACGGTACAAAAATATTGTACACATTTTACTGGGAGTATCAGTACCAACATTATATTGTTATGTGTTCATACTATATACAGTGGACCCTTGTATAACAAACAGCTTGTATAACATAAAATATGTACAACATAAAAAATTCCAGAGATAGGGGAAATTTGCTTAACATAATCGCCTATGGGGAAAATCCATACAACATAAAAATGGGATTACTCCATTTTCAATGTATTCCTATGGTAATTTGTATAAAGGAAAATTTGCTTAACATAATTTCATTTGGAACGAATTAATTCTTTTATACAAGGTACCACTGTACTGTATACAAATAGAAATCACATAGATCACTTCCAGGTCTCATGTCAATCATAACAGAATCCCCATTGCAAGTTCAGGCCAGTAAGAGTTTTTTTTTTTCTTGTTTCATGCCGGACCACAAATCTTCTTGAATCATAATAGCTCCATCTCGACTTCTCTGCTCTGATTAATCTCAGAAGGTTGCTGTGAGTTAAGTGGCCATGAAAAACACTTTGGACTCTACAGAGGACAGTCAGAGACAGAGAGAGAAAGGGGTGTATTCATATTACCTAGCTAGACCTTGTATCAGTTTTGCTCAGGTACAAGTGCATGCCAAGCCCTATGTGTTTACTTTCATGATACACGATTGTCAGAGAAAGAAACTAGCCCTTTGAGGTGAATATTTCCGAGGCACCCCAAACCTTTCAGCTTTCGGGCTTGTCCATTCGAGGAGCTTCATTCAATGAACACAAGCCGCGGGGGCGATAGCGAGGCAACGAGTTGGGCCCCTGGGCGCACTCACCGCCTATTTATTACAACAAAAATGTCTAGGGGAGAGAGAGGAGTAGGGGCTTTATTTGGGACGCCTGGCGGGGGGGTCACCCTGCCATGATTCCTGTTTGGAAAAGAGTCTCCGGAACATGCCCCTCGCCCCCGGAGGCAGAGAGCCTGACGAGGCTGGACTCACCACCTCTGAGTGGTCGGGCCGCCAGCAAAGAGCCGAGCAAGCAGTGCCCGGGACGCCTCGCCGCCTCGCCGCCTGCAGGGCAGCGACCTGAGGGCTGCTCGGAGCATGGCTTCCTCCTCCTTCGTCGACGCCGCCGCTGGTGGCTGGCCGGCGGGGGCCAAATTAAGATTCCGCCCAAAGACGAAGTCCAGTTGATCCCAGTTTTTCATTGCCAGGAGCCAGATACGCCCCCCCAGGAGGCGAGGGAGCGGGTGAAATTTTCAAGCAAGGGTTCCCATTCTGGCGAGGCGAGCTCTGAGGGGAAGAAGAGGACTCGGGCATTGCCTGGAGGCGCCCTCAAAAGCGCAGCTCCGAGCAGCTGGCTGCTTTTGGGGGGAAACCGCCAAGATGGGCGCCCGGGTCGGCGTCAGGGGAAATGGCGAAGTGGGAGAGAAAATGCCGAGGTTGCCCTGAGAGGGAGGGTGATAAAACGTTGCACAAACTTCACACACTCCCTGGCGGGATCTTTTTACCATTGCATACGCCCCTCCCCTAACTTTCGTTGATTTAAAATCTTAATTTTTACGCCCAGTGAGTGTTATTTAGTGGGCCACTTGCTCTTCTGTACTCGTCTCCAGGGCTGGTGGGTCTCACCCGGTGCCATATGGCTGCTTCACTTCCAAAGTATCATCCCAGTGAAAAATGTGTTGCACAAGAGGTTGCATTGCAAGTGTTTCACGGTCAGCAGTCTTGGAGCACAGCGTCATTCTTCCCATCTTCCTGCCCTCTTGCACTAGATAAATGCTTCACACTTGGACACGGACTGGGACTGAACGGGGACAGCCAAGAGGGCGAGCAACAGTGGCGAGCAACGAGGAAATAACCTGCAGGGCTGTTGTAACTAACCCAAGACGCTTCGGGCTTTTCTACAAACCATCATTGATGCGGCTCCTTATCAACCGATTAGTTTGTCAATTAGTTTCGTAACCCACTGAAGAGCACTGTCTTAATCGCGATGAGAGCCCAAGCGCTTGGAGGGAGTCATCTGGAGACTGAAATCGTAATTCACTTCGGTATTAGTCTCCCCCTCCCCAATACCAACTCTTATTTGCGGGTATTATGCAGGAAGCACGGACTTCGGAAAAGCGCGGGCACGTGCGTTTTTACGCAACGGGAGCTCCAGCAGAGACCGTTAGTCCGTCGCCCCCGCGACCCCCTTGGCAAAACTTTGGACTCGCTTTCCTGAATGAAAAACAGGCCGCCTTATTTGCAGGGAGTAGTGAAGTGATGCCTGTCCCCTCCAATCAGCGTCGACCTCCGCCTCCGCCCACCTCTTGAAGGGGTCTATAAAAGGCGCGATTCACGGGGCTCGGGGGCTTTCTACGCCGTCGCTGATACGGGGCAAGTGTGAACTTTGCTCGCACCAGCAGGGGACTGTCATGGCACCTATTGGAGGGACAGCGAAAACCAAGAAGGTAAAATGGGACTCTTTCCTGCTTGATTTTGTGCTGAAGAGAAGTTTGTAGATAATGTAGAGCCGTTAAAGTGTCAAACATCCCGTCTCTAGTGACAAGTCTGGCAGGGAACGAGGTGGTGCGTTTGAGTCCTGCGAAGGTCAACGGAGAAACAAGGGCCTCTAATAAAGAGATATCGCACGAAACGTTACATTAAAATATGAAAGTTAGTCTTTAAGGTGCCACATGTTTGTGTCTTTTCTTTTCTTTTCTTTTCTTTTCTTTTGTTTTTCTTTGATTTTTGCCTGAAGATATTGTTAAGAAACGCGAGAAACGATTCGGGGGTTGTTTTCAGTGCCAAACAGATGGTGAGGAATTGAAACGGATGGTTTGTCGAAGTCTCTGCACCACGAGTTTAAACGCTGAAAAGGTGCCACCAAAGACGCTGATCTCTGAACAATGTGGTTTTAAATGCCCCAGAGGGGAAAAAAAGACAGGGAACACCAGTTGGAGTGGATAATATTCCTCAATCTGACATATTTTTCAATCCCTGATCGCTTCTTTTTGTCAAACGTTAAACTGCTGAATCAGATTGCTATTAGTATTAATATAATCAATATCAACATCAGTTCATAAATAATGTGGTGTCAATAAATATAAACATATTCTTTGCATATTAGTCTGATACTTCGAATTATTAGAAACAAACAGAAAGCTAAGATGTATGGATTGTAAAATGGAGGGGGATGTGTTTGTGTACCAGTTAATAATATGTGTGAAAAGATAGATTTCAATAATAGCCACTGGAGAACATTGAGGGAATGAGATTGTTTATTATCAATACAACATAATTCTGGATAGAGGGACCAGAATACACAACAGAAAAGGAAGGTGTAATCAAGACTTGGCTTATGATACTGTTACTATAAATGGAAGAAGATAGATAGATAGATAGATAGATAGATAGATAGATAGATAGATAGATAGATAGATAGATAGATAGATAGATAGATAGATAGATAGATAGATAGATAGCCTGGAAAAATGAATGCAAAATTCTGGATCTTTGTGCAAGTGAACCATGGGAAATGAATGGGAGGTATTAAAAAATTAAGATATACTTAGCCAATAGATGCTTGTCATTTGTCTCAGTGAAACATTTTAGACGATCTTGACTACTGAAAAGCTTCTACTTTTTGCTTGCTAAAATGCTTTGGGAATCCTTCCCTATGAAAACAGAAGGAAGATTTTATGTTGTGTTGCAGGACTGTGTGTCATCTATCAGCTTCTTTTGCTGACATTTCCATAACATTTGGCAGAGTGAGCAGGCACAATATGTAATACATCAACAATTGGACCTAATTCACCTTGCTTTCACTTGGAAACCTGAGTTTTAGTAAAGTGCTTCTGATAAGCTAATATGTACAGTATATCACAGAAGTGAGTACACCCCCTTCTGTAAATATTTTATTACAATATATCTTTTCACGTAACAACACTGAAGAAGTGACACGTGGCTACAAAGTAAAGCAGTGAGTATGCAATTTGTATAACAGTGTAAATGTATTATCCTCTCAAAATAATGCAACACACAGCCATTAATATCTAAACTGCTGGCAAAAAAGGGACTACACCCCTAGGTGACAAATGTCCAAATTGGACCCAAGTAGCCGTTTCCCCTCCTTGGTGTCATGAGACCCGCTAGTGTCACAAGGTCTCAGGCATGAAGGGGGAGCAGGTATTATCGCTCTCATTCTTACATTTGTACATCGTCACTTAGGGGTGTACTCCCTTTTGTTGTCAGCAGTTTAGACATTAATGGTTGTGTGTTGCATTATTTTGAGGGGACAGCACATTTACACTGTTATACAAGCTGTATACTCACTGCTTTACATGGTAGCCAAGTGTCATTTCTTCAGTGTTGTCACATGAAAAGATATACTAAAATATTTACAAAATGTGAGGGGTATACACACTTCTGTGATATACTGTATATACTTTTGTAAGTCCTGAAAGGAAGCTACTAATAAAATAGAGATGAATGAATACATAATCAGAAGCAGTTCAGTCATCCAGGTGACACATAGCTAAGTGACTGACAATGGTCACTAATAACTCAGCAGCTCACTTTGAGCCTAATAAAAGAGCCTAATAAAACAAGTATTCACCTCTTCAATAGATTTCAAAAAAAATAGTTTAATGTGGAATGCTCAAATACTATATTAGTGAAACATTTCACATGCTGTCTTATAAAAAAACCCAGACATTTGGACAGGACTTGTCATGGATCAAAATGCAGAGGACAAGGAACTCAGATGGATATGTCAGTAAGGGAAGCAGAGGAGTGTCAGTAGATATTAGTTCATATGTAAACAGTCCCATATTTAGGCCCACGTACTTTTAGATGCAGCTGGGAAGGACTCCTGTTTGAAACATTTGTGAATTCTTGGCAGTCAGTATAGCGTAGGGAATTCTGAGATAGAAGAATCAGATTCTTCTATCTCAGATGCAGATCAGATGCAGGGAAGTGGTATCAGGAGACAGATATCTAGTCTCGTGCACTCCCAGAGGCATTTGGTGGGGGCACTGTGAAATACAGGAAGTTGGACTAGATGGGCCTTTGGCCTGATCTAACATGGCTCTTCTTATGTTCTTATGTTCTAATGATCTGACTTGAAATAGAACCAAATATACAGACATGGATAAATTTAAGTCTCTCTAACTGTGCAATGTCAGATTGGTATGTTGCAGAATGTGGCTTGTAAAGAGCCAAAATTGCACGGGCTAAGTAAAAATCATCTCCAGGAAATTACTGTTCCCATTAGTATTTGATTCCAGATTCTCATTCCATTTAAGTATGATATGAACAATAAAATGACTTGATGTTTGCATGTATGGCTTAAGGATTGTCAAGGTCTAAGTGTGCAGATGAGTATTTGTGCCGTTGTCAGTGTGTATGACCAAGGACAAGAATCCTCAAGAAGTGAAGCACAAAAAAGTCTTAAGATTTATATACTGATAAAATGGTGATGGTTGTTTTCGTTATAGCAAGTAACCAGCAAGCACTTGCTGTCTTCTTTGGAAGGTACTGCTAAATACTGTACATTACTTCAAAATATTTAGTATTAACACTAACAAGAATGGCCTGTATGATTATGGTTGAAATCCTGTTCCTTAAGTTGTACTGTGTAAGGGTTATGATATAATCAGCTGCAGTGATTTTTCAGAAATAAAACATTTCTGATTTCCTCCCCTAAAGCTCCAGTGGTTCATCTGTTATCTTTGAGAAGATACAGACATTGATAGCTGCACAGTTTTAAATAATGTGCATTTTCAATCAAAATGGAATAAAGATTGGGCATAACTTTGTGTTATGATTCAGTCATTGTATTGCAGTCCCATGTGCTAAAGTTCATATAGGTTCTTCTTGATCATTTACCTTTTTAATTTTAGGGTATTCTAGAGCGCCTAGATGCTGGAGAAATTGTGATTGGTGATGGAGGATTTGTATTTGCTCTTGAAAAGAGGGGCTATGTAAAAGCTGGACCATGGACTCCAGAGGCTACTGTAGAACACCCCGAAGCAGGCAAGTCTTATCTGTAACACATATATCTATTTTAGAATTTGTGGCACTGTCAATCAGTTTATATTTACTTGTGATTTTATCATCTACTTTGGGGTTTCAAATATTTTGCATTTATTTTTGATTTCCAAGAAAGCTTAAAGGTAGTACACATCTTATCATCCTGTGTGTGTGAAGGGATCCATAAGCATTTAAGTAAAAGATCCTCCCCAAACTCATGGCCTCTTAAGTATCCTCTCTGATCTCAAACAGTGCTAAGTAACTTAGTACTATTTTCAGCAGTAGTTCCATGTGCAAAATCATTTGCCAAAAATTATACCTTCAAAACTATCCATACCACACTGCGTGATGGAGATAAAATCAAACTTAGTGTCACTCTTCCTGTCCACCACTGCAGCTTTCCATGCATAGCCTGAACTTCCTCAGGATGAAGCAGGATTTTTAAAAAAAGTATTAAATAAATTGTTTGAAGGTTTGAAACATTATGAAACATTTGTAGCCTAATAATGCAAACATTTTTCTCAAGAGTGAAGCAGATGCCACTCTGAATCACGTTTAAGTGTCATTTGTATGGATCAGTCTTGTAAGCGGGGGAAATAAAATGGCCTTGAAACTGGATAAGAAATCCAAGAACCTTACAATTGAACAATGCAGCTTGAGCTCTCGAGTTCAATTATTATGCAATAGATGACATCAACTGTACTGTAAACATGTTGTGAAATTCATGATAACTACCCTGGTGTCAGCAATTTCAAGGACATTTATTTGATATCTCTTTTATTTCCACTGGTAGAAATGCCTGCTTAGAGATATTATAATGACCAATCTGTCCATATGGCACTTCCTATCAGAAGGAAAACATTCTATGTAGTAGTTGCTACTTCTAGCTAGAGGGGGATATATGTCTTAATATATCTCTCACTGAAAATATACATTCAATTGAAATAAAGACAATGTTACAAAATATTACACTTGCTTTGGGCAACTTCAGAAAGCAAAGTGTTCTGCTTATATACTGCCCCATAGTGCTTCCAGCACTCTCTGGGTGGTTTACAATTTAATTATGCAGGCTGCACACCCCGGCCCCCCATCAAGCTGGGTACTCATTTTACCCCGACCTCAGAAGGATGGAAGGCTGAGTCAACCATGAGCCTGCTACCTGGGATTGAACCCCAGTGCGTGAGCACAGTTTTAGCTGCAGTACAGCTGTTTAACCACTGCACCACAAGGATCCTTACAGACATCCTTAAAGAAGCTGGAAATCAATAGTGTAGTGAGGGTCAACCAAAGAGCAAATAAATGATGTCACTATCTCCCCATCTCTCTCCTTGCTGCTGCAGTGGGACCCTGTTTCTGCATATGTTGCAGAGAGTATATCAGTCTTCCAGAGCAAATTTGAGGGTATGCAGGGTGGAGATGGCATTGCCCGGTATTCATTTCTGCTGGTGAAAGCAGTTCTCTCTGCAAGACGATGCTTATATTCCACCATAAATTCACCAAACACAACCACATGGTGCCTCACAATTATAGAATTTTCTCAACACTGAAATATACTGCAAGATGGGCTGTAGAAAAGTCAGTCAGTCAGTCAGAATTATTTCAGTTATACAGACCTGATAGTGATCTGTGATTGCTTTAGGTACTGTACCTTGTTAGCAGAAGTGAGCATGGAACATATGGTTCAAATCTAAGAATGTCTGTCTGGATATAGGTATGAAATACTTGAACTGTCTCACATACTATTTGCATTAGCTATGTAACACTTGCAGTAAGAACATTTGATATAGAAGAAGTTGTGTCAGCAATACTAACATTTGACTCTTTGCTTTGTTTAAACATTTTGCAGTTTGTCAGCTACACCGAGAATTCCTCAGGGCTGGAGCAAATGTTTTACAGACATTCACATTTTATGCCAGTGATGACAAATTAGAGAACAGGGGGAACTATGTAGCTGATAAGATTTCTGTGAGTAGATTCAACCACATTTTAATGATATTTTTGACATGTAGGCAGAGAATAAAGCCCTTGTTTTATTTTTGTTTTTAATGCAGTCATACCAAATGTACCAAGATGTAATATACTGAAATGACAAATGATAACAAATGATAACATTGCCCAAAGTGCAGTACACAAAACAGACATTCCAAAGCCATGGAAAATTAATGCTGGTTAATGTTACTGCGCTTATTTCTCACAAATAATTTTCAATTTATTTAATATTCCCGACATCCTGTTCTTTGGTTGCTTTGTAATGCATGCAGAAGGCGCATGCCGTAATTTTCAGCGCCTTCTCACTAGCAAGAGTAATATCATAAATATTTCTAATGATTTCACGTTTTCCTCAGGTATCTTTAAGTTACCTTTTGAAACATGTCTGCAACTTCTTATTACGACTGGGCCAAATGAGTGGCAAGGCAGATATGTTTGTAAGAAGTGAGAGGCGCTCCATACTCCAAGATAGATGGTGGATCTTTGCAAAACTGCCTGAAATTATTTCTGTATTCAGGAGGCATCAGTCTTAACACATTAATTTGTTCTCAGTTTTTGTCTGACTAGGATCATGGGTATCATATGATTTGTCATTTCCTGCACTAGAACCGGCTTTGCCATGAAAAACAGAGAGTCTATGTAAATTATGGTATCATATTTATTGTATGTTCTGAGTAGTAGGAGTTATTTTCAGGAAATATTTTGAAGTCCGAAAGAGAAAAAAATGTTTGGCATAGCTACATGTTTCTTAATCATTGTTTGCCTCTCACAGGTTGGAAATAATTCCAAATCCAATAGTCAGCACTTTGAGTGCTCTTTTTCCTTTACTGTGTATTCATTCATTAATTTTTCAACTTATATGCCACCCACACAACCCGAAGGTCTCTGGGCAGGTTAACAGAATATCAGATGATACTGACATATTAACTTCTTAGAAGTTCAATACTACAGAATTAGAATGGATTAGAATTTCTCTTCCTTCCATGGTGTGTTTAAAATAGCACATGCAAACATGATATCTATATTAGAATCCACACCTGTTCCTTCATAATATAAGACTATCAAATTATCCAGAGCTCAGAGGAGTGCTGGTGTAACAGAAAGGAAATATTGCATTAAACAACACATCCTACAGGGAAGATAGATCCAGTACCAGGCAATACTGATTTCACTCTTCTAGGTCTTAATTTATATGTACTCCTTAACTGTTGCTAAGATGGATACCAAACGTTTTAATTCCCAGTCTTTGCAAAATATTGTCTAGTTCTTACCAATATTGCTTTTTCAAAGAAGATCATTAGACAAGTCATTTAAGATTCGTTCTAAGTAGTGTTTGAGTATAGGTCATATATATCACCTCAGGGCTTTGATACTGAGATACTACGTGAACACCGGTGTGACACGTCATTGACTCGTGGACTGCAATTGTGAGAAATCCAAGTTACAATCATCAGTGAGCCATGAGACCCACTGGTTAACTCACTGACTATAAGCACTTTGTGACACTGAAAGATACTGCCTCAGGTAGTGTCAGGTTTTTCTTTGCTATAGATTCTTATTCAGAAGTCTATCAGGAAAGCTGTAGTTGCAAAAATCATTTTACTAAGCAGCAGATTAGATCAGATCCCTTCCAGTTTCAAACTTACATAATTCTATATGGAGACCAAATCTCTTGCAGCTGGCCGCTGCCTGTGTTTAAAATGGGCATAGTTTTCAAATGATTATTACGGTATATTTAGGACTCGATGAATCAACATTGAAGTTCAGTGCATTGCACTTGTGTAGCCTTCAGGTTACTAAACGATGCATGATGCTATCAGAATTTTCCTTGAGGGGCCACAGTTGAGACAGAGGGCGTTTATACACGACCCCTAAGCTCCGCTGCAAATGGCTGCAAGCTCCGGAGCTTAAAAATGTTTCCCCACCAGCTCCGGAGTTTGCAGACAATTAAGTGCGACCCCGCCCACCTAAGCGCGACCCAGCGCACTTTTCTTGTACCTGCTCGAGGAGGGTGAAAATTGCCAGGTCTGGATTTAATCTGGTCAGTGCTGGGCTCTCCTGGCTTCTGTTTTTTTTTTTTTTGCCTCCCGCCCCTTTAAGAGAAGGGGCGGGGGGAAAAAAAAGCAAACAAAGAGAAGGAATCAGCACAACAGAGCCGGCAGCTTCTCCGAGGTGAGTCTGCATTTTTTCCTCTCTTTTTTCCTCCCTCCCCTCACACAGACAGGAGCCAGGAAGTGCGGAGTGGTGGGGAGAAGGAAGAGCAACGAACCCCTAAGATCTCTGGTCCGAATTTAAGTGGCCAGCGGATCTTAGGGGTCGTGTGAAAAGGCCCAGAGTTTCAGAGGAACTTGAGATTCATCAAGTTTCATGAAAGGCACTACAGCTCACTGCAAGTGGCAGGCTTCTTCAAGTACCTTTTCTACATACTTAGGACAAAGGAGCAGAAATCCGCACAAGTGCTGGTCAGCAGACATAAATCAGGGGCATTTTTTACCTAACCTTTTTTCACTGTAGTGATACTGAAAATCACTTCTTTCTTTACGGCACTCTTATTATGCCGATTGCTAAAGTATCGAGCACTTCAGCTTAAGTGTGTGGACTTCCGATTGCTATTTTCCTACAATGAAAGTGACACTGATGGTACTTTCATCCTTTCAGGGCCAGAAAGTGAACGAAGCTGCTTGCGACATTGCAAAAGAAGTGGCTGAAGAAGGAGATGCTTTGGTGGCTGGAGGTGTCAGTCAAACACCTTCCTATTTAAGCAGTAAGAGTGAAGCCGAAGTGAAAACAATATTTCGAAAGCAGCTTGACGTTTTTGTCAAAAAGAAGGTAGACTTCTTAATTGCAGAGGTAAAGGAAACCACTTCATTGGCTTTGCTTTGGGTAGCTGTGCTCTGAAAATAGAAAGCAGCAATTCATTTGCCATAATATAATATACATGGGAGGGACAAACAGCTCAGTACCAGAATCAGCAGTACACCTCCACTTGAAGGACAAAGGGCACTCATTCAAAGATGAGGATGTACACATATTAGACATAATAGAGAAGAGAGGTGGTTTGAGACGGGGGTCAGGGAAGCCATTCATGTGAGTATCGAAAACCCCTCTCTCAACAGAGGTGGGGGGCTCAGGAACAGTCTATCTGCTATTTACCAGGCAGTGATTTCAACAATCCCCAGGCAAATAAAAAATACTTCACACCACCACCACCAAGGCCATAGCTAACGACCCATACTTTATGGGTGTTGGGAAAGTGGTAAAGGTGGGATTTTTCACGCACCGTTGTCTACCTAATTAATCAGCCTTTGTCCACCTAATTAATAAGCCTGTTGAGACTATTGTCCACCTAATGAGCCTCTTCAGGCCATTGTCCATCTTATGAGCTTATTTCAGACCAGGGTGACATGAGGTCCAAGTAAACTATAAAATGCAGGGCTCGCATCTAACTTTCCTCAGACTGACAAAGCTGTTTGGATGAGCAGCAAAACATTTCAATGTCTCAAGAAAAGAAGTCCAGTTGCCATGATTCAGCTTCCAGATAAACTCACCTAGATGACTGATAATCTTCACAGACAATATGATATACGTTTTCGTTACTGAAGCGGGTGTACATTTTTGTGTCTGAGAAATGGGTTTAAAATCGAAGAATGTGGGTTACAATTCAGCTTTTGTGCTAGTGGAAGGCTGCTTAGGCCCCTCATAGTGGGGTTTAGTTTTATAGCTTGTAATACTCCTCCAAAAAGCAGGTTCTGAAAATGAGTTTAAGGAAAGATCTAGAATGTGGTATGAAGGCTGCAGTGAAACAGGAGACACAATGAAAATTAGTTTTGTTTTCTTTAGTGTTTGTCCCAGTCGGTGGTGCAGCCATGTTTTTTTGTCTGCGTTTGATACCAACTGCAGTATTTCATCTTTATTCATAGTAACCTGTTCTTAATTTGGCACTTTAGTATTTTGAACATGTTGAAGAAGCCGTGTGGGCAGTTGAAACCTTAAAAACTTCTGGGATGCCAGTGGCAGCTACTATGTGTATTGGTCCAGAAGGAGACATGCATGGTGTGACCCCTGGAGAATGTGCTGTTCGACTCGTAAAAGCTGGTAAGACCCTGTATTCTCACCTCTTTGCTGATGGGTGAAGGAGATATCGCTGGTATAAGATGAGTTGACAAGACCCAAACAAAAGTAAGCCTAGTCTGTACAAAAAAAGGTGTAGAACAAGGGGAAGTTAACAGGGCTGGCGCTATCATTAGACAGAGGGAGGTAGATGGGAATTTATAGCAGTGGTGAACTCCTTTCTGTTCTTCTGCCAACCACACATTGTTTTGTTGAACTGCAGAGTGGAGCTGCTTCTGCCACAGAGCAATGGGATTTTCAGGTTAATGCAAACGTGAAATAAAAAACGGAAGAGGCTCTTTCTTTGGTTTCAAGTTTTTCATAAATTCCCCAAAGAGTGTCTCTCAAACACAAGTGCTCTTTTGTGTTTCCCCCTTTTGTTTACCCTTTCTTTGCACTTCCTGTCTGTCAAACTGCCCAAGGAATTTCCCTCAAACAGTATTGCGAGAGAGGACCCACCGTTGCCACCACCAGCAAATCATACTGTCCAGTAGGAAGCAAGAATGTTTACTCTCTAAAAGAGTCGGCCGTTCTGTGTTTCTGACTGGCTGGCTGGCTTGGAGTCTCACTCTTGTCACTTGGAGAGAAACTCCTCTGTGATACGGAAACAGCTGATGATGACCAGGGTACTAGTCCTGCCCCCCCCCGCCTTGCCTGCATGCACTTCCTTGGTGAACTCAACCACATGTGACCATCTGTCTCAACATGTTGCAGAGAAAAGAGCCAAGGCAAAGAGGACACCGTGGCAGAGACCCCAGGAAAGTACTGAAATGAACAAGCAGGAGTAAAGCTTCATCATCTCTACCTGTGTTTCAGTAATAGACCCTTCAGTAGTATCGTGTCTCCAGCCTGATAATGCTACTAGTTTTCAGTTATAGATGAAAGAACTTTTTTCCTCTTACTGATCATGATTATTAATGTGGATATAGTTAAGACACAAAGCCACAAACAGGGTGTACTAAAATCAAATCTGAAATGAGATTTCTTTCTGTATATGTTCTAAGCTAGATAAAGAAAATAATGAATGTCTGTAATGCTAGAAGATGCATAATAAAATACAGGACATCTGAACTATCTTCTGCAGCTCCATGGTCTTGTACTAAGATCTTGCATTTCCTGCATTTCAGATACATCTTACTTTTGCCACCACCTGTTTCTGTCTATATATATATATGTATGTGTGCAGATGCATCCCGGGCAATTACATTCCGCCAGGGAAGATGGGCGGGATATAAGCTTTTAAATAAATAAATAAATAAATAAAATAAAATAAAATAAATAGTTGTAGCTCATGTTTTATTGATGGAACACTTTCCTTCTTGTTTGTTAGGTGCTTCTATTGTTGGGGTAAACTGCCATTTTGATCCAGCTACTTGCCTCAAAACTGTGAAACTCATGAAGGAAGGCTTGGCAGCTGCAAAATTGAAAGCACATTTGATGGCACAGCCACTTGCTTATCATACACCTGACTGTGGGAAGCAAGGTTTTATTGATCTACCAGAATTTCCTTTTGGTAAGTCTTGAATGTTTTTGTTGTTTATCAGTGTCAGGTTGAGAGAAAGATAGCACAGTAAGAATTATAAGAAGAGAAGCAGGCCACAGTCACATAATTTCCATTGTCTTTATATGAATGTCATGAGTATAGGAAACAAACAAACAAACACGAACTGGAAATCTTTGGTTCAGGAGGGTAAATATGACTTGGTAGGGATAATTTAAACTTGGTGGGATGATTCCCATGACTGGAATACGGCAACTGAAAGATACATTTAAAACAAAACAAAACAAAGGAATAGAAGGGGAAGTGGAGGTATAGAACATGTCAAAAATACATAGTATTCCTGCACAGAAATACACAAGGATGGCCTAGGTCAGTGGTGGCGAACCTTTGGTGCTCCAGATGTTTTTGGACCACAACTCCCACAGTCCCTTTGTCATTGTCAGGCTAGGCTCGGTATTCTGGAAGTTATGGTTCAACACCCCTGGAGTGCCGAAGGTTTGCCACCACTGGCCTAGGTTGTCCCACCAAGAGCATCTGGATTAATATGGTCAGGAGAAAAACAAATATGAAAGGAACATGCAAGAATTTTAAAGAG
Organism: Phrynocephalus guinanensis; assembly: GCA_037367245.1. Lineage (NCBI taxonomy): Eukaryota > Metazoa > Chordata > Lepidosauria > Squamata > Agamidae > Phrynocephalus > Phrynocephalus guinanensis. The sequence goes on from CM074738.1 coordinate 86,018,337, forward strand.
ACATTGTGTAGCATTAATAGGAGGTTTCAGTTATCCTGATCTTTTGCAAGGCAAAATCTGTCCAGTATTTGTTTATTTTATTTATATGATCCCTTTAGTAGTTGAATACTGCACTCAGTGGTTTACAGATTAAGATTTAGAACTCCACACAACTGCACATAATAATCAATAGGGTGGTTCACTTGATTTAAAATTCATTTACAAGCGGGACAAAGAAAAGGAAAATAATAAAAATTAATATCAACAGTACCTGGGGAATAAGTTATTGAAGGCAGCTTTGTATGATTCTGTTTCCCATAATTTCTTGAATATCAGAAGGGACAGGAGCTTGGCATATCTCAGCAGAAAGCTTGTCCTGAAGATTGGGTTCGAAATATGGCCCTTCCAAGAATTGCTGATAATTTTCTCCCAACAAAAAGTGGAAGAAGAAACCAAAGGATCTTGTATTAGCAATGGGCACTTGTGCTTTGTGCGAAGCACAATGCGCCACCCGACAGGTGTTTCCAAGTCCTTTTCCCCACCACCACCTGGTCCACTTACTGGGCTCCATGTGCTGCTGAAGCGCAAGGGGATACATTTCCACCTGCTGCCCTATCCTTCTTCCTGTGCACAGACAGAGGTTGGGTATCAAGATCCTTTCAGCCATAGCTTTCTAGGAGCTCCTGAAAGGGCTGGTTCACAACATTTCATGTCATGCCTTTTCTCACCATGAGAAGATGGGAGGGATTGTGTGTGTGTGTGGGGGTGAGAAATACAGTGACCCCCCACCATTTCGCAGTTCAGGTACCGCGGCCCCGCTACATCGCGGGATCGCGGTACCTGCACCATGGGGGGGGGTCGCTCCACGCCACCACCACCCGCACCCCCGAGAAGCCTCGGGGGTGCGTGGAAGGGCGGTGTGTGTGGGGGGGCGATTGGGTCGCTTTGTGCCACCCTCCCACCACCCCCAAGAAGCCTCGGGGCGGTGCGGGGGGCGATCGGGTCACTCCGCTCCGCTCAACTAGGCTCCCCTGGGAAGGCTCGGGGCGGCCAGGAGGGGGGGCGCTGAGCCATCGGTTCGCTCCGCGCCGCTCAACCAGGTTCCCCCGAGCAGCCTCGGGCCGCGCGGGTGGGTGGTGGAGGGAGGTAAGATGCCCCCGCCCCCCACCCGCTTCCGCATATCGCAGATTTTCTTGCATCACGGGTGGGGTGGGTCCCTAACCCCCATGATCGGTGGGGGGTTACTGTACCCTTTCTCTCTGAGAGCACCAGCTGTGGTTGGATCATAGTCCCCTTTCCTAGCCTGTGCATGAAAAGAGAAGTAATGTGTTGGTACTGTAGTCCTACCTAATATCTGGGAGACGAAGCTGAGAGGTAGATGGATTATTCCTCCCCACCCCACCCCCCGGGTAGGATTGTTTCTCTCTCAATTGAACATGGTGCACAGTAGGCACCAAGCAATGTATCAAGCCATCTTGCCCTTTTTTGTTTAAACCTCTGTTTCTGGATAGATGGTGCATAATGTCAGCAGCGATACCATATTGTGTAGCTATTACATCTTTTTGTCCATAATGGATTTTCTATTGTAAGAAAGAAGACAGAATAAATAGTAAGTAAACACAAGGTAAAGGTAAAGGTTCACCCTGCACTTGCATGCTAGTCATGTCCGACTCTAGGTGCGGTGGTTATCTCCGTTTCCAAGTTAAAGAGCCAGTGTTGTGCAAGTGCGTGGCCATGTGGCCGGCATGACTAAGCGCATTTCTGCGCACAGAACACTGTTTACCTTCCCACTTTTTACGGCGGTACCTGTTTATCTACCTGCCTTTACATGCTTTTGGACTGCTAGGTTGGCAGGAGCTGGGGTTAACAGTGGGAGCTCACTCTGCTGTGGCACCGCCAAGCTGCCAACTTTGCAGCCAACAGTTTTCAGTGGTAGCAAATAGAAAAGGTTAGCTTTACAAATCCTCGTGCATACTTATATCATAGTGAGTTGAAGCAATTGTATATTTGTTTGCTGTGCACCATCCAGAGTAGCCCTAGGTCTAGATGGTTGTGGTATACAACTCATATAAATAAACAAATAAATATATACATATCTATCATTGTAGCTTTGGAGCCAAGGATTCTCTCCAGATGGGATGTGCACAAATATGCAAGGGAGGCCTATGACTTGGGGATCCGATATATTGGAGGATGTTGTGGATTTGAGCCGTATCACACCAGAGCCATTGCTGAGGAACTGGCTCCTGAAAGAGGGTTTTTACCACATGCTTCTGAAAAACATGGCAGCTGGGGAAATGGGCTGAGCATGCATACCAAACCATGGGTCAGAGCGAGGTAAGTATATTTTTAACTCAGGTATGTAACTACTAGCCCCCTAAACATAACTCCTTTTAGAATTTTGTTGTCTCAAATAGCAAATTACGGAGAAGTAGTAAGCTCTGTGACATTATATCGAACGATGTACGTTAGCACTTTCCGAGGGGCAAATGATACCTCCAAAGTGCAAAGCAAGAGGAAAAGTTCAAGATCTTCCTCGCCGTATATATTAAAGATGAATGGATTAATGAGCATGTGAATTAAGATATTAAGATATTAACTCTTATTAAGGTACATCTTCTCCACCTCACTCAAGAATAACTTTTATTCAACAGCTAACTAATCCAAGACCCATTGAAATTTACTATTGGTGGAAATCCCACTCTCCTTACATTAGTTGGGCAACTCTTCTCTTTTATAATAAACCTTAAATGGTTGAATTCAATCTTAAAACTGCCTTTTTGATTTCCCTTAGAGAAGAGTAATGGTTCACCTCTTGTTTGTACTATTGTGTGCTGTTGTCCTCCTGGTTGCAGCTAACCCATACATAGGTCAGAGGAAGTGATCCATACAGACTGGACTAGAATTATGAAGGGAGGCCTTGAAACCTCACTTAACCAATACCATAATGTGTAATAAGTGTATGTTTTTAAGTTCAGGAATGGTTTGCTTCAACTCTGTTTGTACTGGACTCATTAGTGTCAACAACAACTAAAAACCTTTCCAGTGACGTACTGTCTGCATCCCATAAAGCTTAAAATCAGTTTATCAAAATAGGCCTTGGAATCTTGAATGACAATCTGTTGACTGTCAGAATAATATATTTTGTAAGAGGATTAAGACAATAGCATTTTTTTCTTTGCACCTAGAGCCAGGAAGGAGTACTGGGAAAATCTGTTGCCTGCCTCAGGCCGTCCATATTGTCCATCACTGTCACATCCCGATAACTGGGGAGTAACCAAAGGAGATAAAGAGCTGATACAGCAGAAAGAAGCAACAAGTGAACAGCAACTGAAAGAACTCTTCAACAAGCAGAAATTCAAATCTAAAGTTGTGGCTTAAATCATTAGCAATATCATATGTACTAGACCAATTATATTAATGTATAATTGGTAGAAGATATTGTACTTGGGACAGAATTTGCTAATCACAAGATTAATTATTATAAACTACAATAATATAATAACATCTTTATGAAAACAGCTCTTAGCCATATAAATTTATGTGAAATTTAAGATTTTAGAGCCTACATCATCATTCTGCGAAGTCAGTTTACAAAATGCACAGTTTGAAGAACTTCCTCTTTAGTCCACTTGAAATAATTTCTAGAATTAAGTCTGGACCAAGAAGTTAATATACTGTCCAGGGAACATTTTTCCAAACTAGTAGAACAGTGCTGTGATCCAGAGTTGATACCACTGCAGAGCCATCATTACTTACTTCTTAAACCCCACTTCTCACTATTACCAGGATGTCTGGAAGTTGAGTCATGGCTACTGGACTTCTTTTTGAGAGATAGAAACGTTTTGCTGCTCATCCAAACAGCTTCATCCAAACAGATGAAGCTGTTTGGATGAGCAGCGAAACGTTTCTATCTCTCAAAAAGAAATCCAGTAGCCATGACTCAACTTCCAGATAAACTCACCTGGATGGCTGAGAATCTTCACAGACATATTACCAGGATGGCATGTTGGGGAAGGAACTTGTTTTCCTTCCATTGACTCAAGATTTGCAGGGATATTGCAGGGGACAAAAACAAGAAGTGAAGGTAGGAGACTCTGGATATCCAGATGTTTTAACACGCTCCTAACATGGCCTAATTTGTGTCCCCCTATTCATGCTCCTGAAATTCTGGAACCCGAGTCCCTTTTCTGTTGGCAGAGTAGCCCTTGCCAAGTTCCTTTCAGTTCTGCAGCTTTTGTTCTTGTCTACTCTTCCAATTACTAGCAGCCCTTCAATTTCTCATTAAGCCCCATGGAATCCAGTAACTGCCTAGTGAATGCATCTACAATTGAAGCTGGGCTTACATGTATTTTAGCTTTCTTTGAATTGTGACTTTTTTCTCAGATTAAGAATATTTATCTCTCCTGCCCTAGGCAGAGCATTGATTGTGAGATCCAAAATCTGTGACGATTGATGGAAATGTAATTGCACAGTGTAAGAATCTGTAGGATATAATATCATTGCAACTGTTTGATTAATAAATTTAACGGGCAATATAAAATTATGATACCAGAAATATATAGGCTTCTTTTCAAATATTTCCTTACTACAGTCACCATGACTTCATCAGATAGTATGAAAAATCCATTCCAATAAATCGCTTTGGTGAACCTGATGAATTGAGATGATTTTTCTTATATCCACCTATATAATGTCAATGGCCATTTGCCAGCATTAAAAATAGACAGTTTCCATTGGTGTGAGGAACCAAAATTGGTTGTTACAATGCTTAACATGCTAACAGCTCTGGTATGTATCTAACTAGGACTAAAATAAGGCTCTTTATATCCAGTAGCAATATTCTGTTTTTATATCCAGTAGCAATATTCTGCATTTGTCAATAAAGATCTATAACATAACTTAGTGTCAGCTGTCATAAAAATATATTGTAAATACAGTATGTAGTTAGGAAAAAAGATAGAAAATAGTTTAACCAGGATTGTGGTTTGAATATTTCTCATCCTGAGTACATACATCCGATCCTCATGTTACTGAAACTCTGATCTGAATGGAGACAAATTGCTGAGAAATGCTGCAGAGAAATGTGTGTACGAACAAGGAGCGTTGTTTTTGCAACTTGAAGGCAGAGATTGCCAACTTCAACAGATCTGAGATGTCATTTGTTTATGTACAGTATAAGGACGTTTGTATGTTTATGGGCAGACAATGCTGGACTGCATCCTAACAGCCCATTCCAGTTCTGAAGCACACTTTTCAGAATCTCTTGGTCAAGCCAAAAAGTCCAGTGGACATCGCCTTAAATCACGGAGGAGGCAGAGGCAAGTGGTCAGAAGACTTGGATCATAAATGCTTCCGAGGAGTCTAGACAAGGCAAAGATGGGGCATATGTATCAGGTAGTTTAATGAGTTCTGCAAGTTGACAACTTGAGCCTGCAACATTTCTAGATCTCACCATGCCTGTCCCAGGCATCTAGATTTCTACTTAATTCTCAAGGGACTTTTAACTACTGTGGCAGGCTTTTGTTTGAACGTTCTAGACAAATAAACCTCAGATTTAGTAGGCCTCAGTTGCAGAACTGTCTCTGTCTCTCTCTGTCTCTCTCTCTCTCTCTCTCTATGAAATTTTCCTTCTGACCCCTCTTCAACAACCTTCAGCACTGCCTAAAAACTATTCCATGTGGTTTCCTAAATTTTCCCAGGTTAGGCAAGAGATTGGCAGGAAGAGGGAGAATTCACCCAGGTTCTGTTCAAACAATTGCATCCATAAATTAATCTAGAGAAAAGGAAAAAAGGAATACAAAAACGTTGGAGCATCTTAAAAGCCTAACTCTCAGGGATACAACCATTTCTTCACACAAGAAAGCTCACATTGAAATACAAGTCTGAACGTCCCACAATTTTATTTCTCTTTTTTGGGTTTTGGGTTTTCTTTTTGGGAGGATATGCTTGCACAGACTAGAGCAATTACTTCTTAGAAGACTTCTGTAAATGAAACACTTAGAATTTTAAATCAAATTTGTGATGATTGATATTTTAGACTGAGGCTGCCTTTCGAGGAGGAACTATCTTTCGGCAGCCTTTAAAGTGTTGCCATTTATATTGTTGTGAAAAGGAAAATTAAAAGATGAAACGTGCATAAAACCTGTGCTGAAATTTGAATTGAAATACAACATATCCCATATTAGAAGGTGGTGTAAACATCTCAGTGTTCTGGACTGTTTTTTTCCAAGTTGTGATGTCCCACACGAAGGCCCCCTGCTCCATCTTTTCTCAGGCCACTTTATTACTAAACCCTACTCAGACTGATTTTTCAAGCAGAGGATTCCTTCAAATGGATTCCGGCTCTCTGACATGGAGGACTATCCTCTAAAGTAGAGAGACACACACCCAATTCATCATTTGCAAAAGCATGAGGGTGTCAGCATAAGCAGGAGTTGACATGCTTTGATGTTTCAGAACTAATCTAAAAACATGCCAAGTGTCCCTTAATTTTTTTTTCAGCCAATAGTCTATTCTGATCTGCTCCAAACAGCAGCCTGCTCTAGGAAAGGTTTCTTTCATGTGTAAGGGAAGCACCGCCTCCTTGTGGTCAAATGTTATGTTTACCAAATCAGAGTATTTTGGTCCTAAGAGAGGGGTACTGTATAAAAATTCTGGACCTCGATACAGAGAAGCTTGAGACCCAGCCTCAAAAGTCTTATATCAACTCTCACGAACTCGTATTACCAGTTTTTAAATTCTTGTGATAATTTTTCTGGGTTATAAATCAAAGTTGTGCTAAGCCTGAAGAAGTGGAATTTTCTCCAAGAAAATTTGCAATTTGCTTGATTTTCAGTGGTCCAATAAAAGGAATCAGCCACTCTTACATTTGTGCAAACCTTTGAGACCACACAGCTTTTTCCTTGTTCTTACCACTGTAAAGATTCATAAATTTATGAAGACATAACCTTTGGAAGTCTAGACTGCAGCTCATACATAAATTAAGCCTTGTGATGACTCTGACGTTATGCAAGTGTCCATGATCCAGGTCTACCTTTTTTTTTTTCAGACTTTGTTAAATCACAGCTACGTTTGCTAGACATGTGGTTGATGACTGACTAGGCCAGTCCAGCGTGGGAAAAATATAAATAAAACAACAAATATTAGGGATGTCCACACCACAATTAGAACTGGGGAATATGCACACAGCAGACAAAAATACTAAGAACGTGAGACGTGGCATACAAGATCATCAGTCTGGAGTATCATTCTGGGGACACATTGGCCAAACAGTTACCTGTGGGAGACTCACAAGCAAGACATGTGTTCAGTGGCGCCCTCTTGTTCATGTCTAGTTTCCACGGAGACATAAAATCAAACAAAAACCGAGTTGAAAGAAGCCTATAAGGTCCACCTCCTGCTCAGTGCTGGAATCAAAATCAAAGTAGATCTGACAGGTGGTTGTCCCATTTCCCCTTGAATGTTTCCAGTATTGGAATGCTCAAACCTCTTGAGGTTATCGTTTGCATTACTGTACTGCTGTAACAAGTAGGAGGTTTTTCATGAAATTCAGCCAAAATCTGGCTTCTTGTACCCTGAGTCCATTATTATGTGTCCTGCATTTGGGGATGAGCAAGAAAAGAGCTCTTCCTCTCTATCAAATACTTTCAAGTATTTGAAAAGTGCTATCATATCTCCCTTCAGTTTTCTTTTCTCAAGACTAAGCATGGCCAGTTGTTTCAGTCTATCTGCCTAAGACTTGGTTTCCAGTCCCCTAATCATGTAGCCCTCATCTAAATTTGTTCCTGTTTATTGGCGTTATAAAATGTAGTTTTGGAAAAAAAGTTTAAATAGGCAGTTTGTTCCTCTGGCAAGGTGAAATAGAATAAACCAATTCAAACATATAATTTGCAAACAGAGAAAAGAGGTTTAATGAGGATAAAAAAAGATTACATAGTCTTGCAAGACATTGCACTGTTGGTTCAATTTCAGCTTATGATCTACAATTCCAAGATCCTTCCTTCTTACTCACTGTATTACTAAACCAAGTATCCTTCATCTTGTAACTGTGCATTGCTGTTGGTTTTTTTACCGCTAGGTGAAGAACTTTGCACTTATCCCTGTTAAATTTCATGTGCTTGTTTTCAGCTCATTGCTAAAGCTTATCAAGATGTTTTTGAATTTTGTTATTGTTTCCCACAGCATTAGCTAGTCCACTCAATTCTGTGTAATCCACAGATCTGATATGCATGTCCTGTACTCTCTCATCCAAGTAATTAATAAAAACGTTGATGAGCACTGGGCCCAAGACTGAGCCTTGTGATACTCCACCTCCACTTCTCCCAGTCTGATAAAGAGCCATTGATAAGCATTCTCTGAGTATGATTCTGTAACCAACTGTTTATCTGATCCAATCCAATCTACAGAGACTGATCTCCTTTGGTACTGGACAGAATATGTATTCTAGATGTGAATATATACATATATAGAAAGAAAGAAAGAAAGAAAGAGAAAGAGAAAGAGAAAGAGAAAGACTCCCCACAGTATTTCGTAGAAAGTTAGTTATGGGAGCATTGCATACATGTATACACTCTGTCTAGGAACTGAAGAGACACATCCAGACATTCAACATAAAGCTCCAGCAACATTATATCATATAGCATGATGAGCGTGATCACTACAGTTCAGTTTGTCCAAGTGGCAAAGGAAGGATTCTCTTATCTACCACCATACCCCCACTGTTCAGTGGCCTTGCTCCCATGTCCTGATCCTATGTATTTGTAGACATAAGATTCCTGCCATTCACAATGTAGAAGTATTATCCTTCTCTTCTATCATTTTTCCTTAATAGGTGTAGGATGGAAAGAACAACACAAAACAATGGGAACATTCAGGAGGGCTGTGAACTGGACAACACCTTGTCTGGATCACCTGCAAATGCCATGAATGAGGTAGTGTTCAAGTGGGACCTGATTCATAAACCAAGGCTAGGATCATAGCTAGGGTTCAAAATACAGTCATTATGGTCTCGGCAGCTATCACACATACATTGTTTAGCTGATGTCTCTTACATCTGCTTATGCATAGACACACAAACACACAACTCTAAATAGAAAACACACAATAAAAGTGTTGATGGGTAAGTTGGAATTACATTTTACACATGCTGCTTGCTGAATGTTGGGACAGTCTGAAAATGTCCTAAGTGTGCTTCTTGTTGCATCAACAGAAGTATAGTGTCCAGATAAAGAGAAGTGACAGTACCACTCTTTCTGCTCTGGTCAGACCCCTCTGGAGTACTGTGTCCAGTTCTGTGCACCTCAGTTTAAAAAAGATGTTGACAACCTCGAGCGGGTGCAGAGGAGGGCGACCAGGATGGTTGAGGGTCTGGAGGAAATGTCTTATGAGGAACGGCTTAGGGAACTGGGAATGTTTAGCCTTTCAAAAAGAAGGCTGAGGGGGGATATGATAGCTATGTTTAAATATTTGAAAGGATGTCACATTGAAGAAGGGACTGGTTTGTTTTCCATGGCTTCATAGACTAGGACGTGGGGCAATGATCTCAAACTACAGGAAAAGAGATTCAATTTAAACATTAGAAAGAACTTAATGACAGTTAGAGCTGTTTTAAGCAGAAGCTGGATGGCCATATGTCATGAGCACTGTGATGGGGGTTCCTGCATGGCAAGGCATTGGACTAGATGGCCTTTGAGGTCTCTTCCAACTCTATGATTCTAGGATTCTATAACGTGGGACCATTCAAAGTGTTGGATGCTGCAACAGATAAAGCTTTCTTCTCTACACCAACCAAATGAGTGTGTTCAAGAGACACCACCCCATATGAGGACCTGGACAATAAATACAAATTGAATATACGTTAAATATATGTTACTTCATTTTTCAATATTAATATTCATCCCACTTCACTTAATAGTAGCGAGAAACTTCAAGGTTTCTGAGGCATTTCTGTTGGACTGGAAGAAAGCTACTGGAGCTTTATGGCATTTTATACTTCATTTTATTTACAGCTCTATAGGTTAAGCACATCTGAAAGCAAGAAAGGCAAACATAATGTCTCCCCCATCAATCCACAGAGAGAGGCTATCACAACCCAAAATGAAGCTTGTTTACAGGTCTCATGCTCCTCTCTCTATATCTCTAACTCTCCAACACTCTTTTTCCATTTGCTGGCCCAAAATACCATTTCTATCATTTCTTCTAGAGACCCAAGATTTTCATAGTTCCTGGTTTCAGGCTAAAAAGAGAACACCCCTTTCAGATTTTCCCTAACCATCTAGAAAACTCAAAAAATAATGCAGGATCAGGACAAGGTAAGGCAACTTTGCAGGCCCCACAAACTCCATCCTCCCTGTCTGGATTTGGATTTGAAATACCAAGGTAAAGCTTGCTTAGAAGAATTAGGGTGGAGGTATTCTGGTCACTTTGGTGGATAATTATCTACACTGGGAATTGGATGGGGGGTGTCGCTGTTGGTTCTACTGGACCTCTGAGCAGCTTTCGTTTAAAAAAAAAAGGTTTTATTGGTTTCTTTTGAGATAGGATAGGAAGGGAAGGAAGGAAAAAAGGGGGGAAGGGGAAGGGGAAAAGGGAAGTAAAAGGCAATGGGTACATTGGATACAGTTCAGGAACAAAGACCAAATACTATTGAATGCTGTATATCATTGAATATATCTGGCTTAACGGTTATCAAGTTCAGCTGCCACACCTTGCCATCTTCTTGCAAAAAGTTCTTCGCAATCTCGATTTCCATACAGTCTCTTATCTTTAAATACCCTCAACAATGGAATCCTGATCCATCTCTCTGGGATGGGACTTGGATGCACTGTTATACAGTATCTTAGATCCTTCCTGGAAGAGAGAACTCAGAAGGTAGTGCTGAGGGGAGGGCTCCCTGGGTACTGGGTTGTGGGATCCCTCAAGGTTCTGTTTTGTCTCCTATCCTATGGTAGGTATGTATGTGAAACCACTGTGGGATATTGTCTAGTGTGGGGGACTTGGTGTCACCAATATGCAGATGACAACCCACTCAATCTCCCTTTGCCATCTAAATCCAAGGAAGCTGTTTCAGCTCTAGAGAGGAGTCTAATTTTAGTAATGGATTGGATAAGGCTGAATAAACTGAAACTTAATCCAGACAACACAGAGGTGCTCCTGGTTAGTTGAAAGTCAGATCAGGGAACAGGGATTCAGCCAGTAATGGATGGAATTAGACTCCCCATGAAAACCCAGGTGTACCTCTTGGAGATATTCCGGAATTCATTTCTGAGTTTGGATTCCAGGCTTTAGCAGCGGCCAGAAGGGCATTTGAAGAGTTAAAATGAGTGCATCAGCTGCTCCTGTTCCCCACAAGGTCTGACCAAGCCACATTGATATATGCCTTAGTTACATCCCAGGTAGATTACTGTAATGTATTCTATATGGCTCAGCGGGTTAGAGTACTGAAAACTGCCGGCTACAAAGTTGGCAGCTCAGCAGTTCGAATCCCGGGTGCCATGTAGCAGAGTGAGCTCAAAGTGTTCTGCTTCTGCTTATATACTGCCCCATACCACTACAAGTAGTCTCTGGGTGGTTTACAATTTTTTAATTACAGTGTGCAGGGTACACATTGCCCCCCCAGCAAGCTGGGTATTCATTTTACAGACCTCGGAAGGATGGAAGGCTGAGTGAACCTTGAGCCTGCTATCTGGGATTGAACCCAGGTCGTGAACACAGTTTTACCTGCAGTACAGGCATTTAACCACTGCGCCACGAGGCTCATCCTGATGTTAACCCCAGCTCCTGCTAACCTAGCAGTTCAAAAGCATGTAAAGGCAAGTAGATAAATAGGTACCACTGTAAAAAGCGGGAAGGTAAGACAGTGTTTCCTTGCAGCCATGCCGGCCACATGGCCACGGACTTGCACAACACTGGCTCTTCGGCTTGAATACGCAGATGAGCACCTCCCCTAGAGTCGGACACAACTAGCATGCATGTGCAGGGGGAACCTTTACCTTTTGTTCTATGTGGAGCTGCATATAGGAAGTGTCAGGTAACTAGCAGCTAGATTCCTAACTGAACTGGACAGTGATCTCCTAACCCTCACTGGCTGCTAATCTGTTTCCAGGCAAAATTCAAGGTGCTGGTTTTAACCTATAAAGCCCTAAATGGCTTGGGGCCAAGATATCTCACAGACAGCATCTCTCTTTATGAGCCTGCTTGAGTGAAGATCATCAGGACAAGCCTTCTTCTTAGCCTTGCCACCTTCACAGGTGTGACTGGTAGAGACAAAGGAGAGGGCCTTGTTTGTTGCTGCTGTTCCCAGACTTTGGAACTCCTTCCCACAGGAGGCTAGACTAGCCCCATCTTCATTGTCCTTCTGCAAGCAGGTGGAGACCTTTTCCTTCAGGCCAACTTTCCCATGAGTCACTGGCTACCAAGTGGGATTGTTGTACCTCATCGCATTGAATGTCTTTTGGTGTTGCTTGTTTTTTTTAACTGTGATATTAATTTAATCCTTTTAGTATTGTATACTGTTGTTAGCTTAAATACTGTCTTTTATTTGGTGCAATCCACCTTGGCTTCTTTTTGAGAAAAAGAATGAGATAAATATATTTTAAATAAATAAATATGTTAATGGAAGGTAAGTTTTAGAAGTCTTACAATTATTAAACCACATAGATGCAAACACTTAAAACCCTAGGTTGTTAAGATTAAGATAGATACTGATTTCAGGAACCTCACAACGACGATCTGGCGTCATAGAGGTCTGGATTAATTGCACAATTTTGTTAGCTTATTTACTACATGCGTATCGCTTGTCTGTAAGAAAGACGTATAAATTATAATGCACAAGAGACAAGCACAAGCATATTTCACTGTGTATTAAACTTAAGATGGGATTATGCATAAGTATTGCTTGCTAATGCTATGTGTAAGCATTCTATGATTGCACATTTGTCAGCATAATTCTGAACATGTAAATCAGAAATATTTCACTTTAATGTCAAGGTGCTCTTCCTAGCAAAATATGAAGGTTAGCCGTCTTCAGGATTACCATTCACAGAAATGTGTTCTGCTTTCTGCATAAGAAAACTCATCCTGTTGCCCACAGAGTTGATCTCTTTGATTTTGGATAGTCATGCTGCTTAATAAGTACAAAGGGAGAGGCAAATGGTGCTACAGAAAAATTATTTTCTCATACGTGGGTGGATCTGCAGTTCAGCAAATCAATGCATCCGGTAAATAGGAATGAAGAGTTATGCACTGAGTCAGGAAATGAACAACTTTAGAACTAACTAGGAAGGGTGTGTTGCTGTTCCCAGCGGTGTGTTTCTAATATTTTGGCAGATTACAGGTCTCTGAATTAGTCAGAGAGATCCACCTTATTCATCATTTGGTACATTACGTATGCTTGTTTCTTGCGTAATCAGCAAGAACATGAATATGAGCATGGAAACATTTCCTTTTTAAAATGTAAACTTGGTTCTTTTCAGTCTTAGGCGCTAAATGTCAGGGATGTTGGTAAATCTTTGAGTCTGAGTCCTTAATTCGAGCCTGTGTGTCCGGGTCTTGCACACACACACCTGAGGCTTGGGACTCAGGACTTGAACCCAAAGACTCACATTGCACATGCTCAGTCCAGCCGATAGGCTAGTGTATGCCAGAGGCATAGCTAGAGTTTGGAGCGCCCGGGGACAAAAATCAGTTTTTGCGCCCTTTCCCGCCCCACCTATGTCTTACCCATCCAGCATGGCCCCTGTACTCTTGCTCAGTCGCTCCCCATGGGCCGAGGGCGCACATTGGGCTCCCCGTGGGATGGGCACTGCCTTTGCTCTGCCTGCATCTCTCCTCCCCCGTTGGCCAGGGCCACCAGCTCCAAATAGGTGGCCCAAAGCCCACGGCCAGCAGCCCAACAATCAACCAGCAGCCGAAGCTCCTCCTCAGCACTTGGCCCAGATGGCACAGGTGGCACCTCATCCCACCACAGGCAAAGGGCGGCCGCATGCTGTGGGGGCTGCCATTGATGGTGGTGCCTTCCTTCTTGTTTCTCCCGTCACCGGGACGTCTCTCGGCCACTGCTCCAGGCTGCCGGCTTCTCTCGTCTGGCTGAGTTGGGGGGGGGGGCTCCTTGGTTGCTCTTTTTTTAAAAAAAAATTCTCCTAAGCCAGGCTCATTCCAATCTGGGGCTGCCTTGGCCACCGCCGTGCTGCCGGGGCCTGGGCACTTGTAACGCGTCCACCTCCCTCACAGCTGAGGCAACTTCTTGCCTCAGTTCCCTCCTTTTTTAAAAATGCACCCACCCAGTTTCCTGCGGCTCCTCTCGTGGGGGCTCCAGGTCCCAGGCAATTGGGGGGGATGTCTCAGCCCCACTCCCCCTCCCCCTCCAGGCACCCCCAGATTGCTGCACCCGGGGCAGATGTACCCTTCTGCCCCCGCCCCTCAGATATGCACCTGGTGCATGCACAGAAACAGCGAGCCTGGAAGGGAAGGCTTTGCTGCCAGATAGGTGGTATAAATCTAATAAATACATACATACATAAAATAAAACAAATAAGCCAGGTACATGTGTATGCACAGAGACAGCAGAGTGATTTCCCTTCACGGAGCCAGCCCCTGCTTCTGTGCATGCACCGACCTCTCAGCTGGACAGTGGGTGCATGGGTGAAGGAGGCAGCTGGCCCCTGGAAGGGGAGCTGGGACTGCTGCCTCTGAGGATAATGGCGGCAGTGGCGGCAGCAGGTAGGGAGGCCCATCCAAATAGGGACTTGACAATGAGATCTGGAAATAGGGCTCTGACATGTGACTCACGTCTGAGTCTTTCACACACAAACACACAAGTTGAATCCAAGTCAAGTTGCCAGTGCAACTTAAGTTGGAATTGGCAGTAAGTTGCAACTCACAAATCGCCATCCCTGTTAAGGTTTTGCTTCACTGTTGTGTCTCTTTGATAGATCATTTTGGGCTTTTAAAAAACCCTGCTTAATTATGAGAATTAAGACTATTTTCTGTTGATTCAGTGTCCATAAAAAGATGGAAGTTAGGAGTTAAGGCTAGTGTTTTAAAACATGTGCCCCGTGTTCAGGTATGCCAGTGGGCAATATCATAAATTGTGCTTGTTTATTACTCATCCTCCATGCACCACACTTTGCCTCCATATTTCAAGCCCAGGTGAGTCTCTGTGTTTGACGGTTGCCATACTATCTTTAGTGACATTATAGTCTATCAAACTGAGTGCTTTTTCACACTAATCTATGACATTATTCAAATACTGCGGTTTATATAGCAACCCAAGATCTAGGTGTATGAGGATTTAATTAAAATAGGAGGGGGGAACTACTGTTACCTTATAATGAAAGAGGGAAAGGATAAATCCATAAGGAGACTGTTGGCAAAACAAAGACAAGAAGAAGCCTGTGATTGAAGAGGTTTCAAAAGAAAAAAAACCTGATGGATTACTTAAAAGAAAACCAGAATCTAATGAGGACAAGAAAACAGTGTGAACAAGCAGGCTGTGGAGAAAAATAAGCAGCAGGCTTAACAACAGAGCCCACCGGATGCAGGGATAAAGCTGACACAAATGGGAAAGAACTGAATTACAGCAAACAAAAGGCAAAAAGAAGATGTTAACAACTACAACTACTGTATTGCCAATATTAAAAAGCTGGAAACAGCAGGATAGCGGCAGCAACAGCAGTAGCTTGCAGAAAGGAAAAAGAGAAGAATGCAAGAGCTCAGTGCAGTGATATGTGAGATTGCTGATACATTACTATTTTATTAACTGGGATGTAGTGACTGGTTCACTCATGCTAACAATAGAGGTCAGCGAGGCTCACAGTGTTTCTCACTGTATGACTAATTTCCTCCTGTTGAAGATTGTCTGGGAATTGGTCTTAAAACAACAGTGACCCATATTACAACCAGTGGTTTGAAAGAATATAAGCAAAACAGAATATTGGCAGTCTTATTTAACAAAGAGTGGTTCCCTGAAAATGTAACTAAGGCCAGACCCATTAGAGCGAATGTGAATGAAAATTAAATTAAAATTGATCTCACAGTGAGGTACCAAGGAGAAAATTAACTTTATGCAAATTTCATTGTGAAATATGAGAGAGAAACGTCTAAAGGTATCACCTATCCTTGCACATATAATTACTGAAGAAAATAGGACCAAGGTAAGTACTACCTGCTATAGGACAGATTTAGGTGGCAACATATTCTAAGACTGCAGAAAAGGGAGCAATACTATTAATTATTTTATTTTTACTATTAAGGACATGAAGATGTGCTTATAAGATTTGGGGTACCTATGTATAAAAATGACTAGGCTAATTTTGAGTATTATGCACCTTATCTTTTGTCAGTAGGGTTTCCAGTAGTTGTTCTGCCTCGGACAGCAAAATATATTTGGCTGGCCTGGATCAGCAGATAGTTAGCAAGGAGAATAAGAAGCAGAAAAGAATGACAGTACTTGGAAAGTTACTTTTTAATATAATTATAGTTCCATGGCCCCCAAAGCAGTAAATAGTTATTTACTAATTAATATTTCAATAAATACTGTAATTGTAAATGCAATTTAAAAAGTAATTTTTCTACCCTTTTAAAGAATAACCAGCAGCGCTATATTGAGTTACTTTTTAAAGTACCTGAATGTATGACCCACTGGTTTATAGTATAAACATATTCTCTTCCTCTCTACTTCATCATCTGCATAACACCAAAATTAAATATGTATTGTTATGTGATAATACAAAGCAGCGCTTGAACTGTGGTATTCCCTGTCTAGTATTTTGTTAAGCTGCAGCCTTTCTGTATTGAAACAACCAAATTTTACACTTAGTCTACAAATGGATTTATGTTTTTCCTTTGCTAAGCTGAAATCATTGTATGACATAATTCTACCTCCACTACTGGGACATGAACGGATTACAAGTAAACTGTTAAAAATAACTAGCTCTTTTGACAATACAAGAAACAGCAAAATGGTGACAATACAAGAAACAGCAAAATGGTCAGAGAAAGATATTTGAATCAAAAGTATAGAAGAGCATCGCGTCCACTTGTAAGTGGTTTAGAAGAAGCGAAAGAGTGCAATAATCAAATGGAATAGGAATAAATGAACAAAATTATTATGCAGAGGAGAGTGTAATATTTATTACAGATACCAAAGGGGGAGGAACAGAACCATAAACAACAAAAAAGAAGCCACAGTATGCAAAAAAATAGTGGGTTAGTGTAGAGCAACCATAGTGAATTAAGAGTGGGATAGGGAACCACAGGGTTGAAAGAAGCAACCTTAGAAATGCAGGTTTTCTTAGCAGATCAAATACAATCAAAATAAAGCTAGTAATAAAAAGCATCATAATCCAACATGGGAATATCGTAGTGGAAACAACAAAGTGTTAAGCTAAGGAGAGGAGAAAATTAGACACTTAATTCACTACCATGTTTGCAAAGCAATCCAGATAAAAATATTATTTCTTCATCCCCTGAATGCTTCCAGTTCACTTTTCCTGGCAACATTAAAGCCCTGCCAAGCTGCTAATTATATATGACTGGCATGGAGAGAGAGAGAGAGAGAGAGAGAGAGAGAGAGAGAGAGAGAGAGAGAGAGAGAGAGAGAGAGAGAGAGAGAGAGAGAGAATAGAGTGATTCCAGTAATTTTACATCTTAGAGTGCTATTTTTTTACTATCTGCTGTAAATGGAGAGGAATTAATTGACAAGTTGCTTTAGAAGTTTTCCATTGGGAATATGTTCCTGGGCTGGCTCATGGAAATTAGAAAATGGTAGTTACTCAGTATCCCAGCAGAGTTTTAAGTACTTCTTCACCCAGAGGATCACTGGTCTCTGGAACTCCCTGCCAGAAGAAGTGGTTGGTGACAGCTGTCAGTCTTGACAGCTTTAAGAAAGGATTAGACAAGTTCATTTCATGGAGAACAAGGGTATCAATGGCTATCATTATGGATGCATAAGGACAACCTCCGGGTTGGAGAGATAGGCAGGAGATCTCTCAATGCCATTTGCAGGGAATCGAAAGCAGGTGAAGACATCCACTTGGGAATACCCTGAAGAAAATGTTGAGCCACTGTGTAAGACACAACGCTGGACTGGATGGGCTGTGGCCTGTTCCAGCAGGGCTGTTCTTATGGTCTTATGTTTGCAGTTTGGAAGTAATGCATCATAAATAACAAAGGGACAGGTAAGATAGCATTGCTACCTGTGATAATGCATTTTTTCTAATTGGTTTATGTTATTGAAATATATTACATCATCATCATCATCATCATCATCACCACCACCACCACCACCACCACCATCATCATCATCATCTGGCATCTGGTCAGTTCTGACCTATGGTGATCCTTTCTGGGGTTTTCCAGGTAAAGAATATTCAGAAATGGTTTACCATCCCCTTCTTCTTGGTTTATCATGGGACAACGTGGCTTGCCCAAAGCCACACAGGCTGGCTGCTCGACTTGCAGGACATATAGTGGGGATTCAAACTTCCAATCTCTGGCTCTGCAGCCAGAGACCTAAACTGCTGAACTACTCAGCCAGCTACAACAGCATGTTTATTTTATAAAATAACACAAGAACTGGTGATATCATTCATTTTGGGATCTTGTGTGCTGGTAATCCTAAAACTCTGGTGGGGGAAATTATTTTAGTTGTTTTGGGTCAATGCTACATTTTAGCGCATTTTAAAAATTCTTTTAAAATAAAAACAGACTTCACATCATTAATGGTGCACTGTAAAATATTTCACATGGTAAAAGGTGTTTTTGCATGAAACACCAGCCTCCATCATAAACAGAGAAAGGAAAATGTTAAAATGCTGGGCTTACAAACAATAAGAAGGAAAAGCTTTTGATAATCACAGGCTGTTATTATACACTGAAGATGATTATAATTGATGAGAATTATGCATAGGCTTTTATTGCATGGCACTTCGGTTGAATCAAAAGGGCACATCTGATCCTTGGGAAAGTTTAACTGAGCTTTCAACTTGAAGCAAAATCCAGTTTGGTTGTTGACCTGTGCCACAGAGTGTTGATAAGAACCACCATATAATGAGAAAAATATATGAAGTTTGTAGAATGTCATATTGTGGCATTCCTTGGAAAAATAACAGCTAACAAATGCTTATTTTTACTAAGAGCAGGGTTTTAAATGAAGCAATGTTGTAGTATTATAAAGATGTATGTCCATTCCTTTACTCTTACTGTATTACATCTTTATGGACTTCAGCAGAACATGCATTCAGCTTCTGAGTGTTCCTAATTACTTTTAAAAAATTGGCAACCTGAGATGAAAACATAACAAAGGCTCTTTGTGCTATTGAAACGGAGAGCCAAAAAGCTCTTGAAGCAAATCTTGTTTACAAGACTGCCAGAGGCAATTCTTCACTAAAACAAGCTGTCACTCTGCATAATGGAAGACATATATACATATTTGTACTCTGTAAGGAAAAAAGAAGTGCTGTAAGGAAAACAGAAGAAAACATACACTAACTAATATAACCTGCTTGACAATTTTGACCTTAGTGAATCCCATACAATAATTTACAGGATTTGTCACAATCCAGTGCCTATTTTGGGATCTTTTCCTCATAATCCAAAAGTTGATTTGCAGGTGATAGCCAGCAGCCATACTGGAGAAAATATTTGGAAATATGGAAATATTTCTAGATGACTCAGTGTACCTGACAAATAAAGATCATATCCTAAATGCCGCGGATCCAAAACTAACATGTTCAGTGTAGGTAGCAATAAATGACTTGAGTTCAACTTTGTCAACAAAAATTAGGCTTTTTAAATCCCTTGCTACCTAGTATGTCATCCTGGTGTTTCATCATCCAGACATCACATATGTTGACACCAATGTAAGACAGACAGCGATCCCTGTAAATACATGGATTGGAATACAAAGCCATTTGAATCTTATGTCCACATTTCTCAATAGTCTGATGTCTGCATGTAACACCTCACAAGAGAATCAACACAAGAAACTTCCTCTGCCTTCCTTTAACTATTCGCCTTCTCCATTCTACAGTTTATTCTTTTCATGACGCCTCCTGACTCTCAGACTTGGCCATTTAGGGAAGCCATTCTCAACCCACCCATCCCCCCCACACTTTTTTTTGGTCACAGTTACAAACGCCATATGAAATAAACATAAACCGAATCTGGATTGCATATGTTGCATAACAAACCATATAAGGTGGTGTGTGAAGAATTGTTTCCAGTCTATGGCCCCCTTCAAATCTTCCAAAGCCCCCAGCTGAGAATGGCTGATTTAGGGGCTGGCAGGTGGAAAGAGAGCTGGAAAATTCATGTTCTGCCCATTGATTTCTACCACTGTTTCTCTGGACTCAAACCATATTCAGAAGTAAAGGGCATTCTGCACTAGCAGAACAGATCACTATTTAGATTGTTCTTTTGTGCTGTTTGGTTTATGGTGTCCTCCACATGTGTTCTGATTTAGATTGATCCAGCCCACCCTTTTTAGAGCTGTCCCACCCCTTCTGGCACAGTAGTAGGGCTATTGTTCCCCCCCCCCCAAATAATTCTGAGTGCTTCTAATTAGCCTGGTCTGTCCTAATTAGCCTGTTCTGGATGGTTTGTCCATACCATAACAGAGCTGTGTTTTCATCACCAGCCTGCTCCCTGAAGGAATTCCTATTCATGCAGTGGTATTCTAGATAAACAAGATACATTGGTGGCATTGTGTTCCCCATACTACATAGATGCATAGCCACTTACTTTTTTTAAAAGGTAAATTGTCAAGGCATACAAAATGATGGCCATTGGGAAAGGCAGGGAAGGGGGTGGGAAGGAGAATACCATTAATTGAAAGGGGGACAAATTGGGGTTATTAAAATACCTGTCTGAATCCTTCTCACAAGACAAAAAGACTATCAGTTTGAAGGGAAAGATAATTCAAGTAAGAGATAAAATAGGCTGCACTAAAGACTGCACTGCACTAATGTTGGGAAAGATTGAAGGAAAAAGGAAAAGGGGACAGCAGAGAATGGACGGTGTCATCAATGCTACCAACATGGATTTGACCAATCTCTGGAGGCAGTGGAAGACAGGAGGGCCTGGTGTGCTCTGGTCCATGGAGTCAAGAAGATTCAGGACAGGACTTAATGACTGAACAACAACAAAGAACCTTTTATATGCTAACCAACTCACTTCATCTTCCTCCATCCATATGTGCCCTGAGTTCCTTTGAGTATAATGGGTCTTACTTGCAAATAATTGCACTCCTTAAACTCAGAGTAAGCCCCATTGAGTTTACTTCTTATATGTAGGGTAGGACTGTAGGGTAGGACTGTACAACATTATAAAATGAGAGACTGTTAATATAAAAATGACTGTATAATTATATTTTTGGCAGATGGATAGGGGAGTATGACTCATTTAATTTCAGATTTTATCACATATGCAACATCAGTGAAGAAAGTATGCAGAATCAACTGCAGAAGTATGTTTTAAACCTCTCTTTTTATGCACACAGAAGATACACTGTAATTAAGAATGATGGAATCATGAAGTTGGAAGAGGCCTACAAGGCAATCAAGTCCAGACTCTGCTCAAGGCAGGTATTGTATGCAAATCAAAGGATATCTCTTGGATGCCTCCAGTGTTGGAGCATTCACCACCTCCCAACTTAATTGGTTACATTTCTGTACTGCTCTAACAGTTTAGGAAGTTTTTCTGATATTCCACCAAAATCTGGCTTCTTCTAACTTGAGCCAATTGTTGTGTGTCCTGAACTCTGGGCTGAAGAAATGGATGGCTCAATGATTGGGAGTTCCGTTCTCTACTATGTCTCCTGGGACAAAAGCCAGACTGTGTGTAGTCTTGATCCAGCAATAGAATCCCAGAAGAAGGAAATGGTAAATTCTGAGCACTTTCTGTCTACCTAGAAAATCCTGGAAAAGGTCTGCGTTAATTAAAATCCACTTCCTGGCATGTAACTAACAATGAAATCTATAAAATTGTTGAATGCACCCAAGTTACATGCCTGAGAAAATATTAGACAAATAATAGATGTTTGAGGAAATTTATACAAGACTTCCCTGAAGTTAAGCAACACTGTCACTAAATAAGAATGTGTGACAACTGACAAGCATTCTACATCATGCTTCATGTTTGTAAGGGAATACAAAAAATATGGCATACTTTTAGAAGCAAAGCTTTGGCAAAACAAAGAGTTAAACCAGATTTCAAAAGGGGAAGGGGGTAGCCTGACTTAACTCAAGGTAAGATCACTGTAATAACTAATTTAGTGGAGAACAATGTGACATTGTGAAACATTAAATGACCGACAGGACCTGGGCATGTGCCAGACCATAACTAAATGCTCACGTGTAGTTTCTCTGTCATGTCAAGGGACACTGTCCTCTTGCCACTTATGTTATCATCAAACAAGGACATCTATAATATATATCAGTATGTTCTTATATACCAGGGGTCCTCAACCTAAGACCCGGCGGCTGGATACGGACCCAGAGTCTTGAATCCGGCCCCTGGGACCAATTGCAGACCCACCCACCTACCCCCTGCTTCATGAGCAAGCCAGCCTCCGCAGCTGCTTCTATTGCAGAGGCAGTTCAAAGCAGTAGGCTATGTTGCTTCCCCCACTCCCTCCACCCACTGCCCGGATGACTGGCACGCTACTATTGGGCAGTTCAAAGTGGGATGGCCACGGAAGGTCCCCTGCTCCCCCCACCTGGCGCCCAGATGGTTGGGGCACCGGCTGCAGCAGAGTGGGGCAATTTAAAACAGGACAGCTGTTGCAAGGTCTACCACTCCCTCTATGGCCCCGAGGCCCCGCCCCCACCCCCCTCCACCCCACCCGCCTGCCTTCTTTGTGTGGCTGCCGCCTGCATTATTGTGGTTGTGAGGAAGGAAGGGGGCAGGCGGAGGAAGTGCCAGCCAGCCTTCTGAGCTGGAGCAGCCATGGCAGTGGACTGACAGAGGGATGGACAGCAGGCAATCAAGGGGAAACAGAGACACACTGATCATGGGCCCACTTGCCCGTCCCTCCCCCCTTTTTTCCCCATGTTGGCCTTCTTTTTTTTTTTTTTTTTGGACCGTGGTCTGGCCTCTAGTGGTGTCTGGGTGGTGGTGGAACGGCCCGCTGTTTGAAAACTTTGAGGACCCCTGCTATATACAGTAAATAATACACATGGGATTTAGCAGAAATAGCCAACTGGATCCTGGCTTTCGGCAGCAGGGAAATGCCTTTTATTAATTTCCCAATAAATTCGTTATTATAATGATTTTATTTTTGGTTTTAAAAAACTAAGTTTTTATTTACCAGATCACTCCCTCAGCTCTATTTACTCAGTATAGTTGTTGTATTTTAACTCTTTTATCAATTAATCAAAACTTTTATTGGCATTAAACTAAACATATAAATTCCTAATCATATAAAATAAGTTTTAACTTTGCAATTGCAGGTTATACCAACTTACCTCAGTAGACTTGATTATAAGTGGACTAAGATGAGACTATGCTTTTAATTGTACAGTACTATGTTTCTGCTGTGAGGTTGAAAGTTGAGATCAAAACAGTGTACAGTAAATACTATATGTTTGTTTAAGGTACATTATTTATATATTATCTTTGGAACCAAAGCATCCCCAGGAAATTACATGGACAAAATCTTTTTAGATTTTTAAAGAAACACAACTGGCAGAAATCTTTCTTAACAGGCATTACAAGCTGAGCAGTTACCATAGGCATTTGCTGTCAATCCTGGAGCAACACAACTTAGTATGCGAAAGAAAATACCTATGATGAGGTCTCACCTTGTGGCATTTGCTGCTGTGATTTACACAATAGGTTTTTGGACGTGGTTTATTTTCTATGATTTGATTTAGGAGAGAGAAGTTCTGTCATATTGAATGAAATAATTCATCTGCTTCCTGTGAATCAGATACCAATTTAAAGATATATGAATACATATGAAAGTTATATATTCATTATGAGAAATAGGTATGAACCATTTGTTTATTGGCTGAACAGGTGTTCATAGCTTCAAAGGCCCCCCCACCTCTTTCAGCAGGTTCCCATTTTCAGCAGCAGTCTCCTGGTTTCTCTGCTTCAAAGCGCCAAATGCCTGTTCATGCCTATCTCTATTCAGAATACATTTTATTTCCCTACTAGGCCCTACTACCTCCTCCCAAACTGGGAATATTTTTCCAGTTCTCTTCACTGCTGCATGTGAGAAGAATTGAATTAACATGAACACACCTACATTTCAAGGCTATTTTCCCAATTATAACAAGTAATTTCTTATGTGAGCAAGAAAGGTTTCCTTTAATAAATAAATGTACTCAGCATCTGTTATTTATATACTCTGTGATTTGTGGCAGTTTCCTCAATTCCTGATTTGCTGTTCTTGAGTTTTAGCTTCTAGTAATGACCACACATTTATACTATATTGCTTTATGTTTTTTTCAGAGTAAGTATTCCATCCTGCATTTGAATATAACCTTCTCAGTTAATACAAATCTCATAATTTTCCAAAACTAATGGTAGAAAATGGTGAAGTAAGTCCTCGCAATAAGCCTTTGTCTTTGGCTGTTTTGAAAAATGAATGTTTCTAAAACCATGAGGACAATTGTGACAATCACGCTCATATACATGGGTAGTCCATTACTGGTATACATGCAGGATAGGGTTATTACCAGCAGGTCCTTTAACTGTAGACAGACAGATAACCGAGGTGTCTCAAAACTGAACTATGGATATTGTTCAGTTCATAAAGCGGAGGGAAACAGGGAGCTTTGATCATACTTGAAGACCATATATGAAAAATAATTATATCCTGAATTACTGCAAATTTGCTTCAGTCTTAAAACCAACCAACCAACCCTAGTTATCTGTCTGTCTGACTGTGTCCAAGTAAAATAATACATAATGACATATTGGTTCGAATCCTGTTGCTCAAGTTAGGATTTTGCAGTGCTGATTATGTCATAATCCATGGCCATTTTGTGTAATTTAAACACTTCCTATCTCCCTACCACAAAAAGTAGAATAGAGGTGGATCTTTGATGCCTAAAAAGTTTTAAGACTAAGACCAATAGCAGTGATTGGGGAATGTTAAAGAGTTCCCCCTCCTGTTCCACAGCTGATTATGTCATCACAGTTGTACCATCATATCTAGAACAAGAGCAGCAGGATTTGAACCAATATGTCATGTATTATTTTACTTGGACAGTCAGTCAGTCAGTCAGTCAGTCAGACAGACAGACAGACATATATATATATAGAGAGAGTGTGTGTGTGTGTTTATACGGTGCCTTTCCCTAACAGTGGGACTCAAATGGCTTACAAATCATTAAAAGAAATAGCTTCAACAAGGACTTTTTCACTTGAGTCTTTACAAATGCTTGCTTTAAGCAAGCTGGCAGCCTACCTTGCTGCAAAGAGGCATTTATTACACCTCTTATTCGCTTGGCCATTTCCCCTCTGGCACCTTCTATAAGCCAGGAAGGGCAAAGATCCAGCACACATGTGGTGGCTTTCATCACTCCAAAGAAACTGTCCATATGCCCAGGCTGGATAGATTGAAAAGCATCCATCATTTCAGCAAAAAAATAGGAGCCACAGTTACATCCACCAGACCTGCACCAGCTGTGGCATCCAATTCAGAGTGAATATGAGCAACAACATCCACAAAACACTGTGCAAATTCTTCACAGCAGGCTTAATCTAGAGAATTTTAACTAGAGGCTCTTACTTATCTACCAGTTCTGATATGTCAGGATCAAAAGTATGACATTTGAACAATGACCTTGTTGATCTTTAAAACTTTATAACACCCCTTAACAGTTTGAGTAGTGGTTTGTCACAGCTGATTTTATCCTTGAAAGAGTTAATTCCAATGTGAAATCAGAAAACCTTGTAAACCTGGACATCACAGTTGCTTTACAGTTAGAATACTGTAATTCCAGGCAACTTTGGCTAGTCTGTTTCTACAAGTTTTATCATCTGTGCTGTTTCTTTAAAAATAAAATAATTATTGAAAACAGTTAACTTTTTGGAAAATCAAAGACATTCTTACTTCAATTATAGATAAATCAGTCGGATACCTGTGAAAAAACTGAAGGTACAAATACTCAAACAAAAAATCATTCTTGGAACTTGTGAAAAGCTGTGGGAATGACTGACATCAAAAATTCTTACAACAAAGAAAAGTTGCAGACAGAAGTACATTCAAAGCAAAACTTCAGTTCTGGACAGAATTTAAATCTTTCTATAATCATGTTTTAGAAATGCCGGACCTTATACACTTAAAAGGTATACCTCTTTAAAAATCCATGAAAGTAGAGATACATTTCTAGCATATTCTGACACATAAATATTTTAAACAATGTTTTCACCCACCTACTGTATGAGGGTAACAGCTTGCTTCTATGTTTCTGTGTTGATGTGTCTCTTTCTAGCTTCTCAGCATTTAGTGCCTGTGTTGTTGATATTTTGTGTGTGGCTTTCTCTTACTTCCCTATATTAATATTCCTCTTATTAGTTTGTTTTTCCCTTCAACTGTCAACAATTGAGATTTCTGTTGGAGCAAACTACCACCTCATGTACTGCAGCTTGTCGAATTTCTATGACAATTTACTTTGGCTTTGCCTGTCTAGCAACCTGCGGGAAAACAAACTTCCAGTAGCCCAAATTTGGTGAGGCACCGATTTGCTAGACCTGCATTACAGCATCCTAGGAGTTTTATGATAAAGGAATTCCTCTGTCCCCTTATGTTTGTATTTTAAAAATCATTTGTTTACATGTCCATGCTCAAGTGTTAGCTTGATACAAAAGAGATTCCTTTGCAAGGTGAAGTTCTTTATGTTATTGCACATTGGCATTGCCTTCAGATTTGGTTGGGGACCTGGCTGGTCATTTGTCTCTGACTTGAACACAGTGCTGTTCAAATT
This sequence comes from Phrynocephalus guinanensis, assembly GCA_037367245.1. NCBI lineage: Eukaryota > Metazoa > Chordata > Lepidosauria > Squamata > Agamidae > Phrynocephalus > Phrynocephalus guinanensis. Next base: position 86,045,255 of record CM074738.1, read on the forward strand.
TCATTCTCTTAAGCATAATATATATTTACATACATTTTACATAATGTATGTATATACACCCTTAATTATTTTAACACTCTACAAATACAAAATTTTAAACCTTGATAGGTAAGGTCCAGAGTTTTAAAGCCCTAATTAAAAGCAGCACTTGCCTTTTGAAAATCTCTATATAAGCCAAATAATAATAAAGTAGAAGTGGCACCATTTCAAAGGTACAATTTAAAATGTAGAAATTTATTTTTTGAGTACCTGTAAAATAAAAGCAGAGCTTTTTCTGTTTCAAGAATCAGACCTCTATGATGAAAGAGAGATGAATGCATACATTCACTGGTTTAGGAGAATAGACAGTTCAGGCAACTGGGTTCAAAACTTTGTTCTCTATTCTTTCAATTGTTCCTTCATATCCTGTAATGCTCACCTCCAGGGAAACAAGGATTAAGGCAGCAGAGGGGAAATAAGCAATTTTGGTTCCTGGAGCATCACTGCCTGGGTCATGTAAGAGTGACATATCTGGCAAGAAGCTAGACAAATGGTGAGGAACATCTAACTCAAATTCATGATGCTCATATTATATAAGAACATAAGAAGAGCCATGTTGGATCACGCCAAAGGCCCATCTAGTCCATCTTCCTGTATCTCACAGTGGCCCCACCAAATATGTCTGGGAGTGCACAAGACTAGATATCTGTCTCCTGATAGCACTCCCCTGCATCTGGTCCTTGAAGTACCCTGGTTTTAAGCCTGGAGATTACTCATCTGCATCATGGTTTGTAACCTGTGATGAACTTTTCCTCCAGGAATCTGTCTAATCCCCTTTTGAAGACATTCAGGCCAGATGCCATCACTGCATCCTGTGGCAGGGAGTTCCACAGACTAACAACACACTGGGTAAAAAAAATATTTTCTTTTGGTTCTGTGTTCAGCCTATCTTTTCTATGTTCCCTTTTGTTCAAGGAAGGGCAGTTGGAGGTGGTATATGCACTTAAGGAGGGCAAGTTCACATCTATCCAATAGTAAACATGAAAGGATGGGTATGCACCTTTCTAGAAACAAATATCTGTGCCCACTAAATCTCAGTGCCATGGATACAAAGCTCCATCCCTACTCTTGTCATAACTCTGCAAGTTCTGCAAGGCAACCTGCAAGTCAGTTCTACCACTCATCAAATTTCTGATGAAACTCTTCATCAGAAAATATTAGTCAGAGCGAGGCATCTTAATGCCTGAAGCTAAATACTGTACATGCAAATCCAAGACTTTGCTTAAAAATATTAACCCCCAGCAGTTAAAATTAGTATCAGACACTAACTACTAATTTGCTGCCATTTAGATGGGCCTTAAAAAAACTTCTACTTGTCCATTTCACAAGAAGGCCAATGTTGGGCTGAGATGTGGCCTTGGAAACATCTTTGAGAACCAGGACTGGGGAGATATTATACCTCAGGATACTCAAAACCAGCCTGGATGCCACAATTTGCATCTGCTGCAGTTTCTGTATCACCTTTAAGGGAAATCCCAGTAATATCTTGGTTTAAGAAAAACTTGGTTGAAGAGCATTTTGCAAGACAAGCAAACATTTCTTCTAAATTTTGCCTTGACCAACAAGCAATGTCTTGATATACAAGCACTGGAGTAGGTCACATGATCACTAGTGAGCCAATGGTAGCTCTCCCCACTCCCCCTTGCTGGATTGTGGTTGGAACATTCCATCTGAGGCAGCCTCCAAAGTAGATGAAGGAAAATAGAGGTCTCCCTTGCATCAGCCAGGTTAGGGTTTTATTTTTTTATATTCTTATTTAATTTTTTTTCCCAATGTTCTTTCTTATTTTTTCAAACAAATCCTAGTCATGGGGCAGCTAGTCAAGTGTGTATAGGGCTACAAAATGCACTTTATTATTGTTACATTAAAATACAGAGTGAAATCCAGTTGTTAGTCTCAAGCAGAGTAGATTCCGCAGCCAGGTATGTAAACTATGGTGTGGACATGGACTTCTAGCCAACATCTTTTGTGAGTTTTGGCATTTTGTGTGTATTGTATGTGGTCTATGGGACCCCAGAACGAATCATCTGAGTTTCCATTATTTCTTATGGGGAAATTGGATTTGATATAAGAGTGTTTTGGTTTACAAGCATGTTTCCGGAATGAATTATGCTCATAAATGAAGGTACTATATTCCTGTACTGAGACAATCACTCTTTGAGATCACTAATAAATGAACAAGTGTTATCAGGGATTTCCTGTCTTAGTAGGGTTGCAGGTGTGCAATCTGCCTAAGCAGAGAATGGTGACCAAAACACTGATTTAAATGGATAAAGACTACTAGTGTCCTCCAATAATGCCTGGAGCTGACCAGCCCCTACCACATCAGTCTATTTACCCATGAACAATATATTGGCTGGAAGTTCTTTAGAATGACCAAACATCCATCACCAAACTAGACTTTTTAAGAATGGGCTGGACTGTTGTCTCTTTTGGAGAGGAAGGCGTATAAACGTCCTGTAACGAGGAGCCTATGAACTGAACAGCTAATTCTACCATTACATCCTTGGCTGATTTCAGAAGCCAGGTGGGACATGGGTCTAATCAATAGGTTGTGGCCTTGCAGTGCACAAGTGACTTGTCAATCAGTCATCACAGGCTAAAATCAACCCAATAGCACAGAACAAGATGGCATATGATAGCCTACTACGATATTAACAGAGTCAACTTTTCTTCCAATGGCCTCAATCTTTGAAAGAAAATGTGCTATGAAATAATCACAGGTAAAACTCGTAGGACTTATTAGACGCTGTTGATTAGCTGCCCCATGAGTAAGCCCGGTGTTTAAAGCTTTTTTTTTTCACTGACTGAACTGTGGTATGGTAGTTGATGGACATCTTTTTCATGGCAGTCAAGTTTGCATCCAAGGCAGCTTCCCCTTATAAATTAATTAATCAGGTTTGACTCCCAGTTCCATGAGGGCCATACCTAACCAGCACCAGAGGTATGCACAATGCACAAATTTTTAAGTCCACTGCTGACTACAGGATTTGTTCCTTAAAAACTTGAGCACCAGCAGGGTACGTGAATTTGAGGATGAATTGTCAGACTGCCTCAGTTCTGTTTCGGAGCACAGGTCAACAATGGTTTGACCATTGAAGCAGGACAAGACAGGTCCTGGTTTACCAAATTTGCCAAACACTTTTGCTTTGGTGGCACCCTGGTTAAACTGCTGTACTGCAGCTTTAACTGTGCTCACGACCTGGGGTTCAGTCACAAGTAGCCTGCTCAAGGTTCACTCAGCCTTTCATCCTTTGGAGGTCAGTAAAATGTGTACCCAGCTTGCTGGGGCTGGGGGGGGCAATGTGAACCCTATATAATTACTCTTTAGACAAATGCCTGGTAAGACAAAAAACTCTTAGGAAGAAAACAAATTCTGGGAATAGGCATGCTTCGCATGACAAAAAATTCCCGATGGGATGCTTCGCAAGAAAAAAAACCGTTCGGCATATACCCAGGGGGAAAAAAACTTGGTTATTTTTGTTTTTGTTCTAGCCTCCAGAACGGATTAATCCATTCCCAATGCATTCCTATGGGGAACCATGTTTTGTAAGAAAATGTTTTCTTAATTTGACCCGTATAACGAATTAAATTTGTTTTAAGAGGTACCACTGTACTTTTAGACCTCCCAGAGAGTGCTTCAAGCGCTATGGGGCGGTATGTAAGCAGCACGCTTTTTAAAAGCTTCCCCCCCCCACAAGCAGGGCGGACAGCTGTGGGAAGGGTGGCGAGTGAGGTGTGTGGCTCTTTTCCTCATGTGTTTGCCTTTTTGGTCTCGCTGTACATCCCTGAGGGAAAGGAGGAGGAGGAGGAGGAAGCTGCCCTTGACGTGCGCTGACGGCGAGGCTTGAATGGGAACATTGTTTGACAGAGGGAGATAATGAGGGCGCTCCTGGCAGCCAGTCAGCGGAGAGAAACTGGAGAAAGAAGGCAATCTGGTCGGGCCGGCGAGGAGGAAAGCGGGCGGCGGCGGCGAAGCAAAAAAAGCCCCCCCGGCCTCCTCCCTCTTTCCCTCGCCCCCGGGGGGGGCACTGGCATGGGAGAGAAGGGGCAGTCGCAGTCTGCGCCAGCAAAGCGGGTTGGGAGAGAGAGAGAGAGAGAGAGAGAGAGAGAGAGAGAGAGAGAAGGGCTCTGTGTGTGTGTGGGGGGGAATGGAGCAGCAGCGGGGAGGCGGGAGCAAGCGCCAGGCGGAGAGCCGCGGGCTCGGGGCGGGGCGAGTGGCTTCCACGCGCGCTGGCCTCGTCGCCCTTAGTCGCCGCGGCGGCGGCTTGTCAACAGATCCGGGGCTTGTTCCACGTGACCGCTCGCAGTACCTGCGCGCGAGGGAGTGTCCTAACGCGCCTGGTCGCCGGCAGGCAAGCAAGCGAGCGAGCGAGCGAGCGAGCAAGGAAGGAAGGAAGGAAGGAAGGAAGCCACCAGCCCACCCAACCGGACCGAGCTCGGCGCCGGCCGCCTTGGCTCATGACTACAAAAGCCCGGAGAGGGCAGAGGCGCGCGCGTTGGCCGCGGGGGCCGCCTGCCGAGTCTCTCTCTCTCTCTCTCTCTTTCTCTCTCCTGCTTGAGCCTCTGTCCCGGCGTCCCGTCCCGTCCCGTCCCCGCCAGGCCAGGAGCGCATCCCGCCTGCCCTTTCCCCCTCGCGCGCCTCTAAAATGGCTGATGGTGGGCAGTGAGCGGGGCGCTTGCGGGCGGCGGTGGCTGTGAGTTCGGGCGGAAGGGGCCCCCCTCCCGAAGGCCCAGGAGGCCGGCAGGCCGGGCGGCGGAAGGGTCGTCGTCGTCGTCGTCGTCCTCGTCGTTGTCCGCCACCGCCATGAGTACCTTCGCCTTGGAAGAGACCCTGGAGGCGGACTGGGTGGCGGTGAGGCCGCACGCCTTCCACGAGCGCGAGAAGCACAAGTTCGCCTTCATCGTGGCCTGGAACGAGATCGAAGGCAAGTTCGCCATCACTTGCCACAACCGGACGGCGCAGCGGCAGCGCAGCGGCTCCCGGGAACAACGCCGCGGGGACGGCGGGCACAGTGGCGGCGGTGGCGGCCCCACGGGAGCCGAACGCCGGCCGGCCTCCGCCAAAGCGCCCGGGAGGAGCAGCCCCGCCGTACGCCGGAGCCCGCTCTGGAGCGCCGGCGAGCCTGGCCCACCGGGCAGGGGCTCTCCGGCGGCAGCGGCGCTGGCCCGGGCCGAGTCGTTACCGCGCAGCTCCGGAGGCCGCGCGGCCGAGGCGTCGCCGATGAGGAGCCCGGCCCGGGCCAGGAGCGCTCAGGCCCGGAGGCCTCCTCCTCCTCCTCCTCCTCCTCCTTTACCTTCCAAGGCGCCGCTCAGCCCCGCGGCCTGCGCGGCCGACGAGATCGAGGTGCTGGACTTGGGGAAAGAGGAGGAGGAGGAGGAAGAGGAGCCGCCAGATCCCTCCGGAGGCCCCGCGCCTGGCGCCTTGCCGTCCCCCCCGGCCGGGCCTGGAGGCGTCGGGTCCTCCTCGGAGACGGAGCCCTTCCCGCCGGGCGAGGAGTGCAGCTGGGCCGGCCTCTTCTCCTTCCAGGACCTGCGGGCCGTGCACCAGCAGCTGTGCTCGGTGAACTCCGAGCTGGAGCCCACTTTGCCCGTCCTCCCCGAGGAGCCCTCGGGCATGTGGACGGTGCTCTTTGGGGCGCCCGAGCTCTCCGAGGAAGAGATGGACGCGCTCTGCTACCAGCTCCAGGTGTACCTGGGCCACTGCCTGGACAGCTGCGGGTGGAAGATCCTCTCCCAGGTGCTCTTCACCGAAACGGACGATCCCGAGGAGTATTACGAGAGCTTGAGCGAGCTGCGGCAGAAGGGCTACGAGGAGGTGCTCCAGAGGGCCCGAAAGCGCATCCAGGAGGTGAGAGAGCCTCCTTGCCTTGTTTAAAAATCATGCTTGCTTGTGATAGACTTCTCCCTCCCTTCACCACCAGGCTCACAGCCCATATTCCGAACCATTACCTGGAAGGAAGTCCTAGGAAAGTGATGGGGAACCTTTTAGAGACAAAACTCACTAAAAACCCACTTTTTCGCAAAGTGCCAATACAGCCATTTAACCTGAATCCAGGTGGCTGTGAAGGTGCCATAGGTTCGCCAACACTGTCCTAAGAGGAGACTAGTTAATCTTTGAATGGGAGACCAACAAAAAATAGTTGGGTGCTCTCACTTAAAAATATGCTCTTGGTGGTAGAGCACAAATGGTGCAGAGACCGATGTTCTGAGAGCTGAGATCTCCAAATAGGGTTTGAAGAGAATCTTGCCTGACATTTCTAGGCTGGGATGGGCCAGTTGTCTGACTCCGTATAAGGCAGCTGCCATTGTTCCCAAATGCCGCTGGATTCCTTGCAGCTTCCACAGAGGAAGGTTTCCTATAGGTTTCGTGGCTTTGTGAACCTTTTTTGAACCACAGTGTCATTCAGTGAAATAATTTATTTAGAGGAAATAAAACTTTGGGTAAATGTTGGTACAGTAATTGCCAAAAGCCTGGGCATGTTAAATTACGGTAGGGTAGGCTTTCCAAATTCATGGCTCTTTTTAAATCCCAGTATTCCCAAATGTATCACTGACAGTGCTCTCCTCCTCAAAAATACTATAGGATATTTTAACTGCAGAATTTGTGCAGAAGAAAAGTGACTGGATTTTTAAATGTTCGATCTTGCACTTAATATGTTTCTCAGGTGAGCTGCAAAGTTCTATTCCTAATGGTAGGAATCCAGTTGACTTAAAAACGAGTCAAAGCTTAAGTGTTTAAGAAGGTCAGATTTTGACATCAAAAGAGAGCTTGATAGTAATAGCCATCCTCCACTCTGTGTTATTTGCTAGAAAATAGAGCAGAAGTAAGGTTTTCAGAAGCATCCAGTTGCTGGATAGAATGAATTCTTCAGATCTTTCACTTATGTTTGGGTGAAATGTTATCATATCTGATGTTAGTGAGAACTGTTAATAGCGAATGGTGTGAGGTGGCCTGCCATTATTAGTTGCAGAACAGAAGAGCAACATAGAGAGTTTGATGCTTGTGTGGTTTTTCTGGTGGTCTTTTGTGTGTAAATCTCAGAATCTGGTGTAATTATTCTTTGTATGAGGGCATAACCCCCTTTTTTGGAATGGGTGGAGACAAAATAATGTCCAGTAATTTCCCAAGTGTCCCCTGTGTGTATGAGTTGATCAACATGTTCTTCACATGAAGCTTTGCAAAACAAGATGAATGTTGATTAAATTATGTGTTCCATAGAAGTTATGTGTGGTTTAGCTTGGATGTACTACAGACAGCCCTACCCTGTTGCCTTCATTGTTTTGGACCATGGCTGTCATCAACTCCAGACATCAGCCACATATGGTCAGCAATGGTGGGAATTTAGTCCAGACCATCTGGAGGGAAGCAAATTGGACATTGTGCTCCAGAGTTCTCATGAGAATGATCTTTGTTATCCTTATAGTAAAAAAAAAAGCCATTTAAGGAGATATTTTGGACTTTTTTAAAAAAAAAAGGGGGGGGGGAAAAGGCCAGAGAGAAATTGTTAAAATAATTTTAAAGGGTCTCCTGTTGTCTTCTGTCCATATGCCTGTATCTCTTTATAAAATAAAACAACATTGGAGGATCTAAAGTTGGTGAATGTCACTTGTGTAGTCAAGGGCATACTTACACATACAGTATTTTTATTTGTTCATTTTTCTATGTAGTTATACAAGAAAGGATAACAGAGTAAGAAGCTAACTTACTGTATCAGTGATACTGCTTTGAAGGAACACATTTCCTTGATGGAATTGTATCAATTCATAATACAAGTGTGTGTGTGTGAACAATTAGGATTGGATTTGTCTGTTGTAGTGTGTTCCTTTCCCGTTTTCTTTACTGCTTTCCTTGTTCCTTCCTTGTTCTTCATAATACAGGTGTGGAGAATGTGGCCTCAGACTCCTGTCCATCCTCATCCCACATGGGTGCTGATAAAAGATTCAAAACTATTCCAAAACATTAATATGGAGGGACACCAGTTCCCACCACTGTTACTCTGTCTCATTGAACCATTTAGTCAATTGTTCCTTCAGTGACATAATAATGTATTTTCTCCTTCTTTGCTGAGGTATTGGCATCATGTGCAAGTTACACACATTTTCAGGATGTTTTGCTACAGGGACATTCTTTTGGTGCTTGAGCATTACTTTTTCTTATTTTGTTTCAAAAAAGCAGAGTCTGAGATGGTATAAGATGGAACTGAAGAAAAAAATCCAGATGCATGGCTATACAAACTTGACATACACAGAGCTGATAAAAATAAATTTTTGTAGCCTTTGATGACAGATAAGCAAGCTATATCCTTCCCTTCTCACAAAAGTTCTGTTTATCCTAGTATAGTTTTGGGATATACTGTACAATTATTATAGACAAAAGGAAGACTGTGGTACAGATTTATAAATGGGAGGGATGTTAAGAAACATGTCAGTCATAAAAACCACAGAAACAAAGAGTGAGATAGGGTTGAAGTTATTTCGAGTGTAGATGTGATTCAATTCATAGATCACAGTTGTAGTACAGACAGCCATCTCATCCCATGGTGGGTCAGTTAAGTCATTACCTTCAATAAAGATTACTTGATAAAATACCTGATGCCAGTATCTTTTAGCATTTGTTGTGGAAACTGAATTATCTTTAATTGAAAAGTGCTTCATATTTAAGAAAGAAAATAATTTGGGTAGCCTGCATTCTTCCCTCTTGCTCTCAAGTTTCTGTTGTTTGTTACTTTCATGATGGTGGCTTTCTCTGAAACAAGAAGCTCATATCTCACTGCTCTAAGTTATTCCATGATAATGGAGCAACAGATGACAGGCATTTAATATTTATGTGTAATCCTGATGCAGTGGCTTTCCACACTTCAATATAGGACTGGATTCTTTCCCTGAAATAAAAACCTGCCAAGCTGATGTGTTTCATATATTTTTTCTTTCTTTCATGTTGCCTTTGTTATATGTACTTGCAAATTTCTAGAAATACTGGTTGAGGTGCTGGATTGTAGCAACCTTGTGTTTGAAACCCCTGTAGAACTTACAGGGGAATGTGGTCTCAGTTTCAATGGGGATTTGACATGGATTTCATTTTAGAATGAGATATCTTTCATCAATATAAAACAAACTCAGTTTTAATTCTTATACTAAGGTTCTTTGTAATACACAGATTTTGCTGTATGGATCAAGCTTTCTAAGCAAGCAAGACAGCAGGACATTTTCTTTTGTTGTTTCAAAGTTTTAAAACTGAAGTCAGTTCCTTTTAATGGTTGGATGAGTACTGAACCAGTCTTCTGTACTAGTTTTGCATCTTTCTAAACTTCTCCAGTAACCCTAGTGAGATGCAGTACTCGAATGCATATACAGTGGCACCTCTACTTAAGAGTGGCTCGACTTAAGAGCAGTACAACTTAAGAGCAAAAAACCGTTGGCGTTTTAACTGCTCTACTTACAATTTTTTAATTGTTTAAATGTATTTATTTATTTATGTTGTTTTTTTTTTTAGATAGAGTTGTTCGACTTAACAGCATGCATTCAGAACGGATTAAACCCATAAGTAGAAGTACCACTTTATTTACAGAAATTATGTTTCAAAGGAATGTGAGAACTTTCTTAATAGTTTTACTATTTTCTTTAAAAAATAATCTGGCTGCTATAAAATTACATACGCATCTTGCTTTACATGTGTTTTCTGCACTGAAAATACTGTATTTCTAAATGTTCTGCTTTCTAATATGTAGTCTGATACACAAACAAACTAGCAGTGCCAGAGTGTTTGATTTAAGATGATTGATGGTAGACTGTGTGGGTTACACTAATGTCTGGTATAGTGCAGTGACCTGCATAGAATACAGATGAAAGACTGTTAAAAAGAAGCACAAGAGGAGATTTCTCTTAACAATTTCTATATGTGGTTGTTCAAGGAACTATGAATTGACGCAATAATTTTAATTATGTGCTGTCAAGCTGATTTTGCCTTGTGGCGACCCTCCCAGGGTTTTCTAGTAATAAATAGAACCTCATCAGCCACACACATCCTGGGTGTTCTTGGCTGACTCCTCTCTTGGGAGGCTCAGCAAGGATTTGAACTCTTGGTCCCTGACTCTTCAGTTAGGAACTCCAACCCACTGAACTATATATATTGGGGAGATATGTTTGCTGGATCAGCTGTGTTATATTGACCTTATGTTGCCCAATAAACAAGGCATCTATGTGCACCTCATACATGCATGTTAGACATGGAGATCAGTGGTGGGAAACCACAAATTTTGTCCCCCACCAAACACATATATACCACTATCCCCCATATTTTGGGGTATTGGTACCATAACCCTCAGGACCAGAAAAAAATATAAAACAACAAACAACAACCCAACAACTCTGTTTTGTTTTGCCAGCCCAGGAGCTAGCCAGGAGGCATCTGCCATGATGTGCAGATGTCCCCAGCCAACTCGAGACTGGCAAAGAAGGGGGGGAAGTAAAACAGAGTGGCAGGAGACAGGGTAGAGCCAAGGGGGTGGGGACGGGGCAGAGGGTTGTGTTTGTGTATCTAATTATAGAATAGTGAAGGTGGAAGGGCCATCAGGCCCAACTCCCTGCTGTATGCAGGAATACAAATCAAAGGATTTCTGCCAAATAGTTGCCCAAATTTCTCTTGAATGCATCCTGTGCTGGAGCACTCGCCACCTCATGAGATAATTGATTCCAGTGTTGTACTGCTCTAGCAGGAAGCGTTTCCTGATACTCAGCCGAAAGCCGGGTTCTCCTAGGTTGAGCCCATTGTTGCGCGTCCTACACTCTGGGATGATCGAGAACAGATCCTGCCCCTCCTCTATAGGACAGCCCTTCAAGTATTTGAAAAGTGCTATATCACATACAGACATACTAGTCTTCTTGCCCCCAGTCCCACTTCTTTCAGTCTTTCCTCACAGGGCTTGGTTTCCAAATCCCTGAACATCCTTGTTGCCGTCCTCTGAACCAGTCCCAATTTGTCAGCACCTTTCTTTGAAGTGTGGTGTACAGAACTGGTCACAGTACTCAAGGTGAGGTCTCACCAGTGCTGAATAGAGGGGGGCAAGTATCTCACAGGATCTGGAGATTTGCCTATTTTGGGGAAGAATAAAAACAAGGAAATATTTGTCCCTTTGCATTCATCAGATCCTCTGGACATGAAGAATATCAAGGGATGAATACAGAACAAATCAGTGATATTTGTTGAATGTTGCGATTTTTTAAAATATGTCCCAACTCTAATGAAGATCTCTGCAGATAGTAAGTTATTTTTGCTTTTTCCAACTGGGTGATTTCCAGATATTTAGGGGTATAGATCCCATAATACGGACCTTGCAAACAAGTTTCTGGGAGAGAATTATGAAATTTATAGTGTTAGCACATCAAATTGGAGTACATGGGCTTATATGTTTTGGTTGAAATATGGCAAACATAGAAATTCCCCCAAAGCCTAAATCTTTAGATGAAGCAAATTATAAAACTGCATTGTATCTTAGTCTTCTAAAGGGCATAGGATAATTTTCCTCCTTAGTTGATATCTGTTTTCAAAGAACTAAGTGTCTTGTTGCATCTTAAAAATGAATGTACAGTATTTTATTTGCCATGAGTTTTCATGTCCCATAGCTCCCCTCATCAGTTGCCCTTCTTTGTTGCTTCTGCCACAGTGGACTATTAGACTCTTACCCTATCCCTTGAAAATATATCTTTTCATCTCCCATTTCTAAGAGCTGCACATTTTCATGTAGGAAGCTGTCTTTCCCACTGCCTTCTAAAAGTTCTCAAATGCCATTTGAAAGAGTTGGTAAAGTATACTAGTGAGATGTAGACCCAGAGAAATTCAGGCGTCCTGGCTGATCTTGGGTCACTCTATGTAGCATAGTTTATCTTCTATCTAGAGGTCTTGTAAAGAGACATCTTGCTCAAAATTCATTGAAGTAGAAATACTTGTGTATGCACTGTCTTTGTAAAGTGATGGATATGTATTCGAGATGGGCATGAACTGCTCTTTGTCCTGGTTCTCAGCAGGTGTTGAGGACTTTGGCACTCTGGCCTATCCAGCTGGCTGCCACAAGAAGCATCCCACCTGACCTGCCCCACCTCCTCTGGTCACTGCTTCTGAGTGGGCACCTGCAGGGGGAGGCAAGGTGCTGAATCACCAAACACCTGTTGTCATGGTAACTAAACTGGGCTGAACCCCTGAATCAGTGGTTCATGCACATCTCTAATATGTATTGGCCATTATACAATGATGACACCCTTATCGGTCACCCAGTTATGAAGATCTTTCATTCTTTATAACTTTGTTTTCAGTACTGTTTGAACTGCAGTTACCAAGGTACTGTATGTGCATAAATATGCACAAAGCATGTACTCGGTAATTGATATTTGGTTCTTTTCCCCAGAACTGTGTATGGTAATTCAAACGTAGCATTAGCACTGAGCAAAGGAATTCTATTATCTTTTCTTGGAGTTGGAAAGAATGGATGTTGTTATGCAGTCTAAAATGCTATTGAATTTTCATATGTGCCACAGATTAATGTTTTGTTTCTTATCCGTGTTAAAACATACTCAGAAGTGCTGTTGTAATCTTACACATCTGATACTTCTACCAATTATTAATCTTTTGTAATTACTGCAAGCAAGGCTGTTGCACTGAAACACTTTGGTTGGAATTGGAGATCATAAAGTGAGATGATATTTGTGCTCATGAAAATATTTGGGAGATGTTTGTCTCATGTTTCTCACATGAACAAAGTTAGCAATTCAGAATCACCCTTAGATCACAAATTCAAAAGAAAAAAATTAGGCCTTTTGTTTAATAAAGAACCATGAGTTCTTTATTAAAGATGCACTGAATGTAACAACTGGAAATCACAAAGGGTTAATGAATACTAGCTGTTTCAGCAGGATTTGGTTCTAAAAGATCACAATAAATATTTTGGCTTTAGCTGCAGCTATTAATAACCTATAGGAAATTGATCAGTACAGGGTGTGAAGGGCTATATAGTGCATGCTGTTTATGGCTGGTTCACTTGTAATAGTTATACCAAAATGTGGCCATTTTGGACAGACTTTATGTGCACTTCCTTTACCCTCTAATTTCTTCCCCATCTTTCTATTCAGTACTGTAGTTTACTTTTGTTCCCAAGCAAAAATGAAAATACCCGCTCAAACTGTATATAGCTTACGCAGTCTGAGGGGGATGCCTGTTGGCAGTCACAGCAAATACAGTATGTATCTTTTTCAATTGTGTAGTACAGGACTATGTTCTGGTATGTTGCCTCATTGTAGCTGCATGGGCTTTCTGCATGCATGGGCAAGCATATGGGTATTGTTACTGGCAGGCTTTGGCATGATTTCCTAGCATGAAATAGGCTTGTCTGCCATTATTATGTGGTTTAAAATTGTTCTCCCTCCACACCTCCCCTCACAGCAATAACTCTGTGTCTCTGTATGTGCATGTATGTATATACAGTATGTGCACATGCACATACTGTATATACAAACACACACACACACACACACACACACACACACAGAGAGAGAGAGAGAGAGAGAGAGAGAGAGAGAGAGAGAGAGAGAGAGAGAGAGAGAGAGAGAGAGCTTGGTATACCTGGGTTGTATGGAGCTCTGCCAGTTTATTTTTCAGTTCTTCTACCAAATGCAAGGATTAAAATATATATGTACAGTAACCCCTCCCCTCTTTCACGGTTCATATACTGCAGTCCCACTACATCGCGGGACCGCAGTATATGAAAAAGGCCCCCTGGGGAAAGTCCTGCCCTTCCACGCGAACCGGAAGTGACTTCCAGTAAACCGGAAGTAACCTCCAGATCACTGAAAAGCATTTCTGAGACCTTCAAGGGCCTTTCTAGGCCTGTCGGAGGCCTCAGAAATGCTTGTCGAAGATGGAGATGGACCCAAGGTGATGCTCTTAAGCTATACTGATAACTCCCTTTCCTGTAGCATCGTGGAATAGTTCAAGGAATAGTTCAGCAGCAGCAGCAGCAGCAGCATCCTACTCAAGTTGGACAGAGAAGTTTGTTTAGTGGAATATGTTGGAGGTTTTCATGTAAAATTTATTGTATAACAAGAGGCAGGAGAAGCTTTAGAGGGAAGTTTGACGTCAAAGAATGAGGTGTCAAACATGTCTGGATTCTAGTGACAGAAACGTCTTTTGTTAGTTGCGGAAAATAATGGATATTTTATTGACACTAATAGAAATAATGTGGAGGGATTATTAAAATTTGGCCTTTTCAATAAATGAAGATCACAATAATTTGCTAGTAGCACCATGTTGCTATAAGAAGAAATGTGAACCTGGTAATTGCCATATTAAACTAAAATACATGATGGCCTGACAAGTTTATTTGACATGTTCTTGAGATTTTACCACAATGCATGTGTTAATTGACATGCTTAGTGCTGGGATGTTTTATGTTCTCAGCAAAGGTTCAGTGAATGATTATGAATGTAGTTCTCATTGTCAGTATTTCAGCACCTAATTTCCTTCTGACCTCAATTGTCTGTCAGCAGTCTCATCCGCAGCAGTGTGTCATATTTACATTTCACATTCAGGATGACACTGTGAAATGGCCTGTAATCCATGAATGACCACCCTGTAATAAAGTTGTTAGTCTGTCAGGTGCCATATGACTGCTGCTTTTATTGCAGCAAGTAAACATCATGGTATAATTCTCCAGATTGTCATTTTTTTTCTTGCCTTGGTTTCATTGTCTAGTCTTGTAGTTTATAAATGTTTATGATTGTAGCTTGAGAGGAGCCTCGTGGCGCAGTGGTTAAATGCCTGTACTGCAGATAAAACTGTGTTCACGACCTGGGTTCAATCCCTGGTAGCCGGCTCAAGGTTCACTCAGCCTTCCATCCTTCCGAGGTCGGTAAAATGAGTACCCAGCTTGCTGGGGGGGGGGGGCAATGTGTAGCCTGCACACTGTAATTAAAATTGTAAACCGCCCAGAGACTACTTAAAGTGGTATGGGACGGTATATAAGCAGAACACTTTGCTTCCTTTCATCAAATTACTCTGCTCAGTGGATGCAGTTGTGTGCTCTGAATGTGTGCATTTGCACATTCACTTTTTTAAACCTTACCCCTTGTCCTGTCATCACTCTTTGCTCTTCTCCTCTTATATTACATTGTAAGCTCATCCGTACATCTTCTGGAATTCATATAGTTTAACTTGAGATGTAGGGTGCTCTGCTTGGAAGAGGAAAAACCCTCCTGTACGTATAAGGGTTAGTCAGGCAGTTCACTCAGTTGCAGCCATAGTTCTATTGATTTTTTTTTTATAAAATGTGGAGTCTAGAAGAAATGTTAGGAAAACAAGTAATATAATGAGAAAACATTTCTATCCTTGAACAGATTTATTACTGTTTGGTGAAATGCTTGACTTGAGGGAAATTATTTATGTATGTCTACAAGATATTTCCATTATAGTTGTTTATTAAAGACCTGTTCCCTGGATATAAGCAGGCTGAATGACTGTGACTGAAATAGATATATATATATTTCTAGCACTATTAATATTTTTGTTATAGGCAGTTAAACTAATCAGGCCTTTCCTACTCGCAATTTAAAAATTTGATTTGCATTTTTTGTTGTCATTTGAGTTGATTGAAAGAGAAAATCAAACTACATAGGAATACAGATAAAAAGCTTTTGTTGACTGTGTGAGCTGGAGTTTGGATTTATTTATTTATTTATTTATTTATTTATTTATTTTTATTTATTATAAATAAGTATGTCCAAATTCCAAACATACTTGACATTTTAAGGACCAACAGTTAACAGTGTTTGTTCCATGTTCCTTAAAAGTTCTTTGAAACAGAGCTGAACTGAATATTACCCAAGTTTTAAATTTTAGATCATTTGGGGGTTCTTTCTTGAAGAACCCAGGAAGCTTTCCTTGATGGGCACTGTTAGATGGAAAGATCAACATGACGTTTAATGAAGGCCTATCCTATTCTCCCTCATTTTTTACATTTACATTAATCCCCCATTTATCGCGGGGGTTAGGGACCTGACCCGACCTGTGATAAACAAGTCCATGTTATGCAGATGCTAGGTCGGGTTGGGACTGGGGGGGGGCTGTTTGGGGCCTTCTACACTTACCCTAGACCTGGCACTGCCCTGAACGGCCCCCCGACGGGCTTCCCGGGCCTGTCAGAGGCCCCGGAAGTGGTTTCCGAAAAACCGGAATTCACTTCCAGTTTTCAGAAGTCACTTCTGGTTCATAGGAAACCACTTCTGGGGCCTCTGACAGGCCCAGGAAGCCCGTTCAGGACAGTGCCAGGCCTGGGGTAAGTGCAGGAGGCCTCAAACATGTATCACAATATATTGGGATCACGGTATAGGTACTGCAAAATGGCGGGGGACCACTGTACATTAAAACTATGTACTTTATTCATAGTTTATGGAAGGCTGGAGATTAAATGTTGTCCTTGTCTTTTTTAGTATTATAAAGTTTAAACAAAACAGGTGGGCTTAAGTAATCTGCACGAGACAGATAATTTGATCTGTTCAAGAGATGAAAA
This sequence comes from Phrynocephalus guinanensis, assembly GCA_037367245.1. Taxonomy (NCBI): domain Eukaryota; kingdom Metazoa; phylum Chordata; class Lepidosauria; order Squamata; family Agamidae; genus Phrynocephalus; species Phrynocephalus guinanensis. The sequence goes on from CM074738.1 coordinate 86,061,850, forward strand.
TGACAGTTTTTGGTTGCAAATAATTACTGATTTTATGCTGAGAATATGAATATTGGATTATATTACAATTTATTTATTTATTTTTGCTTTTTACATAGCTCCTGGAAAAACACAAGAATACAGAAAGCATGGTAGAACTGCTAGAATTATATCAGTTGGAAGATGAAGCATATAGTAGTCTTGCTGAAGCTACAACAGAACTCTATCAGTACTTGCTGCAACCATTCCGGGATATGAGAGAGCTTGCAATGCTGAGAAGACAGCAAATAAAGGTACAAAATAGCAGCATAAATCTAAAGGATAGAACATATGTGATAATCCATCTTTGTTAATCTTATGTGGAATTTTTGTCTTTATGGAACGATCTTATGGCAGTGCTGTTTGAAAGACTTAAACATTTCTTTCTTATTGTGTGTGTTCATTGCCTTTGCCTCTTTGTCAACTGTATGGCCCTGCTGAAGGCTCCCTTCCTGTATATACTGCTTTTTGTGTGTGCACAATTTCCTCCTGTCAGCCCTTCCACATATGGAGAGCTGTATATACCGAAAACTCAGTGTTCTGTCTGTTCCTCTATTAAAACAATTGTGCTGCCATGAACTCAACATTAAAATCCCTTAACTCTCTCAGCAGAAAACTCAGACTCTAAAGTTAAAACAAATGATGCAAAGCTAGCATGACTGCTTAATTGACTTTACATGGTCTTTAGGTGATTATGAATTGAGGCATATATTTGGAGAATTTGGAAATTCTGTTCCATATGCATATTATTTATTATTTTAAAATAATTGCTGTTTGTTTATTAAAATATCCAGTGCAGCTTGCAAGGAGACATTGTCAAGTTAAAACGGTAAACACGCACACAACTACAATGAATTTGTCAGCACTAGCTAGAAGTATTAGGGCAGCCTGTGGTCTATATTGGTGGGAGCACCTCTGTTTAAAATCATAGAACCATGTAGAAGTAGTACAGGCATGTCCAAACTTTGACCCTCCTTATGTTTTTGACAACTCTCAGAATTCCAAACCTGTATTTCCAATGACAAACATCTGGAGGGCTGAAAGGATTAACTGACCAACCCTGGAGCAGAAAGTCCACAAATAAAGTATCCCGGACAGATGGGTATCCATCTGTTTTTTAAACATCTGTTTTTTAAAACCCCTAATGAAGGGGAAAGTACTGTATTTTGAGGTATTCTGATTCTGCTAACAATTAGCTCTTACTTTCAGTAAAGTTTTCCTAGGGTTAATTTTAACTTTTTCATTGAATTTGAATCAATTACAGTGGTACCTTGGTTTACAGTGACCCCCCGCCATTTCGCGGTTCCAGTATTGTGGTCCAACTACATCGTGGGACCACAGTACTGGAACCGGGGGGGGGTGTTGCTCTTCACGGCCCTCCCACACACCCCGGAGAAGCCTCGGGGCCGATCGCTCTCCGCCGCCCCTCTGGGAGGCCTCGGAGCTACGTGAGGGGGTGGCGGGGAGCGATCCGATCGCTCTCCGTGGCCCCCCCGCCCCTTCTGGTAGGCCTCGGAGCTGGGCGTGGGGGCGCCGGGAGTGATCCGATTGCTCTCCGCGGCCCCTCCACCCCTTCTGGGAAGCCTCCGAGCTGGGGGGGGGCGGCTGGAGCGATCCGATCGCTCTCCGCGGCCCCTCCCCCCTTCTGGGAGGTCTCCAAGCTGGGCGGGGGGGGCTGCCGGGAGCGATCCGATCGCTCTCCGCGGACCCCCGCCCCTTCTGGGAGGTCTTCGAGCCAGGCAGTGGGGCCACTGGGAGCGATCCGATCGCTCTCCACAGCCCCTCCGCCCCTTCTGGGACGCCTCCGAGCCGGGCGGGCGGGCCACTGGGAGGCCGCGTAGCCACGTGGGGGGGTGGCGGGGAGCAATCCGGTCGCTCCGCACGGCCCTCCCACACACCCCGGAGAAGCCTCCGGGCCACACGGGCGGGCAGCGGCGGCGGGAGGTAAGATTCCCCCTGCTGCCGTGGCACGCCGTGCAATTGCCCCCACCCCACCCGCTTCCGCATATCGCGGATTTTCGTGCATCGCGGGTGGGGTGGGTCCCTAACCCCCGCAATCGGTTGAGCATAATCCGTTCTGGAATCATGCTCATAAACCAAAATACTCATCTATGAGTATAATCCGTTCTGGAATCATGCTCATAAACCAAATTACTCATCTATCAAAGCACATTTCCCCTTGGGAAACAACGGAAACTCAAATGATTTGTTTTGGAGTCCCAGTTTACATTATTTCATATGGGGAAATGTTCTTTGACCAAGAGCCAGTGGCTGTGGCAAGGGCCAGAGCCTGGTGGGGGTGTGGCAAAGGGCTGCTGGCCATGGCAGAGAGGGGCTGCCAGTTGTGCAGGCCAAGGGCTTATTCCCAGGGCTTTGGTGATGGTGCCAATTAGGGATGGGCATTTCGTTCTGGAACCAGTAGGTTACAAAATGAACCATGCGAGCCCAGGTGGTCCTTGGAACCAGCTGATACATGCAGACCCAATTGCTTTACCTTTATCTGTCTCGCGCAGGGTTAAAATCCAACGAGGAAGCATAATGTGACATCATCTGTGCTAGATCTGTGGTGCTGGCCAATTAGGAGCTGTGCAGGGGTATACATCATCCTGCCTCCCTCTCTGATTGGTCAGCAGCATAAAGCAGGAAATATGACATCGCAGCGTGCTTCCTCGCTGGATTTTAACCTACTGGTTCCAAAACGAAATGCCCATCTCTAATCAGCAGCACCACCAAGGCCCATCCCTAGTGGCGATGGGAGGGTGCTGGGGGTCCTTCTCCTTCGTCCTTCCTGCACCCCCGGCTCACCTCTTCCTCTCCCATGGAAAACACAGTGATGGTAGGAGCAGCGAGGTTTGATCAGAGTGAAGCATCATGGTGGTAATCCCCAGGCCTATCTGCATTCCAGTCCTGCTGCCTTTTAGAACTGATACAGCAGGGGCACCATGGCTAAGATGGAGCGTCCTGAAGACGCAGCCTGGCTATGGCTAGATGCCACCTTGAATGCCCGGAAGCTGGGGACGAGGGGACTGTGTAGGAGGAGAGCGGCCTGGTGGTGACTGAGGTGGAGCTAAAGCCCCCTTTCCAGCCACCTCCAGGCCCGTGACAAGGAAGGACTGCTTGCAGCTCAGTGGGCGAAAAGCTGCCACCGCCACGGTGGGCAAAAAGCTGCCACTGTTGTGGCAGATGAAAAGCTTGCCGCACCACAGCAGTGGAAAAGCTGTTGAAGTGGCAAGTGAAAAGCTGGCACTGCTGCAGTGGGGGAAAAGCTGGCACCATCGCCATGGGTGTAAAGCCGGTGAATCTGACCTTTCCCCTACCACGGTGGTTCTCGCTTCCCCCCCTCTTTAGCGGGGCAGGCTTTTTGCCCAGTGCTTCACCAGCTTTTTGTATAGGCTCAGAGATGGCTGGGAGGAGAACTTTGGCTCTGCCCCGACCTGGAGATGGGATGAGCGTCAAGTGCAGTGTGGGTGGGCGCTGCTTCAATCCTGGGGCTGCTGCAGCCAGAAGTTAGCAGCCCTGATGCTCGTATATCAAGACATTGCTCGTTGATCAAGGCAAAAATAGCAGCGATTTTTGCTCGTTGATCAAAATGCTCATAAACCAAGTTACTCATAAACCGAGGTACCACTGTACTTCAGATCCTATTCTTGCGAGCCTCAGTAAGCTTTATTTTCATATAACAGAACATCTTTCCAGTCGTAGTACTTTAGGAGGAAACCTGTGTAGACTCAGCAAGATGACAACATCTAGGAAGTATTACAGTGCCTTCTTCTCAGGAAGCATTGCAACAGGATATGAGGTGTTGAGGGCACACTCTAAGGTAGAATAGGCTCCAGGTGAGCGAAATATAGATGTCTGCAGATCTGGATCTGGGGATTAGAACTCAATTCTGTCCAGGGAAATCTGGGATTTGGAGTTCAAAAATCAGAATGTCCCACATCTCTAATCTTTATTGAAGACATTTCCCAAACGAGCCAGCCTGTCAGGCTCAGTAACCAGAATGGCTACATCCCCCCTTCCTGGTAACCTGCCAGGTGCAGAGCAGCTTGTTAAAGCTAAAGAGGCAGAGTTAAGTTGATGTAGTGACAGTACACTTTCTAGCTTTAGATTGTTTCATTTTGCTACACAAATTTATAGAAGAGTATTGTTCAAAATGTCAACACGCTACCCTGTCAACAGATATATGTATATTGTTGCAGGCCTGGTTGGGGGTTGGAGAGAGAGAGAGAGAGAGAGAGAGGGAAGAAATACTGAGTGTAATGGTGTTTAATGAGCTAAATTTGTGTTCATGTTGCTAGGTTAGCATTTAATATAACTCTTCATGTCAGTTAGATAGATTGTATGATGTGTGAAGAGAGGTCAAGATGCCAAAAATAAGCCCTTGTTTAACTATGAATAGCATGTTAACTACATTATACCCATATATGTTTGTTTATTTGTGTGTGATTTTAGAATGACAGATACTGTTAATAGAGTTCCACACAGAGTGGCATTCCAGACTGGTACAACAGCTTGTTGTTGAAAAGGAGGAGGGTGGTTGTGTCTGGCTAGTCATTATGTGCTGTTTGGTCTCCAGTATGTCTTCCTATTCCAAATTATGAGTTCAGAAGTGGCATTCTTTGGGAGTTTTAATTGCTGAGAAATGGTCAAGTAGGATCAGAACTGCTCACCCTTTGAAACCTTAATCTGAAAGACAAATAATATGGTAGCTCATCCTGATATCTGTTACCAAGTTTTTGTTTATTTATTTATTTATTTGTTTACATTAGTAGGAAGCAACTAGCAGAGGAAACATGTATGAGAAAGTTGTAACTGGGTGTGATCCCCAGATTGGCATAACAGTCCTAACACATTTTGTTTTCCTCTCGATCTCTGCTTCCTTGTGAAGTCACTTTTGCTTTTTTGTTCTTCCTAGAACTTTACAGCTCAGTCTCCATCTCACCTTGAAAATATATCCCATCCAAGTACCTGCAGATAGAGATGCTTCCACTTTCTTCTAACTGCATGTAAACTTTTAAGGGAGAAGTTGCTTTCTAAGTGAATAAGCAGACTGGGTGGGACAAAGTGAAGGAAAAATTCAAATCTGCTCTGCTTTGTTTGCCTTCTCTTCTTGGTGTCTATGCCTATGTCACCGTTTTCCTTCAGTGAGATTTTCTTCCAACTGTACTCAATCTTCTGTCTCTGGCTAGCACTTTCCATACAAGGCAGGAGACAAACTCCCTTTTTTCTCTGCTGTGAAAGAAGTTTAGAAGAAGGGAAATACTTGATTGTGGAGGGAAGCTGCTTCTGAGAAGGAATTAAAATCTAGAGTGGATTACTTTGGGAGAGAGGAGATTAGGTTACGAAAAAAGCAGGAGAAATATTTAGTTTTCAGGGGACATTAGCTTCTGCAGAACAATGCAATCTGCCTTTTTAAAAAAAAACTCTGTGGGAGGATCGGGCAGCCACTTGTTGGAAGGTAAGGTCACTCTGTATGTTCAGGTAGAGGATTTTTTTCTCTCCAGAAGAATCATAGTATCTGAAATTCTCTTGGCTGAAGTAGCACCCTGGCTGGTTAAGAACAACAAATCCAACTCATTTTGATGCCAATGGGAAAGAAATGGGTTATGCCAGATCAGGGTACAGTCCCTGGACATGTTAGGTGAACGTGAGACCTTCAAATCCTGAGATGTTTGTAGAACACTGCATTTCAGAAACACCACCCCCAATATTCCCATGCCCACAGAAATCTTCACAATCTTACTGCTGATTGTTGTGGTGAAAATGCTGATCTGCCAATGAGTACCCTGTCCTCCGGTAGGTTAGCACTCTGCTTCATCGGGCATTCTCTGTACCAGCTTTCAGTGACAGATTGGATAGCTCTGCTCAAGACCTTTTTAATGTCATGGGACAGTTCTTTTCTTATCACTGGAGTCTTCAGAGTGCTCTCATTCCTGTAACATGCCTCTGAATTGTAATCTGAGGCGCACTGGCCTGGATGTGACATGGCTGTTTTCTTTCTCATTGCTATCAGTGGGAGATGTGCATTTAAAACAACAAGGGAAGTGCTTATTTAGCAGTTAGAAACAAATCATTTAAAATGTTTGTTGTTTGGTTACCTTAGTCTTCTGCTAAACACTCAGTTCTGGTTTGAAAAAACAGAAATAAAATGTTCCCAGAATTAGAACATAAAACAGAACTTCATCCTTTCTACTTCCATTTCTAAGTTCTTCCCTCCCCTCCCTATAATACTGTACTGTTCAGGAAAGTCCTCGATCATCCAGCTTTCTTTCCTGATTATTATATTATATTATATTATATTATATTATATTATATTATATTATATTATATTATATTATATTATATTATATTATATTATTAGGATATATATATATTATATTATATATCCTAATATATTCTTTTTCTATTTTTACTACCTCATGATTCCTATTTTAATTATTTTTTGTGTTTTATCTCTTTCCCATTCCTTTTTTGCTCAACAGTGATGTTTGCAGTAGGGTTGATTAAATAATGACCCAATTATATAATATTTAAAGAAAATTGTTTTTGGTGTCTTACACACCTTTCCTAAGGTTATGCATGCAGCTTCTTATTTTACAGTGGATATGGTGAATTGTTGTCCTTTCAGATTTCCATAGAGAATGATTACTTGGGACCTAGGAGGATTGAAAGTCTGCTAAAAGAAGATGCAGACTGGCAGCGGAAAGCACACATGGCTGTGCTTTCTATCCAAGATCTTACCGTGAAATACTTTGAAATAACAGCAAAGGCACAGAAAGGTAATAAAACTTTATTTATTTATTTATTTATTTATTTATTTATTTATTTGTCACTGCCCATCTCCCCAGAGGGGACTCTTGGCGGTTTACAATATAAAACACAATAAAACAATAAATAAATTGTAAAAAATAAATAAATCTAAAACTAAGAGTATACATAGAAATAATTATTGGGCCAAGTGGCGGAGTTTAAAAGAGGTTAAATCTATGATGTCAGCCATTTCCACGATTGATGGCTACTTATTGCACCCCAGGCAAGCTGGCAGGGCCAAGTCTTCAACCTCTTCCAGAAGGTCAGGAGCGAGGGGGCCTGTCTCACCTCTGGGGGACATTGCTGTTCCAGAGAGCTGGGGCCACTGCAGAGAAAGCTCGTCTCCTAGACCCCATCAAGTGAAATTCTTTTGTTGACGGGGGTCTGCAGCATGCCCTCCCTGCACGATCGGGTAGGATGGGTTGATGTAATGGAGCTAAGAAGGTCCCTCAGGTAGCCTGGCCCCATGCCATGTAGGGCTTTAAAGCCTGATAACCAACACCTTGAATTGGACCCGAAGCATACTGGCAACCAGTGCAGTTTGCGAAGCAAAGGTGTTATGTGTGGCAATCTTGGGGCACCAAGAATAACCCGCACTGCTGTGTTCTGGGCCAGCTGTAGCTTCTGAATACTCTTCATATTTTCCATCCCTAAATCTTTTAATCATAAATGTAGTTAACGCAACCTTGGGGTCTTGCAGGCACATCTGACTGTATCTTAGATCATTTATATTGCCTTGTTGAATTGCTTTACATGTCACAGCCATATCCACTCAAGGAATTAAGAAGGGATACCAGTATTACTAATATGGTTCAATTTGAAATTTATGTGAAAAGTATATAGATCATTCCATGAAGTGAGGTACATTTCAGTTGCACTCAAGGAAATGGATGACCAAGATTTCTATCCTGCAAATTTAATTGCTGGACCCAGTGTTACAGATCTGTGCTGCTTCACTAGTGGAACAAATTTACTATTGATATGATTTACTGGGTGGTTGGTTCTGGACTGCTGGTTTTTGCTTTTTTGTTTAAAACAAAATCCTATATATTTTTCATTGATTCTCGCTTTCTTTTTCTAAAAGGGAAATCATTTAAAAACATGACCAGACTCCCAATGGAAGGCCTGGGATGGGTCTCAGAAGTCTTTCCCTTTTTTCTCCTCCCATTTTTCTGGCCTATGTGCATTCATTTTGCACTAGCCAATATTCAGTGTGTCAGGAATCCCCTACCCCTGGGCTGCAGATCAGTACTGAGCCATGGCCTGTTAGTAAGTGGGCCACATCAGCACCTCCTTTTGAGCCACACACCCAAGCAGGGTTTTTCTCACTCACACACCTCTTGCAACCAAAACAAATACAGTTGTGATGGAATGGGGGTTGTTGTTGCATCTGAATGTGTGCACACCTCTTGAGTGTGGGGGGTCATTGCAATGTGTGTGCACATGTGCGCACACAACCACAATACAGATTCACAGAGTACTCATTTGACCTTCTGTTCCATCAGCATCTTCCATTGTACACAGTATCTAAATGACATGAGTAGATTGCCACACAATGATAGCAATAATCTGTTGCAGATGGGCACACAGATATAATGCATGTATTCACAAATTAAATTGGATTAGTCAGAAATACACATATGTAGCAAGTTCTGAGGCCAACCAAATTATAACCAAAATGCTCCCAATCCATATCCATTCAGCTACCAGGAGCAGAAAACCACACTCATTGAACCACATGCCCTCAATGTCATATACATCTCTAGTTGCATGGTCACCTCCTCTGTCCATCCTTCCATACACAGGCAAACACACGTATATAGCGTATATGCAGCCCACATGTGCAGCTTATGCCATTGCCCAAGAATAATCCCTCCACCCATGCAGGCATTCCTGTGCCACTTAACAATCCAAACATTCATCTATCCATCATCGGTTTCTCACATACACCAGCCATGTTGATCCATTTATCCCACAGTCAGACAGACACACCCTGTGGCTGTGCATTAATTGGTACTCATAAGCATCCGTGTGCCTCTTTTAAAAAATCATAGCTCATTTATACTTTGTAGGAACTCATCAACCTGTCTGGATGCTTTCTGCAGCCACTCCGGTTCTGTACCTGAATTTCTGGAGAAGAAATTACAGATACTGTATTTCAGGGTACTTCAGAAAGAGAAGGAATACTTGGCAAAGTTACTCACGCAAAGATTCAGAACAGACAATACCAGAGAATGAGACTTCTGTGTGGGCAGCCAGAACAAAGCAATTCTCTTTTCATCCTGGGGTGGGGGTCAGGGTCAGAACTTGTGGCTGGAAGACTGAGCTGGCAGTTCAATTCCACCTCTTGGCCATAACAGACCTACTGAATTTTAACTGTTTAGAATCTAAACTTTAGATTTTTTAATGGTTTAATCTGTGTACTATCTGATGCAAATTGGTTTTATGCCTTTTTTCTGTTTGTCTTTTTTTAATGACATTTGTAAGCTGCCTGGATCACTATTCTGTAATGGAAAGGCAGTTGGAAGTGTCATTAGTTGCAGCAAAAAACCTTGTACCTACTACAGATGGGGAGGTTTGATATGTTGAACGAATGTATCTCTCTCAGACCTTGGAAAAGTTCTTTTTGGAGAATGCAACTACCAGAATCAGCCAAAAAGTTCTGTTATTTCTGAAAATAACATTTCCAGCCTCTGAATCACACTGCCCTCTTCCGAGAGTCATGGCCAGCAAGTCCCCCAACTCTTTCCCCGTCTTGCGGTAAACCAAGATTTCACCAGGACTGTTGTGAACTCAGTACACACCAGAAGAAATACTCTCCTGTTGGCTGATGCGAGAGACCTGTTGATTCACCCATTTGCTGCAGAACTGCTCTGCTGGCAAATATATGGTAGAGCATGCAGAGAAGAAGGGACCATGAGAGCAGATGAGTTATATGACATGCAAAATCCAGTCTGTGAAGATAGTGGACAGGAGAAAGTTAGGCTGAAGGAAGGGTGCAAAATGGAGCAGCTTCTTCTTGATTCTCCCTTGATTCCCTCTTCCCGATCTTCTCTCCCCTGCCGCACCCCAGCAAGGCTGTTTTATTGAAAATCACATGACTACAAATCCCATATGACTTTGCAGTAATTTTCTTAACCAATTAGAAACTTACACATCTACGTAATGCCTAAATAAAGTTACTTCTTTGTCTAAATCTTAACAACACTGAGCATGAGCAGGAATGCAAACTACTGCGCATGTGTGAAAGATGATTGGAACAGCTTCAGCTAGACTTAGTGGCAGTTTTAGATGGTCATCAGCCATTTTGGCCAGGTGGGATTGCACTCTGCATGGATTGCACTCTGCATGGCCAAGAAGCTATAGTTGTTTTGTAAAACCAAAGTATGTTTGATTTGTGATTTAAACATAGATATTTGTTAACCAGAAAGGCACAAGTGAAAATGTTGCTGATGTTAATGTCAGAGGAATTTATCAGTCCTTCAGATCTCCAGAAACATGAACAGGGAGTCTGCTAATTTGTTAGCAAGTTCTGTGTTGCTTTATTAACTTAGAAATTGCTTCTGTGAATTAATTTGCTTATAGAGTGATGTAAGACAAGAATAAAAACTGCATTGTCTAAGTCATGTGTGTTTTCAGAGGCTATTTTCTGGCAGCAAAGGAATGGAATGTTTTTTGAAAAAAGTGCCTTTTAGAACAAAGTGTGTTTTCAGGGCTAATTCACAGTTCACAGCTGGTAAGGATACTGTTGATCTCTGGAACTGTTCCACGAACTCATCCATGTAACACAGTAATCAGGCCACCACAACGTTCAGTGGGTGGAAACAATGAAGGGAGTTGAGGCACGGCATGGCATTCACATATGACTTTTATAGAACAAAGAAATGCTCTTCTCTAGATCTTACACTAAACAGAACATGTTAGCTGAGAGCATTTCATGAAAACTTGCTAAACTCTTAAAGGATTCAAGATACAAGAAAAATTGTTAATATAAAGCTACTTGTTCTATGTACTTAAGCTTTACAGCGAAACAGACATTTTCAGATAAAGTAGGAATAATTTTTAATGTACATATATATTTTGTTTCAGCTGTATGTGATCGGATGCGAGCAGATCAGAAAAAGTTTGGAAAGGCAACTTGGGCAGTAGCAGTAGAAAGAATGGAAAAACTTCAGTATGCAGTATCTAAAGAGACTTTGCAGCTCATGAGAGCAAAGGAAATATGTTTGGAACAGAAGAAACATGCATTGAAAGAAGAGGTAATTTCTCAAAGTAATTGAAGCATTGAAATTATACTTTTACAACAGGGTACAACATTATATGTAGATGAAATTTCTCTTGTCATAGTTTGAGATTCCAGGATTCCCGATCTCTCTCCCTGGCCGCCACCCAGCAGGCTGTTTTATTGAAAAATCACATGACTACAAATCCCATATGACTTTTAGTGCATTGCAGTCAAAATTAATTAACTCATGGATGAGATGCTTTAAAATAGTAGAAAATCGCCAGCATTTAGCATTTGACCCACTGGAGTGGAGAGGCAATATAACATTTTGAAGAAACAAACTGAGCAGTCAGCTATGCAGAATTTAAGTGTGGCATGGCTTCTTTGGCAATTCAGTTTGGCTGTTATTTTCTATTCAAGTTCATCCAGAATGGCAAGGTAAACATTTTGGTACTGTAAATGTGTTTCTACCTTTTGTATTATCCTTGTACAGTGGTATTTATTTATTTTATTTTATTTATATACCGCAACCATCTAGCAAAAGCTAAATAGTAAATAAAAACTAATCAATCAGACCAACATGAAGTAAATAATCAAATCATAATAATAAAATGAACAAATAAGCAAATAAGCACAAATACACAAATCAAAACCCTTTAACAATTCAAAATAATAAGAGATGGAAAAAATAAAGAACTAATAGAAAATTATCATAAGGCAGGGAGAAAGAATAGTGTCCTATTTATATAAGGTGGTTGAAACAGAATGATCAGGGAAGGCTAACCTATAAAACTGGGTTTTCAGTAATTTCTTGAAGGCTTGTAGTGAGGGTGCCAGGCGAATCTCTTGGGGAACCTGATTCCACAAGTGAGGTGCGACCACCAAGAAGGCTAGTTTCCTTGTTGATACTTTATGGGAGTCCCTCGAGGTCGGTACCTGCATATAGCCTGCCTGGCTTGAACGAGTGATCCTGGCAGTTCTTTTTGGGAGGAGGTGTTGTGTCAGATAGTGAGGTCCCAAACCGTTTAGGCCAGGCATGTCCAAACTTCGGCCCTCCTGATGTTTTGGACTACAACTCCTAGAATTCTAAGCTTAGATTGCCAGTGGCAAAGAACTGTGGGAGTTGCAGTCCAAAATATCTGGAGGGCCGAAGTTTGGACATGCCTGGTTTAGGCTTTGTATGTTAATACCAAAACCTTGAAGTCAGTGCGGTACTGAATAGGCAGCCAGTGCAGAGTGGCCAAGACGGGTAATATGCTGGAACCGTTTATGAGTTTAATCCATTCCGAATGCATGCTCATAAGTCGAACAACTCGTAAGTAGAGCAGCTGTATCTAAAAAAATAAAAAAATTGAAAAACTGATGCAAGTAGAGCAGACTGCATCTAAAAAAATTGTAAGGCAGCAGTTAAAATGCCAAAGGTTTTCCACTCTTAAGTCGCATTGCTCGTAAGTAGAGCCACTCGTAAGTAGAGGTACCACTGTATATGAAAAATGCAGTTACAAGACATGAAGTGTAATTAGATTATCATGTCAGTCAACACAGGTTGGTTAGAGGGTTTTGTTTGGTTTTTGGTTTTTGCACTCAACAGTTGGAAGAAATTTATGCCTGACTGGGAGATCTAGTTTCTCTAGTATTTTCATAGATCTAAGGACTGTCAGTGGAAGAACTACATAATGCATTCTGGAAAACATTCTGATGTAATAATTAATATATGTTTTTTGTAGTGGTGATACACATTACAATACGCTACAGTTCTTGTTTTGGACTCAGTAAACAAGATTATTGCTGCTGTAGTGCTGGAAAAAATAACTTATTTTTTAACTATCCACCAAGACGAATGCCTTGCTCCCCTCCCCTCATATAGTTATTTCAGTTCTTTGGTTAATCCAGTGGTTCTCAATCTTCCTAATGCCGTAACCCTTTAATACATACAGTTCCTCATGTTGTGGTGGCCCCCAACCGTAAAATAATTTTTGTTGATACTTCATAACTGTAATTTTGCTACTGTTATGAATCATAATGTAAATATCTGATATGCAGGATGTATTTATATTTTTACAAATTGAACATAATTAAAGCATAGTGATTAATAACAAAAATAATATGTAATTATATATTGTGAAATATGTTTTAATTCTGTTTCCACAAACCACCCACGGCTGCATTCCCTTGGGATTAGAGAAACTAGGCAGAGATGACAAGTTATCGAACCCACATACCTTTCTAGGAATTCCTCTTCCATTTCTCTCAACGTATCCCTCCTGGCTTTCTCTCAAGAAACCCCTGGGTTTTTAATGATCAACACAGGACATTCAGTTTAATTTTGAATGGAAATAAAGATGAGAAATAATGTGTGTGTGTGTGTGGGGGGGAAGGATATGTGGGAAGAGGGAGATAACAGCGAGACAGTTGTCGCCCTCACACCATCCACCCTGGAATATTTTTTTTAATATTTGAGTATTTTTACCCTGCCTTTCTCCTTGGAAAAGGACCCAAGGCACTTACAGTAGTGAGGGACAGTATACAGCCCAGAACATTAAAGACATATCATTAAAGTAGCAACATTAAAGCTAAAAGAGAATGCGAGTAGTTAAAGAAATGGATAAAATTCCATTATGAGGGAATGGTATAAACACAAAGTGTGTAGTCATGTATGGTAATGCATATAAAAGTCACATAAGATGTACAGTGGACCCTTGTATAACAAACAGCTTGTATAACATAAAATTTGTACAGCATAAAATATTCTGGAGATAGGGGAAATTTGCTTAACAGAATCGCCTATGGCGAAAATCCGTACAACATAAAAATGGGATTACTCACAATCACAATCACAAGAACCTTTATTGGCATATATTAATATAAAACAGATGCAACAAAATGTAAGATAAGAGGTAGGAAATAAATAAATAGGTTAAAAATGATTAAAAGATTCCTTACTTAATCTACCAGCTGGGATTACTCCATTTTCAATGTATTCTTATGGGAAATTTGTATAAAGGAAAATTTGCTTAACATAATTTCATTTGGAATGAATTAATTCCTTTATACAAGGTACCACTGTAGTCCCATCATGCAGGGAAAGCTTGCTGAAGAGAAAGGTCTTTGTCTGTTTCTGGAAAGATTAAACATTAAAGAGTTATCCCCATCCTGGAGGCCCCTGTGGCTTCTCCATGACCAAAGAGATTCTTTAAGAGCTGTCAAAGCTTCAGAGGGGTTATTGAAAAATTTTATTTCCAAAAATTTTGCCCTGGCTGATGACATAATCAGCCATCGATAGTGTAACTTGTATCAATAGTATTTCAGCCACAGCATGCTAGATGGGCAGATCTATGCGCTACTGGTGCTGGAGGTGTAACATCTCAGAAGTATGATGGCAAAAGGGAAGTCCATAATATGGGTCTCACGACGCTTTGTATTTTATTTTATTTTATTTTTGAACTGAGCATGATACTGACTTTTGCCTTTCGAAGTGCTTCTTTCAGACTTTCCTTCTAATTCCTGCCATTCATTTCTCACCCAGTTCTGGGGGTCAAAGTGACACGTAGAATGAAGCTTTACTGATTCTTAGAGTTCCCTTAGGGATTCCCATATATTAAAAATTGCACTGTAGACCAGCAGATGGTTTAGCTAAAGGGAGCTTAATGATATGCAGTCGTTCCTAAGGAGAACACCCCCAAAGCTTCTTGCTTTCATTAGCACCTAAAATCTAAGAGTGATGTTTCTGATAAAATTGTTTGGTTTGTTTAAATGTGCCATATTGCTCATATTCAAAGAAGCTTGCGTTAGAAGAATAATTTTATTTCTATGGACCAGTTGTGTTTTCTAGGAAAGATACTTTATCAGATAGAGGAATAATTGTATTAGGGTTTACAAATCCTAATATTGCATAGGGGTTTACAAAGACTTGGTAGGTGCCCAGTGAAATTTAAGGAAACAGTCAGAAGAAAGCATAACATTGGTTTCTGATCAGGACTGACTCTTAGCAAACACAATTTTAATTGTGAAGTCACCCTTGTCTCTCATATATTTTCTTCTCAGTTTCAAAATCTAGCTTTTGCACCAAGAGTTACTTGGTTGCTTATGTAACTCTGTAAAGTGATGGTACAAGGTGATGTACTATCACTTTTATATATATTCCAGGAGCACATATAGATTGAGCATTTCTGTCTCTTTCAGGGCACAGTTGCCAAATATAATGTGAGCCAGTTAGTATCAAGGTGAACTCATGGTTTGTTATATATAAACTTAATTTTTATTGATGCTAATTTTCATGAACATTTTGAGAAACATCGGCAAATGTTCATTCAGATTTGAATTTGTTGGTGATACACACCAAAATCTAGTCCACAAGTAAATGTTACTGCAGTGTTTGCAGTGTATGATTTGTTGCAGCATGTTGGTAGAAAGTTGGTTTATTTAAAGAAATTTAAAATTTGCATACTGTATTAGTATTCTTCATTCTTTATTTTGTTGCAGTAATTGACATTCTTGCCATCTGTTTCTAGCATGTGCACTTTTGCAGCACTTCCAAATGTTGCTTGCTTAGCATATGTGGCTCATGACTGAAGCAAACAGTGGCCCAATGAAATAGTGGGGTAAGCCACTCCATCCCTCCAACCATACGTTGCTACATCTTGCTGAATTCCTTTACTTTAGCTACTTGCTTTTAAAAGCTGGATCTCCACTTTGAGAATAACATGTTGAAATCATGTTAATTATTGCTATATACAGATCACTCATGACAGATGCACCATAATTAAGGCCTTTTTGTCACTGGTCTTGCATCGTTCCTTTGCAATCAGTGATAGATTACGCAACCTATCAGTCTGTGAATACATTTCTGCTACGTAGGAAGACTGCTGCTGCTGCTCTTGTTGTTATATGCTATCAAGCCAGAACTGGCCCTAATAGGACTTTAAAAATAAGTGAGATATTTTAAGGAGTAGTTTTACCAGTTCCATAACTCCAGCAAGCTTCCATGGCTGAGCGGGGATTTGAACCCAAGAATCTTGAGACCTAGTCCTTCACTCTGCCCGCTATACCACACTGGCTATCTCATAGGGAGGGTGTTGTACTGGATTTCTGTTCAATTTTTTTTGCATCCATAATTATAAAATTTAATATGATCAAGAGATCAAAACAAACAACATATGATCTGTTGATCGTATTAAATTTCATTTTTATTATTATGGAACCGAAGGACTGTGAATGTTTTTCTTTGGTTATCCTTGTATTAAACTCACATGATTTCTTGTTTAAATGGTTGTGCATAAATATGTGAAATATAGGTATTTGTACAAAGAGAAGAACAACACAAAGTGTTCTTGGAGGCAGACCAGAAACTATATTGTACCTTGGTTGCCAAGATTCTTGTCATTTAATGGCAACCAGAAACACTTAATTCATTGAGCATACCTCTCCATATATGTAAAATAGTTGGGGTATGTAGAATGGGGTGTTTTGATACGACTTTTTAAGGGTGATATCGAATGTTTGAGCCTAAAAATTTAAACCTAAAAAAAAAACCACCAACCTTTTCCTGATCTTTTTCTGCTCTACCTGTCTGCAGTTTCGATGCGACTTATATGTTTGTGTGGTTTTACAGCTGTTTTCTATATTGGCTTGCAGTTATTCCGATGTGGCTGTGAACATCAGTGAGGGCAAATAGAAGAACTAATCTGGTTAGCTGCATGATGATGTCAATGTCACGAGGAGACAAATCTGATTTTTAAACAGAAAATCATTCCAAAGCTGCAGCTTACTGCTGTGCAGTCATCACCGGTTAGATGTCAACAACCAAAAGTACATGGTATATAACAGGGCAGCAAAATCCATATTGGGGGTCATATTTTTTCTTCAGCACAAACACTGTTGCCCCTTTTTGGGTCTTCTGAAAAATGTGGGCAGCACCTCCCCACTTTTCCTCAGCCATTGTCTTTTTCTGGTGGTATCTGCTACTTTTTTACTTCAAAAGTAGGCTAGGTGATACCTTTATTGGTCATTACTAAAACAAAACAAAACTGTAAGCTAAGCTTTCAACAACAACTTGCTATCTTTATCAAAGCATTATACAAAAAAATGCAATCTTGATAGAAGATTTAGTCTATCAGGCGCTGAGAATCTTTTTGGTGAGATGGATTACACCAATACTTGTGTCTTTTTGATCCCTTTTAGCATTTGTGTGCTTACTGTTTTTAGCTTCTAATATGGTCTTTTAATTTTCTAATCATGTCAGCTACTTTGGGCCCCTCTTAAGAAGAAAGGCTGAGTAAAAATATATTAAATAAATGACTTGTTATAGTCCAGTGGGCTCTTCATTATAGGCATAGGTGTCTGAGTCACTGTACTCTGTAGATTTTCTAAAATATTATCCGTATTACTTGTGTGGCCTTTATCAGAGTTAAAAGCACTTGTGTAAGTTAACTCAGTCTTTTCCATGGTTTTGTTGAGACAGATTGATGTTTTTTGTTTTCATGTTACTTCCAGGTTACAGTGGTACTTCTTAAGACAAAAGTCTCGTAAGACAAAAAAACTTGTAGGACGAAAAAAAGTTTCTGGGAAAAGGCATGCTTTGCATGACTAAAAAGAATCCCTATGGGATGCTTCACAAGACAAAAGACTGTTCTGTGTGTACCCAAGGAAAAGGAACAGTTATTTTTGTCTTTATTCTAGCCTCCAGAATGAATTAATCCATTCCCAATGCATTTCTATGGGAAATCGCATTTTGTAAGACAAAATTTCCATAAAACGAAGCTACCTTTAGCCTCCAGAACAGATTAATCCTTTTTCAATGCATTCATATGGGAGACTGCATTTCATAATTTTCTTTAAAAAATTCTTAAAACAAATTGATCCGCAAAGGTAAAGGTTAAAGGTCCCCCCCCGCACATGCATGCTAGTCGTGTCTGACTCCAGGGGCAGTACTCATCCCCATATTCAAGCCAAAAGAGCCAGTGTTGTTCAAGTCCATGGCTACGTGGCCGGCATGGCTACAAGGAAACACTGTTTTACCTTCCCGCTTTTTACGGCAGTACCTACAGTATTTATCTACTTGCATTTACATGCTTTTGAACTGCTAGGTTGGCAGGAGCTGGGGTTATCGGCGGAAGCTCACTCCGCTGCGTGGAACCGGGGATTCGAACCGTCAAGCTGCCGACTTTGCAGCTAACAGTTTTTGGAACCCTAGTGCACTGAGCCACTGTGCACCTTTAAATTGACCCATAGAATGAATTAAATTTGTTTTAAGAGGGACAACTATATTTTTTGCTTTATTACCTGTAATGAGTTTTATGTGTAGAATCTCTCAGCCTACATATTTAACTTCAGATGTATACTAGCTCTCTCCTTTTCTGCAAGGAAGAACCTACAGTTCTCTGCTCTCCAAATGGCTGAGTATGGCCTCTATTGTATTTTTCTCATACTGATTGTGGCTTCAGAATAAAAGAGTTTCCCAATGGCAATGCTAATATTTGTCTTCTAATGCTTGTCTCCTAGTCTTACCATCAACATTTTTATATCAATAGTTTATTTACTTCCTTTTCATTTCGTTTTACTCAAATATAAGGGCTGAAAGCCTGTTTGTGTGAGTTCTGCAGCATATGCCTGACCATTTTTTTCAAAAAAATAAAAAAAATTGAACCTGAAAATGAGGTTGACATTTTAAAAATGAACAGTACCTCTCCCCCTCCAGTTCTGAGGCCCTAAATAGTCCTGAGTAACCATTTTGTTGTGGGACACACATAAGTCAAGGGAGGAATTGCCACCAGCAGTCAAGTCATTAGTTATAGAGTGAAGCCAGGAAGCAGGAAAAGAAATCTTCAATAAACATTGCTTAATTATTGCCCTGAAAAAAAAAGGTGGGGGGAGTCTTTTAAAACACTCAACATCCTGAGGCTTTGCCTCTACTTCATATTTTGGTCTAATGGATGCTTTTGGTTTCTTTTTGCTTTTGAGGGTGTCCTTAGCCACAAAAATTAACATAAACTGGATTTCACCCTGTGTGTGTGTGTGTGTGTGTGTGTGTGTGTGTGTGTGTGTGTGTGTGTGTGTGTGTGTGTGTGTGTGTGTGTGTGTGTTGAAGTTTGCTTCTCCTCCATCTCTGGTGCGTAAGACTTTAAGCATGTACACACTTCAGCTGTGGTAAGGCCCATTGAATGAAACAAAACTAAATTTGGCAGTCTCACCTAGTCCTGTCCACCAGTGGGTGAAGAGGACTTGTTAAATCAACACATGTAAATCCCACTGATGCCCTGTCTCTATTGTGGTTAGGCCTAGCCTATTATGTCTACTAGCTGCCTAGGTGCCCTAAGAGCACATTCGATTTCTCCTGATTTTGGAAGCTAATCAGGGTCAGCCATGGTTAGTACTTGGATGGGAAACCACCAGGGAATACCAGGTGCTGTTGGCGCCTGGAGTAGGAATTGGCAAACCACTCCAGTATTCCTGCCAAGAAAACTCCATGGACATGGGGTCACAAAGAGTTGGTCACAAGTGTAATGACACAACACACACACACACACACACACACACACACACACACACACACACACACACACACATTATGTCTTACTGCTTAATCAACGTGCTTACTTTCAGATGGTTACATGATGAGAAGAATGTAAGCCGATGTTTCCATAGGTTTTGTGAGGAAAGGCTGGGAATAAATAAATAATTTAAACAGGCAGGCATGTAGGCAGACATTTAACACTTCTAATAGCCATTGTGAGTTTTTCAGGCTGTTTGGCCGTATTCCGGAAGTTTTTCTTCCTGATGTTTTGCCAGTCTAGTTCCATGAGTTCCTTGTCCTCTGAAGATGCCGGTCACAGAGACATCAGGAAGAAAAACTTCCAGAACACGTCCAAATAGCCCGAAAAACTCACAACAGGTATCAGATCCCAGGTGTGAAAGCCTTCGAGGATGCATTTAACACTTCTATTGAACTTCTGTAGTGCCTAAAACCTATTAAAGCCAACCTTTTCTTTGCATGATTCCTTTGGCCATTCATGGAATATTCTTTGATCTAGGAAAGGCTTCCATTAGTGAACGTGCTGGGGGAGGGCTGATTATTTTCATAGCATAGGAGATGATATCAGTGACTGCAAGAGAAAAGGGAAAATAACTGCCCTTCTTTCGTCCATGGAAGGCTCTGCTGGACCAGGAGTCTAGAACCTCTCAGTTGGATACCATCCGCTCACTATACATACAGTATTCTGTATATATCCCTCTCTTTTGTTGTCGTCATTCAGATATTTTCTATACAGCACTTTTTGTAATGAAACATATATGTTCCTGTAAATGCCTTCAAAGTCTAAATGAAGGCAACAGATTTTTTCATCGAATCATCGAATCATAGACTTGGCAAAGACCTCAAGTCCAACCCCTTGCCATGCAGGAATCTCCATCACAGTACTCCTGACAAAAACCTCCAAAGAAGGAGACTCCACCACCCTCTGTGGCAGCATCTTCCACTGCCGAACAGCCCTAACCATCAGGAAGTTCTTCCTAATGTTCAGATTGAACATCATTTCCTGTAGTTAGTTAGTTAAGAGACCTTTATTGGCATTAAAACAACAGACAAGTTAATAGTACAGTTCAAAAGAAAAACCAGGAACAAACAGGTAATAGTTCTGATATAATCAACTAATAGTGAAAACAGAAGAGGGAGGGGAGGAGAACCCAGGGCGCCGAGTTGCTAAAATTCTGGAAGCAAAAGTTGTCACCTCCTCCAGAAAGAAGGTGACATGTGTAGAGAGAAGAAACTTAAGCCTAGTTGAGTCTTCCCGCCCCTGCATCCTGCCAAGGACTGAGGACAGATGTTTCTTACGGAGTGTATCAAGTGGGCAGTAGAAAAAATGTTCAAGTGTTTCTACACAGTTGGTTTGACATGGACAGAACCTCTGAGAATAGGGGATTCCACCAAACCTTCCCGCCAACAAAGCAGATGGAAAAGAGTTGCATCTAGCAAGTGAGTAAGCTCTACGAGCCACTGGGCATGTCAGGTGGGTGAGAAAAAAGGCTGGCTTCCCAGGGCAAACCGGGATGTTAAATTGAAGGGGGGAGCATGTGGTGTTGGCTTCACTGCACAATTCTTGCCATTCAATGTCCAGTAGCCTATCTTTAATAGTCTTATAGGCTTCAGATTGTCTAAGCATACCGAGCTGTTCAATGTCCAATCCCGCTGTTTTAAGTGTAGTAAGTACGTCGGAAATCTCTACCGGGAGATCGGGGTCTAGCAAGAGTTGATATGGTAGGCGAGATTGGGCTGGGTTGTAAAAGATTCCAATCCAAAATTTTATTGATCTTAGCCAAGCCAAAGTCTTCAGCCGTGTCATACCTGTTTCTAAACAGAGAACAGAATAGGGTACACATCTGGGTAGGCCCAAGATACTCCTCAGAAATGAGGCTTGTATACGCTCAACTGAGCGATCTATGGCTTTGTACCAGATTGGAGACCCGTATAACACCTGGGCAAGAGTCTTGGCCTTAAATATTGTCAAAGAGGCAGGGACATACATATTACTATAGTTAAAGAAGAAATGCAAAATTGCGCTGGAAGAAATGTTACATGAATTTAAAACAGGCTTACAATGAGAAGTCCATGTACTGTATGTCTATAATTGTAGTGGATACCCAGATACTTGAATGACTTAACCTGCTCAATGACATTTTCCTTACAGACCCATTTGAACGCTTTACATTTACTTGCAAAAACCATGATCTTGGATTTTGAATAGTTGACCACTAGTTTGTTGGTGCCAGGACCCTGCCTGTCACAGAACCTGACTCTGAGGGGTTAAATGGTGAAGAGCTGCTGGAGGAGCCTTGCAACTCAAGTCAGCAGGCAGCTGGGTCTGATGACTCAGCTGAAAACATATCTTCTCCCCCTAGAAGGGCTATGAGCAGGATTCTGCAAAGACGTGCTACCAGGAGAGCTAGGGAAAGGATCTTTGATGCTAGATGGGTAATCAGGTCAGGAAGCCCTGAGTACTACTAGCAGGAGCTTTTCCAGAAGTAAGGGTGTGTTCCCTGTTTTGGGATAAAGCTGGTAAGCTCATCTTGAGTTCTCTGTGGGAGCAACGCGTCATTTGAACCTGCAACCACGTTCCTGTCTGTGACCTTGGCTCTGTTTCCTGATTTTGGACTGGCTTCCTGGACCACGGCTTGATCTGTTCCCTTGGGTTTGGCATCGGGTTTCCGTGAGATATTCTGGTTTTGACTTGGACTGTTAATTGCTGGGAGTTGGATTCTGTTATTTATCTGGCACTTGATTGTTAGCAACGGACTTGAACTTGCCTGGCTTTCCACTAAAGATCTTGGCAAAGAACTGAACCCTGTTTGTGTGTGTGCTCTGTGTGCAGGGCTTGACAGTTGGCCTCAGAATAATCAGAAGCTCTATCAAGTAAACGTTTAAGACCTATGCGGGTACAGGAAAAAAGTGCTGCATTGTCAGCATACAATAACAATGGTACTTGGACCGAACCCAATTTTGGACAGTGGCTATCTACTGCCAACAGAGTTGGAGCTAGATCGTTGATGAATAGATTAAAAAGTACTGGAGCTAGAATGCAGCCCTGTTTGACTCCTTTGTTGGTTATAATGGTTTGGGTTAAATTGCCATTCTGAGAGCATCTGACTTTGCATGATGTATCACCAAAATTGGTTTGATAAAGAATGTAGAGAGCTCAAGGCACTAATACATGCATCCTATATGGACTTCAGAAAGTCCTACATTCATAGCCATTTAGTGAAATATTTTCAGTATAAAAATCAACTCAAGGTCCTCTTGAAGAAAAAGCAATTTTTTCTCCATGAGCAATGGAACAGGCTACACCAAGCCATATTGCAGAATAACACCAGGCAATTTTGGTCAATTGTTACAGGATCCCTCAGATCAGATGTGCACGATCCAGCTGCAGTTTCACCATCTAGGTGGATCCAATATTTCTCAGACGTCTTTTTTTATAGGAACAAACTTGCAGCCAGTGGTCCCGACTTCTCTGCATCTAACCTCCCTGAATGGCCTCCAGTACATCCAGAGGAGATTCACAAGATTATTGTACAATTAAAATCAGGCAAAGCTGCTGGCCCTGATGGTATTCCTCCGGATCTTTTAAAATACGATCCAGATTGGTGGGCCACTTTACTTGCCTCTCTTTTTTCAACAATCAATAGAACTGGCCTCATACCTAAAGACTGGATAACTGCTATTATTGTTCCCATTCACAAAAAGAGGGATCCTAACTCATCAGGGAATTATCGACCCATCAGCCTGTATTCTGTAATTGGCAAAGTTTACGCCAAATATCTCAGCAACAAGCTCTCTTCTTGGATTGCTACCGAGAACATCTGGATTTTGCCAGGGTAAATCTACCTTAGACAACTGTGTAATCCTCTTACATTTGGTGCATAAACAGGTCAAGAAGTGCAAGGGTAGGCTTTATGTGGCTTTTCTTGACCTGAAGAGCGCTTTCGACTCAGTCGACAGAGAGTTACTCTGGGAAAAATTATCCAGATGGGACATTGACAAAAGACTCCTTTTGCTAATTAGAGCTTTACATACTAATACATCATGCAAACTCCTGTAGTTTGAAACCATTTCCCTGAGTTCTAATCTTTGAAACCATGGAAATCAAACTCAGTTCCCTCTTCAATATGACATCATTTCAAATATTTAAACATGGCTATCATATCCCCCCTCAGCCTTTTTGTAAGGCAAAACCTTCCCAGCTCTCTAGGCCGTTCCTCCTATGTTCCAGACCTTTAACCATCCTGGTCACCCTCTTCTGGACCCATTCAAGATTGTCAACGTCCGTTTTAAATTGAGGTGCACAGAACTGGACACAGTACTCCAGGTCTGACCAGAGCAGAGTAGAGCGGTACTACGGTATCACTTCCCTTGATCTAGACACTATGCTTCTGTTGATGCAACCAAGAGCCTTTATACACGACCCCTAAGCTCCGCAGGAAATGGCTGCAAGGTCCGGACCTTACAAGTGTTTTCCCACCAGCTCCGGACTTTGCAGACAATTAAGTGCGACCCCGCCCACCTAAGCGCGACCCAGCTGCACTTTCTTGTACCTGCTTGAGGTGGGTGAAAATCCCCAGGTCCGGATTTAATCTGGTCAGTGCGGGGCTCTCCTGGCTTCTGCTTGTGTTTTTTTTTGCCTTCTGCCCCTTTAAGAGAAGAGGTGGGAGGAAAAAAAGCAAGCAGAAGAGAAACAGAGCTCCAGGAATCTCCTCCAGGTGAGCTGCATTCCCCCCCCCCTCTTTCTCTGGTGGGGAGGAAGGAAGGGCAACGAACCCCTAAGATCTTTGGTCCAAATTTAAGGGACCAGCGGATCTTAGGGGTCGTGTGAAAAGGCCCCAAGAATTGCATTGGCTTTCTTGGCTGCTGCATCACACTGCTGAGTCATGTTGAATTTGCGGTCCACAAAGATTCCCAGATCCCTTTCACAGGTACTATTCTCCAACCAGATGGTCTCCCCATCCTATATCTGTGGGATTCATTTTTAACCTAGATGCAGAACTCTACATTTCTCTCTGTTAAAACCCATTCTGTTAGCTTTGGCCTAGCAGTCTAGTCTGTCAAGGTCATTTTGGATTTTCATCCTATCCTCTAGGGAATTAGCCACCCCTCCCAATTTGGTATAATCTGCAATTTTTTTCAATTTATGTATTGTTTAATACCTCATTATAAGGATCAGTGATTTCTACCAGTTAGTTGAGTGATGTTCTCTCTAGAAATTATTTGTTCCAAGTCCTGACTGTTTCAGTTTGCTGTATCAGTCTTTGCAGGAGAACCTCTCCAGTTTTCTATTGTACAAGTTGTGCAGCAACAGTTCCTTGATAATTGCACCTAGTAGTTTTATTAGATGTTGGCACAAATAATCTCTAAATGATCTTTGAGAAATTAGCAGTGCAGTCCTCTATATGTCAATTCAGAAGCAGATCCCACAAAGTGCAATAGAGGTTACTTTGACTTGAGTGCTTATATAATTGTGTCTAGAATTTTAAGTTTGTATAATAAAACTACTCATATATTTAATGTGAAGTGTTTTTCTTGTTTTCTGCTTCTTGATAAGCTGCTTTGCATTTTTTTGTAACTGATTCGTTAGCTTTTCTTGTCATAAATGTCAGTCGTCTTTCTTGTTCAGATGCAGAGCTTACAAGGTGGCAAAGAAGCCATTGTCCATTTGGACCAACTTGAATCTGATTATTACAACCTGCAACTTCAGTTGTATGAAGTGCAGTTTGAAATTCTGAAGTGTGAAGAACTACTGTTGACAGCACAACTTGAAAGCATCAAAAGACTTATTTCAGGTGCCGTACATTCATTATGCATTTATGTTATTTAATGGCTTGATGTAGACTGATTATCGTACAACTTGGTTATCGAGATTATCCTCAATAATCCAAAAATGATTTATGGATCTGCCAGTTTCCCATTCCATTTCTAAGGGGGAAGGGAATGTCCCATGAAATCATGAGCATATGCATTATTGTTAGGTACTGTCGAGTCACTTGACATTGCCAAGCCTAGTAGGGTTTTTATACTGGTTGAGCTGTTGAAGGAGTGGTTTACGATTGTCGCCTGTTAGTGGGATTTCTTGTCTAAACATGGATTTGGACCCAAGTCTTCTGAGTCCTAGTCCTTCACTCTGTCCATTACACCATTCTGGCTGTCATGCACATGTAAAGTGGTGCCTTGAGTTACGATGTTAATCCGTTCCTCGTGTTGATTCTTATCTTGAAATTTTCATAACTCGAAATTGAATGGGGCACAATGCACCCTGGGAATTGAAATCTTCTGCAAAATTTTCATATCTCAAGGCATTCCATAGGAAATTTTAGTATCTTGAGGTTTTTGCAGAAGACTTCAATTCCCAGTGTGCACCCTCTGATACGTTTTTCACAACTAGGGGCATCCGTAACTCAAGACACCACTGTACTTAGAAGTATGTCACACCAGTGTGGCTAATTTCCACATAAGTGTGTATGTAACTGTAGGCTTTTGCAGCACTTTTCCTTTGAGCTTCTTTTCTCTTCTGGGCTATCGGAGGTGTCAAGAACAGATTAAATTGAATTGCTGAGCAAAATGAATGACTGGCGCAGTGGTACAGTGGTTAGATGCCTGCACTGCAAGTAAAATTGTGCTCACAACCTGGGGTTCAATGCTGGGG
Source organism: Phrynocephalus guinanensis (assembly GCA_037367245.1). Classification (NCBI taxonomy): domain Eukaryota; kingdom Metazoa; phylum Chordata; class Lepidosauria; order Squamata; family Agamidae; genus Phrynocephalus; species Phrynocephalus guinanensis. The sequence continues at coordinate 86,088,088 of CM074738.1, forward strand.
CTCAGCCTTGACTCAGCCTTCCATCCTTCCGAGGTCGGTAAAATGAGTACCCAGCTTGCTGGGGGGGGGCAATATGTAGCCTGCTTACTGTAATTAAAACTGTAAACGCCCAGAGACTACTTGAAGTGGTATGGGGCGATATATAAGCAGAACACTTTGCTTTGCTTTGCTTTGCTTTGCTTTGCTTTGCTTGAGAGCTAAGAGAGGCTTAACTTAGTTGATGGAGTTTTCTGCTTTTGAGGTATACTTTAATCAACACAGTTCCCATGTTTGAATAGGAAGAGAGTAACTCTACAGATCAGGCCTCATTTGTGTCTGGTATCCTTTCCCTGAGAGGTTTCTATTTTCTGTCCAGGTTCCATTGCAGTTCAGGCCTTAAGTTTTACTGGATCACCATAATGGGGAATGCCCCTTCTTAGGCCAGGGACATGGGTAGGTAGTTTTCAAGCTTCTGATGCTGAAGCAGTATCTGTTGCTTATCACAACTACAGGTGGCTGAAGTGTTGACTGCATGCTGTTGCTTGAGACTTTGTATGTTTAAAATTCTTAAAACTGTTAATATTTTCCAACAGAAAAAAAAGATGAAGTGGTATATTATGATACCTATGAAAGTATGGAAGCCATGCTAGAAAAGGAAGACATGGCAACATCGATACATTTGCAAAGAGAAGAGTTACAAAAACTGCAGCAGAAGGCCCGCCAGTTAGAAGCAAGGCGTGGACGTATTTCAGCCAAGAAAGCCTACCTCAGAAATAAAAAGGTAACAAATGGACACCTGCCATTCTGTCCACTTGTCAGCAGATCTACTGAAATAATGTACAAATACCAATATAAAGCAACCCAGTCGCAATAAAATGACAGTGTGATTTATGCATTTCATTTATCTCTGTCTCAAATTCCCTATTCCAGGCCTGCCCAAAATCCGGCCTGGGGGGGGTGCGTCCAAATCCGGCCAGTCAGACCATTCTGAGTGGCCCGCGGGTTGGCTGGCCCACCCCTCTCTCCCCTTCCGCCCCATTTTTTTTAAAAAAATCTGCCAACACTGACACCGCTGGGAAGTTTGAGGGGCTGGGCAGGCCGGCCGGCGGGTGAGCAGAAGCTTGTGGGGCTGGGTGGGTGGGCGAGGTGGCGGGCCACCACCAGCACCACCACCAGGAAGCTTGTGGGGCTGGGCGGGCCAGCTGGCCAGTCATCGCGCGGGCTGCTGCCACCGGCACCGCTGGCAACCATGTGAGGCTGGGCACACGGGCGGGGGGGGTATGTGGGTGGGCCGCTGCCACCGGCACCACTGGGAACCTTGTGAAGCTCGGCGCCTCTCTTGGTTTCCAAGTCCCTCCCTCCCTCCCTTGGTCCCCACTTTCGTTCCTGCAGGTGGGGTTGCAAGGGGTCAGTGGGTGGGGCTTATGGGTCAGTAGGTGGGGCTTGCAATGGGGTGGCAGGGTCGGGGAGCAACCAGCCCCTGACACATTCTCAGCTACCAAATCTGGCCCTCCTTACAAAAAGTTTGGGCACCCCTGCCCTATTCATTTAATTTTTTTGCTTTTTTTGCATTTTAATCCGGCCTTTTGTTGTTCAGTCTCTTCATGACCCCATGGACCAGAGCACGGCAGGCCCTCCTGTCTTCCACTTCCTCCTGGAGTTTGGTCAAATCCATGTTGTTTGCATCGATGACACCGTCCAACCATCTCATTCTCTGCCGTCCACTTTTCCTTTTGCCTTCCATCTTTCCCAACATCAGTGACTTTTCCAAGGACTCCTCTCTCCTCATGAGATGGCCAAAGTCCTGGAGCTTCAGCTTCAAAATCTGCCCTTCCAGTGAACATTCAGGATTGATTTCTTTCAGGAGGGATAGGTTTGATCTCCTTGCAGACCAGGGGACTCTCAAGATATACAGTAATCCAGCCCTATGGTCTACTAAATGCCTTATGGTCAAGTTCCAGTAACAAACATCACTGAAACCAAATTCGGAAGTAAAACCATTCAAATTCCCCAATAATAAATAATGATCAGGACAGTTTAAAAACCTTGCCTGAACTACTGTGTGCTTACACTATTAAAAGCAAATAGGGTGAGCTATGAAATGTTCAGCTATAAGAAAGAGATACGTCAAGGAGGTTGTAATCCTTACCTGAGAGAAGCGAGATCCTGTTAAAGAAGTGAGGAGTGAGAGACTTGATGAAGAAACTGTTTGTTGCTACTACAGTTACTGCCTCCACATGAGACTCAGATACACTTGTTCCCTGCAAGTTGTGAACTTGCTCTTTCCTCGCTGAAAGGCAGTCGGGATCTCTGCATTTGTTAGCTTGAATTTTGATTTACTGACCGTTGTTCACCCCTTTGTTGAACCAGATCTCTGAGTCTGGAATAGCACAGTCTTACCAGGATTAGAGACACAATGTTAGAGTTACTAATATTGGAGACAAAAGGGGATATCTTAAAGATTATGGATGAGTCTACACTCAAAATCTTGTCAAATGTCTTAGAGCAATAATATCTAGATATTAAACAATACATTATGGCACTCTACGAGGTTGTTCCAATGTATTGGTGCAGGCATCCCTCAGTATCACCCTCTGATACGTGACATATAGGAAGGAAGGGCACCACTGCAAGACAGTGCCTCAAACTCTGTTTTGCTAGATAGTCCGGTAGCTACCGACAGATCTAAGAAAACAACAGGCATTCCCTTGTGTTACCTGGGAAAAATTATCTAGTAGCACAATCCAGTCATTGGCCTAGGCCGGTTACTAAATTGTAGCTACAGAGTTACAGTCATACCATAAAAAGACAAATGTCATTCCTTATTAGGTTACTTTAATAATTCAGAGTAATTATATCTTAGTTATATTACAGTTATAGAGTAGTTGCTTGGCCACTAAATGGGTGGGGTAAAATGTAAATAAACAAATAAAATTAAAATAACTAGTTGCTTGAAAGTTCTGAGTTACATATGTCGACTCTTGGCTAATAGCTAATTGTATGTCACATTCCTAACACGGCTTGACAGCAGCTTGACATACGATTGGTTTGCAAAGACAGATGACTCGTACTGCTGTACTACCACCTACTGGCTGTACAGTCATTTTTTTGTTTCATTTTGGCCAATGAACCTGACTTTGGGCAAGCTGAGAAAAGGAAGGGAATATTCAGAATGCAAATTGTTTGTTTTGGCAGAGACTCGTTAGTGCTGTTCTGGAGCTTTCCAAGATGTTTGTGCTGTGCAGAGGAATAAATTACCTAGAAATTATTTGATTCAAATGCTGTTGGAATTCATGATAATTGATGGATTTTTTTAATAAACTCTGGACATTTAATACAGAATTCTTAATACCTTGCTTGTGACCTAAGTTTAGATCACCTGCAAGGCGAGTCATGACATTCAGAAACTCTTATCCATTTTTCATATAGACTCTCACCTGACAGAAAGACAAAAAATGTTTTTTAAAACACTGAGATGGTTCAGGTACCCAGTTGCTCTGAGATGAAAAAAGTTATGTTCTTTACTGAAATGGTCTTTAGTTACTGCAAACCAATACTCCCAACTTTGTGATGCCCTGCCCCTTCCTCAGATACATTATACCCAACAGGAATTTGGCCAATATTTAGAAATATATATTTTCCTCATATTCTGATTTTATTCAAATAAATGTCGTTTCAGCAAGTACACTAATTTCGCATACAATTACTACTATATAGGAAAATATGCACTTTCTAGCACCCATTCTGAACAAAAAAAAGTAAGTAGTAGGTGGCATTTTCCACACATAAGCATTCCTAATGGGTAATCCTGAAATTAAAGATGGTAGCAAGTGTGCGTGCGCGCGCGCACACGCACACACACACACACGCACACACACACACACACACACACACACACACACACACACACACACACACACACAAAAGGATATAAATATAATGAAATGGCCACAGCACTCAAAAGCCTAACCACTTCACAAACAAATCAATAAGCAATATTTATACAGTTTGTATAGTATTTTAACTTGTCCTTATACAGTTTTAATAATGACAACTGTAAAATAATGAGAACTGTAAAACTGTATAATAAGGACAAGTTAAAATACTATGCAAAACTGTAGATCTGCCTTGGGTTTCTTATGGGAAAAATGACATCATATAAATAATTGAATGCATAAATAAATATGTGTAGAAACATAGCTGAAGTTAGCCCATCTACATCTGGAAATAAAATTCATATCCAGAGAAGATGTCATGACGAGGCTGGGTTATATCATGGCTATAGACGATACTTGTCAGAGCGCCTTCTCCGATTGAAAACTACCCATAACACCCGATCTTCCCAGGCTAGGCATTTGAGGCAATTAACATCACGAGAGGCCCGAAAGGAAAAAACTAGGAATACAGTAGGGCCTTTTCTGCCATTCCCCCCCCCACCACCACCTGTGGAATAACCTTCCACCAGGTATCTACCTGGCCCCCTCTTTGGCTGTCTTTAAAAAACGATTACAAATGTGTCTATTTAAGCAGGCATTCCCTGAAATATAATGTAATTTCAGTACTGTATTCTCCCATTAAAACATGATTTTAACTGATTTGCCCACCAATAAAAATACATATACACTATTCTACGTCACTTTAATGGCATTTTTATTTTTATTATATTACTATATTTTATGTTCAATGTATTGAATGAATTATTTAATTTTATTTGCACTGTATTGCACTCAATAATTGTTGTTAACTGCGCAGAGTGACCTCACTGCCTGATGGATGGTATAAAAATCCAGTGAATAAATAAATAGAACAGCTTGGCCTTATATACAGTACTGTACATTTATTCCATTGACCATTTCTGTTCATGGAATGTATTTCTTATGCGTATGCTTGCCTATTTATATCAATTTTGTAGAAGGGTGTTGCTAACATCCATGTGTGTATGTAAGCTCTATTGTTTTCAACAGGGTGCCTCCTGTTTCTGTAATTGCACTTGGAGGTTGCTGCAGCTGTTGCAGCATATTGTGGCCATGGAGGAATTATATTTTGTGATGACTCATAGGGTAGAAGACTGTGCCCAGTCTTCTACCCTAAATACATGTTAACTTCCCAATTCTACTTCTCTAACTGCGCGTGTAATCAAGTCTACTTTATTTATTTATTTTAAACATATGTTCTTTTCTTTTCCGGAAAATGTTCTTCCAAATCTGCAATGGTTTCAGTGAGGTTTTAATAGGCATAATAGTTTTTAAGCAAGGGGGAGGACAAATGTATTTGCATTTTAATGGAATATTGTATCATCTCTCTTTCTCCCATACCTTACCAATAGATTGTAGCAAACAGAAACGACTAATAAAACATTTAAACTAGAAATATCTAACATCATGTTGAGGGGATGTAATTCTGGTGCATAAGAGCTGCCATATTCTTAACCCCGCCAGCATTTGGTAAATGCAGGAAATAGGGGTTGACAAAGAGAAAAATTACTGTACCAGCCTCGATCTGGTACTGTTTGGGATCAGTTGTGTGGGCATGGCGGGGAAATAAGCTCTTGGATGCTGTGGATCAATGATATCCCTGGAATAAATCTACCTACACCCCTTATATTGGCATCACACAAACAGTGGGTCATTTATGCCGGTAGACCTTTCTGTTGCATATTCTGAAGCCTTCAGGAGCATGTGTATATGGGCCTGCCGGCAGATCCTTACCACCTTAGCCCTGCTGCTAAATGGCATTTATTCCACTCATTATTGCCCCTCAGCTGGGCTTCTGCTGAAAATAGGATTAATTTTTGAATTGATTTGGAAATTGATCCTATGAATGTTTGTGTTTCTACAGGAAATCTGCATTGCAAAACATAATGAAAAATTCATGCAGCACTTTCAAACTGAGGAAGAGTCCCAACACATTGCAAAGTTTGTGAGTATGGTCTCTGTTGATATAAAAACAGCCTTCAGTTATGCCAGTCTGAGTATTTTCTGTTGAACTAAGCAAACTTCAGCAGCATCTCTCTTAAGACTTTCTGAATATTGAACAGTACAGTGATAGCACATTAAGTGGCCAAAAGTTGACCGGGGAATTGCTTTATTATCCTTAAATTCTATCTTAATGATTTCCCTGGTTTGTTTTACCTTATTTAAACTTACCCTCAGGTTCCTGGACAGTACTGAAAACATAAATTGGAATCTTCACTTCATCTTTTAGCATTTTAAAAAGTAGAGAAATTTAAACACGCATGCAAATAAAAGGTGTTTTATTTCTTCCTTCCCACCACCAAGACAATAACGGCATGGATGGGTACCTTTATACTTTTAGCTCCTAGGGTGGTGTTCTTTGTCCCAAACTTGGCTCTTGTTCAATCACAGCAGTATCTGATACTTGTCAACAAATTTTAAAGAAAAAAATTAAATAAACTAAGGTGCTCCATGATCTGAATGCAGCCACTGGGGTGGTATGTGGCCTTATGATTTTACTTCTGATCTGTGAAAGCAATGTCAGTATTTTAAGTGGCTCACTTTGGAGAGATTGTTGAAGATTTAGCAGGTATTAATACAGCATTCCTCCCTTCACTACAACTGTTGATTGTCTTGAAACAAGCACATATCTTACTTTAAAGTTTAAACTCTAGAATTACACTTGAAATGCAGTGCAAGGAAGAACCAAAATTAAGGGGGATCCTGGATAGCCTGTTTTTGACGTTACTATATATATATTAAAAGCAGTTGCTATTTGTGTCACCTTGCCTTATTTTTTATTCTCAGAAGAGAGAACAGTTGCAAGATGAAGAAGAACGAAAAAGTACATGGGTTAGTCAGGAGCGGCAGAAAACACTGGACAGACTTCGAACATTTAAACAGGTATCTTGAAGAGAAACAGAGTAACAGACTAACAGTGCCTCTTAAATTATTGTCATACAGTAACTGCAGTTTTTGGATGAGTTATGGGTGCGCATTGCCTGCGCACATTGTGGAAAATGCACACTTGTTACATCAGCCATATGAACCAGCCTTTATTAGTTATGAATGTACAGTACATGTTTACTGGAAAGTGATAGATAAGGTTCCGTCTTTTTCCAAGAGAATGCTTGTTTCATCATTCTTCAGAAAGGCAGGATCTATTATGCCTAAACCTTTTATACGGTAACAGTTCTTTGCTTCATTATGTACTCCATGTAGCCTCTTAAGGGCCTTGGTGTATATTGTTCTTTTGTAAAGACCTGAATGAATCTGAGATACCTTTTTAAAAAACTTGTATAACTGTCGTGGTTTCTTAAAATTGAAGTTTAAAACAAGAGGGCAGCACTGAAGCTCGAGTGTCCTAGAAATTGCTACCCTTCTCTACTTCCATGTTATTGTGGTAGAGCTGAATTGCAAAGGGTCTTGTGAGCAGATGGTGCACTTATTAGGATCAACAGGACAGTTGGAAGAATGTAGAAAAAGTTCGCACTGTTAATATCCGTTGAGACTTTGGCTCCTCATTAAGCCCAGTAGACCAGATTGAGACGTCCAGTGCACTCTCTGTTCAGGGCTGATTGGATCATTTTCAGTCAGTAAGGCCTGAGCATGCAGACAAGGCAGTTGCATTCTGTAAAGCTCCTTCCTCTTTTTTAGATCCTTTCCCATCTCGGCTACTAAAAGCTGCCATGAAGACGACAGTAGAATAAGCCAACCAGGTCACCAATGTATCTCTTCAGGGAGGCCATATGAGCTTCTGTTTAAATAGAGCTACAGGAGGACCTCTCTATCCACAGGGGGTCTGTTCCATGATCTACTACAGATGCTTGAAACCGCTCATAATAGCAAACCCTTGATACAGCCTACAAGGAGGTGGGGACAAAGGCCACACAACCTGCCTCCTTGTATATTGTACATAGGTCTGTAGTAAACTGCGGGTAATGGAAATAGTGATGCTGATCTGTGGGTTCTGGGGTCCTTCTGTATAAGTCCAGTTCTTTTTTTTAAAACACTGATTTGGTGAGAGGTGACTTAAACATCTACAAACCCAACATGTATACTCCAGTTTTGGGCTAGTTAATTAAGAGGGTGGTGGGAGAACACTTGTAGGGGTTCTTGGAAGAAACTGATAGTCTGGCTCCTTTTCAGTTGGGGTTGAGGCTGCGGCATGCCTACTGAAACAGCACGGGTCACCGTGCAAAACAGTCTCCTAAAGGAGGCACATAGGAGGAGTGTAACTTTGTTGATCCTCCCAGATCTTTCTCTGGCCTTTGACAGCAAAAACCTAAGTTCTGCTTATATACCGCCCTGTACCACTTCAAGTAGTCACTGGGCGGTTTACAGTTTTTAATTACAGTATGCAGGCTACACATTGCCTCCCCCAGCAAGCTGGGTACTCATTTTACCAACATCGGAAGGATGGAAGGCTGAATCAACCATGAGCCTGCTACCTGGATTGAACCCCAGGTCGTGAGCACAGTTTTAGCTGCAGTACAGGCATTTAACCACTGCACCATCAAATATGTTATCATTTTGGGGAGACAGTTGACTTTAGGACTTGAGGACCCTGCTGGTTCCTTTCTGTCCATGATGTCTGATCCCAGATGGTTCAGCTGAGGGGGCTACTCCACTCTATGGGATCTGTGCTACAGTTCAGCTGTCTCCCCAGAACTCTTTAACATGTACATGAAGCCACTGGGAAAAGTCATACAAAGATCTGAAGTTTGCTGTCACCAGTATGCTGATGACACACAACTCTGTCTGTGCTTCTGTGGGGGATGCTGTACAGGGTCTTGTACTCTGGCTAGTGTCAATAAAGGGTTGAATGAAATTGAATACAGATAAGATGGAGATTCTGTTGATGGGAGGATCATCAGACCAGTTGGGGAAAATCTACTTAGCATTTGCCCAAAGGATCAGGTCTGGAACTTAGGGGTATTTCTGGACCCTGCATTCTCTATTGAGGCTCAGATATTGGCTGTGGCCAGGAGTACCTTATCAGTTCTGGTTGATTGCCTGGTTGTGCCCCTACTTGGATACAAAACAAGACAGCTTTCCGAGAGCATCAAACAGTAGTTAGGTGGGCATGATACATTTGACATTAGAGGATGCATCAAAAGCCTCTTGGAAGAACATCATTTTCAACATTTTATTTGAAAGAAAAGGGACCAGGCACAGCTGGACTGAAAGCCCATTCCAAAGGACAGGTGCCACAACAAAAAAATACTTGATTTCTGATGAACGTCTTTCTAGTTGCCCTCAATGTGATAACCTGTAGGAGCATGGTTTGCAAGGATTTGGTGGGTGGCCTGGGACCTGGGTAGATGTTCTTGGGTCAGTGCTCCCCAAAAGCTGGACAGAGTCCAAACTGCAGAGGGCTTTGTAAGTAAGGATCCAAACCTTGAATGTGATACATATGAATGCTTTACTATTGCAACTGTGAAAAACAAAATAATCTTAATCCATTTTCCTTTGAAGCGATACCCTGGGCAGGTAATACTCAAATCGACCAGACTGCGACTGGCCCATGCGAGAAGAAAAAGTGCAGCTAGTTCAGCATCATGTGCAGACCAGACCCTGCCTTCACCAGTAACTATGCAGACAGACAAGGTGGGGCAAGAGAAAGTGATCCATCCTCTATCAATCCAGGAACCAAGCAGCTTAGGACAACTTGAAGATACTTGTTTACCTCCCTGTGATGATACCCCTGAATTTTCACAAATTCCTTCTCTGCCACCTCTCGTCTGTAATGAACTTCCTCCTGATGTAGTCTGCGAGGCACCTCTTCCTCCTCCTCCTCCTCTTCCTCCTCCTCCACCACCACCTCTGCCCACCAAGGAAGAATCCACTCAGTTCTCTGAAAAAAGCACTAGCCCTATGAAGGAAGATGGTGCAGAGAAGATTTCCCTACTGACCACCATTGCACCATCTGCTCACTTCTTTGACAGCAGCCAGTTAGTCAGTGCCAAGAAGAAGCTAAAGAAGACGGGGGATATGGAAGGGATGCAGAGGAGAAGAGGTGATTCTTCCTTTACATTGAAGTTCAATCATGTAAAAAGTAATGATCAGTTTGCTTTCCCTGATCACCATTGCTTTCAATAATAGCAGTTATCATTAAAATACTGGCACTATACTAGTTTAGAGAGCTTTGATTTTATGTGTCTTGAACCATGCTTTATTAGGCCAGGTGCCAAAGCACAATGGAATGTGTGTGTGTGTGTGTGTGTGTGTGTGTGTGTGTGTGTGAGAGAGAGAGAGAGAGAGAGAGAGAGAGAGAGAAGAAGAGAGAGAGAGAATGAGAGAGAGAGATTCCAAAGCATTTTGCAAAAGGCCCTGGATAATAATAATGAATAATAATAATTAAAAATACACTTGGAATAGGTTTTTGCATCCCAGATAACAACACATGAGCAACCTTAGAATGTTATGTGTTCTCTTCCTTTTGTTACTGATTCCTCAGTCACAGGGAACAACTGGAAAGACACGACAAAAGCATTTAAATACATACATAACTAGCCAACATTTCCAGTGTCTTTACTGTAAAGTATTAATCTTGGCCATGTGAGTGTGTGGGCGTGTGTGTGTGGATAATCCCCCCCCCCATTTTGGACTGAACTCCACCATACTCAATACATAAGCACCATTGGGCCATATGTAAGTCAAAACAACAAGAAAAAACATAAGCTGGATTTGAGCCTACTGCTGTTGTACCATTCTCTGATTATTAAAAAAAAACTATAGTGGTACCTTGAGATGCGAATGGCTTGAGATATGAAAAACTTGAGATACAAAAGGGAAGTCTGCCTGGGGCACAGTGCATCCTGGGAATGGAAGTCTTCCACAAAAACTAGAGATACTAAAATTTCCTATGGAAAGTCCCAAGATACAAAAATTTTGCAGAAGATGCCAATTCCCAGGGAGCATTGTGCCCCATTCTGATCCATGATATGAAATTTTTTAAGATACAAAGCATTGAGGAACAAATTGATTTCATATCTCAAGACACAACTGTATATGAAATGAATATAGTATGCTAATTTAGATAACATGTCCAAGTTTTAATATACAACATTTATTTTTAGAATTGGGTGTCCATGCCCTTGCCAATAGAGAGTTTTGACTTTGGAGATCTCTCATTTCAATGGAATAAACTTTCAAAACACAATCCAGCCCTTTCCCTTCATGTAGAACTGGACATTTCAGAAGGGAGCCCAGAGGGTAATACTAATACAGGAATTTCTCTTGGTCATAAGAGGAGCTGGATATGGATAGAGAGTAAATTATACAAATCAGACACTTATACGAGTTCTCTTTTCCTTCCAGCATTGTTGCCCTAATATAGAAGGCTGTGCTAGATACTGACAGGAGAATTGAGAAGAAATAGAAGCTTAATTCCTGCAGAATTAAGTTCCCTGTAACCACTTTTATTGCACCCTCCTCCAAATTTCTTGGGTCTTTTCCCTTTGGGGCTAGGAAATGGTGATCATTGAAGCATGCTGCAGGAGTGAATTTTTAAACTTAGAAAATGTTAGTAATTGGAGAGTAGCACCTATTAGAAACCGAAAATCAATTTTCTTCTCATGCTTGCCGTAACAGAAATAACATTAGAAATTGTACAAGATATTTTTTATTCTGGATCATGCCCTCTTGGAAGTTCGCAATCTAGAGTATTAAAAACTTAGAAGCTGTAGTAGGTTACATTTTGTTCAATGAATCTTCTGGTTTTCTGCAGTGAGTTCTCCAATGGATGAAGTCCTGGCTTCCTTGAAACGAGGCAGCTTCCACCTGCGGAAAGTTGAGCAGAGAAATCTCCCTCCTTTCCCCGATGAAGATGACAGCAATAACATCTTGGCACAGATACGAAAGGGTGTAAAACTGAAGAAAGTGCAAAAGGATGTAATGAGAGAGTCGTTCACAATTTTGCCTGATGATGATCCCCTGACCCGCAGCATCCATGAAGCACTACGGCGAATTAAGGAGGCATCGCCTGAGTCTGAGGATGAAGAGGAGAATCTGCCTTGCACCGATTGGGAAAATTAAGGTGCACTGCATATTTGTTTCATTTCTTTGAAGATTTTTGGCATTGTCCAACCTCTGCAGGAAAATTGTTTACATTCTCTTTCACATATGCAACAAACAGGGAGCAATGGATAGTTCAATAACCGGAATAGAATTGCCCATTTTTTCCCCCCTTGCTATAGAGTTTACACTAAATTTAGATGTGTGCAAGTGGACTGGTGCAATCAGATGTCAGCCATCATCTTCATTTACCTGGAGCAGTGCTGGCAAACCTATGACACATGCCAAAGGCTTTTCTGTAGCTCCCAACATCCGCCCCTTCACCTCCACCTGCATTCAGGTTAAATTTTTGTATTGGCACTTTGTGAAAAAATAGTGGGTTTTGAATCGCAGTTTGGGCACTCGGTCTCTAAAAGGTTCGCCATCACTGACCTAGAGTGATGGGAAATCCAGCTGCATCACTTTTGCTGTGTGGTGTGGAAATGAAATGGGTTCCTGAAGCACGTCTTATGAGCTGGAGCCCTTTTCTGAATGGAAGGTAGACTGAATGCACCCACAATGCCTGCATCAAGCAGTTTTGTCCTCCTCGAAGAAAGAAGACTAAAAATAAGTGTAAATGTTATGTGATGGGAAAGTAGCATACTTCTCAATTGTGTTACATTCAGAAGAAATATCTTTAGCCCTCCAAATAATACATTACACTTGAGATTATATAGCCTGAATGTAAAACAAATTACTTCTATACCATCTAAGCTTTAAGAAGAGTTCTGGTCAACTTCAAAGCTTCCCAAATTTTATTTTTTTGTTGTTCAGTGATCCAGTAAAAATATTATTCAATTCAGAACTTTATTTTCACTCATAAATCACAGATCATTTTCCCCATGTGCATATAATATTTTTATGGCTACCCAGAGTGGTTAGTTGATAGAGTAATGGACTAGGGTTCAGATTTGGAGACTCACTGGAGTGGGGAAGGTGCAAGTGGTAAAACCACTCCTTTAAAAATCTCTTATCTTGAGTCGCTATAAGTTGGCTCTGATCTGATGGCATGTATCAACAACCTAGTATTAATTCTAATGTGTTACTTCTAACTGCCAGTTCAAGGCATACTTTTTGTTCTAATCAGTTTTTTTTTTGCTGACTCTTGTAAAATTTGTAAATTACAGTTTAATAGTAAGGAATTTTGGAGTATGGATTTTGTCTAAAGCTTTTGACATATATTTCATAAAAATATATTCTGGACAGTATATTTGTATGACTGTTCCCCCTTAACAATGGGAATAAATGAATTTTTTTTCTGGAAGATATTTGTAAATGTATCTTTATGCCAGGAGAACAAAGGCATAGGGAAAGATAATGCTTGCTGATGGATTTAGTCACAGTGAAAAACTGCATGAAACTTTAATTTGATATCTGACTTTCAGGTTGAGACATATGTTGCATTAGTAGAATGTAAGATTTGTTTTATCATGGTTGTTACCAGTTTGACAGAGATGGACCTGCTGAATTAATGTATAAAGTGGCATGTCAGTAACTAATTGCAAATAAATTTAATCATTTAAGGTCATTTCCCATATCTGTAAGGCAAGTGTTCCAGTGAAGAGAAAATCAATTTATATTGTAGCTCTTTCAAAGGATGAAATTACTGATTTACTGTGTTAATCAATCAGCAGTGAAAAATGTACATGAGCAGAAGTGTTTCCCTTATCCATCAGTGTGCAATTGCTTGCATGTACAGTTCTGTCCTTGCTGTTATGGGCCATCAAGTTGCTTCTAACTTACGGGAATTAATTAGTGTCCTCTAAGAAGACCTCTTATCAACAGCCTTTTCATGGCCAACAACAAGTGTTTAAAGCTATACATTCAGAAGGGCACAGAGAATATTCTTTTTCAGGGAGTTTATGCTAGGCAACCTCTCCTCATTGCTTCTAAGCTCAGAGACAGGGCATGAGTGAGATGTCTTTCCATCCTTCTGCCTCTGCCCGACATTGGACAACCCTGGTTTCTTCAATGCAGCCTATTTTCAGTGAGCAAAGTCATTTTCTGGCCTACTCGATTCTTTGTCAGGTGCTG